>JAWMAG010000020.1:9500000-10700000 GCA_037013455.1 Ceratitis rosa | reverse complement strand
AACAGGAAGAAAGAAGTTTTGGGGCGCTACTTTTTACATCATGACAAGGCGCTATCCCACACTGCTGAAATAACTAGTAATTTTATTGCGATCTCTGGATCGAAGAAATACGTCCAGCACCATATGCCCCTGGTTATTTCAAAATATTAAAAAAAAAAAAATTAAAAGGAAAGGTCTTTAATAACAACGAGGAGATAATTAATGCTGAACTTGATAAGCTTAAAAAGAAGGATATTGAAACTGTTTTCAAAAGTGGATATACCATACAGGCTTGGGAAATGCATTGCAATCAACGGCGATTTTGTGGAGATGATAAAAAATGACAAAGATTACGAATAAATACAAAAAGAACTTTTTTTCTGTTTTAAAATATCAACAACTAATGAATTACTGATTTAGTTCATTAATAGTAGCGGACGTCAGATGAAACCTTGCTCTTCAAAAGACTGGCTGATGCCATGTTTAGCTTACTGGGCAGCATAAAACGTTTGCCGAAGGATTCGAACTAAGATTTTTGCCAGAAATTTGTCACCTTTGTGCTAACCATTGGTATTTCTGCTCGCTAATTTTTATTCACCAGTTTGACAACCGACTTTCAACGAGTTTTAAGGGGTTAGGGGTAGTCAGAATTTTCAAAAAATCAAAAATTTTTTTTTTGCATTTTCGTTAAGTATATCTTAAAAATAATATCTGAAATTTTCAAGTTAATCCGATAATTCGTTTTTAAGTTATTCGACAAATGACAAAGAGAGCTCGGGAGCAGGTAGTTAGTATCTAGTGTGAAACTTTAAACTCGTTTTTCTCAAAACTATGTTTTTTGAACTGGTGACAACTGTAACTCGAAAACCGCTCAGTTGATTTTAATGAAATTTACACAGCTTTTAGAATACATAATAAACTCGGGCCTTATTCAAAGTTTGTTTATCTTTTTTGAAAAATTTCGATTTTTTAAGACCAAAAAACTGTTGATTTTTTCCCAAAAATCTAGACAAAAATTTCCTGAGGCCACCATTTTGTTAATTTTTGAAAAAAAAAATCTTTGGATCAGGCCCAGGATTATTTATTTATAAAACTGATTTTTTTCATCCGATTGATTTCAGATGAATCTCCAAGGACTTATGATTGTCACCGCAAGGACCTTTTTTTGGAACTGGGTTAACACAGACAGCTGTAACTTCGGAAATAAATTTTTTTTTTTGAAATTTTCGTGACTTCAAGTCAAAACATTGTTTAATAATACCATATCACTAATTTTGTAAAATAAAATTATTTAATAGCAAAAAAAAAATACTGAAAATTCTTATTTTTTCGTGCCTCTGACTACCCCTAACCCCTTAAACAGAGATGCTCAACTAACGAAACGATGTCATTTCGTGTTGTTCATATGAAAAATAAACTTAACGAAATGGTTTTATTTCGTTTTCGCGCCATGTTATCGAAACGAAATGAAATTGTGAGTGTTGAAACTCCGCAAACTTATCATTAATTGTTAATTGTAAAATGGCTACCAGCTAAGATATTAACAGCAAACACCAATGTTAAACGTTTAACATTATCTGTTAACGATTTAACAATATCCGCTAAAGATTTAACATACCATATACGACAGCTTTTAGTTTCGGGTAAAAATGAACTATAATTTATTTTGTCAACTGTTTTAACGATAACATTTCCAAATCTTTCAACCGAAGCTATTGAAATTTTTCGATTAACGTGAAATTTGTTGTTACAATGCAGCTTAAATTTTAAGTAATTTTGTAGTGTGTTTGAGGATTTTATTGGCGACTTGTTCCGACATTAAATTAATAAAATGGATTTCAATAGTTACAGCTCTTGTATTTTTGTATTTTAACTGCGTTATATTTGTAGAATACCAATTTTTGTTTGATGTTGTAATTTTTTGTGAACTCAAAGCATATTTAGAAACAGTCATATGTAAATATGTCTGACATCATCCGCTCATGAACGATATAATAATCACAGGAATAGCATGGGAAAAGGATTTTAATGAAAATAAATAAAAATCAAATTAAGAAGTTTTCCTTTGATGACTAGAGGTTGATATTTTTACTTTTTACACTCATTTAGTTTTCATTTGCCCAAAAACTTTTTCGTCCATTTTTCAATATAAATATTTTGTTTTAATTTTTAATTTTTTTTTGCGTTTATGGAGTTGCCATTTAAACAGTGTTAAACTGTTGTTTAATTGCTCAAAATTACAGTTTAATTTCAAGTCATACGCCCATTGCTATTACACCACAGGAAAATTGGCGCTGTTGTTGTTGCTGCCCATCGTTAATTCACTACATAGTATAAAACCACATATCGATGAGTCAGTCAGTAACCAATAAAGCAGATGATGGATCAGCACGCAAAGGTGAGCAGGGCGCGGGAGTATTCGGTTGTTTTTCGGTAAGTAATGTTTGTCATATTACACAGGTAGACGGTCAAGGCACTCCCCGCCATTAAAGTAGACGAGTAATTGCAAATTAATTGCCCTGAAGGTGTCTGGCGTCTGCCGACAAAGGTAAAATCGAAACTACAAGTCGTCCATGAGTGCCCTTACTCGTGCGAGAATTCAACAGTTGAATGTGTGTCTTCGTGCGAATAATTTAAATGTACTTTTGCTCTTAAAAGTATGCTTTCCATATGTACACGTATGTTTGCTTCAGTCATTACCATACTACAAGCATACACCCATCCAAACATAATGTATGAACAGACGAACTCGTGTATACAAGTAATTTTCATTTAAAGTGAAAAATGTGTGACACAGCGGAAATGCCAACATGCAAACGCATTAAATTGAATATCACTTTGACCTCTGATCCACGTTGTTCGTTTTGCATGTTTACGCTGTGTGTGCTGCAAAGTGTAGCAGAGATGAATTTCGCGTGCTCCCTAAAGGGATATGGTATATGAGTTTGTGCGTGTGTTATTGCCTTGACCCCTGAATCACGTTTTTGGCTCCATAACTCAACCTTCGACATCCAAACAACTTTAACATTATATAACAGAAATGCAAGCAGCTGAGTCACACACTCACATGTATATGTAGTTGTACCATAAATATAACTTCACACCCTCTCTGTATTGAGTTGAAATCATGACCATGACGTGCGCAAACAATGACACAGCGCATTATACCCCTTAGGAAAATCCACACCGAAAATTAGTTCATCTTAAATAAAAGCAATTATTACTTGGTTGAGGAAAAGGAGAGTTGTTAACGCACTGTACTCCCTAAAACCTTTCAATACTGAAGCTTTTGCCGGCTCTTAAAGATTGTTCAGAAAACTAGTGCTTTAGAATTTAAATGGCTATGACTTTGCTCAGTGCAAGACCACTGCTTGAATCCTAAAATGGTTTGTGATATTACAACATGTGTACTGCAATTTGAAGCGCAAAAGAGATTTAGAAATTACAGCTATAAGGTGCCTCTCCAAATTCTTCCAATTCTTTTATATCCGGCCTGTAGGGTCTTTAGGGGGAATTCGCAGGATAATGGTTTTTATGCGACCGTTTTATTGAATAAGGTCTTTTATTTATGTCTTATATTGGACTTCTTCCAAATGGAACTAAGTAAGTCAGTTCAGTAAATATTATATTTTACATTTATTTATTTATTGATCGAGAATAGTTAACAAAATAATTTAATTGCTATTTTTTTAAGCTCAGCACTGAATGATGAAATAAATTAAGTCTGAAATAGTCTGTTTTCCTAAAGTAAACTACATCCCTACAATATTTTTGTTGTTGTTTTTTTTTTTAATTTTGCGAAACGTGCCATATTTATGTACATACATATATAAAAGGCTTTGGCCTGAACGACTGACAGACCCGCCTGAAACGTCAAGGGTGAGTGCCGTGCTTAACTAAGGCATCAGATAAGAAAGAAATTTCCGAGAATGAAGGTTCGGGTCTTAGCTGAATCACCAATCAGTTCTAATCTGAAAGAAGCTTGATCTCGGTAGCATCACAAAGGAAAAAGAGCTTTTAGCTAGCACTGCGAAGGAGACTGAGAACACAGTGGATAGAAGAGCGTGGAATACAGTAGTAGTTGATTCCACTGCACGGGAAAAGAGTGAGAAACAAGGTAAAAGTTAGTAACCGACTATTCGTTAGGTGGCCGACCGGAAGTACCCCAAATGCGTTTAAGAGAGACATACAAGGGCAAATTTAAGAGACAGTATTCAGCGATGATGCCTATACACATGAGCTAATGGCGCTATATTCGATAGAAAATCAAAAAACCAAATTGAAAAAAAAACCCTGCTACAGTTTTGAAAATTATTAAATAATCCCTCAAGTATTTCTCATGGTGCATGTTTGACAATAGCATTGTTGGAATTTTTTTCGTCTTACAAAATATTGAAAATCCACACCCCAACATATTCAGTTAATGGATTTTTATAGCGCTTTTCTTGTGTATAAACATTTTGAGTTGAGTTGAGTTGGTAAACTGCTGTTGAAAAAAATAAGAATCATAAAATGGCGGGTGGGGCTGCTATAATTTGCGTGAGCTTTAAGTGCCAATAAGCGTGGAACACTTGTAGTTTCCTTTATTACTTTCTTTTCATGGTCTATGCATTACAGTTTTTTGTATTATTGGGAGTGAGAAGATGTTGTAAAAGTTATTTGCTTTCGATTTCATCAATCCAACTTGTAAAAGTAGCAATGATTTGAAGTTTTTATGGCGAAAATAAATTTTAAATCACCATATATGTATGTATCAATGTGTATTAAAAGGAAATGAATTAAACTAAGTAAATGGTAAAGTGTGAGAAAGTTGCAGAAAATTAATTTTGACTATTTGCTACTTGGATTCATTTAATAAAATCAAAACAAATTTTTTAGAGACAATAAATTTGTGTGACTATTTTGGTAAAAAACTATTCATTATGGCATATCGTTTATAGATTTAAGAACATAAGTTGTATCGGAAAATTAAGAATTTTATTTGGAGAGTTTTTCATTTTTTCCGCATGCTGCCATTCTGTAAATTTTTCATTTTAGCTTTGAAATTTTTTTAGTTATTTCTGACCCGCTTTAAAAATTCTTTGATTTCACCAAACCAAAATGAGGGCATTAAATTATATCTGTATGTGTATACTATATATGCCTTTGCAAAGTGTATATATGTATGAGAAATTATTTTCACTTATCGTTTGTGGACCCCGAATTTTTTTTCGTTCGTTCAACATCACTCATTCAGCCGAATCTTTTTTAAACGCATTTGGGGCACACACTGCGTATACGTAACCACCACTGCGGATACGTGCAGAGTGAAGTATATTCATTTATCCGTACTCATACATATAACTGGAACTTAATCTTTGCATTGGCAAAGTATGCAACTGCTTGTGTTTGTGTTATTGTTTTCAATCATAGAGTTGCTGTACTGTGCAACGTATATCGTGTGGATATACATATATATGTATGTATTTACTATTGTATTAAGACTTTTGTTGTTTCAGTTCTTCTAGTGTTGTTCTTATTGTTATAACTGTTGTTCGCCTATCCCCATTGCGCCGCCATCAGCAACAGCCATAAAATAAAAGTTATTTTCTCCCTTGGGTAACAATGCGGCTCAAAACCAACATAACACAGAGAGAGAGAAGGAGAGGAATATAAAGCCGAATAAAATAATGACATACTCGCACTTACATACATAAAAATATCTAACGATAACAAAAACGGCTAAAGTAGCACAGCGGCACCGTTGATATCTAACGCTCGAGTTTCAGCTTAGATTGTGCTACATTCCAATATGAATAATGGATCTGCTTCAAAATAAATATTTGTTAAAAAGAAAACAAAGCTCAGTAGGATCTATGAAGGATTTATGACTTCCATATAATTTTTTACCAAATATTGCTAATCAGAATTGATAATTCCATTTTAATAAGATTATGGAGAAGTTAAATGTGTTGTTTGTTTATCAGATTTTAAGAAAAAATGAGATTAGGGAACTTCTCGCCCTCTTATAATTTAAATTGGTTGGCAAGGTCTCTATATTTAGGTATCTGCCACTAACGTGGTAAAATCAATAATATTCACTTTACGACCCAAATGTATTTTTAAACTTAAGAAAAGAGGAAACATTTGGGAGAGGTGAAAACAAATTTGTTGTGTTACAATTAGTATTTGTTTTGTTTCGGTTTTGCTTTACTTTATTTTGTTTTATTTTTTCAATTATTTTCTTTTTGCCTTACTTTACTCTAATTTATCTTATCTTATTTTATTTCAATTTCTTTTTATTTAGTGGACTTAAGGGGTTAGGGGTAGTCAGAGGCACGAAAAAATGAGAATTTTCAGTATTTTTTTTTTGCTATTAAATAATTTTATTTTACAAAAGTAGTGATATGGTATTATTAAACAATGTTTTGACTTGAAGTCACGAAAATTTTGAAAAAAAAAAAATTATTTCCGAAGTTACAGCTGTCTGTGTTAACCTAGTTCCAAAAAAAGGTCCTTGCGGTGACAATCATAAGTCCTTGGAGATTCATCTGAAATCAATCGGATAAAAAAAAAATAGTTTTATAAATAAATAATCCTGGGCCTGATCGAAGGATTTTATTTTTTTTCAAAAATTAACAAAATGGCGGCCTCAGGAAATTTTTTTCTAGATTTTTGGGAAAAAATCAACAGTTAATTGGTCTTAAAAAATCGAAATTTTTCACAAAATAAAAATCCTTCGATCAGGCCCGAGTTTATTATTACAAGCTGTATAAATTTCATTAAACTCAACTGAGCGGTTTTCGAGTTACAGTTGTCACCAGTTCAAAAAACATAGTTTTGAGAAAAACGCGTTTAAAGTTTCACACAGCGCTTTGAAAGGCCCGAGCTCTCTTTGTTATTTGTCGAATAACTTAAAAACGAATTATCGGATTAACTTGAAATTTTCAGAGATTATTTTTAAGATATTATACTTAACGAAAATGCAAAAAAAAAAAAATTTTTTTTTTGAAAATCCTGACTACCCCTAACCCCTTAACTCTTTACGATATTAATTGATTTCATTGCTCCAAAATTAATTTTTTCCTTTTATTTGACTTTAATTCCTTTGATATTATTTTATTTTATATTATTTTATTTTATTTTATTTTATTTATTTATTTTTTTTATTTAATTAAATTTTTTTTATTTAATTTATTTTTTTTTTGATTTATTTTATTTTATTTTATTTTATTTTATTTTATTTTATTTTATTTTATTTTATTTTATTTTATTTTATTTTATTTTATTTTATTTTATTTTATTTTATTTTATTTTATTTTATTTTATTTTATTTTATTTTATTTTATTTTATTTTATTTTATTTTATTTTATTTTATTTTAATTTATTTAATTTAATTTTATTTTATTTTGTTTTATTTAATTTTTTTTTATTTTATTTGATTGCTAAAAATTTTTGATTGATCTGAATCTAAATTCCATCGCTCACATGCAAATGAAATTATTATTAGGAGTATGTGTGCTCATTTTCAGCCATAGACACATAACTCAGTAACATTTTGCTTTGACATAAGTGAAATGCAATAGCAGCTCAGCGCATCACCAGTCACATTTTGTGTTGATGGCATCCTCTGCAAAATGTGTTCGCTGACGGGACTGTATTTCAAAGGATTTTTTCCAGAAGCACACAAAAGCAAGAGTCCTGTACACGGGCTGAGCACCTAGAAAATGCGTTAGGCAAACAACAAAGTGTAAGTAAAGGCAAGGAGAGGAAAAGAGCATGCCCAGAAGAGGGTGGTATATATTTGAGCCTATTATTTCAAAATCACAAAGTCGTTACGCGTCATATACGCTTTGTATTATGGAAAAGCGAATATCGCCCTTCAGAATTTGCAAACCAACAGTGCATTCACTACACCGTGCATACATACGAGTATGTATATTTACTCGTATAAAGTATCTATCTGTTTGCATGGAAATGTGGGACAATCTACAGATGCTGCCAAAGCAGTCAAAGCGACTACAACGTAATGCCTCCAATATGAAAAGTTACCATCATTGGTTCAAAGCATTTTTTGCACTTCACATTTTTTATGGCTTTGCATGAATTTTTTTCGCCACTCAATTGGTAATTTTGTTATGTTGAGGGGTTTACTACATGCCGCTGGAAATTTTTGCTACAAGAGTTGATCGAATGTGTAACTCAAAGTTATTGACGCAGGGAGGGGTGGTGGGCGAGGGGCCAGGGTGAAACTGATGCTGCGATGGGTGGTTAAAAACTGGGTCGGAATATATTTTGCTACAAGTAGAGGTTTCCGATAGTTGGACACAAAGGGCAAAAAAAAAGAGAAATACGAAAAAGCAAAACGCAGTAAAACCATAAAAATAACACCAACAACCGCAAAAAGAAAAAGTGGCAATATTAAAATAAAACAAGAAAGAAAAACGAAAGCAGAGGTTCTATTGAACTTTTATACCTTCTATGAACTGAAGGCGTAGAAATATTCAGAAAAGACTCGCATACCAAATTTTGTGCAAATATCTTAAAAACTTACGTTTCATCATCCTGATCATATCGGGATACGTTTTAATCCTTCTCTTGCTCTTCTAGTTCTTACTTACATCGCATTAAAGTTATAAAGCAAATTCACATTCATGGAAGGTATAAAAATTAAAGAGTGACGCAGCTCATAGCAGAGCAATTGATTTGCTTGCTTGGAGACATAGAGACAGAGAGAGAGAGGGGAAAAGAGTACAGAAAAAAGGAAAAATTAAACAACGCCAAAGTGCCAGACTTATTGGGTTATACATGAGCTTATATTTCCTTATTTCTATATTCGTATTTCGCGTTCATTTCTTCGCTTTTTGAATGCCCATATTAAACGTGAGGTGTCTTGCCACCCTCCTATGAAAGGGATATAGTAAGTCAATAGCCAGGAAAAGGGTCGCGTGTACAGCCATGTATGACGTTGAGAGTTTAAGACTTTGATTTGCCATATTTCCGCAATATCCCATTTATACCCCCACTACCTAACCACCTTCATTCTTAGCTTTGGAGAAGACTGTTTTTTATGTAATCTGTGCTCGGGTGGTGGCGGCAGGGAAGGGAGAGTAAACATAAATGTGGCATTGGAGCATATTTTTGTCGGTTGTGTAGCAACGCAAAGCCAAATAAACATATATATGTATGTACACATGCATATGTATGCATGCATATTTATGTTGTATTGGCAAACACTTGTTTGTCTGTTTGTACTTGTATAATATATAGCGCTGGTGAGAAAACACAAGTTTCTGTGACAATTTTATGACTCTATCTATTTTTTATTGCTTCCATATATACATGTATGTATATATAAATATTTTCTTTCTGATTTTGTTATGTTTTGTTGATAGGTGTCTCAGACTGTGCTCAGCGGTTCTATGTAGAAGCACTATTTTTTATAACTGCATATATTTATGTGACAATAAGGCATATGAACTGTGAAAACTTTCCTTAAATTTTTTTTTCTTATTATAAATAATCACATGGGCGAGATACTGATTTATACAGCGGTTACGAAAATATAAATAAATAAATATAACTTCATAAAATAATATAAATTATGCAGATTTTTATTTTGAAAATTATCATAAATGTGACGTAAATGCTTCATGGAGTGTAAAATATTGTTTCTACTTTATTAAAAATACATAAAAGTTTACACTTGTAAGAACACAGAGTGCAAGCGCAGAGAAAAGGTGGCCGTAGTTGACTTTATATAATAAAATAAATAAGCGTTCATAAGTACTTCAAAAACATTTGCTCTATTAAGTGTACTTAAGGCTGCTTATGTCTACTTACAGCTTTCACGATGCTTTTCCAAGGTATAAGTTTTGATGAATTTCAAGCAAATGTATTACATACGTGTATAGTAACGCTTTTAAATTATGTATTGTTTTAAAAAATAACTAACCATTTTTATTAAACATAATTAGTGATCTAGTTATCTAGTTATCAAGATAATCATAAGGTGATGGAATACCAATGTACTATGATTTTAGTTCTATTGCACCAAGCTATATGACATACCTACATATGTATATTCTTATTTTATTCATTTTTTATAAATGAGAATAAATAATGCAATTATTATTTTATGGCTGATGTATATTCTTATTTATTAAAACATTACAGTAAAGTGAACAACATATTCGTCATTATATCAAATCACATGATGCCATATCACGTGATCAAACGTCATCACATTAAATGACTTCATATCGATAGAATATAAAACACTTTTACATACAAATACATAAAAGTTGTATGTATATTTATATGAGTATATATTGACTTTCTGCGGCAGCTACTTACGGATATGCTGAGGTCGCCGACAAGAAGTATTAACCTCTTTTATATCATGGCAATAAAATTTCTTTCAAAATATTAATTGTTATGTTAATATCAAACGTTTCAAATCAGGTAAACAAATAATAAGCAAGAAAGAAGCGGCGTCTTCGGGCGCCTTACCTAATTCTCATAAATGAAAACTATACTATATGTATATATTATAGTGATCCGAGCTGTTCGGTTCTGACAAATACTTAATGCAATATATTTTAAATGACAGAGAGGCGAGCGATGATATTCTCGCGACTATTTCTGGTCCTTACATATGTATATCGGTCCAAAATTAATCGAACATTTCATAGTAATGGAAGGTATAAAAATACCTTTTTAGTCTGTAAGCGCTGAAATCACCGGTCGGGGTGGGGGTTAACGTCAATGCCCATCGTTTTAATTGCTCTAAAATGTTGAAAACATGTCCTAAGTAAGTGCTACCATCTAGAGACTATTCAAGAAACATAAAGCTTAAGTCGCCATGGTAGCCATAAGGGGTACCACAATCGAAAATGTGTTGAAAAATTGGGTAGACGAAATGGGTTATTGCAAGGCCAGCCGTGGTAACTATATGAATTAAGTGATATTTCATCAATTACATGAATTTGGAGGTATTTAAAATTTCCTAATCACTGAAAAGTATTTATAACAATTTCGAAACGTAAGTTTCGTGGATATGCTGAAAAAGTGCTCCCAAAAGGCCATTGGAGCTGCGAGCGCTGACAATGTAACTTGAATAACCTGGTAACTCGGATGCTCTAATAAAACATAACGTAACAAAATGTTAATCTATTTATGTTATTAAGAAAATATTAAACAAGTAAAGTCATTTCAAGAATTTTCAACTTCTAAAAAAGTTTATAAAACGCATTAAAGCGTCAGTATAAGTAATAAGCAAAAGAGCTTTAACGAGTTTGTTTAGTTTTAGAAATTTTTGTTTCAACAACAACACACTTGGAGTCTGTAAAAGGTAGATTGCTACAGTAAAAGCCGCTGCAGGTTTTCGTACTCGTGCGAGTTCTTTTCACTTGTCACACTAAAAGGAAAAAAAAAAACAAAAAAGCCACACGAAACGTTTGTCGCATGATATTAATATTCGTACAAGTGCCACAGTTGAATGTGTGTTGCGTGAGGGTATGTGTGTATGATACCAAATAGTGCTTTTGACCTTCTCATTTATGTTTGTGTGCATGTATAAATGTAAGTGCGTGTTTACGTAATGATGCGGTACGAGATGTTATACATTCATACATATACAAATGTATGTATATTTAAATACCGGAGACTTTGTACTCGTAGAACTGGGAAATGAACTGCGTGACATTGTTGTTAAGAACGCGTCACTTACAAGTAGGCGCTTGTATGCAAGTGGATATGTCAGTGTGTACGTGTGAATTTCTCATCTACTTGACATCACGTTTCCACGCCTGAACATATGCTACATGCTTACGCTTTACGTTTACTAGCTTCGCTCTCAATATCATTCGTTTCGGTTGTTCTTATTATTGTTGCTGTCGTTTTTGATCTCGTATTTACTCGCATTTTTATTGTTTCTTTTGCAGCTGCATTTATTTGCTTTCGCTGCGTATACAGTATGCAACTCGGAAAATAATAAAAACGTGAGTAGAGTGTAAAATAAAAAAGTAAAAGAAAATAAAAAGACGCTGACTTCGGCTGTGACGAGGATTTCATACCCTTCACGATCGGTGATTAATTTAACTTTTGTTTTAAAAATCTTCAAATTTCCGGTTATATTTGCTTTCTACTTACCAGAAGCAAATTTCATCTCTTCTTCTTTCGCTATTTGTCAACTTTGGAACTCACTTCATAAGCTTTTGAAATATAATCGCTTTAGTAGGAAATATTCAAAGAAAAACAGGAAATAAAAACCATACACAAACAAATAAAAGAACTGGAGCTAGGACATTATCCATAAGGATGAAAAAAGTCGCTAAGAAATATGTTAGCTAAACCAGGTAAAGACGCAACTCTGTTATCAAGAATTTCTGTTTTTCTCCTGGAAAATGATTTAATTCCTACACATCAATTTGATTTTTGCGAAGAAGATGGCGCAATTCTACAAATAAATCGAATAACTAATGAAATAATGAAAGCTTTTGAATTTTTAAAGAATATTGATCCGCGGTCGCAATAGCTGAGTGGCTAGCATTCCGGGCTAACAAGGCCAGGGTTCGCGTCCTGGTACGACCAACATCCGAAAATTATAGAAAATTAATTTTCTCGATTGCCGTTGCCACTTGGCAGAAAATAAAGGCTCCTCATAAAAAAATCAAGTTATCACATCAACTTTAGCGGATGATATTGCTGTAGTAAGTCGGGACGAATTTCCCATTACAGGTGGGCCATGGTATAAACGTAAGTAAAATATCAAAGAAGAGATTGAAATTGTGACACAAAAATAAAAATAAAAATAAAAATTCAAAATCACTGTAAATCTTTTGACCCAGTAGCCTTTTCTTAGCTAATCGTCCACTATATTTTAATTTAATTTTCAAGTTTTTATTATTTATTTTAAGGCTTCCGGTGTTAAAGCCGATTCAGTAAATAAAAAAAATTGATTTTTAAAAAGTATCTACGGTTGTTATTACTAGATGATTATCTCTTAAGAAGCACTATCAAAAACATATCGACAAATTTGTGGTGTTTATATTGAGAACGGCCAAAGTGAACCTTCGTATGGTTTACTCGATGTCTTTCCAGAAGCTTGGTTGTGTCAAAAGCCGATGTAAATTTGCAACTAATGGAGCAGGTTCGGCATTCAAGTTGTTAGGAGATAGCGGAGGCATTGGGAAACACTTATGTGACAGTTTGGAATCATCTAAAAAATAGTTACTACCAAAAGGAGCTCGATTTTCGTGTGTCAGGTAATTTAATGCAAAAATATGACTGAAGCGCTTCTCATGTAGTCAAAAGCAAGTTTTAGGCCACCAACGATTTCAAAACATGATCTAAAAAGGTGGAAGGGAGTTGTCTATTACTAGCTACTACTACCTGGCGAAGTGGTCATTTCTAGGCACTACTGTAAGCAATAAACCAGCTTACATCAGTCTTTTTAAAAAACATCATTATGCAACGTCAACACCACATATGTCTTTACGCCTTTGCTGATGAGTCAAAAATTGACGGAGCTTTGCTGGTAGTTTTTTATGAAATTTTCAAATAGATGGACTTTGCACCATCTGACTTCTATTAATTTAGAGCCGCTGAAAACCATTTGGCCATTTCGCCGATAAACCACGGAAGTTCTACACTGGTGGAATTTGAATACTTCACGAAAAATAGCAAAAGGTAATAATGGTCGTACATATTGAAAATCAAATTGTTTTCAATAAAGGAAGCATTTAATAAAAAATTGAAAAGTACCACGGATACTTTTTTAAATATCCAATATTTTATTGTTGGTAACAAATCCTAATTTTTTATTTTTGATATAAATGTAAATTGTAGCAAAATTCTCAAAAGTCTGTATATAATTTTCCTTTTATAGATTTCGGAAAATATACAACTAAAAAATGCCAGTTTTTTTTAAATTGATTGGAACTTCCACTTCATAGGCGTGGGTACAGCTTACACAATTATAGTTGAATCAACAGTTGAAATTACCAAGTAAAAACTGGTCGCTCTCCATCGTTCAATCGTTTGATACTAAATGGCTCGAAGAGGTCTTTTTCAATTCTGACTGCACCTCAGGTGTTATTAAGTGCTAATTACACAGCCGTACAAGTTTAGTAGCAATAGCAAATTCAGATATAGCAACGTAAAGGCAGTTCCATACTGTGCTGTCGAAGGCAGCTTTAAAATCGATGAAAAGGTGTTATGTGTTTATTTTCGGGTCTTTTCCAAGATTTGTCACATGATGAATATCATCGATGTTTAGGAGGCTAACCCTAAATTGATTCGGATGTGATTCTTTAATCGGGTATAAGGGAACGTATTTTTCATCGTCATCGATTCAGGTTTCGTTGCATTTTCACTATCATTCAGCAGGCTGGATGAGTGTTCCCTCTACAACAAGTATGTTCTGGATATCGGTCACTAGATTTCCAGCCTAAAACCTTTCGTTAGTCATCGCATCTTTTCAGATAACTTTTGGTCCAGTTTCTCAAGCTCTTCATATTCACGCACTTCGGCCTACTTCTTTTTTCGTCTGCAAATGCGTATTGCTTCTCGATTCAGGTCTCGGTATCTGTTTAACCCCGCTCATGTTGTGTTCGATTGTCAAGTTGAGAGGTGGTAGTTTGTTTTCTCTCCACTGCGATTCGATATTCCTCATTCTACCAGCTTCTTTCCTATCACTACCGAAAACCAATTCATTGGAACAACTACCATTTAATACATCATAAAAATTTTGATTACTCCTGCTTTAGGCTTAAGTAATAATACCAATTAATGCGCGTGAAGGGTATCAATTTGGAAGTAAAGTTAGCAATACAGCTTGTTGTTGTAATTACAAGTATTGCAAAAAATGCCATTTTTTTTTAATTTTCCAGAACAAAAGGCGTAAGACAAAAACACTTGGCACACAAACGCGATTTTGCTTTTGAATTGCGTTTGAGCAAATCTTCTTGGCATCTATTGGCATTTCGATTTCGTAAACAACTCACACCACACTCGCACCCGCAAATCGGACGAACAACCGTTCCGGCTTTGTGATTTACCCTGATTTAGTTTTTATTATTATTATATATTTATGTATGTATGTTTTTTTTTGTGTTTGGAATTTTTTTTACTGTTGAAGCGGATTATTAAACTCATAATGAGGACAATCAACAAGACAGCGAGCAACTGCTGTTGCCAATAAATGACGTTGAGAGAAAAAATAATTTAGCCTGACAACACGTCGCTGTGTTAAAACGCGACGGAGAAAGCGTGGGGTGGTCTAGGGGAGGTCGTTTATTGAACATTTGCCATACATACATATATATTGGGTTGCTTCAAAAGAAACCGGCGATTTTTCATACAAACAAGTCGCGTTTAGGTCAGCCAAGTTAATTTGATGATGACGATATCAAGGCTTTAATCGAATCGGATCGTCATGTTACTGAGCGTGAGATTGGACAGAAGTTAAGTATACCAAAATCAACCGTTCATAACCATATACGACGTCTTTGACTGGTAAAAATCCGCTTCAACGCTTGTGATATGCATTTTAAACGCAATGAGTATGATCCGTTTTTGAAGCAAATCATAACTGGAGATGAAAAATGGATTTTTTACAATAACGTGAATCAAAAAACGATCATGGTCCACGCATGATGAATCGCCAGAAGTCCCTTCAAAGGCTGATATTCACCAAAAGAAGATTATGCTGTCAGTTTGGTGGGATTGGAAAGGTGTGGTATATTTTGAGCTGCTTCCAAGGATCCAAACGATTAGTTCAGATGTCTATTGGGAACAACTGGATAAATTGAATAAATCCATCAACGAGAAGCGGCCAGAATTGTTCAATCGTGAAGGTGTCATATTCCAACAGGACAATGCTAGTCCGCACACTTCTTTGGTCACTCGCCAAAAACTGAGAGAGCTTGGCTGGGTACTGTTGATGCATCCACTATATAGCCCTGACTTTGCATTGTCCGGCTAGCATTTGTTTCGATCTTTGCGGAACTCATTAAATGGTAAAACTTTCGAAAATGACGAAGCTATAAAATCGCACTTGTTTCAGTTTTTGCAGATAAAGGCCAGAAGTTCTATGGGCGTGGAATAATGATGTTACCGGAAAGATGGCAAAAAGTCATCTAACAAAATGGAAATTACATAATTGATTAAAGTTCATTATAAATTTAAAAAAATGTATTTACTTTCTTTTAAAAAATCGCCGGTTTCTTTTGGGGCAACCCAATACGTAAGTAATGTGCGATGGATGGCAGTAACAGCAGGCGGCGGCTCGACCAATAAGCCAATAAGCGATTTGGCAGCGTAAGAAGCAATAATGCGCTGATCGGCAAAAGTAACAACAACATACTTCTACGCGTATATTAAGCGCAGCATTGAGGGCAAGTGGATATATTTAGTGCCAAACAAATAACCGTTAAGGGCGAACAGTTGTGGGTGTGTGGGTGTGCGTGTGTACTTGAGCTTGAGTTTGTTTGCTTCAATTCGCATATTCGAAAATATGGTTATGCATTTTTCATAACGCTTGTTTTTTCATTTATTGCTTTTGGCACTTTCACGCTAGCAAGCAAATAAATATGCAATAAATAGCAGAAAATACAAGAAAAATAAACATATATACAAATAAAATATATGGCCAAGAAGGCAGACTGTATACGTGTATGTATGTGTATATCGTAAAAATGCAAATCGCTGCAATATAAAGCTAAAGTGTGTGCATGAAAGATGAAATAATTTGAAATTCATGCCACGGGTAGCATATAAATATGTATCTAGTACATGTGTGTACATTGAATAAGGAACCGGCAACAGCTGCAGCATATTTATACGAGTAAGAAGGAGAAGCTTACATACGTGTACATATTGTACATAAGTGCTAGTTTTCATCTTTAGTCTTACACCTCATTCCAGGCTTCATTGTAATACATATGCATATTGTGATCGAATTTCGTAAATAAATTGATCTCATTAGCAAAAATTATTACTGATTTTTTGCGAATGCAGTTTTAAATATTTTCTTTTTATTAATAAAAAAAAAATTATAAATATAAAATGATTTTTTTTCCAAAAAGTTGTATTTGCAATACAATACAATACAATACAATACAATTTGCTCTCATCGGAAAGGACACTTTGTACCAAATGCGTCTCTACTTGTTCAATAGTGTTCTCGACGAGTAGTCTCAGTGGACGGAAATGTTATTTGAGTACGACGAGTATTGTACATAAAACGACTATCTTATAAAGTCTTATACGCCATGTTCCTCGGTATATCACATACATTTTCATCACCGTCTATTCGGTTTGGTATATGTTTTTTCGAGAGGCAGATAGAGAAGTAAGTTAGGTATCTCAGGGTTGGCGACGCGCCTGTCTAAATTGTGTGAGGCTTATCAAAATTTAGTCAAGTCAACACGGGAATGGTCACCATTCGGCTTGGCTTTGGCTTTCTTAAAACTCTGTAGACAACCTGCATTCCAATTGAACTTTCTGTCGATGTGCTCTTATTCGTTCAGCGAGAGACATAAGTAATCCTGCAAATTCTTTGCTAAATTTACGATATCAGAGCACTCCATTTATACCACTTTTTCGAGGTTCACGTGAAGTCCTTCTTATCCTCCACTTAATCTAAATAGTTCAACTCGAACAGAAAAATTGATATAACTCAGTAATTTAAAACAATTTAAAAAGTCTTAAGGCCAGGTTCCTTCAAAAAATGTTTTTTTTTTCAAACCAATTTTATTTATTAAAAAAAAAAGTTTATAAATCAAAGTTTTTGTAGATAAGTAGAGTAGTAAAAATATTTATTTAATTTTTTTTTTTAAACGGCGGCTTTTAAAATTGTTGCTAAAACAAGCCTCTTTTGTTTTTGAGTGACACGATAACTGAAAAACGAATCACCTGAAAGCAAAAATCAAAACACTTTCTTATTCTGTATCGCATTGGCTATGGCCGGAGCTACAATGAAAAATATTCACAAAAAAAAAAAAAAAAATGGCGGACTTTTTAATTTGTTTTTACCTTTTTTAACCTTTAGTTGTTTAAAAATTTTTTAATTAACAATGAATATTTTTAGTTGTAATATAGACTATTGAGAGACATTTTAGGAGTAAAATACCGTTTAGTTCATGTGGATAAGTTCAATACGTTCTCAATTAGAATGTCACCCAGTTGAAAAAACGTAGTTTCGAGAAAAGTACTCCATCGGCCGGATTTTTTAGAGGAACCTGGCCTTACGTTAAATGTTTCAGAAAAATATTTGTAGTGCCGAATACACAAAGACTTGAGGCTCTGAGTCTGGTTCGTGACCCAAGTAATTTATATAGCATCCGCTCTAATTATAACTATGCATGCTATGAAGAGCTCCTCTACCGGAATTTTCTATAGGCTGTTCAGACTAGACTTAAGCCCGGTGACACTGTGTTTGTCTAAGGTTACAGTAAAGTATGATTCCATAAAAATCTCTACTCATTATCCTGACATTGTCGAATATTTTCTTGATTTTTTCGCCTACACCTAACACCTTTTTGTCTATTTTAAAACGCGAAACTTATACTGCTGTGTGAACTGAGAGAAAAACCTCTCCTAGCCGTTCTATTCCATAAGAGACAAAGTTGCTCCTTAGAGAATGTACAATCTTCCATATGACTGTGCAATTGCTAGCTAGCGGTCTCAATAACCACGTTGGTAGTTCTGATTTGTTCAAACAAACAAACAATCATGGCATACATAACTCGTCACCCACGTCACTGTTGAATGTATCAAATCTGAAACGGCAAATAATTTATTTTCTCTGGGGACCAGTATTAACACCAATAACAATGCTACTCTTTCCAACAGGTGCTTCTTTGGACTGAAGAGGCAATTGACGGACAAAGACCAAATTCTAAAATTAATAACAATAACAATAATACTTTACACGACTAAATGAGGCCGTAACCATAATTCCTTCTGGCTGACATAAGCAGTAACGCTTCAACAACTAACGGCCTTCCACAGAACACGGAGAGATGCACTATTTCTTCCACCGGTGCTGGTACCGGCTGAGAACATTTCATGTTTAGGTCTTCTAATATGACCAAATCCTTGTATATATGGCGGCCGCGGTAGCCGAGTGATTCGCATTGCGTACTGACGTACCGGTTGTGTCCATTGAAAAATAGTTTCACAGGCTTAATTTTCTTTATAATGTGTCTAAAAAAATTTTTTCTTAAATAATTGAGCTTCAGATAAGTTGGCATGACACATCCAAAAAAAAAAAAAATTAAAAATTAAAAAAAAATAAATAAATAAAAAAGGTGCCTGACCCACAGTGCAAGTGCGAGAGTGTTGCTGCAACATCAATTGTTGTCATTTCGGTGCTGATATTTTGCACAAGATATGCTGATGCTGTCATTGATGGTGCTTTTGAAGCTAAAAGTGTTGTTAACAACAAGCTTACATACATTTATTTCTATGTGAGAATCATAGATATGCTCATGGCATTGCGCAACATTTTTTTTTTCTTTTTTTTTAACATTTCTCATGACTTTTGTTTTGTGAATTTGAATTGTTGACAGATATCGTTGTTACTTTTTGTTGTTTGTTGATTTCATGTTGTTGTATTGTTGTTGCAAAACTCAAGTGCCAATAAAAATGTTAAGTAGCTTTGTGTTGTCAGATGAGCGAAGATAGATACGAACGCATACGCAACTATGCACATATCGAAACATATATACATACATACATACATATGTACGTGCACATACACATGTATGCATATTGGCTTGTTTTAAAAAGAACACTGCCAAAGCGGCATTTATACGCATAACACAAAAGCAAAAACAATGAATATATGCATATAGGTGCATATGTATATAATCAGCTTGAAAATATGAAAAGTTTCCACGTCAATAATCCCCCATCCAAAGTGTTTGAAGTGCGGCAAGTTTTCGGCAACTTATCTTTAGGCAGAAAATCAAACAGAATGAAATATTTGTTTTGTTTTTTTTCTGCTTTTTTACTGGCGTAGACACCACATACGTGAGTATAGCCGAGTTAACGACATCGGGCCATTTGTTTCTTTTTCTTTCGATGTTTGGCAGCAATTGGAAATACCAAGTATGGCCGGTTTCAACTCTACCGGGTCTTCCCAACGTGTGTATTCTTATCCACTCGGTCCTCATGATCTGAAAAGCGCAGCCGCTGTTTCTTCATTCGCTGTACTATGTCAATGTGGCAGTATATTTCGTACAGCTCATCATTCCATCGGCTGCGGTATTCACCGTTCCCAACTCGTAGCCTTTCTCCTGAAAACTCTTAATGCCGATTAATCAGATGTTGTCATCGTCCATGCCTTGACTTGTGGAGTTGGTATTCGTTCGTCGAGAGCGGACTTTTCTTTTCAATTGACTACTCAGCCCACAGTAATAGTTCATTTGTTATCGGATCGGCTCGGAGAGGTCCTTCCCAATCCCGACGCAACTTTCGGTGTTGATTAAGGTCAGTCTACGTAGCCGTATAAGTTTTGCGGGGATACCGAATTCAGACATAGCGGCGTAGAGGTAGCTCCCTTTTCGTGCTGTCGAAAACTGCTTTGGAATCGACAACGAAGAGGAGGTGGTGTGTGTCGATCCTCTGTTTACGGGAATTATCCAAGGTGTATCGCATGGTGAATATCTGGTCAATGGTTGACTTACAAGGTCTAAAGCCACACTGCTAAGATCAAGGTCCAATCAGTTTGTTGACGGTGGGCTTTAGTCTTTCACACAACACGTACCATAGGTTCTTGTAGTTCAGTAGTGCTGTTGTAGTCTTCACCCTCACTCATCATCATTGTCATATTTGCCATCATCGTCAATGTCATGTTGTTGCAAAGCGTTGAATATAAGTTTTTTTTTATCATAAAGCCATTACTTGGCATTGTTTTTGGTGTTAAAGTAAACTTGGCAAATTTAGCCTCATCAATGGCCAATGAACCAGTTTGCTTTATGTAGTCTTACCACGCACATGGGAATTAAGCGTACGCCTAGCAGCAGGTGTAGCCGGATTCTGTCCTATGTTAGAGTTTCTTATTGGCAACAACTTCGTGTAGGCTGTGTATGGGCGTAAGTGAAACTCTCAGTGGGCTCATTGCCAATATACGTGTATTTCTTGCAATCTTTTCGTCTCATTATTTTTGTCGCACGTATCTTGCATCCTTTGCGTACATTTTCTCTAAGTACATGTAATGAAGTCTTAAATACGTGCTACTTATATATTATATATTTGCATACATATGCCACATATACAGTGAAAAAATTATTACCCAATATATCCCTGAAAGCTTGAAGCTAACTCTTCAATATGTAGATATTGGCAACACAACAATTTTTATTATACTAAAAGTAAATGGTTAACTCTTGAATATAAAAATACCAAGTGAAAACGGGTTGTTCTTTGCCTGATATTTCCGACGGAGTAAACGTCCTCCTCTTCCTCTGCTTCCACCAGCGGGTACTGCAACGAGTATTACCTAAGCCATTATACTTTCATTTACTCGGACGATAGCCAACGTAGCCACTGTCTCTTGATCCATCGTCTGCGGTTTTCGCCGTTGCCAATGAGCAAATCGTTAACAAAAATTTTCTCTCGAGACTTCAGCAGTTGTTGTCAGCGTCCATGCCTCCGCATCATATAGCAGCACTGGTTGAGTTTGGTTTTCGTTCGTTGGGAGGGACTTTACTTTTTAATTGCCTACTCAGTTCAAAGTAGCACCTGTTGGCAAGAGTGAAAGGGTGTTAAGTTGATCAAGCAACCATATCCAAACGATTAAAATTATTAGAATTCATCCAGAAGCTTGGAAATTTGGTGCCTTATGAATTAAAGCCAAGAGACGTCGAACGTCGTTTCTGAATGTTGGAAATGTTGCTTCAACGCCACCAAAAGATGTAATTTTTGCATTGGATTGTCAACTGAGTTCCAAATAAAGTACGAAGAGCTCAAAGTTTACAAATTTATTGCAACGAAACCTGGTGACGGCGAGTATATATCAGTAAATTGGTGAATTATAGCGGAAGCAAAAAGCTTAGTTACAATGAATACGCGAACAAGACAAAATGAAGGTCAACCAGAAAGATTGCAAGAACTGGCAATGCTGGCTTGGCGGCATCATTGAGCCCTACCTTGGCACACTCCACGACGGCCGAAACCAAAATGGAAAAGCTGAACTTGGTTAACATGTGCTCGGTGGAACGTTTTTTTACGATCGGTGAATTGAAAGCCTAGATCAAGTTATTTATCGTCTCCATACCAATTTTTTGTTGAAGCCAATATTGAGGAATTTATTCGGGAGATACCGGCTGATATATTGGAAAAGGTATGCCAAAATTGAACCCTACCCGACGCCGTATATGGACTATTAGCATCGCAGCGCTGCCATTTAAATGAAATATTCTTTGAATAATAAATTTAATTAGTTTTGAATTTTATGAATTTTTAGGGATCATCTTTTATAAACATATGTATAGATATGTACCTATATGCATATGATACATAATAAAAAAATAATAATAAGTTCATGTCGAAATTATTTTCTACTATATTTTATTTCAAAATGTAAAAAAGTGTTGCAAACTCTTTTTTAAGGTTGCCATCTTTAATGTCCTCGCAGCGCACAGAAAAGCTTTCTTTAACAAACACCGCAACCAATGCGAATCTTTACCTATCTAAACATACTCAAACATATGACATTTACTGACATACATACATACATACGGCAACAGTCGTCCTTCAACCATTGATAAACGAGCTGGAATAAATAGTGGGTTATGTTGCTGCTGGCAATAAACCTTGAATGTGCCTCAGCCGACGCCCAAAGAGTAACTTGCGCACAGAACAAGCAAAAAAAAAAAAACAAAAATTAAAGGAAGAAAATATGACTCCAATAATGAGGAGACAATGTGTACGACAATTACGTTAACAAGGACACAAATTTCATTGCTACACACATACATAAATGCATGCACACATGCATTATATTATATAATCTAACCTAAATTATAGAAAAATAGATTAAGCGGCAGTGAAAGCGAAAAGAACATTAAGAGAGTTCAATAAAAAAAAAAATTTGTTTCATATATACACGTACACTATATATAAATATATCTTATAATACATAACTTAAATGGGCGCGCTAAGACCTTAAATTTATTACAAACACCTTCGCATGGAATCTGGGCACTGGGAGAATGAGGTTAACGGAGGTGGTTTGTTGTTGAATAAAAGTAAGAAAATCACAAAATGCCATGGGTGTTTTAGTCTTAACAGGTAGCCAAAATGGAAAAATGTATGTAATGTTGACACAAGCAATAAGGAGGTTAACAAGGGAGCGGTGGAGTGGAGGTAGTGGCGCATGCCTTGGAATATTTAAATATTTTTGCGACTCTATGTAAAATACCGCAAGAGTGCAACCGTGCGTACAATAACATAACATAGTAATATACATACATATATATGTATATAAGCATACAAAGTTATACTCACATATGCATATTTTCATAGTCAGTGATATGTACATACATACATATCTTAAAATACACTAAATATTTCATATTCTCATGTTTCTTTAAACAACAGCTTGCATAATATATAACATCCCTTCATACATATGTTTGTCACATGCCATTATTTCTACGTTTCATAAATAAATATATACGTAAATAGCTATACATATGTACATACATATATACCAACACCATATACATACATATGTACAAACATATGCATTAACAAACGAAATATACCAACACCATATACATACATATGTACATACCTATATATTTCAACCGCTAAGCTACTTCAGGCATTAGAAATACTTTTTCTACTTTACAAATATTTACATTCCATCTGCATAATTTTAACCAAAGATTTTGTTAATATACAATACAATACATGGCACATTTGCATATATGTATACAATACATTATAGGTACATGTTGCTTAGGATTTGTTGCTTATACGCCAAGGTGTACTATGTTTATATATAAATGTAGTTAAATTTCACGATTTGAACGAAAAGCGCAAAGCAAAAGCGATAAAAGAATTTAATTATTAAATTTTCCACTACTTACCCGCTTGCCGCGTTTTCCGCGTGGTCCTTTCTCGCCTGGTGGACCCGACGGTCCTGCTGGTCCCACTTCGCCTCGTTCACCAGGTGAGCCCGGTGGACCTGTAAGTGAATTGTATTTTATTAATTAAATATTCAATTTCGATATTCTTTATTGAAGTTCATGCATAGATTTTTATTAAATATATGTTTATGTAGGTGTTTTATATATAACAATATACTCGTATGCAAATTGAGCCGTTTGAGAGTCACATTTCTCTTCATTCCAATAAGAGTAATATGCTTTCTAAGTATCGTTTTGGCCACTTTTAATATTTCATGATCTGCCTTCTTTTTTATTGTATACATAATGTTCACATTTTTTGGCAAGATATACGCAAGAAGAACGTTTACAAACAGCAACAACAACAACAACAACTTGAAAACGATAACGATTTTTTTTTTTGGGTAATGTTGCGGGAGTAACAGTCCTTGGCCGGATAAAAATGCAGGTCAAACCGGTATAGAGATCCAACTATCGCGGGAACTTTTGGATTTTAGCCGCCTCTTACGACAGTCATGCCATCCCACTACCCCACAAGGGGTCGATAAGAAGCCCTCTGCTTAGGTGGTACCTGATCCGCTACGATAACTATGCTGTCGTAATAATAACTGATCTGAAGGGGTTAATTTTAAGTTTCGTATTTGGGAGAACTTTAGGATTTCATACGCTGCACCTAATAAACGTCGAGTCAGGACTAAAAAAAATTTAAAAGTATTTAAAGAATATTAACACTATAATGGAAAACAAGTAAAAATTATAAAACTATGTTATTTAAATGTTTTTCCGTTTATTATTCAAAAAAAAAAAGAAAAAAAAAACAATGGAAATTTCAGCAAACAAACCTATAAACATAACACCAAAGCAAATACTGCTATTGGTCGACAATTATTCGAGTGTCATTCATCAATAACTAAATAGTTTAACAAATTGTGGCGTATGCCTGAACAAACTTTCAAATTAAACGCATGCTGCACTACAGTTTTCCAAAAACGTTTGTGTGTACGTGTATGTACATAGTTTGTAATTGAATTTTCTAACAGAATTTCATGGTAGCATAAAAACATAGATTTACATACATATATATATATATATACATATACATATATGTATGTATTTATGTTTGTGTGACAATACCAACGCAATTGAAAAAGTTAATCAACACTTGTCATGATTGTAAATACTGTGTTTTTGTTGATGTCGCCAACACCGTTACTGCAGTTGTCATCGATGAATACTCAAAATTACGCGTAGCAGTAAATGATAACTGACAAGAGCCGCACAAACACACAAAATCAATATATACATACACACATATATACATACATACATATATACACATGTGATGTGCGTGCTGTACTCGTATTTATATTGAAATTGAAGTGATGC
This sequence comes from Ceratitis rosa, assembly GCA_037013455.1. Classification (NCBI taxonomy): domain Eukaryota; kingdom Metazoa; phylum Arthropoda; class Insecta; order Diptera; family Tephritidae; genus Ceratitis; species Ceratitis rosa. The sequence goes on along the minus strand of JAWMAG010000020.1, from coordinate 10,674,509 downwards.
CTATAGAAATTCGATGGAATTCAATTTGAGTTGCGCAAAGCTCTAAAAACAAGTGCTTTTTCATTACGTGACAAAATTCGTTGGACAAAGTTTGTATGTTTTTCTATTTTATAAAGCAAAAACTGTTACGAGGATGGGTAGTTAATTGATGGGGATGCTACTTTTTTTTTTTTTGGAAGAAATATTGAAAGGTATTATCGGAGATTTGTGGCAAAGGATTTAAACTTCCACTTTTAGAATTTTTACAAATTTTTCGAAAGCTCGTCAGAAATCCTAAGCATTACTTACTTACTTACTGATACACTGAGTGGTTGAGAGTACCTATACTATATTCTGATGTATTTAAATATATACATATATGTGTTAAAAAAAATTCTTCATTACAATGCGATGTCGTCTAATACGCACACACAAATATGTTAAGCACAAAATGAAAAAATATTACATGTAACTACCTAAGCATATGTGTGTAATTGAATTTGGAAGTGAAATTTTCGAACAGTAATTTCCCAAACTCGTTTTCATTGTGTATTTAAATTTCACACCTTCTCTCTCTCTCTCTCTCTCTCTCTCTCTCTCTTTACACACAGTGATTTTGGTTAAACAGCACACTAAATCATGGAAATGGCTTTTGTTATGCAAATTAAAATTAACTAAATTACGACTCTTTTGAAAAATAATTAAATTTAACTCTTCATTGGTGATGAGTGAATTAATGGTCAGTCGGACAGCTGGATTATCGATGATAAGGGATGGTTGTAGAGACTACCAATGCAAGTGTTCAGATTGATTTAAGCGCATAAAACATGGCATATGGACATGGCAGCAATATTTTTCTCAATTATTTTTAGCGGATAGCTCAAAAAAGAAATGATAAAGACATGAACTGTGGATTATTAGTATCTTTTAGTGTGGCGTTTCACTGTGTCTACAAATGTCAATCAAACAGAAGTAGAGATTATAGAAGAGACTTTCAACTCAATTTAAAGTAATAGCAAAAAATCTGAAACAGTAGTCATGTTGCTCACTTCTGTATTATTTACTCAAGCCCACCTTGAAAGCTGTCAGAAGAGACATTGCAGCGGCATTGGACATTACTCTCACAACAGTATGGAGTTTTTAAAAACGAAGATACTCGGTGTTTTAAGACGAGAGTATGAGAAAAGAATTCATGATCAAAGGACGACTTGAAAATCTAAATTCACTACAAGCACGGTGCTGCTGTGTGTATATGGCGAAATGGTCATTTGTGAGTTTTACTAAAGGGTGGTTAAATTTTCAAGGGCCGATGTTGATTTTGAATAAAACACAAACTATTTAGGAAATTATTGAAATTTTATTTTATTATGATATATTGGTATTACTCAATTATGTATGTAACAAAATATCGGCCAAATGAGCGCCGCGACCTCGGCGGCACACCTCCATACGATGGTCCAAATTTTCGATGACGCTGAGGCATAATGGAGTTTCTATGCCGTTAATGTGCCGAATTATCTCATCCTTTAGCTCTTGAATTGTTGCTGGCTTATCGACGTACACCTTTTCTTTCAAATAACCCCAGAGAAAAAAGTCCAACGGTGTCAAATCACATGATCTTGGGGGCCAATTGACATCGCCATTACGTGAGATAACACGGCCATTGAATTTGTTGCGCAAAAGAGCCATTGTTTCGTTAGCTGTGTGGCAAGTGGCACCGTCCTGCTGAAACCACATATCGTCCACATCCATATCTTCCAATTGTGGTCATAAAAAATTCGTTATCATCTCACGATAGCGAACACCATTCACAGTAACTGCCTGACCGGCTTCATTTTGGAAAAAATACGGCCCGATGATGCCGCCAGCCCATAAACCGCACCAAACAGTCACTCTTTGTGGGTGCATTGGTTTTTCGACAATCACTCTTGGATTCTCATTCGCCCAAATGCGGCAATTCTGTTTATTGACGAATCCACTGATGTGAAAATGTGCCTCATCACTGAAGATGATTTTCTTCGAAAATTTTCATAATAAGTCTGGATAACTTTAACACGTTGTTGGATTGTGTATCTCTCCATGGTTCAAATTGAGTAAGTCTGAAATAGAGAAATGTCAAATTAAATTCGGAAAAAACTTGGCGTTTAGGTGTGGTTCACATTCAACATCGGCCCTTACAATTTAACTACTATATACTAAATTAATCAGCCTATAGGAAGCTCTTTAAAAAAGTTCTTGCTATTGATCAATACAAAATATTTCCACATTTTGATGCCCAGGCAAAAATTTACGAAGCGTGGTTGCGAATCTTCTATGCACCCTGCATATAGTCCGAGCTTTGCCTATTCTGACCATTTGCTTTGGTCTCCACAAAACTTTCTGCTTTCAAATTGCGTAAAAATTTAAGCTATTCTAGATTCTGGAAACGTCGTTGCGACAACCTCTCACATCTCTCTTAACTACCGATTAAGTTAGGTTAGGTTGTGGGGGCTACCGATCTATCGTTTTGATTGCACTTAGGCCTGACTAAAACCTATTGTGATGTCACAAAAACTTGGCCAAAAATATATGTGTATATTCTATAAGCAATCCCTGTGGTAGGACTGTTGCATAAAAGAAGATTGGTTGTATAATCGCCACCTTGTATCTCTCTTTTAAAGTAGTACATATGTATATCTTGATTTCTTCTTATCCCATATTGGCCAGATGTGATTGGACTTGCGACAGGTTGTGGTTTCATTCCACTTTTGAGCGACTTGTACGTATGTAAATTCCATGAGAATCGGCCTATATGGTAAGTGGCAAACGGTATACCAATGCGTTCTTTATCCAGAGGAATCTGCTTGGTTGTGCTTTACCTAAACAAGTTCTCATCCGCATTTGCAGGTTGACTAAATTGTGAAATATAAATTTATTCAAATAATGTCAATATTTGGAATGGTTTACCATAAGAAATGACTTTCAGAATACCGGCGTAGTTGTAACTCGTATATTCGATTGGATCAACAATTTGAAGAATGTGCCTTAAGTCAAAAGTACTAGTCCGTAACATTAAAATCTTATAAGACAAAATCAAGGAAGAGCTGTGCGATGTATGACAATAAAAAATAAAGTAGTTTTAATGCATTATAAAATATTCCTTTTATGTATATACCAGGTGTGTTTGTTGAAGGTTGCCGGTTTTACTAGTACATGTCGCTAGCAATATGTATACCATAAATTTCTATGATTTGGCATGCATGTAATTTTCTCTATTGACATTAACCTACAAAAATACGCAAGTCACATTCCGCCAAAATAATAGCGTCATATTTGTTTACCTCAGTGAATATGTCGAGTTTCGTTCCAAGTAAATCGCATTTGTGGCATTCATCAAAAGAAAAAAGCAGCTGAAGCTGGCAGAAACTTATGGTGAACATGCTCCAGTGATTAGAACATGTGAGACATGGTTTCGTCAATTTAAAAGTGGAGATTTCGATTTGACAGACAATGAACATACTGGTGCAGCGAAAAAGTTCGAAGACGAGGAATCGCATGTTGATCCAACCTAATCGCAACAAAAATTGGCAGAAACACTACATGTGACTCGAGGAGCGATTTGCCAACGTTTAAAAGCCATGGGAAAGATCCAGAAGTATGGAAAATGGGTGCCACACCAGCTAAACGATAGACAAATGGAAAATCGAAAAACCGTTTGTGAAATGCTGCTTCAACGGTTCGAATGGAAATCTTTTCTGCATCGAATTGTCACGGTGGACGAAAAATGGATTTATTTTGATAACCCGAAGCGAAAAAAATCATGGCTTTCCCCTGGTGAAGCTGGCCCATTGACTGCAAGGCCAAATCGCTTTGGCCGTAAGACAATGCTCTGTATTTGGGGGGACTTGTGTAGTGTGGTGTACTACGAGTTGATAAAACCTGGTGAAACGGTGAACACGGATCGCTACCGACAACAAATGATCAATTTGAATCATGCGTTGATCGAAAAACGATCGGAATGGGCCCGAAGACATGGCAAAGTTATCTTGCAACATGACGCTCCCTTGCAGAGCAGTGCTTCGCTAATTTTGAAAAAGTCGAAAAATGGCTCGTCGAATGGTTTGCCTCGAAAGAGAAAAAGTTTTTTTGGAATGGTATCTATAATTTGCCTGAGAGATGGGCGAAATATGTAGAAACCAATGGTCATTACTTTGAATAAAAAAATTTTGAGATTCCTCTGAAAATTAAGTGTTGTCTTTATCGAAAAAACCGGTAAATTTCAACTAACACACCTGGTAAAATTAATCTAAATTTATCTCTCAATAAAGCGATATTTGCTCGTGTTGTGTGGCATGTGGCATGTGGCGCCACATATTGTCCAAGTCGTTTTCTTCAATTGCAGGCGAAAGTCGGTTATCATACGACCATAAAGCTGCGAAATGAAATTCTGAATCTCGTCATTGTCATTTTCAAAGATTTGTCTGGAATCAATTTACATTTATTAAAATAACTATTGTTTTTAAGTAACAACATGAATAATAATATATTTTATAATAATTTAAAATTAACAATAAAACTTCTGAAAATACAAAATAAAAGCTCGCGTATTGGGCTTAGACTGGCCGTTTTTTATATGGCGGCTTTATTTTTCAAAAATCTGCGTTGCCACCCTGTGGCTAAATATTATTTGCATACAAGCTGCATACAGAAGCAAGGTCCAATTACTCCTCCAGACCAAAAAGCGCAACAGGCAGTAAGTTTTCTTTGGGTGTAATGGTCTCTCTTTAATTGTTTGAAGATTTTGAGAGCTACAGATGCGAAAATTTTGTTTATTTACGTGAGAAATGTGCCTCATGGCTGAAGAAAATTTTGCTATTTAGAAAAGCCGCTGTCTGCTCCCAAACGACGTATGTACGGCGTTGTGTGTATCCAGTTGGCTTCAGCTGATGTCCGAGTTATACTTCATATGGATGAAGGCGGCCGCGGTAGCCGAGTGGTTAGCATTGCGCACTGACATTCGGAAGGCTCGAGTTCAAAACCCGGTGCCACCAACATCCAAAAGTCAAGTTAAATTTTCTTATTGCGGCCGCCTCTCGGCAGGGAGTGCCCACCCCTCCGAGTGTATTTCGGACATGAAATAAAGGCTCCTCGTAAGAAAACCATCAGTCGTTCGTAGACGGCTTAGTATAAACTGTAGGTCCCTCCATTTGTTGGATAAAATTCAAGACGCAAAGCCACAAATTGAAAGAGGAACTCGCCGGAAATCGCTTCAGCGATTCACTCACTCCCCCTCGCGATAGCTACCTTAACACGGTCCAATTGCTGACAGTACAGATCCAATTAAAGAGTTCGGCTGTAGGGGAGTAGGTCAGAGTAGATGGCAATTACGTCAAACACACAACAAAAGCTTTCTGTCCGTCAATCCCAGCTTGGCGACCATTTGTTCCACCACACTGCTCTTCGACCACGACCGCTTTCGTTTGGCGTTGCTATAAATGATCCACATTTCATTACCAATCAGCAACCGCATCAGGACTTGGTCGATTTTGCTACGATTCAGCCGTGATTGGAAGCTGAAAATTCGGTCCATGACGCATCGAGCTTATTTGTGTATTCAGTCATTTGCGGGTGGTTTCATACTATCCTATGTGCAATGTTTAGCTGCTGAGAACACGAAACATGAAGGTTTAATTCAACGATTTGTATTATTTTATTAACATTTTCGACAATTGGACTTCCTTTTACACCGTGAAGCATCTTTCAAATCAAAATTACCGGAGCGAAATCGACGAAACCCAAAATTGTATAGAGTATTTTCTCCTTGCTAGTGCCCCTTTTTGGCATGCGCTCAAACACCACTGAGTTCAAGGCTCAACACTTCTTCATTTATATATTTAGTACAAAATATCGTCTTTCAAACTCCATTTAGGGTAATTCAATCACGCTCATAGAACGTGAAATACACAACACTAAAGCCTAGCATTGCAAAAATAATTGAAGCCTTTTTATTAGATCTATTATTTCCATTTTTTGGAAAAATATCAAAACACAAAGACACAAATTGAAGGAGAACCTCTACCGAAAATCGCTTCAGCGGTTACAAAACGCCAATTATATATTAATATGTATATACACGTATATTATTTTTATTCGTCTTGAGAAATGTGCAATATATTAATATTAAAATTGCGCGTTAAAGAGTGAAATTTCATTAAGATTTCGACACTCCTACTAAAGTTCGAACGGTGCTAGAGATGATTTAATATTTCCTATTAAAATGAACCGTTAAAAATGTTGTGTCTTTTCATTTACTCAAACTCATTCATAATTTTGTTGTGGCAATATTGCAATAAATTTCCAATCAATTGTCATCATTTTTAACCAATGTCACGCCATTTGAATAAATTAAAGTCACATAAAAGTAACCAAATAAAAAGTTATGCAATAAAAAATGAAAATAAAACTAAATAAGGCGAGAGGAATTACATACATTTATACGATGATGCACAAACAATGGCGCTTATCATCACTTTATCAAAAATCTATACGACCATGTAATATGCCATAATATTTCCATTGCCATCGTAATTTAGAAACTTAATAAACTTTCGATAGGTAACGAACCGAACAGTCCGCAATGTGCGTAGTGCATAGTATTCGTAGTAATGGGAGCAGCTGAACGCATGCCACCAAACCCGCTCCTCTAATGCGCGAACAATGGACAACGCCAAGGATAACAAATAAAAAATTGGTGATGCAAAAAGCGAGGAAATGGATAAAATTTGTTGCCATTTTGAATGACAGCACTCGACCACAACAATTTTTCATTACTTTTACGATTCCCAAGTTGATCATTTCAGCTCGCAAAAGCAGCAGTAGCAGCAACAACAGCACGGTAACCGGTTTTCCCCTGCCGCAACCCAAACTGGTGGCAAATGCGTTGACAACAGCTGGAGCCACAACATTCAGAGGGAAAAACAAGAAAATTATAGTTGAGCTTTAACAAAAATCTTAACAATAGCACACAGGGTGGCACCGACGACTAGTGCAATCAAGTGGGCTGTGGGACAATAAAATCATACCCACGTAAGCACATCAGTGAAGATCATAACCAATCGTTACGAAGTTGAGGAGGGGGGGTAGAGATTATCAAAAATATATTATCAATTTTTTTTTAGGCAGGAAATGTGACCCACTCCGAGTGTATTTCTGACATGAAATGGAAGATCCTTATGAAAAGCCATCAGCTGTTCAGAGGCGGTTTAATATAAACTGTAGGTCCTTCCATTTGTTACAAAAACAGCTAGACGCGCATCACATCGCGAAAATCGCGTCAGCGATCATTTTTATGATTTGTCTTCGGAACAACGTTGGCAAATCGTGCAAATTTAATACCAAAATAATATTTGGATCGCGTTGCTTCCAATATTCGGTCATTACAAACGCCCAGAAGAGCCGGTAGTTCGAGCAACCATGAATCGGTTTCGCTAGTGGATCATACGCATCCTCAGAGACGCCGTACGGAGAGGCTTATGCTGCTATGGAACAAAGTATCGAACAAGGCCCGAATGTGTCCATTCGCCATCGCGCGCAACAATTGGAGCTGTATCAATCCACTTTATGGAAGACTTTGTGGAGGGATCTTAGATTGCGGGCTTAAATAATCGAAATCGTGCAATAATTGAAGCCGGACGATCATCAAGCGCGACGCATGTTCAGTGAATGGACCCAAAACGAAATTGTCACCGATCCCGATTTTCACAAGAAAATTTTGTTCAGCGACGAAGCTCAGTTTCGGTTGAATGGTTACGTTAATAAGCAAAATTCTCGCATTTGTAGGAATCCACAAGCTATTGCCAAGAGAACGTTACATGCTCAAAAAGTCCCTGTTCGATGTACTGATTGAAGGAAACTTTCGGTGAGGGCATTATCTCACGTCGTGGTACTGTGGCGTAGTCTCCAAGATCGTACAATTTAACACCGCTGGACTATTTTTGGTGAGGTTATGTAAAATCGGTTGTCTGGGCTTGCCCGAAATCATTTTTAAATCATAATGGCGAACGCTTCTCTTTATAATAAATCTAAATTCTTTTTCATAAATAAAATTATATGCGTTTTATTTCTTCTTGACAACCTCATGTCTAAAAAAAAAACCCCCTACATACCCCTACCAGCATTATGTAAATTAATAAATAAATTCAAAAAGTCTTGCCAAGGTAGTTTTAAGTTTTTTTGCAACCAATGAATGATCAAAAAATAAATAAATAAGATAAAGATGTGCAAAATCTACATATTTAATTTTAATATTTAATATTTATTTAATAAAAACTATTCTTGTTTTTTTTTTTTTGAAAAAGCATACATAAACATTCAACATTCAAATACGCCGACCATTCGTCACGAAATCTCGCGCGATAATATTATGAGAGGGAGCAAGAGAGCTAGAGTATCTCAAATTCGATACCCTTCTCTTTTGCTCACTGGGATTCTTATTACTAAATATTGTATATGTTGTGGTGGTGGAATGGCAATCATAGCGCAGCGTCAACAGCAGTGTTTGGCATTTTGGTTGACTTTTAACAAAAGCCAGTTGGAACTTTTCATAGTTTAATGGCTCTTCTTATTTCATGGCTACCAACTTAACTAACAAATAAAATTGAGTAACGAAAAACAAGGACATGAGAGTATGAGAAGAAAAGGAAGAAGAAGAATAAATAAAATAAAAGTACGCATAAAATGCCAACACAAAATACTTGCCATTTGCGAAATTCAATTTGGTCAAGTACTCGTACTCGCTCGACTCGACTGTGAGTTTGGCCGTGTGTGAGAAACAGTGTTTCATATCGGAATTTTTTAGTCGTAAGTTGACTTAAAATTTATTGGATATTTAAGGTTTATAACGTTGCTAAAACATTAAAGCATGAATGGAGTGGCAGGTCATTTCGTTTGTGTGCGCCAATGTTCATTAACTTATGCTCCACGAGGGCGCATTACACAGCTGCTGGATGGTATTTAAGATGTAAAAAAAAATATTTGTATGTACTGAAAAGCAGTTTTGTTGATTTTAAGCTTTTGGTCTTGAACGCTCTAACAATTTAATATATACAACAAATTTCGGCCGAGCTTGTGGTTTTGCGTCTTGATATTTTTCCAACAAATGGAAGGACTTACAGTTTAACCCATACCGCCTCCGAACGGAAGATATATTCATTGGCTGTGCCGCCGAACATGGCCTCTCCCATTCTCTTCGATGTTTGAAAACAATTAATCTCTGAGCATGATACCGTTACGATCGGCATTGACAGTAACTATGGCACCCAACCTTGTTTTCGATGAAAAACGGATCAATGATGTCACCGTTTCACATGTCGCAGCAAACAACTACTTTCCATGGTTACGTGTGGTTTTTCTGTTTTCTGAGCCCCACATTCAACTGTTTTACCTGTTTTACCTGCAGCTGTCGAGGTGAAAGTGAGCTCCATGGGAAAATATGATTTTTTGGTAAAAATTCTCCGTGAAGCGATCTTCAGAGTCATTGAGTTTCAGTTCTTGAAATAAATGAACTTTAGGCGACAAACTGCGAAACGAAGGGCACAAAATATCTAATTTCTGGGAATAGTGTCAAAATATGAGACGACGCGTTGTCATGTTGCATGATAACTTTGCCATGTCTTTGGGCACATTCCGACCGTTTTTCGATCAACGCATGATTCAAATTGATCATTTGTTGTCGATAGCGATCCATGTTCACCGTTTCACCAGGTTTTAACAACTCGTAGTACACCACACCACACTGGTCCCACCAAACACAGAGCATTGTCTTACGGCCAAAGCGATTTGGCCTTGTAGTCGATGGGCCAGCTTCACCAGGGGAAAGCACTGATTTTTTTCGCTTCGGGTTCTCAAAATAAATCCATTTTTCGTCCCCCGTGACAATTCGATGCAGAAAAGATTTCCTTTTGAATCGTTGAAGCAGCATTTCACAAACGGTTTTTCGATTTTCCATTTGTCTATCGCTCAGCTGGTGTGGCACCCATTTTCCGTACTTCTGGATCTTTCCCATGGCTTTTAAACATTGGCAAATTGCTCCTCGAGTCACATGTAGTGTTTCTGCCAATTTTTGTTGCGATTGGGTTGGATCAACATGCAATTCCTCGTCTTCGAACTTTTTCGCTGCACCAGAATGTTCATTGTCTGTCAAATCGAAATCTCCACTTTTAAATTGACGAAACCATGTCTCACATATTCTAATCAATTCTAAATATATATGACGCTATTATTTTAGCGGAATGTGACTTGCGTATTTTTGTAGGTTAATGTCAATAGAAAAAAATTACATACATGGCAAATCATAGAAATGTATACATATTGCTAGCGACATCTACTACCGGCAAACTTCAACTAACATCCCTGGTATAGTTGTGAGTTAAGCGGGGTAAAGCAAAGCTTGTTTCATTTCTTAAATCTATGACCAATAATGGCCGATATTGGAGAACATTTTTCTCGCAAATGCAGCAGAAAAAAAGCAAAAGAAGACATATTCAATATACTTTTAATTAGTTTGAAACGCGCTATATCTACCAGAAGAAAATTATTGCATCAAAAAAAAATTGCAGGAATTAAAAGGAGAAGCTTTAGATATGATCGTGATGCAGAGTGGCAATAATGATAAAGTTGATGACGATGATGATGAAGGTGATGATGATGATGAAGGTGACGATGACAATTCAAGGAAAGATGATTATGATCATGAATATGATTATGGTGGTGAAGAAACTGCTTTTAAAGAGAATTTGAATCTTAAATAAATAAAAATTGTTGAAAACCGATGTTCATCATATTTTTGTTTTTTTTATGATATAAAAAAAATTTTTTCAAATAACTTTAATTATTTTTTTACTTCTTTATGATTAATTAACTTGAAAAAATAACTTTTCCGTAACTAGAAGACTTGTGGGAATTCATTTGGATTTTGAGCATCATTTACCCCATTGTGCTCTTTTTTGGATTTAATTTTTTTTTTTTTTGCCTCAATCCTGAATCACTTTACAGTTCATACAATCCTCTTTGACATCTGTTTTGTCTTTTTTCGTTTTAGGTATCCGTGAGGCGGGCCGGATGACAACAAAATGGCAACTTGTGTTTTTTTTAGACCCCCGCGGGATAGCTTATATCTCGTCGAGAATGCAAGATTTCCGTTTGAGAAAAAAAAAATAAAGATATCTCATTTGCAGGCAAATATACAATTGATACTGTAGAATATTCAATGGATAAGTTTTTTTTTTTTTTAAATGACCAAAAATCACTTTTTTTGCTGTCAGACTGGTTGATCCTTGTAATGTCCAAAATTGTACTTCATTAACAGGCCTTTGCTGAAAAGAACTATTGTAAGTCAATTGATTAATCAAAGATTGGTTGGCTCGAAAATTCTTGAAAATTATTGAAAAATTCAATTTTCGGAAATTTAACTCTAAAAAGAGTGGCTGTATTTTGGGTAAACCTACTTAACAAAAGTTTTCGACAAACTTAAAAACTCTGCGCACGAGGACTGTTGAAAAACTAGAAAATTTGATTCAATTCTCGGTCAGCGTAGGTATGTCGTATAAGTGTGCGTATACAAGTTTTTATGCAATAAAACTAAATTAAGCTCAGTGAAGCAACCCACATGTCACTGAAACATTGGCTTAAAAAATATTTCTGCTTTTTTTGACTGACGAAAATGACTTTAATTACTCTATTTATATGCACAGGATGAGTGGCAGAGGCTGTAGACTGTAGACTGTAGTGATTTTGAAAATTTTTGTAGTTATGTTTATAACAATCATAAACTGAGCATACAGTTTCACGCGCATATCATTCAATTAGTGTGGTGTTAATATTTATTAAAAAAATCTAATAATTGTTGACCAACACAAAAAAGTTAAAAATGGAAATGAAGCCATTTTAACTTGATATGCTGCACGCGGTTTTTATGTATTTGAAAAGTTTATATATAAATATTTACGCGCAGCATCGATGAATTTAATAAATATAGACTTAATGATAAGCTTGACATAAACCTTCTTTAAGGGAAACATTTCTTCTAAAAGGAATTACTTACTGCAATATCAAAGTTTTTAATTTTTTCCATATGATAAGTGAAAAATTAAATAGACCCACAACTTTGGCACGATCTGGTCGATCGACAACTGGCAAGATATTTTTTTAAGTCCTTCTCTTACTAATGTCAAAATATAAATTACTTCAATAACGTGGACTACAATTTTATTCAAGCGAACACATTTGCGGTGCGTGCTACCATGTGGTGGGTCAAAATTACCGAAACTTAATTAAAAAACGTTTTAATTTTCTTAATTACCAACTACTCTCGGCAGGGATTTCAAGTCTTCCGAGTGTAATTCTGTTATTAAATAAAAATTCCTCATTCCATTCATATATCTATACATCAATACGCATATGACAAGTTGGAGGAGGAGCTCGATCAAAAAATGCTTCAGCGATTATAAAACGCCAATTATATTATAGTAAAATGTAGCAAATTGTTTAGTTACAATTACCCGATTTATGTAAGATTAACTTGTACACCGTTTTGATCCACAGTTTTTTCCATTATGCCTCTCTGAAAAAAGGCTTTGTCCTTTTGTAAATCAAATTTCACAAGTTTCTCTTGAGGCTAGTTTTTCACCAGTCACCGCTCTATAAGGTGGATGCATTAGAGCCTCCCAACCAAGCTCTCTCGAATTTTCTGGCGAGTCATTACACTGCAGGGGAAAATACTAGTTGTCAACTAGAATCCAACTAGTTCATCTTCATCCATTTTCCATGTAAGCGATGTCCTACGAGTTGACAATTGTCCTACTATGCATCAGCTTCATACTAGTTGTATACAAGTTGATTTAGGCATGTTGAATTTCTACTTCACCAAAAACAAATTGAAAAATAAATCAAATAAAAATCAATTAACCGGCTGCTAGAATCGACCCAAGACCCTCACGCAACGCATTGAAGACCTCTAACCACTAGGCTATCGTTATGTTGCAGAGAGTAAATCTGCGCACTTCAACAGAACTTTTTAGGAAATGAAACTCAGCCATGGCGTACTAAAAACAACAACAATATACGAATGTTGGAGTGGTAAAAATATCTGTTAAAAAAGAGAAAAAAAATTATTACGCCTCTGGAGCCTAACGCGCTACAGCGATAACCTCTAACCAGTCGGCTAACGTGATAATGTAACGAACAACAACGTCATTTTGCGCACCTCAACAGAACAGAGCAGAGAATGGAATTCAGCCGCGGCGTGCCGATATAACAACAACAAACGGTGGTGAAAATTATTATTTCTCCCGTTACTGGTGGACTTCTTTACAAATAACGAACTGGTATGATTTCATCTTCAACATACTAGTATTTAACTAGAATTTTTGCATACTAGCTGGTTTTCCCCTGCAGGGTATCTATGTGGTCTGGCGTTGTCTTGGCGAAACACAACTTCGTTTCTGTTGGCCAAAACTGGGTGCTTCTGGGCGATTGCTTCCTCCAGACGATCGCTTTGTTAATACAACAGAATTAAGAGTTTGACCGTAGGAGAACAACTCATAGTTGATGATTGCTTGCCAATCTCACTAAACACACAATAAAGCCATCCGGACCATCATTCCTGGCTCACTGCCCTTCGACCGTGACCATTTTCAGTTGACGTTGCTGTAAGTGATCCACTTTTTATAACCAGTGAAATTGGTCGAATTTGTTACGATTCTGGAGCGATTTGCATGAGGTCTTTTCTCGTTAGCTCATGTGGCATATGGTACATACATACAACGAACTTCTTTTTTTCTCCAGCCATTTTCAAATGGTTCCCAGCTGCCACTATTCACATTTTCGGCTGCCTGCCTCTTGCGTTTTCGGTTTCATCGTTTTTCTTAGACTTTCGCTCAAACACTACTGAGTTAAGTGATCAACACTTCTATCGTTACCTTTTTTAAAATACCATCGTTTTAACCAAGCCAGCGTAATCCAATCGTACTTATAAGAGGCGATATAACGGATTATTTTTACTATACATATTATTAAAGGGCAGTATTCTATAGATGTTTTTCCAACAAATGGAGGAGGAACTCGGCCGAAAATCGCTTCAGCGGTTACAAAGTGCCAATTATATATATATACCTATATATATATTCTATAGAGCGTCCTAAAAGAGAAATCTGAATGGTTTAGAATAAGCGTTCATTAGACACCTTCAAAATTGTTCGCCTTCTACTTATAAAAGCGAAATGTGAGCAGATTTCTTCTGGAGTATTTTTAGTTATTTTTTTAATGGATGAAATAGTAAATTTTAATGGTAAAGCGTTTCAGAAAAAAAATATATGTTTTTACATACATGGTACATTGTATGTACAATATTGCTTGAATGAAACAGACTTAAAAAAAAAACATTAGAAATAACACCAAGACAAATGTAAATATATTGTGACAGCGATAAGATAAGCAGCGACTGTGAAAACAAATTAAATCGTAATGACAACGACAAAACAAACATAAATACAAAACGGCTGGTGCAACGAATACAAAAGGATTTTTACTTAGAATAACATATTTTTTTGATATGAGAAAATAAGGTTATGTAAATGTAAATTTCAGTTAGGAGTATATATTCATACATTAAATTGTTTACATAGAAAATGTATTAAAATGAATGTAAATTTAAGAAAAAAATTATTTTCAGGTTGTTATGTTGAATTGTTTTTGGGTTTTTAGTTTTATGGAACTGTCTCAGACAATCCAGACCGTCCGAAAAACCCCAAAAAGGAAAATTTATTTGATAATTATACGACGATACGAGTTTTGGCTTGATTTAATAAATACATTGATCCTGTAAGGAGGTCTTAATTTAAAAATCGTTCATGGGAAGGCTTAATTAGTAGGTACCCTTCAATTCTAATTAAATTATATTCTGGTTTATATGAAAATGTATTTAGACTTGTCAAAGCATGCATAACATAACACACATACGTGTATGTATGCACTTTGTCTTTCCACAACCACATCCCTGCAAGCAATTTTGGACCATATGGTGCATTGGAGTCATCCAATAGTAGTGTACTATTGGATGAAGTCACGTCTCGCTACCAGCTCGTTCTTAGCCGATGATCGCTCGTGTTTTAACAATGGCATGTACTAAGTGGAAGCGTAAGTGTACAGCAAGACTTATATTCGTATACGGAAAGTGAACTTAAACTGAGTCAGTTTCGTTTCGTTTCGTTGGTGAGCTCTTATGTATCATCCAGGAGACGTGCATAGGCTTGAGCATATGTTATATATATATATATTGGCAATAAAATATTAATTTAAATGTAAAAGGTGATCCATTTCGAGGTTCCTTACTTTTTGAAAAACAAAAAAAAAACACAGATAATTAAATTTAATGGGGAATGTTTATTGTATTTCAATGGAACATACTTTGGCATTCATTTTTTGAAGAATATCTCTTTCAACTGTTAGCCGAGGTGTAATATCAAATCATCTTGGCGGCCAATCGACCTGCCAAAAATGTGAAATTATCTGCACACCCAAGTGTTCACTCAATAAATTCATTAATTGATGCCCTGTGTGGAAAATGTCGTCATGTTGTTTAAACCAAAAGCCGCGAGCTTCAATTTCAGGCATCAAATAGTCGGTTATCATGACGTTATAACGGTTGCGTTCTCACCAGCATAATTTTTGAAGAACTTTGGACAGATGGTTTCACGTGCTCACAAACCTCACCAAACCGTTTTTTTCTGGATGAAATGAAAGCTCTTGAATCTCTTCAGGTTGGTCTTTGTCCCAAATGCCGCAATTTTGCTTGTCTACATACCCATTGATCCAGATATGAGCCTCATCGCTGAACAAAATTTGACTCGAAAACATCGGGTCTTCTCGGAACTTTTCAAGAGCCTATAGAGCGAAGTGATATTGCTTAGGAGGGTCGAGCACTTTCAGTTCTTCCACAAGCTGTATTTTTTACGCTTCGAATTTAAGATATCGACTTAAAATGCGCCATACGCCAGTCCAAATTGCTGCGAAGGGCGCCATACGTGTACACTCTCAGCTACGGCCGCTATATTGTTTTCACACACTGCGTGCTAGACGTGGCCTATTTGGCCAAATATTATCCAATAATGAATGCTGGGTCTCAAAATGGGTGATGGTGTTGCGAATAGTACGCTCAGTCGGCCATTTATATTGACCATAAGTTCAGCGAAGCGCGTGAAACACACTATTTACAGGACGTGAATGTTCATAATAAAGTTGAACGATTTTTAAACTTTGTTCAGGCGTAAGTCTTTCCATGATGAAATCTCAAGCAATACTGAACAAAAATAACATGACAGCTTGACGCGACTCACACGTGATTTGTCCAAGAAAGGCCATTGAAAAAAGTAGCTCTATTTGGATCACCCCTTATATGATATTATTTATACTGTAAGTACTCTATGGAGTGTTTTTGTGGAGTAGTTTCATAACTAATTTCCTGTATGCACTTCATAGATTACTCGGGTGTTGTGTAGAGGTGAAATATATAGTTCATCTCTAGGACATCGCAATATTAATTGGACCATACTTTTTGTATCGATGGTGGTTAGTTTTGGATTACTCCTTTGTCCACGTGGAGAATGTACATATTTCACGCGTGCATGAAGTAGTAGCGTTGCTTGCAGGTTAACATGACATACATACGTATGTAACTACTTTGACATTTCACAACTATATAGCGAGCATTTCATTATGGGTTGGCTAAACTAAGCCGACAACTTATACATTATCAATTCTTAAATAAATAAATTACAATTTAATACGCCTCAGTAATATAAAATTTTCCAAAAAAAAAAATCGAGATCGAGATTTATGACCAAATCCCGCACGACCCTTGAGTGCTAGCCAATTAAACGCCTTAACTAAATTATTTTAAAACTTAAATGTTTTACTGCTGTGTCATTAATTGCATGAAATAGTTGCTAGCAAAGGAAATTGATGTCAGTAAAAAAGGGCGGCAGGCCATGGGAGAGCTGGCGGCTGCATGCGACGAACGATGATGGTATAATTCAAAGCGAAGAACATAACAAAACAATTAGTGCACTCTTAGCTAGATATTAATTAATGAAAGAGAAAATAAATTTTGAAACACATAATATTTTCATTTTCAATTAAGTGTGAAATCCCTAACGAGCAAAGAATTAAGAAAATATTTATCGCCTTTGTTCTTCAGAAGGGAAGAGTTCTGCGATGGAAATAACTTAATTTGAAAAAATAAACATGAAAAAATGTCGAAAATTGTTAAAAAAAAAATAAGCATACATATCAAAAAAAGAGGAAGCCAACATTGCCGAAAAAAAACAAAAACTAATTTTTGATGTAAAATTTTTATTTTTTTAATTATTTGTACAGTGCCAGTGGCAAGTGGCAAGTGGCAAGTCGTAAATGTGTGAAATGAACTGTGGCGTATATAAAAAACTTGAAGCCAATAAACAAGTGTGTTAAGGCACATACATACCTATGTATGGATTTGCAGCATGGGGTGCACGAGCCCAAAGGGGGCCTACATAATAAAATAAACAATGCCCGAAATGCGACGACAAACAGGCTGATATAATACTATATATGTACATACATATGTATGTAGCTGATGTTGAAGGCTAATAGGCACGCATATGAACCGGCAAAGAAGAGTAAATTAACGTTTTATATGTACATATACAAATATATATGTATATACGCTTCAATATCCACACTTCCGCTTGCCATAGTAAAAATATTTTCCTACATTTCTTTACTCAACCCAAAAAAGTACCAGTTCGTTAGATCACAGCAGTCATAAAGAGTGGGGTGAGGGTGCGTAGGGGGTCAATGGAGGCGTCATCAAATATACTCGTATATAAAGCACTGCAGGAGGGAATATGCCGTTCTTTTTTGTAGCTTATAGGTATGCCTTGATTCCAAGCATTCATGTCGTCTCTATTTACTTGGCGAGTAATGTGACGCGCCACGCGTTAATCCCGCTAGTCTTCGAAAATGATTAATGTGTTGAAAAGCGTTTTCAAATTTATTCAATTTCATATACATTTTTAAGCTGCTTGAATATTTAGCATATTATTGTTTTTCATGCTAAGCATATTGCGTGTGCCTTTCTATTTTTATTTCCCCCATTTTTTGTCTGTGTGATTATAAACTTATTCATCTTTAGCACACAGCATTTATCGTCGACGCGGTGGAGAAGTGGAACAAGTGTCGTTGGCGGTGGCGGAGGTGGTAGTGGTGGTGGTGTGCGCTAATTTTCCATTCTATTTATGATTATTATTTATTCTTTTATACTAATAAATTCCATAGAATTTAGAGGCAATTTTGGAGCGTCTCAACGCCAACGAAAACATTGCTTTCAGTAATTCAAATGATGAAGGTAAACCCCAAAAAAATATACAACGATACAAAAACGCACATTCTTACACAATAAGATATTCATACATAAATCAGCAGCAAATGTCAACAACGCCGGGCAATTCAAGGAAATGAAAAGAATATTTTTATTCTTTTATTTATTTTTTTTTTGAAAATGTACAGCATGCCAGCCACACTGCCTTTTGAATGTGGAAAATTCACTTTTTAATAAAAAATAGAAAAATAAATAAAAAATAAAACATCCTAAAAAATGTATACACAAAAAAAAAAAATAAATAAAATTAACTAAAAAGCAGCACGCTAAGCACTATAAAAATAAATATGTATGCACATAAGAATTTAATTTTTTCATAGGTGATATGTAGTCTAGTTAGTTTTCGAACTAAAATAGATAGAACTATGAATAGAAATTCCCCGATTAATTGACGGTTGTGTGAAATGCGCCATTGCATTGTATGCTAGTATACACGTATATGTATGTGCATTTGCATGTATGTATGCACTCTAAGTTAATTTGTTTTGGGCGGCGCTCAAGTGACTCAATTAAGTGCCAGAGCAATACAATCCAGCCGATAACAAATTTCTAGGAGATCCGGTGCATTTGTTCTTTGCCACTCGATACACCTAAGCTAATATGTAGATATGTATATACGTGTATGTATGCATTTACTAGTAATAGCTTATGCACATGATTGTGGGATGTGAAGATATTTGCTTTGTTGTGAATACTCTTACGGTGTGTTGAAAGTAACGCTAAGCAACAGCACGAAAACAAATAAATGCTTGACTGCATTTGTCTGGGAAGGAAATCTATGTACAGTGGATGAGTGGAGTAGAAATCTTTGGTTGAAGATGTGGCATATGTGTATACATATATAAACATTATATGTACAACTATAGCGTTATAACCGCTCGAGCCGCCTCTGAATGACTGAAGGGTTTTTATGAGGAGTTGTTACTTCATGTACTAAAAACATTAAGAGTTATTGCTCTAGTTATCCCTTATGAATCCAGTAAGCATGCTTGTGCTTATTTATATTATTTGCCGAGTATAAAATTAGGTTTTTTTTGAATATGGACATATAACACATCTTCGTCGATCTAAAGCAGCCTTCGTTAGCACGAATAGGAGGCCCTTGGTCGCAATATTTGAATTCGTTATCCCCGCAAAACTTATACGGCTATGTAAACTGAAGCTCCGCCAGAATCGGAAAGGGCCTCTCTGTGCCGTTTGATACCAAACGCAATTCTTGTCAGGCTTTGTAACCGCTGAAGCGATTTTCGGTCGAGCTCCTCCTCAAATTTGTGGTTTTGCGTCTTGATGTTTTACCAAAAAATGGAGGGACCTACAATTTATACTAAGCCGCCTCCGAACGGCTGATGGTTTTTTTACGAGAAGCCTTTATTTCATGTCCGAAATACACTCGGAGGGGTGTACATTGCCTGCCGAGAGGAGACCGCAACTAGAAAATTTAACTTAATTTTTTATTTTAAATTCATTTTCCATAACTTTCAGATGTTGGTGGCACCGGGACTTTTTTAAATTATTGCTGGAGAAAATAATACGAGCTGCAGAGCTGAATTGGGAAAGTACAATATTCTATAAGAGTGTCCAGCTGCTGGTGTGTACTGTTTTCTCCAGGCTATCACGTCACTGTTGACAGTCATAAGTTTGAAGTCGTAGATAACCAACCCAAAATCACCCTTGTCGACAGGTGGTACTTTGGACTGAGTAAGCAATTGAAAAGTAAAGTCCTCTCTCGACGAACCAACGCCACACTCAGAAGAGTGGACGATGTCGACATCGCTTACGAACGACGCCGAATACCGCAGACGAGTTATATGATGACATTGTTCATAGTTCAGGGAATGAAGAGACAGCGGCTACGCTGGCTAGGTCATGTAGTCCGAATGGAAAAAACACTCTAGCTTTGAAAGTATTCGGTGCAGCGGAAGCAGAGGAAGGGGAAGACTTCCACTCCGTTGGAAGGTTCAAGTGGAGAGCGACCTGGTGTCACTTGTCCAACCGGCGCCAAATAGTGAAAAGAAGGGATGAATGGCGCGCTAATATTGATTCGTAAGCGTTGCCAACGCCAATAAAGAAGTAGAGTAATATGTACGTATTTAAAAAATCAATACAATTTTCAATCATAACGATTTCAATCAATTTTTATGGACACGATTTCACACTTTCAACCCACTGTACTTTAGGCTTTTCTACCTTTTTGTGCTGCGTGTCTTCCGACGACTTGCAGCAGGCTATAAATTAAAACAACCAACACATTTTCTTTCTATTACAACAACATTAAAGAAGACAATATACATATGTACCTAGGTGAGTGTGAATATATGACTTTGTTATTGCACTTTTCCTGCCTTTTAATAATGTTTACAAAAAGGTAAATATGTACCTATGTACATACATACATACATACATATGTACCATATAGTCACTTTGATGCCGTTGGCATAGCAGCTAAAGATGTGCACGACCACAAACACAAACACAAACAACAAACGTATTCAAACGGACATGTCTGCGCTTTAATACAATATTTTGTATGTATTTATGTTCTTTAGTGAATGTGTATAATCACTAACAGCGTGTGGCATATGAAATGCCAACAACAAACACCTTTAAAAACAAACAAACAAACAAACAAATAGCACGTGAATTGAGTCTCATCAAATGAAAAGGAAAGGAAAGCAATGAAAGGGAGGTCGAGAGAATGAAGATGAACAGGATGGCTATGTACGTACATATGTATATTTGTACACATGTGTGAAGGCATGTAACTGCAGCTGCAAATAACAACAACAACAGTAGATACTTTTTTGCTTTATTTATTTATTTATTTATTTACGAGAGTGTGGCATCACTTAGTTAATAGATATATAAGTATGTATACTCTCATATATATGTATATGTATGTATGTGTGTATTTAAGTACTTTATATAGACAATTGATTAGGCTACAAATAGTTTGTCAAATACTTACCAGGTGGTCCTGGTGGACCTGGGGGCCCCTCAATGATGCCGGTGGGAAACTCGTCACCTTTAATTGTCGTGGTGAGACCACGATCACCGCGGTCACCTTTGTCGCCCTGCAAATGGCAAAAAGTACATATGTACATACATAAATATAAATATTACGCACACAAATGAGATAAGCAAGATATATTATATATGTATGTACCTATGTATGTATACACAATTTGGGATTAGGGAAAGATGCTGTACAATAAATACATAAGGTATGTATGTCTTTTGTTTTTAGTTTAATATATTTATGTGTATGTATGTATGTATGTATGTGTGCAAGGCTACATTGGGAGGACACAAAGCGAATTAAGTGTAAAATAAGCAATTGTCTAAACATCTACTGTGAATAAATATTAAGTGATATTATTGCCTTTTGTCTGACCCGCCGACCGAACGAGTAAATGACTGACTGACCGGCCAATAAGTCGGTAAGTGGCATTAAGCAGCCCACACACACACACGTCACACACTGAGTCAGTACCTAATTTTTGTTGTTTTTGCTTTTTTTTTTTGATCTCATCATTTTACTTTTGTATTTTATGCTATCTGCCGCTTTGGCTATGCTTAGGTATCCGTTTTTAGTTTGAGTTCAGACACATAAATATCCGTTTTGATAGGATCATGGTGTGTGTTTGTTTATATAAATAAGCGATGCCTAAAACCTGATGGTGAAATAATGGAAACAAGAGTTATTCACAGAAGTGTACAATAAACAACATGAATAGATAACTAACGAAGGCAGCTGCAAGGAATGTCACATCATAAGCGTACTCAATTTTCCCATTTCCTCTTCAAAGCGTTTCGTCGTGGAGGCTTCGTGTTTATAAAGTGACCCTTGACAACTTATTTATTTTGAAATATTAGATCCTTTAATAACGTTATTGTTTATGTTGTACAATTTTCTGTTTATTGTAGACAACCGTTAGTGATACTTGAGCTATTCGTTACTTTATTATATACCATACACACTGTACGAGTATATTAATTTTGCACAGCCAATGGTTATACGTACAACTGCAAAGGAATCGAAATATGGTAAATAACGTGCAGGCGAGGGTTTTAGTCTGAACTTTATACAGAGATTTTTAAAGAGAACTTTTTTTTTGTCCAAGATTACAGTATCACTTTTGCGGAACGATAATTTTTTGTCATAAAATATGTGATAACCCCTTTATTCTTTTGAGCTCATGCGGTAGACGCTGTAAGCCAAATCAAATGAATACACGGGATGTGGGAAAGGTTTGAAATTCAATTCATGTAATTTTACTAATGTTGCATGTCTTGATGAAACAGAATTATATTCTTTGTCATATGCGGTCGCTTTTAACCAATTTCGATCTTCAAACACTCAACTAATCTCATATAATATTCACTGTTGATAGTATGGTATTTGCTTCCGCTGAATAGTCAGCAAACTGATTGGACCTTATCAGTGTGGCTTTAGACGTACGCCCCTATATCTGAATTTGATATCCACGAAAATTGCAGAAACTCGCAGTCAGAATTGGTAAGGAACTAAACGAGCCGTTCGGTACCTAATGAGGTTTCAGACAGGCTGACTCTTTATCGTGTGATTTCTTCAATTTGACAAGGCGTAATCTTTTACAAGAGCGTACAACTACCGGCATATGCCACACATATCATCGGCCTTGTGCTGTTGGTTCTGCTTTCTTCAGACTTGATAAAGAAGCGAACGGGTCTGATAGTAAACTAGAACAAGACGAAATATCTTCTGTCATCAAACAAATATTCATAGCATTCGCGCCTCGGCTCCCACGGCTCCAACGACAGTCACTTTTTCGAACTCGTAGATAATTTCATCTATCTAGGGACCATAGCGGTTGTGCGTAGGTTTTGGAACCATTACATGAAAAATTATCCACTGAAAAAGCAATACATACATCGGATGAGAGAACCCAATAGATGACGATCCCCGCAAATGTCCAGGGACCAGCATTCGCATTAATAATAATGTGAGCTTTGAAATGCAGAGCAGAACAACTCTTGGCAATAGGATGCTACTTTGCGCTGAGTAGGCAATTAAAAAGTAAAGTCTTTTCTCGACGAACAAAATCTAAACTCTTGAAGTCTCCCCGTCATTTCCGTCCTACTATATGATGCAGAAGCGCGGACGAGAAAAGGTTTGCGGACGATTAATTGTTCTCTGCGTGTTGGAAACGGCAAATAGCGCAGACGATGGAACCATGAGATGTACTAGTTATACGGTGATGTAGTTAGGTTATGTCGTCGTATGAAAGTGATCGATGCAGTACCCGTTGGTGGAACCAGAGGAAGACCTCCAGCGCGTTGGAAGGATAAGGTGGAGAGCGACCTGATTTCAACTGGCGCGCTATTGTTGATTCGTCTATATTCGCGTAAATGATATTTACGTCAATGAAGAAGAAGAAGAATAGTTGATGAATATATTCATATAATATATTAAGTATTTCCGAGTATATTGGCAGCCGCATTAGTCGAGTGGTTAGCATTGCATTCGGGCTCCACTTTACGAATACTTTATTAGAATTTAATCACTCACATAAGAGTTCTCAGAATTCTTATTTAATTGTAATATTGGTACCCACGCACCATTATATGTAATTAAAAATCATTTTTCCAGTTTGTTTGTTTGGCAAGAAAAAATCATCATGTCCGATTAAGCTAATTTTCACCTCGGCAGCTAAACTAGCAAGCAGAACTGCCACATTTGGAGCTCAGGAAACTCACACGTTGCCATGGAAAACTCGATGCGGCCTCAAGGAGTGCCTATTTGGTGCAGCATAATCACTTTTTCTTCGATAACGAGCAAGGAGCTACTGTTGTCGTTAGTGCCGATCGTTACCATGTCAAGCTCAGAGCTTATTTGTTTCCAAATGTTGAAGTGAATGACATGACCGATATGTGGTTTGAACACGACGGGGCCAACGTTACAATCGATCTATTGCACAGTGTGTTTGAAAGACGCATAATTAGTCGAAGCGGCGAAGTCACCTGGCCGTACAATCGAAAAATCTTTTCTTCTTATAATAATTTTACAACTTTTTATTTTTCTTTTAATCGTGGAAATTGATTTAGATTTCAAAATTTTCAACTCCTTTTTTCATAAAATACTGCCTCTAATGAAATGAATCGAACTGCATTTCCTGCTCTTTTTCACAAGCCATAGTTGAGGAATTTAGATTTTAAATGAAAAAAGTCTTACTCTTTTCACATGCATAGGTACATACGTATGTACATGTGTGTACGTGGAAATGACAGTTCTTCAACTCGCTCATTTGAAAAATGTGTGTACGTGACTCAACATAATCGCAAAGGATAAACATTAAACTTTTATATTAAAGGAACGTGTTTATTTTCAAAACTCACCTTGGGTCCTAGTGTACCCGCCACGCCAGGTGGTCCGATCGGTCCAGGTTCTCCGGGTGGTCCAGCCGGTCCCGCTGGGCCAGTTTCACCGGGAGGACCACGTCCGCCATTCAAACCAGGTGAGCCAGGCTCACCAGGCGGTCCGGGTGGTCCAGGTGGGCCTGGTTCGCCAGGTTCGCCCTAGTAATAAAAAGTAGAGAAGAAAGAGAAGAAATGTCATATGATAACACAATTTTGTTAATATGTATTTATATACATACATATATATCTACTCTTTATACATGCAGATGTTTGGTACGTGAGGTTTGTGAAATATGCGTGCATACATACATACTCGTATGTATGAAAGTGAATATGTTAGTTCAGGTAATGTTGATAAAATGTATAAAAGCATGCATTTATTAAAATCAAAACATATAAAATTTATTAAACTGAAAATTCTTAGAGAATGTACATATACATGTAGATATGCACGTGTATTTGTTAGTTTGTTAAATTCCGTTTTTGTTGGCATGCCAACCTTTTACCTTGCACATTTATGAAATTGCGATTTTGCATTTCAAATGAATTTTAATGTATTTTCTTTTTATCACTGTATATTAAAAACCTCTGGTGACCAAATAGCATAATGTTTTACGCACACACAGCTATGGTAGATATGTAGCTATGTATACTTTTGAACATACATATATAGATGGATAGACATGCTTTTACACATACATAGCTTGAATATGCATACAGATATATATGGTATGTACTTTATTTCTGTTTTCAAAATTTGTGTTCTACTTTTTTCTCATAAATATTGTGGTGCATATGTGGATGTATATGGTTGTGAGTTTGGGCATACACGTGTATGTTTTTCCAGCATGCCGACACTTACCTTCAATTGTATGACAGTGGCGGCTGATACATTCACACCGGCTTCTTGTAAACCCTTACAAATAATAAGCACATAAAAAATAAAATTTTGTTAAGAACATAAAACAAAAAAAGTAATACAAAATATATATGTACCATAGGTAATAAAATAAGAAAAAAGTTAAGTAAACCTTTTTTAAAACAAAGTTTAAATGATTTAGTTGAAACGTTCCCATTACCAACATATTATCATCGAAATTCGATGGCTTATCTTCTTTGGGAAGATATTAAATTAGTTTTGGTTCAACAGAGAAAACCGAAGCTTAGTGTGTTGTGAGAATAACAAGCACGTATTGTATATACCGAGTTCCATTACGGAATTCTTACATATAGCTTTAGCTTAATTAGTATTACCATTGAATGTTGGTTTACCATAATGAGCTATTGACAAATACATTAAGAGCGAGTATAGCAATAGCTTTAGCGTAAAGCGATAATTTCAAGTTCTCTTTAGCCAACATACCAAAAAAAAAAAAAAATTATTAGCGCCCCATTAACTTAAACTCGACTGTACTTTGTTCTTAATACTTTCTCAGTTTTCACTCGCCAACAATAAACACTCAAATTTCTCTTAAACGCCTCTTGACATAAAACTTTTAAGACCTTTCGCTTAGCGCAAGAAGTAAGTAAACGAGCATCATGTGTGATATCCTTCTTCTACCAAAATACAAACCAAAGATGGCAAAAAAGAAATTCATACTGAAAAGCATTATCCACATGAGCACTTATATATTCTTAAGCGTGTTTGCATTATAAACTTTGTAAGCATACACACTTTTCTTTTGGCCATTTGCAGCATATGTGTAGCACTTTTCCGTCTGAAAAATTTCATAAAATTGACTTGCAGATGATGCCACATGTTTGGCAGCAGTACTTGAAGAAAAAAGTACATATTATATTTACATTCATTCCGTATACGAGCACTTGCATGTATTGCATTTACAATGCAACAGATGTGCTTATGAAAATAAGTATGCGCTTATTTGCAGTGGCTGTTAGGAAAAGCTATATTTATACTACCGATATATTAAATAATTTAATATAAAATAATATAAGCTAACTAGAATAAAATAAAATAATAGAAAAGAAAATAACATTAAATAAAAAGCTAATAAAATTAAATTAAATAAAAGAAATAAAAAATAAAATCAAACTAAATAAATAGTATAAAATAAAATAAAATCAAACAAACTAAAATAAAATAAAATTAATTTGATTTAATTAAAACAAAATAAAATGAGATAAAATAAAATTAAAAAAAAAAAATTAATACATAATAAAGATTAATAAAATAAAATAAAATAAAATAAAATAAAATAAAATAAAATAAAATAAAATAAAAAATAAAATACAATAAAATAAAGTAAAATAAAATATAATAAAGTAAAATAAAATAAAATAAAGTAAAACAAATAAAATAAAATAAAAAAATTAAATAAAATAAAATAATATAAAATAAAATATATTAAAAAAAAAATAAAATAAAATAAAATCAAGAAAATACTATAAACAAAAATATAGTAAAATGAAATAAAATCTACAAAATAAAATGAAACAAAAAAAAAATTAAATCAAATAAAATTTAATTAAAGTAATTTAAATAAAACAAAATAAAAAAAAAAAATTAAAAAAAAATTTAAATATAATGAAATTATATTGTAAAATAAAATAAAATAAAATACAATAAACTAAAGTAAAATAAAATAAAGTAAAGTAAAATAAAATAAAATAAAATAAAATAACAAATAGAATAAAATAAAATAAAATAAAATAAAATAAAATAAAATAAAATAAAATAAAATAAAATAAAATAAAATAAAATAAAATAAAATAAAATAAAATAAGATAAAATAAAATAAAATAAAATAAAATAAAATAAAATAAAATAAAATAAAATAAAATAAAATAAAATAAAATAAAATAAAATAAAATAAAATAAAATAAAATAAAATAAAAAATAAAATACAATAAAATAAAGTAAAATAAAATATAATAAAATAAAATAAAATAAAATAAAGTAAAATAAATAAAACAAAATAAAATAAAAAATAAAATTAAATAAAAAAATAAAATAAAATAAAATAATATAAAATAAAATATATTAAAAAAAAAATAAAATAAAATAAAATCAAGAAAATACTATAAGCTAAAATATAGTAAAATGAAATAAAATCTACAAAATAAAATGAAACCAAAAGAAAATTAAATCAAATAAAATTTAATTAAATTAATTTAAATAAAACAAAATAAAAAAAATTAAAAAAAAATTTAAATATAATGAAATTATATTGTAAAATAAAATAAAATAAAATACAATAAAAGAAAGTAAAATAAAATAAAATAAAGTAAAATAAAATAAAATAAAATAACAAAAAAAATAAAATAAAATAACAAATAAAATAAAATAAAATAAAATAAAATCTACAAAATAAAATAAAAAAAAAAAATAAATGAATTAAAATTTAATTAAAGTAATTTAAATAAAACAAAATAAAAAAAAATAAAAAAAATTAAATATAATGAAATTATAGTATCAAATAAAATAAAGTAAAATAAAAGAGAGTAATATATAAAAAAATAAATAAAATGAAGTAAAATAATGTAAAAAAATACAATACAATTCAAAATTTTTTACAAAATTAAAAATAGAAAGAAAATGAAATTGACATAAAATAAATTAAAATAAAAAAACAGTGAATTTAAATAAATAGCAACAAAAAATAAAAAAATATAATATAATAGAATAAATAAATGAAATAAAAAAATATAAAAGAAAATAAAAAATTAAAAAAAAAACATAAAATACCATAAAATATAATAAAATAAAGAAAGTAAAAAAACAAAATAACATAAAATATAATAAAATAAAGTTTGTTAAAATAAACTAAATAAGTCACGTTAAAATTAAATGGAGAACCTAAATAAAATCAAATAAAACAAAAGAAAATGATAAAAAATTAAAAACGAAATAAAATAAAGTGAAATAAGAAAATAAAATGAAATGATATAAAATAATGTAAAATGATCAAAGTAAAAAAATCAAAGTAAGTAAAATAAAGCGCGAAATTACAAAATAAAAAAAAAATCAAATAAAGTAAAGTAAAAAAATAAAGCGAAATAAAAATAAGTTGAAATAAAATGTAATGAAATAAAATGAAAAAATAAAATAAATAATAAACAATTTAATTAAATTTTTTTACAAGTACCGTAGTTTATGTTTATGTTGAAACTCAGCTATATAAATTTGATTTTCGAATAGTTTAGGTTTACTAGAAATGTACTCTCTATTAGAGTTATATCCAACAAAAGGCTATATATTTTAGCCGTGTCTTTTCATACACTGAAAATTTAATTTAAGCACATTTACATTTTTTATGCTTGAAAAATGGCCAAGATTAGTAAAAAAAATTTAGATCGGATGAATTTCTAACAGGGATCGAAGCCGCGAATGTGCAAATACATATATTGACATCTGTATCAGGCAAATCGTCAGCAGCTCCGCTGTCCAGACACATTTATGCGCAAATAGCACAACTTTATATGTTTAATGCATTTTAATTTTTTCTCCATTCACGTCAACATAAAGACGCTACAAATGACCATAAAAATGTGAGAAGTGAAACATGTAATTTTAAATAAAGATTCAAGCTGCCGAAAGCGAAGAAGTGATTACATAAAACATACATAAATATGCATACGTGAGTGGGCATTAACGCGGCAATAAAAAATGAATGAAATGGGAAAGAAAGTGTATTTATATTTATAGGAAAATGTGATTCGATTCGCTGTCGAAATCGACGGTCTAACAGAATAAATCCAAATCAACTGATTTCAGTTAAAAACCACTTAACAGCTTTTGTATATTCCTTATATCCTTTAAAACAATTTTATCGCGTATAGCTTTAATTCTTTAGCAGCTTTAAGTGCGTTAAAAGCAAATAAATGTGGTTTGTCAACAGTAAATGCCAGCAAAGTGATACTTAACAACCAAGTGTTAAAATGATGTATAGTAATTTTAACACACAAAAATATGGTGTGGCATCTTTGTTAGCGCTCGCACACACTGGTTTATAAAAAGATATCGGTTTGAAAGTATTTCGGTATAAATAGAGTTTGTAGACAATGGAATTTTATTAGTTTTACAACATAAAAGTATTTCAAAGTTTTTAAAAGATTAACGTCTACATGTACTGGACCTTTAAAGTACATTTCACAACTTGTTTTGAATTTAGTTTGTCAAACTATTTTGTTAAATTGGAAAATGGCATTTCATTGATTTTATCATATTTTCTAATGCCTTTCTATTGGGCATACTGACTATTTAAACATCCATAAAGCTTAGCACTTTCAAATAAAAAAATGTTTTTTTTTTTTGGTGAAAAAAAGAGTTAGATATAACCACGAAATTGATGGATTATTTTACGGAGAATCTGTGCTTTCTTTTGCTTCTGCAGTTTGCCTTTAGTGAATATCGATTCATAGTTATTGTTTTCGATATTTGCCTATTCCAACAATCTATCCGACCATGAAACTTTACTGAATTTATATTGCTAAGATGCAGCTGTGCTATGTCGCAGCTCCTGTCTAACAGGGGTGCGCTGTTCCAACGCAATCAGGGCTGCGTACGCTGTTCATTCGCAAGCAATCATTTGGCTTTAAAAATATGTGAGGTTAGGTTAAGGTGGTATTGTTACTGATGTGAAAGTATCATTATACTTAAGTCAGAGTAGACGGATTGTGGTACCACATAGTGATAGTTGCAAAAAATATGATAAATCGTTTCTTTAATCCTCATAAAAAGAGCTCCAAGTCTTTCTGTATATCATCCTAACAAACAGCATTTCGCGTGAGTTTTTTTACCCTATTTAGGTTTGTCTAGATTTACCGCAATCCTCTGCGTGTGTCTATCATGGAGCGGCCTGCATGTAAAACTGGAAGCTCTCACGAATGCGTCCGTAGACCGTGAGTGATTATCGTGCGATGCACCAAGTTGCGCACCACTTACCAGGTGTGTTTGCCTCGAAAGAGAAAAAGTTTTTTTGGAATGGTATCCATAATTTGCCTGAGAGATGGGCGAAATGTGTAGAAACCAATGGTCAATACTTTGAAAAAAAAATTTTTTGAGATTCCTCTGAAAATTAAGTGTTTTCTTTATCATTTATTTGATTGCATCCATACAACGTAGCCGTTCGTCTATCTGCAACGATATTTTTACACACATCTCCATGGCCAAGCAGAAGGAGAGGACAGAAGTGTGCAGAGGGCGGTTTCTACGAAAAAAAATTTAAATTTTTCAGATCACTACAGTGAAAGCTTTGTAAAACACCTTTACATGCTCTTTCCTTGAGCTTCAGTGATCCTCCTGTACAGGTAGCACATATCAATACAGCTAGAATTATTGTTCCATTCTGGTGATGAAGATAATGGTGACTTGACCAAAGATGCGTTATTAGCGCCAAGAAGATCTTTGGCTCAGTGATTTTAAAATTGAGCTTTGTGTTGAGTTGATGCGGGCTCTGACCAGAGCGCCCAGCGCACTTAGGCCTGAAGGCCCGTTGTGATACCGCCATATCACTTGCTCAGATGTACGAACCATTTCGTGTGCTTTCTCGAGAAAACTTTTTTGTAAAGATTGATCGACTATGCCGAATCTATGGTAATCAGTAATGAATGCATCACAAGAAGATCTTTTAATAAAATTTACTGCTTCCGCAACGAAAGATTACCATGTCGATAATATTGTGGTATATGGATTTCCAATGAGAGGAGTTATTTTTAATAGCCTGCTATTCCGGTAGAAGGCTGTATTTTTTTTTAAATTTGACAACACTTTAAAATTATTAAAATTCATTATAAAAATGGTGAAAACCTGGCAGAGACGGCTCTTAATATTAAAACCTCGTCAGACCACAATACAGAAATTGGTTAAAAAAGCGGAACAGTCGATACAAATTAGTTACGTGGAGAGTAAAGCGAAGAAACACGTGTACGTCGCTCAAGAATAACTGAGAATTTTGTTGCTGTAGCCCAAAGTGTTGAAGAAAACCCAGGTTTGTTCATTCGGTCGTCGGTCATTCCACTGTATTTGGCATAAAGACTTGGATCTTAAGGCTAATTTAGTTCTGTTGACTAAAGAACCCAAGTCCGCGGATCATCAACAACGTCCTGTCTTTACTGATTTACTGATTGGATCCTTGAAATTTCATCGAAAAATCATTTTGACTGATGAGGCCCATTTTTACGTCGATGTTTACGTCAATAACGATTTATTGCATAAAACCTCTCCATTCTTAACTTGTAACTAAATGGTCCGGCGGCGTCCTTTGAACTTACTTCTTCGAAAATGAGGTTGGAGCAACAGTTACGTTAAAAGGATTGCGCTATCGACAGATGATTCATGATTTTTTATGGCCGACGTTACGTGTCACACAAACGAAACCATTGATATTTTGAGGGGAAAGTTTTCGGACCGTGTTATCTCTCGAAGATGTGATCGCTAATGGTCACCGAAATCTTGTGATTTTACACAAGGCGACTTCTGCCTTTGGGGACACGTGAAAGATAAAATCTACGCCAACAGACCAACCAAAAACATATAATTCATGAAATTATTGAGGGCATGAAGCCCACTTTGCTATTTGGTGATGGAAAATTTCATAAAGAGGATATGTTCCTGTAAGCGTAGCCATAACATTTAGCTGATATTGTTTGTTTGTTTATTGACGATAGCATATCTTCCTCTGTGCATTGAAATAAAAATCCGATCATTTATCTAAAAAATTCTATTTTTCTTGGAATATCAAAATAACACCTCTTATTGGAACACCCTTGGATTTGTGTGCCATTCGACGTCTGAATAGTGACTGGGAACACTAGTTTGTCACATTCAAATAACGCACTCACCAACGCTGGATAAAGTTAATGAACTTTGTGTACTAGAGTCACATTTCACCTATTTAAATTGTAAAATTTAATTTTTATAAAAAATCAATCGATAAAGAATGTGCGAAAGTACAAAATATTTAAATGTAAATAGTTTTTGAATAATATCTACATTAAAATTAAATTAAAAAAAATATTCGTAAAGTATTTACTAAAAAATTGCAATACAGTATTTACTTCACAATTCAAAAAGGCAAATTATCACCGTAAAACGCTTTGTGGTTAACAATCAAAAGTTAAATAAAAATTCCAGTCAAGGACCTTGTTACAACTACTAACTATGCTACATAGTATATAAATATATATGGTATATTCACTAGCTCTAGCAACTAGCGCTCTACAATGCTACTTTCAACGCCAACTGCAACAACAACAGCGCTGAAAACTACAATAAAAGTTATTATCAACAACAAAATAAAAAGCTTTAACCGCCAACAAAATAAATAAAAAAGCAAAAACAAAAAAAAAACCGTTAACTAACTACAAAAATTGAGCAACAAAACGCCGACACAACAACAACAAAGGGTGAACTGAAATTTGCTACTTCAAAGTGAAACCACACAGAAATTGGCTGTGGTTGGTAAAGCCCGTGAGCCAGCCAGTCAGCCAGTCAGCCAGCCAACAAACCAATGTGGATGAAAAAGTGCAAAAAATTAATGAAAAAAAAAAAAAATAAAACAACTGACAACAACAATAACTACGGTAGAAATATTTTTAGTTTGGAGTTGTTTTTGGTACCTTAACAGCAACAATTTCAGCATAACCTAAAGTGCCGCCATGTAAGGTGGTGACCGAACGCTTCAAACCCTAAAAACAAGTTAATTTAATTTAATATAAAATTCATTGGAAAAATACAATGAAGAGAAAAAGTGTGTGAAAATTAAATTATAATCTTTTTTGTGAAAAATTTTAATTGGCGCTCTTTTTGTTTAGTAGAAGCACTGGCGTTATTCAAATCAAATTATTTGCAACAAAACATATTGAGTTAACAACATATTGTGTAATATGTAAGTGAAAATGCCCGAGGCTACAACCATTTACCTTCACAGTTTGAAAAACGTCAATGCCTGGATGGCCAACATCACCCTTTTGGCCTTTGTCACCCGGTCTGCCCGGAGCACCCTTCTCACCATTCACGCCGTTGGCGCCCTGTAGCGGTAACGGTAAAGGTAAAAAACGAAAAACGAAAAATATAAAATTTCATTTCATTTGAAATATGGTATATATGTGTAGCTAAAGGTATTGAATATATAATCATTATCATACTCACCGAATCACCCTTTTCGCCAGGATCACCTTTTTTGCCTCGTTTCCCCCGTTTGCCCGGTGGTCCAGGTGGTCCAGGTGGTCCTAAAAATGTACAGATAGAAAACAAAGTGATTTAGATATTTATTATTTTAGTGCAGCTAGAGAAGAAAAAAAAAACAACGTGAAATTTATTATTATAGCCACGAAATTGCAATTTCAATTTAAAGTTTAGGAGATTAAGTGGAAATGCGAAACTGTTACACTCAAAACCCGAAGGGCACGCATGAGTAGGCAACGGCAGCGGAGCATGCCTTCAAGTAGGCATTACCAGCAACATAGCCGCATAGCAACGTCAATGGTGCTTAAAGAGTTGTCACATTAACTCAAGCAATGGAAACTCTCTCTCGTTGGTGAGCAGAAAGTGGTCGGATGAGGTGTAGGTGGACGAGGAAGGGTCGGCTTATCGTGCGGCAATTGACTGCCTGCTGTGTGCTGTGGCACTCATTAAACTTCTATTGAAGCGCCAAAAAGTGTAGTCGTCGTCGTGGCAGCAGCGCTGCTAGGCAAAGGACGCGTTACGCGTGTGACGGCAGGCGGTCTGTGGTATGCTGTGGTTTCGAAAAACGAGAAAACTTTAATGTAATTGCAGTTGCACTTAATTTCGCAGTGACTTTATTCATTACGTCGTGCCCTCAACAATAACACCACCACGACTAGACACCACCACTAAGATCATCCCACCGCCCCGCCATGCCAAACGAGAATATATAACAAAAATGCTCACTCAGAGACCCAATTGCATCGCTTGCCATTAGTTGGCGAAGCAAAGTGAAAGTGTAATAAAAAAGCACTCAAGCGTTTGCTGAAGTTGCAATAAAACTATAGCGCTTTCCACCCACCACTCAACCTTTTCGCGACTATCGTTAGTCAGCAGTAGTCGATTTTCGTAATTACTTGACGCAATTCGTTGGGTGGGAGAAAAGCTTTTGCACAGGAACGGAACTAGCAGGAAAGGTGCAGGAGGTTGGCTAGCGTTGAAAATTTCTACCAACGCTGTTGGCACTTGACTTTACGCGCACTGAAACATATTGTATCCCATGGCAAATTAACACTTGAAAGGCATAGATCGGTAAAGACAATAAAAAAATTTTTGGAATGATATAATATAATGGAGCAAATGAAATATAAATTGTTTTTGCTACTATATACATATAATGGCGATTTGTAATTTTTAATTTTAATTTTTACTTTTATTTTAATTTTAATTTTAATTTTAATTTTAATTTTAATTTTAATTTTAATTTTAATTTTAATTTTAATTTTAATTTTAATTTTAATTTTAATTTTAATTTTAATTTTAATTTTAATTTTAATTTTAATTTTAATTTTAATTTTAATTTTAATTTTAATTTTAATTTTAATTTTAATTTTAATTTTAATTTTAATTTTAATTCTAATTTTAATTCTAATTTTAATTTTAATTTTAATTTTAATTTTAATTTTAATTTTAATTTTAATTTTAATTTTAATTTTAATTTTAATTTTAATTTTAATTTTAATTTTAATTTTAATTTTAATTTTAATTTTAATTTTAATTTTAATTTTAATTTTAATTTTAATTTTAATTTTAATTTTAATTTTAATTTTAATTTTAATTTTAATTTTAATTTTAATTTTAATTTTAATTTTAATTTTAATTTTAATTTTAATTTTAATTTTAATTTTAATTTTAATTTTAATTTTAATTTTAATTTTAATTTTAATTTTAATTTTAATTTTAATTTTAATTTTAATTTTAATTTTAATTTTAATTTTAATTTTAATTTTAATTTTAATTTTAATTTTAATTTTAATTTTAATTTTAATTTTAATTTTAATTTTAATTTTAATTTTAATTTTAATTTTAATTTTAATTTTAATTTTAATTTTAATTTTAATTTTAATTTTAATTTTAATTTTAATTTTAATTTTAATTTTAATTTTAATTTTAATTTTAATTTTAATTTTAATTTTAATTTTAATTTTAATTTTAATTTTAATTTTAATTTTAATTTTAATTTTAATTTTAATTTTAATTTTAATTTTAATTTTAATTTTAATTTTAATTTTAATTTTAATTTTAATTTTAATTTTAATTTTAATTTTAATTTTAATTTTAATTTTAATTTTAATTTTAATTTTAATTTTAATTTTAATTTTAATTTTAATTTTAATTTTAATTTTAATTTTAATTTTAATTTTAATTTTAATTTTAATTTTAATTTTAATTTTAATTTTAATTTTAATTTTAATTTTAATTTTAATTTTAATTTTAATTTTAATTTTAATTTTAATTTTAATTTTGATTTTAATTTTAATTTTAATTTTAATTTTAATTTTAATTTTAATTTTAATTTTAATTTTAATTTTAATTTTAATTTTAATTTTAATTTTAATTTTAATTTTAATTTTTATTTTAATTTTTATTTTTATTTTAATTTTAATTTTAATTTTAATTTTAATTTTAATTTTAATTTTAATTTTAATTTTAATTTTAATTTTAATTTTAATTTTAATTTTAATTTTAATTTTAATTTTAATTTTAATTTTAATTTTAATTTTAATTTTAATTTTAATTTTAATTTTAATTTTAATTTTAATTTTAATTTTAATTTTAATTTTAATTTTAATTTTAATTTTAATTTTAATTTTAATTTTAATTTTAATTTTAATTTTAATTTTAATTTTAATTTTAATTTTAATTTTAATTTTAATTTTAATTTTAATTTTAATTTTAATTTTAATTTTAATTTTAATTTTAATTTTAATTTTAATTTTAATTTTAATTTTAATTTTAATTTTAATTTTAATTTTAATTTTAATTTTAATTTTAATTTTAATTTCAATTTTAATTTTAATTTTAATTTTAATTTTAATTTTAATTTTAATTTTAATTTTAATTTTAATTTCAATTTTAATTTTATTTTTAATTTTAATTTTAATTTTAATTTTAATTTTAATTTTAATTTTAATTTTAATTTTAATTTTAATTTTAATTTTAATTTTAATTTTAATTTTAATTTTAATTTTAATTTTAATTTTAATTTTAATTTTAATTTTAATTTTAATTTTAATTTTAATTTTAATTTTAATTTTAATTTCAATTTCAATTTTAATTTTAATTTTGATTTTAATTTTAATTTTAATTTTAATTTTAATTTTAATTTTAATTTTAATTTTAATTTTAATTTTAATTTTAATTTTAATTTTAATTTTAATTTTAATTTTAATTTTAGTTTTAATTTTAATGTTAATTTTAATCTTAATTGTAATTCTAGTTTATATTATAATTGTAATTTTTTATGCCGTCATTTTGTGCACTTTACCTTTTTTCTTTGATGCTGTTATATTCAATTTTTTTTTTCTAATCTGATTTTACTTAAAATTTATTCGTGGCAGTTTTATTTTTAATTAATTTAATTTTTACCACAAAATACTCTGCTCACATTCCCACATTTTATTACTTAGCAAGACTGATGGCTGATCTACAATACAATCAAATGGCATCTTTATCTTTACCACCAGCCTTTGCTGGTGCTTTAGCTTTCGTATTAAGTGCAAAAAATACCAACAAAAAATATTCTGCAGAAGTAATAACGTACCGACTTTGCAATAATATGCAAGCATACTTTCAGGCGCTTGTACGAGTAAATTATTGTACAGTAGATACCGTGTGCGGTCGCTTATGTGTCGCAGCTGCTAAATACCGAAATTGCAATGGGGATTAAATAATGTGGGTGTGAAATTATTTAATTAAGTAAAAGCAAAAATAACAACATAACAGGAAAGGGCAAATATAGCAATTTTAGTAAGAGTAAAGATGTGAAAAATAGAATAGAATAGAATGAAAATGTACAATAATAAAGGGGGAGTAGCAGACGAGTTACAAAAATACGCACAGAATGCATTTTAAAGGGAGAGAGAGAGAGCTCTAACACATTGTCTATGCATTAGCTTCAGTGTGTTCAAATTAAGAGAGTTAGCTGACAATGAGCAGGACTTACGATAGCAGCGATGACTTCAAATAGCAAAAGCAATTACCGAAATGACAACAAATAACAGAAACTTATTTTGGCCAAAACAAAGCTCAAAGCTTTTCTGGAAAAAATCCAAGTTCAACAAACAAAAGCGACGAGAACGGCTAACGATGACAAAAACAACATTGAAGTCTTCAAAACAAGTGAATCGCCACAAACGTCAGCACTACATTCAAGAGTCAAAAGTAATCAAGTCACTTAAAGACTGCTTTCAGTTGTTAAAACCATAAGTAAATAGACATGCCAGGCAACTTGGCGTAATTGCTATAATTAAGTAATTTTCATTGAATTGCAAAAGGTAAGAAATTTGATATGAGAAATGAAAGTGGTTTGTGCTTGTATGAGTGTCATAAAGGACTTTGCTAAATGCCTGCAAAGGTGTGAGCGGTGGCTTTCGAGTTAAATTTAAATTCGGTGTAAGGAAACAATTAAAATTCATTAAATAGTACAAAGCTTACCTCAAGCCTGAAATCGTATATATGAATGAATATATGTTTGTATATTTATTGTAAATAATGTAGTAAGTGGGTAAGATTTTCGGCTTGAGTTACTTTTGCCCAGAATGTTGTGATGTTGCTGGTTCGTTTCAGATGTCAAAGTTTTTCGCATTTAATTAAAACCAAAATACAAATTACTGAACTTCAAATACGAAATCAACTTGCTGGATGAACAGTCGCTGATATGAGAAATGAAAGTGATGTTATTTAAGGAAAAGGAAGTCAACAATAAGTGGTGTGAAAAGATTGTGAAGAGCGTCAAGCATTTCACCGGAAGAATGACTTACTAAAATTATTATATTACCATTGATATGCGATAACTAATTGCATAATTAATAAGTGTTAAATTACGGCGATTATCTCCGAGGCAGCAATCTCACGGCAGCAAGTTTTTGGCTTGTTTGGTTCTTGTTTGACACCATTTGGTCTAACGAGGTCTAGTACGTTTTCATCCATTCGGATGACAAATAACTCGTCTGTGGTATTCGCCGTACTCAGTATAACGGTTAGTCGAAAGTTGTCCTCTGCGTTATATAGCGGAAGCTTCGTATTAATTCGTGAAGAGAGAGCTTTTCATTTAAATCTCCTACTCATTTGGAAATAAAAACTGTCTACGTAGGATTTTTGCCGTTTTAGACAGACCGAATTATGATTTTGAGGTGAAAGTCGATTGGTAGATTGTGGAGGAAAGACTCTGACCTTAAAACCATTTGTAAAATATGAATAATTTTTTCAAAAAATCCAATTTTTCATTGTCTTATTAATTTTTACAACGTACTGTGAATAGTATCGAGTAGATTGGGAAGTTGTGCGCTCAAAGCCAGGCAGGCTCTGCATTTTAAACCCCAAAGTGTTCTTCTTGAAGCTACGTTTTAAAAGTAAGTTGTCAAAAGTTCCCGAAAACTGCTCAACCAATGTCGATGAAATCTTACACACGTCTTTAAGTTACAATTCACTATGAATTAGACGAAGGATTGATTTTTTTGGCAATCACATCATACAGCCGAACGGTTTTCTAATCAACTTGCGCACCTGCTCTCTGAATGCTCTGATCAGCAACTCGGCATCAGGTCATTGTGGAACGGAATTTCACAGTTCTCTACAAACAGCTACAAACGAAACTGTTGGCATTCGCAAAGGCCACAAAAACAGTTGGTACGATGAGGCCTGCCCTGTCACAGTGGAGAGAAAGCAAGCTGCCTACCTCGCAGGGTTGAGATCGACTACTAAACGTGCGGAGTGGGATAGATACTGAGAAGGAAAGCAAAACGTAAGCGCAGAAAAAACCATAAACAGGCCGAGATGCGTGAGTATGAAGAGCTTGAGAAGCTGCCCGACAAAGGTAATGCTCGAAAATTCTACGAAAAGGTACGATGACTTACAGAAGATTTCAAAACCGGGACACTCTCTTGTAGAACACAGATAGGTGATCTACTGACTTATTCCCAGAGTTTGAGGGAACCAGCCTGCTAAATGGCAGTGAAAATGCAACGCTCGGATATGGCAAGCCCGAAACCCCAATCGATTATGATGGAATGGGCGTCCCACTACCCAACTATGCCCAGATTCGATTAGCAATTGCCCCCGTAAATAACAACAAAGCGGTTTGAGCTGCTGGCTTACAAGCTGAGTTATTTACATACGGCTGTGGAGAGTTGACAAAGTGCATGCTTCACTTTGCAGAATATGGTCGGACGAAAGCTTGCTCGACCATAAAAAATGGCGCTGCCAAAGTCTGCGCAAATGACCGTAGGATTAGCGTCTTTAATATCGCATATAAGGTTCTAACGAACGTATTGGGTGAAAGATTAAAGCCCGCCGTCAACAAACTGATTGGACCTTATCAGTGTGGCCTTAGACCTCATAGATCAACTATTTCACCATCTGCCAAATTTTGGAAAACATCCGTGAAAAGAGGATCGACATACACCATCTCTATCTTGATTATAAAACAGGCTTAGCTGGATTGAACTAAAAGATCAGGGATAAGAATACTCCAGAGATTTGGAAATTTTTGATGCAGGATCCACCGATGGAAGTAGAGGAAGATGAAGATTTCCACTCCGTTAGGAAGGTCAGGTATAGGTAGAAAGACCGAACTGTACTAGGTATTTCCAATTGGCGCCAAATAACGAAAACAAGGAATAAATAACGCACTAATGACGAAGAAAAATAAATTAAATAAATTAATAAAATTAAATAATCGCCTTATATCAGTCGGTTTACTATTAATCGAGCAGATTTGGCAGCGCGCAGTGAAATAAGGAAACTTTAATAGAAGGCATTAAGCGGAAAATGATTTCACTTATATATCAAATTTTTGAAGAACCTAAAAAGATTATGTCATATCCACACATGTCCAACTTATTCCATTGCAGTTGAGTATTAAAGCGTGCTTAGAAAGAGATGTCATTAAAACTAATTTAAGAATGACTGCAGTCTTAATTGTTGTCAATTGGCTCATCATTACAGAATAATTTATGCCAACAGACAATGAGCTCACGGGAATGCAGTAGCTAAGAAAGAAAATCCACAAAAAAGTACGTAAATTTACTTCATTTCTCTTTTTTACTTTTGCACTTGGCACAACTGTCATTGTCATAAAGCTGAAAATCTCATCAAAAAAGAAACTTTGAAAATAACCAAACACACTCATACACGTAAGCAGACGTCGAAATGTACTCGAAGAAAAAAGCTTAAATTACTCTTAATCTAATTACATAATAATCATAATATCAGCTCTCAAAGCCATTAACGCATTTTCGTATTTTTCTGATTTGGCTTCATTCCCAAGAAAATCTTATTATGTACTCGTAGGTGTGTCGCGTCGCATTCAGCCTTAGATTCCTTAACAAGCTGGTGATTTCAACTTTTATAAATGCATACATACATACATACATACATACAGACGTATTTATGGTATATACTTACATATACTCAAGAACATAGTATAAAAGAATTATATTTATCTCGGCTTTGTCTGTGACTATGTAAGCTGTAGGTATGTTGTCTGCTGTCTGCTGCCTGCTGCCTGCTGCCTGCTATTCGTGTAATAACGACGGCGTAACTGTGCGTGATATGAAAAGCTCCATTGACGATGGCAACGTCAACAGCGCATTACACACTTGGCAGGCAATCGAGCATTGAACTGAGGCCGAAGAAGCCGATGATGCTGCTGTTGCATGGAGTCTAAGACTTTAGCCACCAAGTTAAGTTGCGTTGAGTAGCTGCTGTATGGCATTGTACGTGTAGGTATGTGGCATGCAACAACGTAGGATAAAGAAAAATCAGCGGAAAGCGTGTGTAATGGAAAAGTAGTACGTGTTGCGAGGTTGAGACCCAAGGGAGTAAGGGGAAAGGGAGTACTAAGTGTGAAGGTTGAAGCAAATAAAGAAAAACAGATGTTAGTAGATATTCGTTGGCTACTCTACGGCAAGCGCAAAGCGCACAAAGTTGTGAAGATGTGGTTATTCGGCTGCTTAACACACTTTATGGCTTGCACACTTTCTTCGCTTGCTACTACTTCTTCCTCTCATTATCAGCCTGTTCGGTGTTCACTCTCATTTCCTGTCTTATTATGATTTCTCTATTATCACTACTATTCGATTTTTCAGATTCAGTTTTACATTCCTTTCCATTGTCAGCAAATGAATAAGCAAGCAAAAAAAAATTGATTGAAAAATGTTTATAACATGAATAGCCAGCTGAAGTTGAGATTGTTTTTCATAACTTAGAATGGCCACTGCGGATCAATTAAAAAGAAATCGAAGAAGTAATTGCGTTATATTCTAAAGTGTATCTGTACGAGTAAAAAATACAAATTAGTACATTTGCCAACTGTGGGCGGTCGCAATAGCTGATTGGTTAGCATTGCGTACTGCCATTTTGAAGAGCAGGGTTCGAGTCTTGCTCCGACCAATACCCATATGTCAACTTCTCCGGGTTGCATGGTATAAGATTTAGGTCCCGCCATTTGTTGGAACATCACGCAAAACCATAAGTTGGAGGAGGAACTCGGCCGAAAATCGCTTCAGCGGTTAAAAAGCGCCAATTATACCTATATATATATTCTTCGGATAATTAAATTTCAAAATTTTTAACAGTCTTTTCGTTTCTACGATAGATAAATAAATAGGAAAGGATATGCACCGCGACCAGTGCTCTATTGTGCTCTTTCTTTCACATTAATTCAATCACTCCTAAAGCCTATACAAAACCTCTTCTAGCTACAGCCTCGCAGTCAAACTGTATTATATAATTATAAATTTTTAAAAATTAGTCCATTTTTCAACCTCTACAGTAGCCTTACCCCTTAATTGTGTGAGCTCATATAGGGAGGAAGGGCTCTAGTCTCGCTTCTCTAGTAAGTTTATCTGCTATTTCATTACATTCAATACCTGGTACTCAGATGAGCCAAACTTTGTTTCGTTCGTCCATTTCAGTCAGATAACGTTTTCGATCTCCTCACTACTATCCAATTGCCAACACTAACGTTATCTACACCGACTTCAGTAAAGCATTCGATAGGGTTAATCACTAAACTAGATTTTCGGGGCTTTCAACCAAGATTTCTCCAATTGGTTTCCTCGTATATCTGCAGTAGAGCACAACGTATAATATTTAAAGACACTTAATGTCTCAGCAGAAGTGATATGGAACCTCAATTATTCAATTATCAAGTTCATTCCGATAAGTTATAGTCTGTTCAAAAACAATTTTTCCTTTTTGCATTAAAACATTTCCTCCCTATACCAACCGTTTAAAGCTTCTTAGTTTTTAATACTACTCTTGTAAGTCGTAGAGAAACGTTAGGCGCATTGT
Organism: Ceratitis rosa; assembly: GCA_037013455.1. Taxonomy (NCBI): domain Eukaryota; kingdom Metazoa; phylum Arthropoda; class Insecta; order Diptera; family Tephritidae; genus Ceratitis; species Ceratitis rosa. The sequence continues at coordinate 10,631,199 of JAWMAG010000020.1, read as the reverse complement.
TCGCAGTCATAGTTCTTAACGGATCAATTTGTTGTTAGTGGCTCTTGTCTGAGGTAAACATTAATGTTCCAACTTTTCGCCGATTATGTCACAATTTTAATTTTCATTCCAGCACCTTGGATCTCTCAGACTCACTTTTTTGCATGAAAAAAACTATTCTTGCTTCTCTCAAGAAGACCTTCTAGCGCTACTGTACATTCTTATTCATTCTGTTATGCAGACGCATGTATTGTTGGAGCAGTAATGGCTGAGTTTTTCTCACCAGGCAATTGCTTCATATATAATTATGGGTGTTGAATCAATATGTTTTCCTTGCTAATCATCTGCATACCATTATTGATCTCGTCGCTTTACATATCGCATTTACCACGTCACTCTGGCGTCATATATCGTTTTACCCTCAGATATATCTATATATAGGTATATATTGTTTATTCATCTTTCATGTTTATTTTATTGCTTTTACTGAATGGTACTGAATGGCTTTGTAACCGTTGAAGCGATTTTCGGACGAGCTCCTACTCAAATTTGTGGATTTGCGTCTTGATGTGTTTCCAACAAATGGAGGGACCTACAGCTTATACTAAGTCGCCTCCGAACGGCTGAAGGTTTTTTATGAGGAGCCTTTATTTCATGTCAGAATTACACGCGGGAGGTTGACATTCCCTGCCGAGGAGCGACCGCAATAATAACCATGAACTAACCGATAGTAAACAAGTACCGTGAGGGAAAGTTGAAAAGAACTCTGAATAAAGAGTTAAAGAGTACGTGAAATGATACCAATGATTACATGGTTAGTAATTGGTCCAGCTTCCAAGTACAATTTCATTGTTGGTGTAAATTTCTATAGAATTGTTATTTTTATAAGAGGGATCTCTAGAGTTTTTAGCTTGTTTGTCCCTTTTAAGGTCTCTGCTTAAATCACGAATTTAGTGTTATTATTCAGCAAAAAAAATTTAATGTCAATTTAATTGTTGAATTATTATACTTTTAATAGTAAATTTTTTATTAATTCATAAAAATAAAAGTTTCACTTTTCTGAGATAGTTTTCGATTTTAAGTGTCCACTCGTATGTACACTAATTTATATGTATTTTGCCTACATAAACTAAGAGTTGTACATTATTTCGAACAATATTCTCGTAATAAAAGCAGAATCAATGAGGATATTGAACATCATAATACCTTTGTGCTGCATACAATTGCTCATATTAGATACATTCAGCCCACACAAATTATGCACACATCGCAGTCTAATTCATTCATTCATTCATTCTGCTCACCCCAACTCCCGCTATCATCTTACGAGCGCTCGTTGCAAACTTCTTTTCACAACTGTCTGGTCGTGCTGCCAGCTGATGCTCTAACAGGTTGTATTGGCATATTTATAAGTAGATATATATGTATATGTATATGTGGGTTAATATGTGTATGCTGCCATTCATTTTTATTTTATTTTTTTCATTATGTAAATATGTATATTTGAAGTGGAAAATAAATATTATATCATGCCGTGAATTGTGTTGCATGTGGGTAGATAATAAATACATCGTTCGTTGCCAGTGCATAAATACTCAGATGAAGCATAACTCATGTAGCGCTCCACAACCACTTAACTCATAAATCTTTGGAAGCTACTGCCCTCAGCATAAAATGAGAGATACAAAACAAAATAAATTTGACCATTTTAAACAGTTCTTTGTAAAAGTGATCATTGGAAAAATGGTAAATGAGTTAAAGGGAACTACCATATGTAGTGCTTTTTGGTTTTATGGTTAAATTTTAAAAAATATTCCAACTATAATGATTTTTTATAACTTTCATGAACGTGCAATGGTAAACTCATTAGAAAATGAAGAGAGAGAATCACAAAAATTTATACCGATCTAGTTAGAAAGACGAGCTGAGTTGTTTTGGCTCTCTGGTCTATCTCTCCGTGTGATCGAACGGAAACTAGTCCCTAAGATACGAGTATAAGATATATCAAGTCAGAAAGACCGGACCACTTCAGCATATATATGAGCGAATTTGGAGTTAGGTCCCAAGTCCCTCAAAAAATCATCTAAAAGTGTGATATTTGGTAGTATACACAATTAAATTCAAATAATTATTGGGATATGAGGTTTAAGGTATAAAATTTGTCTAAAAAGCTTCTAGAGGGTGAAATTTGATGTGTTAATCAAAGATAAAGGGTTTCCTAATAAGAGGTGTTAATTTGAATAGCCTGCTATTCCGGTAGATGTCTCTTTAGAAACTGAGTTTTTGGCAGTTAGCAAATAAAAAACTACCCCAGTAATAAAAATGGAACAATACACACTTCAACAGGGCATTGAAATTATCAAAATTCACAATTAAAATGGTGAAAATATGGCAGCGACGGTTTGTAAAACATTTTTCGATCATCGTGAGGCACCTTGTCGGATCGCAGTATAGAAATTGGTGAACCTCATGGAGCTGTTAGAACAAGCTAGCGATGTGAAGTATAAAACTCGTGCACGTCGTTAAAGGATAACTGAGAGTATTGCTGCTGCAGCCCAAAGTGTTGAAGAACAACCAGGTTTGTTTATTGCTCGTCGGTCTTTTGAATTGGTCATACAACAAATGTCATTAAAGTTCAGTTAACTAAAGAAATCAAGCGCGCGGATCATCAGCAACGTCCTGTATTTACTGATTTGCTGATTGGATTCTTGAAATGCATAAAAATAATACGGAATTTTATCAAAAAATCTTCTTGACTTAAAGTAAAAACCATTTCCACTTTAATGAAGTCAATGAACAAAACCATCACATCTGGGGCTCGGAAAACTCAAGTTTTATTGTGTTACTGTTTGAAGCGGTTTATGTCCCGACGGAGTCATTGGCAACAAAAAGATGGATCGTTTAAGGCAAACGATTCCGGACCATGTTATCTCCCGAAGGGGTGATCGGTATTGGCCACGTGAAAGATGAAGTCTACGCCAATATGGCAATGTCCATTCAAGACCTCAAAGATGGAATTTGTGAAGCTATAGGTACAGCGATTTGATGATGAAAAATTTCATAACAAAGATGCGGTCCTGTATGCCGTGCAATGGCATATCTATCCCTGTCTTAAAAAATTCCATTTTTCGTTGAATATCAAAATAACACTTGTTATTGGAAAACCCAGCCTTCGGGTATGGCCGAAGAAGCACTTCTTTCTAGTTTTACTATGAAAATCGTAAAGAGCAAGAAATAGAAGTTATAAAATGCATAAGCAAATATATAAGGACATACAGGTCTTTCTCTTAAACAAGGATCCGAAAATTGAGTGCAGGTGCCCACGGTGAAAAGCTATTTGCTTCATGTTCGGCCACTTCAGAAATGCAGAGTTCTGTAAGCCTATAGTCGAAGTCCGTTTTATTTAAGACAAAGCTTCGGATCAGCATCAGTGCGCCATTGACTTCGTCTCTATCTTTACCTCTAACAAAAAGTTAACTTTTATATTTTCCAGTTATTATATTGGCAGACACTGTAGCCTTATACACATTTCTTTAAGAATCTAAGAAAAAAAAAAACAGTTTTTGAAGTATTCTTTTTGAGTATTAAATATACTTATAGGGATCATCAAATAAATCAACTGCTATCAACCTAATTCCATACCAAGTCACTGGGATGGCAAGCAATTAAAAGCTCTCAATAATAATGAACAACAAGTACATACACACACACTTAGGCACATCCATATGAGCTTAATACTAAATGCGATCACTTTCGTTAACTACTCGCATGTAAAGCAAAGAGAGAGAGAGAGAGAGTTGCATTGATGATTTTATAGTTCAACAATTTTGTTAATGATGCTTACATAAACTAACGGTATTTGTAATTAGGTCATAAACATATTTAGGGATAAATTAATTTAATTATTTAATGAGAACTTACCATAAACAACAAATTTATTTAATTATTTATGAAAGGAATTTAACTTTCCCCAAAACTCATACATACATACATATTTATAAAGCGGAAGCCATGCGCTCATACATATTTATAATGAAGTACTACATACATCCTAATTGAAAATCCCACATCTCGTTTGCATGGTAACTGTTCGCACCATTGTTTGCGTGTGTGTGTGTGTGTATGTGTGTATGTGTGAGTGTTTGTGAGTTTGTGTGAAAATTCAATGTAATTGAACTAATTTCAAAATTTGGCCAAAAAGTTGCGCCTACTGTTAGCTGTCATATGACATGTCAACACATACTCCCACATACGTATATATTTACATATGATTTTATGTGCATAGGTATATAAACACATGGCGTTGTGTGTTTGGCACAATTTCCCTTTTTCGACATCCATATGCGTGAATATGTGTGAAACCAAAATGATGGTAATTTGCTTCTAAATGTTTGTCGTCTTCAATGGAGAAAGAACACGGACACGCCTTTTCAAACTATGTAGTGAAGACATTTACATTTATTCGCTATGCATGATTGTATGTATGTATGTATATATGTATGTCGTGTGCAGCCAACTGCTAACACAAAATGGGTTGGCTGTTAATACCTCCAGCAAACATTTGCTAAAAACTTTTCGCCATCTTTTCAACCTTTCCGCTCGCCGTTTTCGCTTTTGTCTCGTCTATTACATATATGTTTAATATGTACATACATACATATATTTCTATATAATGTAGTAATTGTGCATAGTATGTTCGGCAAATTTGCTTGCCATGATATGAGTTTTACCTCGAACGAAGAACCATAAAAAATCATAGACGGTTTGTGTAGTTGGTGAATGAGTCTGATGGCGGAGTTGGGTGAAATTTTACTAAAATTGCCAATGGAAGTTTGAATGTGACACTAATGTGTGGTCGTGTGAGAATAGGGTGCCAAAAGAAAGTGAAATGATGTGCTAAACATTTAAAGTGATACTTTAAGGAAATAGAATTCTGCGTACATATACTCGTATGTATGTAAATATGAGGAGTGAAAAGTTCGAATCTTGAGTATTGATTTAAGTTAAAGTATTTAAAAAAGGTAAAAGAAAATCTGCTCTGATTAGCTTGGGGATTTCAGAATATACTACGCTGAGGTAAATAACCAAAGAAAGCCAAGCTACTAGGAGGCCAAAACAAGGAGCAATCGTTCAATTTAAATTAGGCAATCCGAGTATAGTAATGAGAGAGTACTTTAAAATGTCAGAATTCGAGCCCTGGTTCGACCAACATCCAACATTATAGAAAACTAATTTTTATAATTGCGTTCGTGTCTCGGTTAGGAATTGCTAAGCCATCTGATTATATTTCTGCCATGAAAATCCATCAGCCGTTAAGAGGCGGCTTACTATACCATAAATAGTAGATCCCTCCATTTGTGGGGAAAACATCAAGAAGCACACTACAAAATGAGAGAAGGAAATCGGCCGAAAATCGCGGTTCCTTAGCGCTAATTATACATATATATAAGTCTGATCAAACTTATACCTTTTGTCTAAAATACATTCACTACACACATTTCTTCTTCAGGCGTCTTTCTTGAAGCAAGCGGTTCGCTATATAAGTGTGCTCAAAATCTAAGTCATTCGCGTAGTAAAGTTGTTCGCTGGATTTGAGACCTGCCTCACTGAAAATAGCCCAAATTAAAAATAGACAGCACCCTCTGATAAGGGACCCCTTTTGATGATGACCATAAAACTATGAGCACATATTTGACGTATCCGATCCATTAACTGGGAAGGTGCCGCTGCTCAAGAGTAATGCTCGACACATCTATAGAAAAATACCGCAACTTACAGAAGGCTTTAAGACCACTGCATATTCAAGTAGCGCCAAAGAGTTATTCTATGAAGGGATACTTCGCCAGTCTGCTCACTGGCAGACGGATCAAGCTTGAAATCTCCCATAAAATCATTCTTGCCAATAGATGCTCCTTGGGACTTAACGATGAGATTTAAGAGTTATACAACTACATTGGCTACGTTGGTTTGAATATAACTTCATGGGGGACAACATTACAGCTTTGAAAGTTGTCCACGCAGTATCTATGTAGGGGCTTCGGTTCCAGATTCGACCAATATCCGTTTGAAAATATTTTTCTAATAGCCTCATTTGAAGAGCTTTGCAGACACCACACAAAAAAGGTGAAATTTCATTTTTATACCCGAATAAGACCTATTGTGATGCCACTAGTAAATATCATTAGATCCATGGCTTTAACGTTGGCTATCTTCGGGAAATCATACATCAGTAGGGTCCCAAAATTCCGAAACCTAGCACTGCTCAAAGCAGGACAGTCGCAAAGAAGTTGGGTAATCCATTCCTTCTAATTATGGTCCTTGAAGCCTCTGCAGTGTCTCATATAGGAAGCCCCTAGTCTTTCAGCTAGTCGTCTTCTCATAGAGTGGCTATATCCTTTAAGAAGTACATATCTCGTAATTCTTTCTGAACCTTTTCTTGGGCAGGTTAGCCTGGATTTGAAGCAGTCTGTAATTTCGTTCCACTTTGATGTGGCTTGTTCATATGTAGCAGCTTGTAAGTGGCATATGCCTAGAAAATTCATCTGTCTTATAGTTTCTCTCGATGTTCCTATGCCCAAGGACTTACGGGAAAGACAGTGTGTTCTCTTTGGCCAACTCCCGTGCAGATTGGCGACAGTTCAGTTAATATTTGGAATATAGCGTAATCGAGCTCAGTACTTTTACAGCTGTTTGACTGACCGCTAACCACGATAGTCGAGTGGTTAGCATTACGTAATGGCGTCCCGAGGGCCAGGGTTCAAGTCCTTATACGACCAACATTTGCTTTTCTGCTTCCATAATACGAAAATCTCCGCCACAAAGACACTGAAATAGTCAGATAGCCTGAAAGAAAGTTCCATAGGAGGGTTCCTTGAGAATGTCAACCTGCTAGGAATTCATTGGAACGCATCGATCTATTCAATACCTTCGAGCTGAGGCACCCATTAATTTAACTCTGTTATATGAAGTGAGACTGTAGCTGCTGAAAGATATACCACCAGATCCAGCGGCAAAATATTGAGTATAAAATATTTTAAAATCACGCCACACTAGCTAACTGTCGTCGTTATATTTTAGTTTGCAAAGAACCAACTCAAAGATCTTGTAAGCTTACTTGAGTTTTACGGAATGACCGACAGGAATGAAACGCAAGTCAGGTAGCTGAAAGTCTGTATAGTGTCTATGGTTCTGATCATAACAGTCATTCATGCACAATTTTGGAAATCGTCGAGTCTGACAATCATGCGAGCACTCTTTCGATTGCCCAGAAGCCCAGAAACCACTTGAAGAAAAGACTGAATACGCAAAGAAGCTCGATGCCACAGGAGTTAACAAGAAATAACCTCATGGACCGAATTTCCATCTGCGAAACATTAAATCGTAACAAATCAACAAAATCTACGAAAATGATTATGGTCGAAGAGTAGGTCTTCAATCCAGGATAATACAAGCTGCTACACAAAGGACAAACTCTTAATTTGGAGTTGTAAATGAAGTAAACAATCAGAAACACCGAGCCTTCACCAATAGAAGGGGAATTGTATTTTATCGGGACAAGGCCTCAGGCGTCAGGACCTTCAAGAGCTTGGTTGGGAGTTTTTAAGCATCCATCTTATATTCCGAACCTCGCACCAAGTGAATACCATCTGTTTCTGAATGTGGCGAATGATTTGGTTGGTGAAGAACTGAACTCAAGGAAAGCCTGTGAAAATCGTTTGTACCAATTTGTTGCCGATAAGGACAAGGGTGTCTGTGAAAGAGGCATTACATGACATTACTTTCAAAATGGCAAAAAGTTGTCGAGCAAAGCGATGAATATTTGACAAAAATCGGATAATTCCAACTCTGTTAAATAAAGACTTCAAATTCATGCAAAAACTATGGTTGATTAAAATATTGTAAATAAAAACATAAAAAATGTTAATAACGAAAGTAGTTAGCAAATTTATTGAAAAAATTTCAAAAATATAACTAAAATACTACTCGGCTTGTTTGAGATTGAAAAGCTTTGATATGAATATATTTGTCTATATTTGCGCCTTTCTTAATTTAATTGTTAGTATATATGCTAATAATATTGCAAAAAGAGCAGGCAGTGGTTCGCCCTATCCAAAGTCAGTAGCTTCTGAACCTGAAAAAACTATTTATGATTTTTGCAGTACTAAAATTTGAGCTGCTTTGCTAATTTCAAGCGAAACAGCCAGCAAAAATGTACTAAAACTGTAAGAAGAATTGCACTAAGTGAGCAACAACAATCAATCGAACAACGGTCTAAACAGTAAGGATTTTCGTGTGAGGCACATACAGCCTTGGTCAAAAGTATTAGGCACCCCACTAATTACTGAATTTTTTGTTTTAACAAATGAAGTAATGAAGTTTTATTAGTAAAACAGTGAAAATACAATGAATTAGTAAAAATAACATTAATATTTAGTAGGTCCATCCTTCGATTTAATAACGGCTGCAATTCTTTTAGGCATGCTGCATACAAGCTTTGCACATTCGTCCGCACTTATAGCGTACAACTCGTTAATTAAGGCATTCTTTAAGGCAGTTTTTGATGTTATACTGTGTTCCTTAATCTTGCGTTTCAAAATAGCCCACATGTGCTCAATGGGATTAAGATCTGGAGACTGTGCAGGCCAATCTAACAAAACAATGTTGTTATCTCTAAACCAACGCATCGTAGTTGCTGATTTGTAACAAGAAGCATTGTCTTGCTGAAATTGAACCCCGTCTAAATTAGTATCGCCGAAAATGCGCGTTAACGAAGGCAGAAGAACAGCTTCTAATACATTTATGTACTTTTGACTGTCCATGCGACCCTCACAAACGAACATTTCGCCGACACCATCAGCAGCCATGCAGCCCGAGATCATAATGCTGCCTCTTCCATGCTTAACAATGGGTACCACGCAATCTGGATGATATTCTTCCCCCTCTAGAGTAAGAAACTATGCCTGTTAATACTTTAAGACGATCTTAACTAAGTTTACCTCGAAGTTTGATTCATCAGACCACAGAGCATTCGACCAATCTTCTTCCGTGAAATGTTGGTATCGGCGAGCCCATTCTAAAGGATTTTTCTTATTCTTTTCTGAGAGCCACGGCTTCTTTCGGGCTTTACATCCTTTTAAACCTGCTTCCAGAAATCTTCTTCTAGCTGTTCGAGCATTAACTGGTTTACTAAATTCATCCGAAAGGGCAGCTGCAAGGGCAGAAGAAGAATTTTTGCGATCCTTGAGAGACTCGCGTATAAGTATTCGGTCTTCTCGTTTACTGGTTAGACGCTTTTTTCCACTTTTTGATTTATTATTGTGGGATTTCGTCTCCACAAATCGCATGAGGCTTACCTTCTACACTTAGAACTTAAATTCTAACTCTATCATCGTAACTAATTTCACTTTTTTAGGCATTTCGGTAAATATGAACTGTTTTTATAAGATTGGTAACTTTTCACTAAATGTAATTTACACTTTCACTTTCAAATTTTAAATGCGAAAATATTTTTTGAATTTTTTAAAAATGACAATTTTTAGGTTTAGCTTACCCAGAGTGCTATGACCTTTAATATTACACAATTTATTCGTTTAATCAACAGTTAAACACCCATGTAAGACATTTACAAAAAGAAGTGGTAACTTTGGTAGCCACATTTGAGAATACTTGTATTTTAATGGGGTGCCTAATACTTTTGGCCAAGGCTGTATGTACATACACGTATGTTTGCAACAATAATACGTAACAATCGATGCATTTATTGCATATACCTATGTACAAGTGAATGTAAAAGCAAATACAGCAGAATGCAAACTATTGCTATGTAGAAGTATGAAAGGGGAAAAAGGAATTCCGTTCATGTGGCAATTTCAAACTTCAAAAGCTGCAAATTTAGCAACAACTTAAGTTAAGCTGCAGCTCTTCATTTAGTTGGTTGTTGCATATTCTTTATACTCATTTTGATGTATTTTTTGTTGTTGTTGTTGTGAAACATGTTGCATATTGCATAAATATGAGCAAATTTGCATTTGGTGACTAACTGACGTTCATTTGCCCTTCAACACAATCACATAGATGGAAGATGCACACACATACCATACATACATAAGCGACAGACAGTCAACTGACTGCTCAACGAGCTCAAAGCCAAATAAATACGCTATAGCTTACACATTTATTCACATACATACATAAATACGATAGTTTAAGTATTGTATTAGGGGGGTACGAAAATTCATTTGAATTTTGGTATTTGGAAAAATTACTCAAAATTTTTGCTTCAAAAATACAGTTAATATTTTAATTTTATTAATTCCTTAATAACTATAAAATATTGGGTTGCCAACAAATAAACCGGAGATTTTTCATACAGATGGTGTTGACAATTTTTTTGAACAGCTTGTGACTATTTAATTGTATTTTTTCTTTTTACATTTATAAGTTGTCACTTTTAGCTTGCTTTAGAAAAAAAGTACGCGTAATTTTACTTATATTTGTTTGTTTGGCATCAACTTCACCATATTTTACTTTATTATTTCCTTAAAGGAAAACATGCACCACATGAATTGAAAGAAATTCATTTAACGAAAATTACATAACTGATTAAAATTCATTATAAAATTAAAAAAAAAAAAATGTATTTACTTTCTTTTAGAAAGTCAACGGTTTCTTTTCTGGCAACCCAATATATTAGAAATTGTAATTTTTCCAGAAAGTTTTTGGTGGTACCAAAGCCAAATTTAATCAAAACAAGTTGTATGGAAATACCAGTGTGACCAAATTTTTGCACTGTTAGGGAGCAACGTCTCACCCAGTTGTGCTGCTCTGTCATTTGACAATTTGACAAATATAAATTGCCAAAACTTTAATATATACTTCAGTGTATATTTCAAAAAAGAAAAAAAATATTTATTGTACGAGTATTTAATTTTGTAAAATCTCTTTTTAAGGCTCCAGTGGAATATTGTACAATATATTGACCGCTATTATAATATATATTTTTGATCATTCTAATAATTGCGCAAAATGAGATTTTTTTGCACTCCCTATTATGACAATATTTACGCAAATAATGCATGTACTTTGGGATGTCAGGGCGTATGCGTGACGAGCTATAACTGTCTCGGTATGTATACCTACACGTATGTGTATGAGTGAAATTATCATATTAAGTGCTGCAAGTCTGCTAAGGCGCTCACGTTTCTCTTAAAGTAGGTGCTGGATTTGTATTTTGTTATTGTAGTTGCTGTTGTTGTAAGCTAAAGCTCATCTGCATAACATATAGGTACACGTATGCAAGTGTGTGTGTGCGCGCGTGTGTACAAGGGAATATGCATTTTCTCCCTGGCATTAAAGCAACCTGATTGTGCGTCTTACACAAAAGGAACTGCACGCAAGAGCTCATTCAGTTGAGTATGTACATACGTGTATAATACATATGTATGTGGCGAATAGCTCAGCTTGAAATGCGGTTGTATGCTACAGTATGTAGAGCTTGTTATTAACCACCGTAGTGTAGAGTTATGTGAAATTGTAAGTTTTGCTGTTGTTGTTTTTGTTTGCATTTACTTTTTTTTCCCCCATTGGGCTTGTTGTTACTGTTAATAGTATTTTAACAGTGGCTTTTAGTTGTCGTTCCGTTGTTGCGGATATGTCAAATTTGCGATAATGAACTTTTAATAAGCGGGTTTAAGCAATAAATAACATATGCAAAACAATAACAACAACAACAAAAGCCATTGTGCTCATATTAATTTCATAAGTATGCAACAGCAACACCTAACGACAAGTATATAATTGTGGAAAACAATACAAGTGCGTTAGGGTTTAGCCTAAAAGAAAGGTCTCAGTACAGTGATTTAGAAAATTGATCGGTGGATTGGATATCACAGAAACCTTTATCTGAATTTTGAGCAACAAAATAATACTGAATATTTCTTATTAAAACACTTTAAAACAGTTTTAGCGCTGCAGTGAAATGAACTAGTTAAAAACCACTTTGAAATTAGTATGTCAAAGAAGCTCAGCTGTTCAGCCAGTCTTTTTTCTATACAAAAAACTGGTGTTTTAGAACGGAGATGTCATAAGTAGTTGCAATTAGCAACTGGTATATACCAAGTGTGTTAGTTGAAGTTTTTTCGATAAACAAAACACTTACCAGGTGTACAAGTATGAAATGTCGGTTCGAACATATAGATGTCTCGCAAACGTAAATATTTATCGATTGTCATAAAACTTTGACCTTGTGAAGTGTCAACCTTGACTGTCGAACCACCATAGTTTTGCGCGAATCGAGCGTCATTATCGTTTACTCTCAGTGCAGTCAACATGTCGAGTTTCGTGCCGAATAAAGAGCAAACGCGGACAGTGTTAATTTTCTGTTTTCATTTGAAGAAAACAGCTGCGGAATCGCACCGAATGCTTGTTGAAGCCTTTGGCGAACAAGTACCAACTGTGAAAACGTGTGAACGGTGGTTTCAATGCTTCAAAAGTGGTGATTTTGACGTCGACGACAAAGAGCACGGAAAACCACCAAAAAGGTTCGAAGACGCCGAACTGCAAGCATTATTGGATGAAGACGATGCTCAAACGCAAATACGGCAAGCTACCAACAACAATTGATCAATTTGAACCGTGCGCTTCAGAGAAAACGACCGGAATATCAAAAAAGACAACACAAGGTCATTTTTCTCCATGACAACGCTCCATCACATACGGCAAGAGCGGTTCGCGACACGTTGGAAACACTCAATTGGGAAGTGCTTCCGCATGCGGCTTACTCACCAGACCTGGCCCCATCCGATTACTACCTATTCGCTTCGATGGGACACGCACTCGCTGAGCAGCGCTTCGATTCTTACGAAAGTGTGAAAAAATGGCTCGATGAATGGTTCGCCGCAAAAGACGATGAGTTCTACTGGCGTGGAATCCACAAATTGCCCGAGAGATGGGAAAAATGTGTAGCTAGCGACGGCAAATACTTTGAATAATTGATTTTTTCTTTTTCCACAAAATTTAACGTGTTTTTTGATTTTAAAAAAACGACATTTCATACTTGTACACCTGGTAATTTTCAGGGAATCTCAAAATTTTTTTATTCAAAGTATTGACCATTGGTTTCTACACATTTCGCCCATCTCTCAGGCAAATTATGGATACCATTCCAAAAAAACTTTTTCTCTTTCGAGGCAAATCATTCGACGAGCAATTTTTCGACTTCTTTAAAATTAGCGAAGCACTGCTCTGCAAGGAAGTGTCCCATCGATGCGAAAAAGTGGTAGTCGGACGGGGCGAGGTCTGGAGAGTACGGCGGGTGCGATAATATTTCCCAATTAAGTGTTTTTAATGTGTCTTTCATCAGTTTAGCGGTATGAGACGGCGCGTTGTCATGTTGCAAGATAACTTTACCATGTCTTCGGGCCCATTCCGACGGTTTTTCGATCAACGCATGATTCAAATTGATCATTTGTTGTCGGTAGCGATCCGTGTTCACCGTTTCACCAGGTTTTAACAACTCGTAGTACACCACACCACACTGGTCCCACCAAACACAGAGCATTGTCTTACGGCCAAAACGCCAATTATACATATAATGTAGCTTATATTTTGCGATATACCTACAATATTTTAAGTTAGCATTTTTAATAATGTTAGCATCTGTTATATTGAGCTTACAAGTGGGGAGCGACATGACCAAACTCTTTCATGATGATGAAAGTGAAAGGTGCCCTTCCTTGCAAGCTGCCTGGTAATAACGTTAAGTGATCTGCGTCAGTTCTCTACGGTTTTCGATTTCACTGTTATAGATTCAAGGGCTCCTAATGCAGCCTGGCTATCCGAAAAAATATGGATATTATTTTCTGAGAACACCTTTGAGCTGAGACAATGGGCTGGCTGATATAAAGCCACCAATTCCGTATGAAAAACACTACAGTGATTCGGTAAACAAAAGGTTTTGAAGATTCCATAATCCTTTGAGTAAACTCCGCTACCGATAATGTTATCTAGTTTTGATCTATTCGTATAAAAATGAATCGAGTGGTGTTTGCTGGTATTATCATGTCCTTAAAAGGTCTATCAAGGATAACTACCTACTACTACAGAGAAACTCATTAGCACAGCCCAACCTTGCTCTCTCTTGACATGACCAAAAGGATTATTTCTGAAAGTAAAGGTAATATAAAACATTTTACAGAGCCTACACTACGAAAAGGTGGACAACTCAACCAATTATATGAGTCATACAAAGCTACTATCTCAGAAAAGATAGACGATTAAGTAACATTTTTTTATTGATTTGTATTGACATCGTACAGTTTGCAGTACAAAGATAATTTATTTCCACACTGAAATTATTTTTACTCGCAGAATTCTTTTCCCAGCACAATTTGCCAACGAACTGTAGGTGAGCATGTGTATTCCTCTGTGGTTCGCTTATTTATTTGCGGTATGTTTTATTGCAGTCGTTACGGAAAATAAGTGACAAATTTGTTGTCGGTGTTTGTTGTAGTTTATGTTTTTGCTATTGTAATTGTTGTTTACCAACAAGACCAGATTTTTATTCAACTTTTACTTTTGACGCTTACACGAACCAGTCAGTCAGACCGCCAGCAAGCCAAATAGTCGGACGGTGGTTTATTCACGTTTGCCGGTTGCAACTGCTGGTGCTGTTGCACTACTGTGCATCGCCAGCACTCAAACCAGCCAAGGACCACTGGTTGGTGTGCGCAAAGTATATATGGTAACTTTCCGCAAAAATGGGCAACAGTGGGCACACGAGGACGAGCGTGCGTTGAGTGTTGTGTTGGTCTTGTAAAGCGGCGGCAACAGGCTAATTAAATGACAGCAATAAATTTCATAAATAATCAACGTGCGTCGTGCTGCGCTGTGTGGAGCAACAGTAACAGTAAATAAGTTGTAAGGGCTACGATAACAAAAACAAAGAGCGTATTGTAAAAATATACGAGTATATGCCAGTTTTCACACTCGTATATCAATTTGTCCTTTGGGAAAAGCGAACTTGTTTTTGCATTCACAAAATTGTTAATTTATAGCTTCGCGTATTCTCGTATATGGTATTTTTAAGTTTGTTTGTGTGACTTAAATGTGTGTGCACTGTGTGTTGTGACATTTGTATTTGCATTGTGATCTGTCAACAGTTTTGTTGCGTTTTCCGCCAATACACCGCAGCGCTTACACCCTTCCATTTCGATTTTCAAATAATTAGTTGCAGATTTATTTATTATTGCATGCCATGATGCGACTTTCACGCGATTTTCCTACTCTCCATTGAACACATTTCGTTGGTCAGCTATGATTTATTATTATTTTAGTCCTGTTTACTTTTATTTGCAATGCATAATTAAAAATTTTATTTATAGCATTAAATTTTACGACAACTAATTAATTTTATGTACGTGTAGGCTAAAAAAATTATATATTTTCAGAATTGTTTATGTTGTTGGAGGTAAAGATTTAATATTTCAACAACATTTTGTGCTAACAGAAAAAAGATGATAATGAATTTAAAATATTAAAAAAACAAAGCAAATTTTATTTTTTTCCCAGGAAAGATTATGCATAATTGGTGATTAGCATTAATAGCCATAAATTTATATTTTTCTTTGTGGGAAAAAATTAAATTATTGTAAATAAAATAAAAAAAAATGAAAAGAAATCAGACAAAATACAAATAAAAATGTGAAATAAAGTAAAATTATATAAAATGGAATAAAATAAAATGAAATAAAACAAAATAAATTAAAATAAAATAAAATTAAATTAAATTAAATTAAAAAAAATGAAATAACATAAAATAAAATAAAATTAAATAAATTAAAATAAAATAAAATAAAATAAAATAAAATAAAATAAAATAAAATACAATAAAATAAAATAAAATAAAATAAAATAAAATAAAATAAAATAAAATAAAATAAAATAAAATAAAATAAAATAAAATAAAATAAAATAAAATAAAATAAAATAAAATAAAATAAAATAAAATAAAATAAAATAAAATAAAATAAAATAAAATAAAATAAAATAAAATAAAATAAAATAAAATAAAATAAAATAAAATAAAATAAAATAAAATAAAATAAAATAAAATAAAATAAAATAAAATAAAATAAAATAAAAAAACATAAAATAAAATAAAATAAAAAAACATAAAATAAAATAAAATAAAATAAAATAAAATAAAATAAAATAAAATAAAATAAAAAAAAAATAAAATAAAATAAAATAATATAAAATAAAATAAAATAAAATAAAATAATATAAAATAAAATAAAATAAAATAAAATAACATAAAATAAAATAAAATAAAATAAAATAAAATAAAATAAAATAAATTAAAATAAAATAAAATAAAATAAAATAAAATAAAATAAAAATAAAATCAAATAAAATAACATAAAATCAAATAAAATAAAATAAATTAGAATCAAAAAAAGTTAGACAAAACAAAAACAAAATGAAATAAAATAACGTAAAAATTAATAAAGTTAAATAAGGAGAAAATTCTATTTCGCTTTAATTTTATAACTTTATTTATTTATTTATTATACAGAAAAGTCAATTACTTTTGAAAATTAGGTGTTGATCAATTCGCAGAATATGGTATTTGAACCTTAATTTTTTAACATGTCTATTTTTGATATCACATTTTGTTATTTTATGAAATGTAATTTCAGGGGAAAATGCTACTATATAAGAAAACCTCTGCTGAAAATGTTGCTAGTATCGTCAGCTAACAGGGCCTAGCCCCTCAACTCAGATCAGTAGGTTCTGCAGACCGTAACTTGATAATGTCAGAGTATTCACAAAATAAACACACGTACACACAAAAGTATCGATTGGAATTGAATTATCTTGTCGAGAATTTAATCTTAATATATAAAAAACCTGTGTCCGTGTGTATGTTCCGAAACAACTCAAAAAACGAGTCAGCTGATATTCATGAAAGAAGGGAAGAACAATTTAATAATCGTCATTTAAATACATTTGTTACTAATAATGAACCATTATTATCTGACGAGCAGAAAAACATATGCAATAGAATTATGTTGGCTTTTGATGCCAAACAAGGCGGGTTTTTCTGTTTAGATGTACCAGGTGGGACCGGTAAAACATATTTGTTATCTTTTATTCTTGCGAAACTACGGTCCCAACAGTAGTTTGTTAGATGGTGGGCGGACAGCGCATTCTGCACTCAAGCTACTATTAGATATTCATAACAATCCAAATGCAACGTGTAATATCAAAAAAAGAAGCGGAATGGCAGTAGTGATACGGAAGACTTCGATTATAATTTGGGATGAGTGTACCATGACTCATAAGCATTCGCTTGAAGCATTAAATAGGACTATGCAGGATTTAAACAATAGAGACAGACTTTTCGGTGGTACTACTTTATTACTATCTGGTGACTTCCGGCAAAGGTTGCCAGTGATTCCTCGCTCTACTTTTGCAGATGAAATCAATGCATATCTAAAACAATCAATTTTATGGAGAAATGTTGTAGCATTCAGACTGGCGAAAAAATTGCGAGTACGACCCCAAAATGATCCGATAGCACAAGAATTTTCTAAGCAATTACTGGATCTTGGAAACGGTGAAATATAATTTCATCAAGATACTCAACATAATAGATTGCCAGATAATTTCTGTACTGTCGTTGAAACTAAATTTGAACTGATTGAAAGTGTCTTCCCAGACATAATAAATAACTATTTAAATCATGTACTTAAGAATTCCATGAATCTTTGGCAGATGTAATTGCTTTCTTTTAATTTAGGTAAATATGAGTATATTATTTTTATGAGGATCCTTTGTTTTATGTCAAAAATACAATTGGAGGTGTTGGCATTCCCAACCGAGGGGCGACGGAATTAGAAAAAAATAATTTTAATATTTGTATATTCGTCGGACCAGTACTCGAACCCTAGCCTTCCGAATAGCAATTTAACTTAACATAAAGAACATTTCTTAAAAAAAAACATTTTACGCCTAGACGCATTTTTATGGTGCCCATACAAATATGATATGTACCTATGTACACGTATTTATATTTATGCTAAATAAACGTGGGATATTTTTTACTTTAAATCATGTGCATGCGTGGTTATTGCATTTATACATACATATGTGTCTGAGGATGAGTGGCAAAAATCACAGCTATTTTCTGTTCAATTCCAGCACTGAATGGTGAATTGTTGAATACACTTGCATCATTTTAACATTTCTGCTATTTACACTTGAATATATACGAGTGTGTATATATGGTACATTTGTACATACATAAGCAAGTGTAGTCGTTTATTTTTTATTTGTTTTGTCGACAGTCTTTGCGCCCGTCATATAAAGTTTTATGATCTCTTTTGCATATTCATTGGCAAATGTGTACATTGGGTTAAAAGAACAAACGCACTTGTACACCTAGTTACATATATATGTATGAATGTATGTATATGCAAATATTCATTCATGTTCATTTACTTTTCACATTTAAAAACGTAAAATATCGCAAATGCCCATGTAAGCTTTCATATTTACATACCCAGCAGTAAATTGGTAAGGTCTTGGAAGCGAACGAATAAGCAAAGTGGAAATTCACACCTGAATTCACGACAATGTCACAGCAAATGTAAGTCCTTCTAATTTTCTTTTCAAATATCATTTCCATTAAAGAAATTGTTATATCTTTTGGGTATTGTAACCTTACTAGGTACATTTAAGGTTAGATACCTTGTTTATCGCATGCTTAAAAATGCATATATCATTATTGCACATTATTACTTCATTTTTCAAGTTTTCTTACCAAAGTTTATTTCAATTAAATTTTTTAATTTTATCTTATTAATAACTTTTGTTACTTGTTGGTTAGCATTGCATATTAACATTGGGAAGGCTAAGTTTCGAGTACTCGTCTGATAAAACATACAAAATTATAGAAAATCTATTTTTCTAATTGCGGCCGCTCATACACAGAGAACGTGAAGTCCTCTGAGTGTCTTACTGACATGAAGTCAAAACTCTTGATAAGAATGCATCGGCTGGTCGGAGGCGGCTCAGTCCCTTCATTTATTGGAAAAACATCTCCCAACAAGTCTCTTTAGTGGTTCACAAGCCTCGATTATAAATTTTTATAAAATATTATATATGTATATATGTAGATATATACAAAAGTTACTAGTTGTAAATAACTTGTATTAATGCTGCGAGGTAAGCAAAGTTTCTACTTGCTCCAAAGACAAAATACGCCTAAAAATTTAACTATAAACATGAGCTTGCGCTAAAATAGTTCTTTTTAGCATTTTTTTGCAACAAAAAATACTCAGGAAAATTTTTGTTTATTAATTTGTAGACATACATATATGATTTTTTTATGAAAGTTTGCGTTTGCTTTCCACTGCTGGAGGAGTATGAATACGTTACCATATAGTAAATCGTACAGTTTCCAAACTTATATGAAAGCCTGGTAAATATTTAACTCTACTATAGATTGTTTTAGTATAGAAACATTTATAAATCAAATAAATTTTCAAATTTTTTTTTATTGGAAAATGAACACATTTGCTATTCTAAAAAGTTAAAATACGAAAATATGCGTAATATGACAATAACATTGATGAAATACACGAAAATTGCAAACTCTTTAATGATATTTGTTAGATAATTTATATTTTGCTTTATTTATTCTGCTCATTATTTATTTAATTTTTAATAAGTTTATTTATATTTTTGAAGAAAAATTTCTTTTGCTCATAATTTTAAATCTGAGATACTCAACTGAGAAAACGATGCCATTTCGTTTTGTTAATTTGAAAAATAAACTTAGCGAAATAATTTCGTTTCGTTTCGGCACTTTGTTATCGAAACGAAATGATATTGTTAATCTGAAACCACACAAACTCATCTTTAGTGTTAATTTTAAAATGGCTACCTACTATGATATTAATAGCACACTTAAATTTTAACATTTAACATTAACTGTTATCGATTCCCATTAGCTGTTAACGTTTAACATAAACTGTCAACGATTTAACATTAACGACAGCTCTCTATTTCGTTTAAAAACGAAGTAAAATTTATTTTGATAACTGCTGTAACGATAACATTTCCAAATGTTTCAACCGAAACGATTCAAACTTTTTGATTATGGTGAATTTTATTCCTACGAAGCAGCCTTGTTTTGTATACTTAACCTAGAGCTATCAATGTTGTGTCTACTCTAGACGCTGAGATACAGTAATTTTTCCCCCAACACAAATGATATTTACTTTCGTTACAAACTGACACTTTTCCATCAGCGTTGCCGCTTTTGTTCATTCACTCGTTTAGTCATGCATATTTCTGGATATTTTTCACACTTTTCATAGACTTGTGTGTGCGTTGGTATCGCGTAGTTACATATACATATGTATGTAGGTATACGCACTAATTCGCAATACAACTGTCAATCAAGCAATCACTCAACCAAACAGTCATTTATGTGCTTCATTCATTGCAATGACGGTAAAACTTTGGCTTGAAATATAAATAAATACATTTTATAATATTTATTTTAGTAAAAATATTTTATTATTTTTTTTTTATTCCTCATATCGCTAGAAATATGTATATACGTGTATGTATGAAGCTACCAAAAATGTGTTCTTGAATTTAAATGAAAAAAAAAATAGTTTTTAAAGTCGGAAAGCCGTGCACACCATTAATTTATCAATCTCACAACTTGCGGCATACACGTATGTACTCGTATGGGTATATTTCTGTTGAATTTGCTTAACTCGGCAATTAGTTGCTTTATTTTTTGGAATTTTTAAATACATATTAGTATATTTATCAATTTTTACACCCTCCTATACTTTTTTCTCAACTAATCAGTATTTTTTAAATCATTTTAAATTATCATTCAAATAGCATCGGCAGCTTTGCCAAAATCAACTTCGCTCACTCAACTCACACTGCCACTACTACTTCACGCTATCAGCCATGTATTATTTAGCGATTCATCCATCCATTCACCTACTCAAGTCATCACCAGCCAGTCATTCGCTCAGTCATACCGTCATCCAGTCAGTCATCCATTCATTGGGTGCAATTGCGTGGAAACGATTTTAGCGCTTATTGAAAGTATTCCCACTTAACGACACGCTACAGTATGATGGTGGCGGTGGCGATGTGTCGGCATAAGAGGCAGGCGCACATTTGCGTTGGGGCGCGTTGCTACCTCCGCATGCCTCCTTTGCACTTTCACCGTTGTTGCCAACGCCTTTGCTACTTTTTCGCTAGTCACTGTCAATATCTGTCCGTTTGTGATGCGGCAGTCTCCCCAAGCAGTTGTAGCTGCTGCAGTCCCCAATGTCCATTATCGTTTCGAACGCGAATCGTTGAATAGAAAAATTAAATTTTGCCACTTTAAAAGCGCCAGATTTCAGTGCCCCCAACTCAAACCAGCTTCTTCCCATCGATTGAATTCGTAGTTCGATGATATGGTATGGCAGATTGCAACCATCACCTACCCTATTTGTGAGGGATTATGCTTTTGTGTTTTTCACTAAGTGTTATATTGTTATTTTCCATATTCGTTGCTTAGTTAAATTGGTGTTGGGTTTCTGTGTTTGCTCGTCATGCCAATTTATTTTTATTTTTTATATTTCATTTGTATGCAAAGATATGTTTGTACATATGTACATTTGTATACCTATTTGGTGTATTTTACCCTTTCCTTGTTGCCATTGTTTTTTATATTGATTTTATTTATTTCGCGCTCCGTAAAAGGTTTGATTTTAATAGAGATTTTTCCAATCCTCTCTTTTGTGCGAATTTCCATAAGATTATCCGGGATTTAGTTTTACATAGTTAGAATGTGCTTTACACGCACGTACACGTACTTCCCCGTCGACAAAAATTTTCCTCGCTTAATTTACATATATTTCCATTTCACCTGGGGATTGCAGAGAGTGCCGCACAAATTTTTCCCTTTTACAACAGAAACGCAAAATAAACATATAAATATTTTGATTAATTTTGAGAATGAGCTTGGAATATTAGTGTCTGATAACCAGAACTTGGCAAAATGGAAATAGTAGTGGTGTTTGAGAAAAATTAACATACACACTACATATATGTAAAAAATAATATTTAAAGAGAATTTCTATAAATATAAAATTTTCTGTATAATTTCAGTAGTTCAAATTTGCACGAAGCAATTAAACGTTTCATATTTCTGGAGTTTCTGTTGGAGCTACTTTCCAGCCTTCGAAATCCATGTAAGATAGATTTACATATACAATTAATGTTACTATTTTAAAGGGTGGTTAAGTTGTAAGGGCCGATGTTGAATGTGAACCACACCTAAACGCCAAGTTTTTTTCCGAATTTAATTTGACATTTCTCTATTTCAGACTTACTCAATTTGAACCATGGAGAGATACACAATCCAACAATGTTTTAAAGTTATCCAGACTTATTATGAAATTTTCACAAAAAATGAAAATGGCACATTTTCACCTCAGTGGATTCGTCAATAAACAGAATTGCCGGGCGAATGAGAATCGAAGAGTGATTGTCGAAAAACCAATGCACCCACAAAGAGTGACTGTTTGGTGCGGTTTATGGACTGGCGGCATCATCGGGCCGTATTTTTTCCAAAATGAGGCCGGTCAGGCAGTTACTGTGAATGGTGGTCGCTATCGTGAGATGATAACGAATTTTTTATGGCCACAATTGGAAGATATGGATGTGGACGATATGTGGTTTCAGCAGGACGGTGCCACTTGCCACACAGCTAACGAAACAATGGCTCTTTTGCGCAACAAATTCAATGGCCGTGTTATCTCACGTAATGGCGATGTCAATTGGCCCCCAAGATCATGTGATTTGACACCGTTGGACTTTTTTCTCTGGGGTTATTTGAAAGAAAAGGTGTACGTCGATAAGCCAGCAACAATTCAAGAGCTAAAGGATGAGATAATTCGGCACATTAACGGCATAGAAACTCCATTATGCCTCAGCGTCATCGAAAATTTGGACCATCGTATGGAGGTGTGCCGCCGAGGTCGCGGCGCTCATTTGACCGATATTTTGTTACATACATAATTGAGTAATACC
The DNA here is from genome assembly GCA_037013455.1 of Ceratitis rosa. Classification (NCBI taxonomy): domain Eukaryota; kingdom Metazoa; phylum Arthropoda; class Insecta; order Diptera; family Tephritidae; genus Ceratitis; species Ceratitis rosa. The sequence continues at coordinate 10,608,102 of JAWMAG010000020.1, read as the reverse complement.
AATATATCATAATAAAATAAAATTTCAATAATTTCCTAAATAGTTTGTGTTTTATTCAAAATCAACATCGGCCCTTGAAAATTTCCATCTTTATTGTTATTTGTTTTCTATGCGACCTGGAAAAGAACGCCCAGCTGGCTTATTTGTTACTTTACAACACTGGTTATCGCCGGACAAATATAAAAAAGCTGGTTTGTGAAATATTTAAGCGAAAATCAAATAAAAATGAGTTATTCTGAGGAATCTTTTATAAACAAATATATTTAGTTGAAATAATATATATATACGAGTATATAAAAAGGATTTGTCCTGAATGACTGACGTATATGGTAAGCCCACAGCTTAAACCACTGGTCGTAGAGACTTGAAATTTGGAGGGTGTGTTCCTGCATCGGGTAAGAAATGATTTTCCGGGAAGTGGACCTGAGTCCGATTTATTCGAAAAAATTGAATTCATTTTTAAATCGTTTGATTTACACAAAATTTGGTACAAAGGTAACTCTTTGCCAAACACGACATGGGAAATAGCTTTTCTTCGTGGAAGTGGCCCTGGAGCCGATACGATGGTTCGGTTTTAATTAATATATGAAACATACACGTATATATTGGTAAAGTAAAAAGTTCGTTCGGTTTTTTATTGATTTTTCAAAATATGATAACTTTGTGTACATTTGTCCGATTTAAGTCAGATATGCGCCGTTTTGTTTGTAAACTTGTTGCCAACGAGATGCCAACTTCATTATACCCCTCTCGTAGAAGGCTGCGTCCCTATTGGTAAAAAACTCGGAGAGCCAATTTTCACAGGCCTCTCTTGAGGACAACTTCTCCCCATTAAGCGCGTTCGCCATGGACAGGAAAAGATGGTAATCACTTGGTGCCAGGTCCGCACTATAAGGTGGGTGCATTAGGACCTCCCATTCGAGCTCCTGGAGCTTCTGGCGCGTCACCAAAGGCGTGTGTGGCCTGACGTTGTCCTGATGGAAAACAATTCGGCCTCTGTTGGTCAAAGATAGCCTCTTCTGGATGAGTGCTGCCTTCAAGCGGTCCAGTTATTCGCAGTAGAGGGCCGAATTGAGCCTTTGGCCATAGGGGAGCAGCTCGTAGTAAGTCCTGGTAAGTCGATTGGGTGCTTGAACAACAAGCAGTGGACGGCGATTTTCGTTATCGCCGAAACACATTTCTCACTCGTGCGATTGAAGAAAGGCCCTTTCACTTAAAAATATTTCTGCCTGGAGCGCTTTTTGGTCCGAAGGTGTGATTGGAACTTACTTCTTTGAAACCGGCAAAAGTCTCGTCGTTGTGGCATTGCAACTGCTTTGGAGAATATGTGGTTTCAACCAGATGGTGCCATATGCCACACAACACGAGCAAATATTGCTTTAATGTGAGAGAATGTTCCCGACCGTATAATCTTTCGCCTTGGTAATGTCAATAAGACACAGAGATCGTGGGATTTGACGCCGTTTGATTTTTTTATGCTGATAAAGCTTTAACTCTTGTGTACCTGAAAGCGAGTTATTACTGAGATACTATTTAATATGTGCCAAAAAGTTGTGGAAAATTACCTCAATTGGTTTGAGCAACGCCTGTCTACTTTGCAACATTGTGTTGACTGGTGTCCAGAGTCACTCGGAGATGGTAAACCTTAATTCTCAAACGACGCTGATGGAACGCACTGTCTAGTCCATAAAAAGATGAACACCAGAGACTGCGGTAAGTACTGAAGGCGCGAAATATTAAAACCCATCGGTAACGAACTGATTGGACCGAGATTTTGGCTTCAGACCAAGCAAATCTATAATAATCCAGATATTCACAATGTGCCTATTCTTTGGAAAGTCACTACCGCCCACATCATTTTAAAACCGAGTTGAACAGCACAAAATGAATTTTTTGTGCCCTCTATAAAGCCAGGCTTAAAATCCAACGTAAAGTCGCTCTTGCCAACAGGCACTACATTGGATTAATTAGGCAAGTGAAAAGAAAAGTCGTCTTTATATGAACAAAACTAAAAATTTCCCCCGTCCTAGTATATGATGCTGACGCCTTGACGATGTTGCCATCTGATGAGTTAGTGCTTAAAGTTTTCGAGAGAAGGGCTTTGTGGAGGAGGACGACGATCAGGTCCAGAAGGATCTGTCTTCTCTAGATAATTCCTTCTCATTCGTTTTGTGATGTAGATTTTTATAACCATTCAACAAATGGAGGGATCTACAGCTTATTCAAAGCCGCCTTCGAACTGCCAATGGATTTATATGAGGAGATTTTATTTCAAGTCAGCATTCCAAACGTAGTGGTCGAAATCCCCTACCGACAGGCGACCGCGAATGGTAATATTATAATTTTTTTATTAATTTTCTAAAAATTCGCCAGAGCTCGAACCCGTGACTCAAACAGCTATGATCGCTTAAGAAAGCTACTTGGAAATCCATCCAATCATTTACGATCCTGCTATGTTATGTACGAATGTAATTTTGTTTTCGTTTCGGTTATGTCAGAAATCACGCGTCATATTGTCATTGGCGTTGATGTATTTATATTAAACTTACGAGTATGATATTATTGCTCCTTCTTCAAATATTTCTGAATGAACATGTCCAAACTGATATGGTGGCATGCATGTTGTTTTTATGTTTTACTATCTATTAAGAAAAAAAAATTAAAAAAATCTATTAAAATATATGAAGAATGGGAGGAATATATATTCCCGGCCCCTGATGCTGATGGTGATGCCACTGATGAAGTGATATTTACGCAATAAATGGTCATATAGGCAAACACACGAGTATGTGTGTAATAAACACCCACACATCAGCCGTATAAATACTCGTACAAATTTCACTATCCGCCTCATCACACAAACACAAACACACTCACCCACACGTCACATCCTACAAGCGAAACAACCATTTCCTCAAACCACCAAAGTCAAAGCGACAGCATTCACTCATTCACAATGCAACGGACATAATGGACACTTTGTTATTGTTGCTGTTGCTGTTGTTGCTTATATCGATGTTGACGATATGAATGAGTTATGATATGACGTGGCCTGACATTCGTTAAACCTGGAACGCATCAGAAGTGGCAGCAACAGCAACACGGCTGCGGCCACTGGCAACATAATGACAAGGGAAAAAAAAACATGGAAACATTCAAAATGTTGCACACACTTGCACACTTGTAGACATAACATATGTATGGGTATGTTCATATGCGTGTATTTGCGTTTGTCATGTATTTTGTTCTCGTGAAATACGTTGAAAAAGTTGCACAAAACCACAGACGTGTGTGTTGTATACACACCAGCGGCAACAACAATGTTACGCCAACAGCGACAATGACAACAGCAAAACGCCTGCTTGCTTTTCTGCCTGAATGACAGACGAATGCTGAACGCTCTATCGCCATGTCACACAGTGCCGCGCCGTGCCACGCCATGCGAAGCGCTACTTTGCGGTGCGCTTTTGTGGTATTGTTCATGCGGTATAATTTAAATAATTGAAAGTTTTACACTTTAACCCACCGACGCGTTTACCTACGAAATAGCATCATAGGTACATACACACATATTACTATGCGGATGCAACGGCTGGGAGCAATCTATGATCGGAGTTACTTTATGGTACATACCAATGAGGCAGTGTAAAAAATATGTATACTATACATAGATACATATACCATACTTATGTATATACCATGTACAATATTTACAAATGTAAATATGATGTTTGCGAGCATGACAAACTGAGTCTTTATCGTTCGACTTCTTTAATTATGGTAAATGTACTAAACGTAGATGGTACAATCTTCCATAAAGGTGTACAACTGCTGGCGACTCGAATTGGTCTGCTTGTGAATAAGGTCAAGACGAAATAACTCTTTTTATCCAACTGCAAACAATCAGCGCTTTTGCGGTTTGGCTCCCACGTCACTGTTGAGAGCCAGAACTTTGAAGTCCTCGATAATTTCGTCTCTATTGGAACCAACTTCAATACATCAACAACAACTAAACCTTAAATTCCAATGCAGAATCACTCTTGTCAACAGGTTCTTCTTTGAACAAGTCATACTGATAATTCTTGTTGCAAATGTGTAGACTATGACGGCATCTACTAAGTCGTCCCTTGTAAATTTTGAAAGAAAGGTTTTTCGGAACATTTTTGCTTCTGTATGCCACATTGACATAGTTCAACGAACGCAGTGGAAGTAGAGGAAGAGGAAGGTATCCATGCCATTGGAACGATCAGTCTAAAAAGATCTTGCTTCACTGAGTAGAAGAATGAGCACCCAGGAGGGCAGTATATGACAGTGCTTTCTACCACTCGGAAGGCCAGCGTTCCCGTCATCGGCCCAAAATCCCTCCACTGGTTACAAAGCTCCACTAATACAAAGTTTTCCAAAACACGTGTTATTTGGATATTTAGAAAGGGAATGGGATTTTTTGAGCTAAAAGATCGGACGATTATCAGCCAAGTGACCGCAAGGGCTAAGCTTACAGGACCGTATCTATTTTATGAAATTTTCCAACACCTCAATAGCTTCACGAATTCCATCTTTGAGGTCTTGAATCGACATTGGCCTGTTGGCGTAGATCTTACCATTCAAGTGGACCGAAATAAAGAAGGCGCAAGGTGTTAAATCACAAGATCTCGTTGGCAAATTGCGATCACCTCTTCGAGAGATAACACGGTTCGAAAAATTTCCCTATGAAAGAATGATCGTTTCGTTGCTTGTGTGGCACGCTGATCCGTCTTGTTGAAAGTAAACGTTGTTCAGATTAATATCAACCAATTCCAGCCATAAAAATCATTAATCTTCTCCCGATAGTTCAATTCACTCCAGTCCAATGACCCTGCCGGAACATAAACCGCACCAATGCGGTGGAGAGGCTTTTCAACTAGAAATATTGGGTTATCCGAGCCGCAGAAGCGACAGTTTTGCTTATTGATGTAGCCATAGACGTGGAAATGGATCTCATCAGTCAGGCTGATTCTTGTGTTAACTGAACTTTATAGGCTTTAAGATCCAAGTCTTTATGCAACGACGTTTATGGAACGCCCAAGCACAAAGAACGGCGAGGAATGCACAATCCTGGGTTTTATTCATCACTTTGGCCTACAGCACCAATTTTTCCACTAATTTCTGCATTGCGGTCCGACAAGCTGCTGAAAATCTCCACTTTTGACCTTCATGACATATGTACATAAGTATGATTTCTGTCGTTTGCATGTACATATACTATATATACGTTCGTCAACTGCTCTAGGCTACTTTATCTGTGAAGTGACAGACTGGCGTGTGCATAGCCATTACTCTTAAGAGGATAAATAATTTACAGTGATTAAGAATAATTTTTAACAACGAATTTTAATATGTGTGTGTGTGTGCATGAGCGGATATTATTTACGCTTTATGGCTGACATTTACAGAAAGGAAACCATTTTAAATAATGTACTATTATTTATTAATGGCTATATGGTCGTTAGTGAGGCAAAAAGGTGTATGTGTGGTGTGAAGAAAATATTGAGGAGATTAAAGGAAGGATTAATATACTCTCTCTGCAGGGCAATCAGTGCTTACAGGGCAATCAGTGCTACAGAGGTAATAATCATGGGTGTCAGTCCTGGCCAGTTTACCATATAAAAACATTATTGAGAGTTGATTTAAAATGAAATAAATAAAAAATTAATTTCTCTAATTGCTGTTGATTTTGGTTGCTTAGATGGGTTTGCTCCTATTGGTCTCCATACCATCGACTACTGTTTGGTTTCTGGATCGTATTTATAGTACCAAGACTCGTCACCAGTAAAGACTTTAATAAAGTTGCTAGACCATTTTCGAATTTATTTAGAAAAAATTGAACAAAATGCACTCGAACATCTTTTTGAGCCTCATTTAAAATTCGTGGTATACATCGAGCAAATTTTTCGAGTATCCCAGATAATTAATTAATATTCGCGATACAACCATGGCATTCAAGCCCAATTCATTAGCAATCATTTCTTGTATCAATCGTTGGTATTCGCCAATTTTGGACTTCATCAGAGATACAGTGACGTCATGAGTGGAAGGTTTTGGTCAACCTTCTCGGCGCTCGTCCTGCACGGTAAGATGTCCAGTCTGGAATCTTTGGGACCACTTAAAAATAGTATTTAGAAACGGTGCAATCGTTTTATATGTAATTTGGCATTCACTGAATATTTGTATTGGCTGTAAATTACGCCGACACCCGAAGAGAATCACAAGGCGAATTTTTGTTTGCGTTGGTGGTGGAATTTCGTCTGACCAATCCTCAGCTATCTTGCGTTTTCTCGTCTCAATTTTATCCGATCCTTCTAAAATTTGAAAGTAAGACTAAGAAAGTAATTGCAAAGGATTTGATATTTTTATATTTAGCGAAAACAAATTGAGAGGCACCAACTGACCGAACTTTTGTTAATCCCCTCATATACTCTTATATATATATATATATATAGGTATATAATATGTACAAGGTGTATATTTTTTCTGGAGAAGGCAAATGTGTTGCCAGTTATTGACTGCTCTAGAGATAGGTATGTTTATAGTAAGTATACAAAATTTAGAAGAGTTTTTTTGAGGTGGTTTGAGGGTTTACAGTTTTCTCAGCTGCATTCCCTCAGACCGAGACATTTAAGACCCTTTCAGAAATCGTCCAACTAGCGTCTGTTTAAAAAAAAACAAGAGTTTAGGATTTACTGGGTCACACTGTAATTGAAGGCAATGAGATAGCGGGCGAACTGGTTAAGGAGGGTGTCTTTTTAGAACACGACGAAATAACGAACCTCCCAGTTCCATACAGAAAAGTGAAGTAAATGCAAGCCAAAGACTGCAGACACGCGAAAACTATGTGCAAAACTTATGACGTAAGGTTTAACTAACGGTACGGAGATCGAATTTCAGGCTGCTGGTAGGATTGTTAACGGGAAATGCTTTTCGGTATCACATTTTTTTAATTTAGGTCTGTTTGAGGACAATAAGTCCTCATCCATGCTCTGCACAATAAAGATCGTAGAAGTTCAGCTTGACCGTATGTAGTGTGTCTGACGACATTATGGATGTAATATCTATGTCTATGTGAAACGTCTATGTGAGACCCGAATCAACCTAGCCTAACCTGTTACAACATTGAATTGCCTACCGTTTGCAGATGCCATACTTGTGGCAACATTGCAAGTAAAGGCTGTTATAAGATTTTATTTGCAAATATGTAATGTACATATATATATATATGTACCTTTGTGCGTAAATATACTATATAAAACACCTTGTATCGCATTGTATTTAACGATGTAATGGAAGAAACGAGCTTTACGTTGTTTTTTTGTTGTTGTTCTTACTGTTGGAAAAATATCCTGCAGCAAGTGCTGTCACCATTCCAACGGTAAACATTTAAATGAAAAATTACGGTTACAAATGAAATGCAATTGGGTGAAGGTAAATAGGACTGTAAAAATAACGAAATAAAATGGCAAAAGTGAAAAGGTAAGCGCGGGTATGTAGCATGCTAAGGATGTGCAATAAATAACACACAACCGCACTGTCATATCCACATCCTCATCCACTTCTACTTCCATGGGCAATGAGTGACAAGGAAATGTATTGGCGTGGGTAGGGCGCGTTCGGGCACACACATAAGCTGCTGCTGCGAACATTGGCTCAGCTGTTGCGCTGCGGCTGTTGTGGCATATCCGCACAGCTAACTATGTTGTTGCTGCTGCTGCTGTTGTCGCCACACACACACACACACACACACTCAGCTAAAAATGCAATGGAATTTAATGCAATTGTGGCTATGCTTTTGGTATGTTGCAACAATTTAAAATTGCTACATATTTATGTATGTATGGGAATTACGCCGTAAGGATATTGCCAACAACACACAAAACACACACATTCATATGCATGAAAAAGTATTCAACAGCAACAACAATAACAACGCCAATTTAAAACTTGCTGGTGACACCGTCCGCCGGCGGCGACACACATGTCAATACAAGAGAATTAAATTTTAACATTTATGCATAGGCATATGTGTGTATATGTGTGCAAAGTGCAGACTTGCTGTATATGGTAAGTGGCTGCTACGCATTCACATATGTATATTTGGAAGGAAATTTCCGCTGCAGATGTGCAAATATTTACGTATGCATGTGTGTTAACTGCGCTGCGCTGACTTTAGACGCACACATGCACGCATGTAAGCACGAGCGAAACTCACACCCTCGTACGTTGTTTGCACTGTCATTTCGCCGCAGAGCATAGACTAGTAAATTGTAAATATTATATTTCCGAATAAGCATTTCATAGAGTTCTTTGCAGGTTTAGGTGTGGTAATAGAATTTGCGGCACATAAACAATTGTTTTATAAAGGAATTTTGTCGCTAATGAAAGATAAAATTTTCCAAAATAGATGCACACCTCCGTGGGAACCTAACTAGGTACAAGTATGTAATCCCCTCAACCTAGGGGGAAAAAAGATGTTAAATTTATTTATTTACACCTTGTTCTCAATTGCGAATTAGAACACAACAAAAGTCAGATCTTTCTCTCCACTGAGAGAGCGAAAAAGTTGAGAAAATGGGTGAAGAGTTTCTTTGCGGGTCTAACACAATGTTCCAAGATATCCCGCCCTTCGAATCAGTAACAATCGAGTATACGAGAGGGGTTAACAAAAGTTTTTCCAGTTGGTGACTTTCAATTTGTTTTTGTTAAATCTAAAACCACCAAATCCTTTCCAATTACTTTATTAGTCTTACTTTCAAATTTTAGAATGATCGAAAAATTCAGTGAATGCCAAATTGCATATAGAACAATTGCACCGTCTGTAAAGAATAATTCTAAGTGGTTCCGAAGATTCCAGCACGAACATTTTTCCGTAGAAGACGAGCCCCGAGAAGGTCGACCAAAATCATCCACTGATGACGTCATTATAGCTCTGGGAAGTCCAAAATTGACGAAGACCAACTATTGACGCAAGAAATGATTGCTTATTAATTGGGCTTGAATGTCATGGTTGTATCGCGAATATTAAGTAATCATCTGGGATACAAGGAAAAATCTGCGCGAAGGGTACCACGAATTTTAAGTGATGGGTTACTGGTGACGAATCTTGGTTCTATAAGTACGATTCAGAAACCAAACAGCAGTCGATGATATTTAGTCCAACAGGAGCAAACCCCCGCGTAAAATCGCCTTGTAATTTTTGGTTATTTCCAAAATTAAAAAAAAAATTTAAAGGAAAGGTCTTTAATAGCAACGAGGAGATAATAATTGCGGTTAATGCTGAACTTGATAAGCTTTCGAAGACTGTTTTCAGAAGTGGATCTATAGGCTTAAGAAATGGAATGCAGATAAAAAGGACAAAGACTACGAATAAATACAAAAATATTTTTTTTTCTGGTCAACTTACCGAACTTTTGTTAATCCCCTAGCATGTTCCATCACCCAATTAAGGTCAACAGTATATTATCGAACCTGAGGGTCCCAGAAAAATTGTTACCTGGGAGTATACTTCACAATCTATAAGAATAAGCCACTTACGGTCTATGACAATTATGTTATTACTAAAAAAGTATTTTCCCTGCATCGAGATCGGATTAGACCTTGTTAGTGTCCTTTCAGATTGCAATATAAATATGATATAAAACAGGTTCGCCGTGAAGAATCGACCGAAACTGACGTTCAGAGAAACCAAATGAAAATTTGAAATATCACTTTGGGTCTCCCAAAAACCTTTTCTTCACTATTCAAAACTATAGAGTTGATTAAGAATCATTTTTTTATTCATTCCATAAACCGCTCAAGTAAGTAGTAGTGTACAGCTGTACGTAGGGAGCTTGAAATTCCGTTCTGCAACTCCCTTATATTGAACAGCTGATGAGTGCTCTCCGAGACCAAGAGTGCAAGTCCAGTAGAAAGCGTTCGGCTGTATGCAGTTTTTCGACGTTTAGCATTCCACGTATTCGTTGAAGGGCGCTCTTTGGTGCACAGAGACGGGTGCGTGCCCATTCTGCTAAAAGACAGTTGTCCTAGTCGATGTTGGGACTTCGGAATGTAACAAGTAGCTTGTGCTAGAATCTAATCTAATACTACAGGCAATCATATTTCGGGCCCCAACGAAGACAGTTGTCCTAGTCGATGTTGGGACCTCGGAGTGTACCAAATAACTTGTGCTAGAATCTAATCTAATACTACAGATAATCATATTTCGGGCCCCAACGAAGTCAATTAGCCTCAACCCTTTTAAGAATGTTTCGTCGTGGAAGTTGTGCCCACTCTGGCGTTAAAGTCACCAAGCGCGATTTTCACATCGTTGCAAGGGCAGCGCTTGTGAGTACCTTCCAGGCGCTCATAAAAGGTATTTTTGGTCATATTGTCCTTTTCTACCGTCAGTTCGGCGGCACAAATCCGCGAAATATTAAAAGGTTTCGCTTAGAAGCGAATTTGTGACGAGACGTTCATTCATCGAGGTGTGTGCCAGTACTCGGTGACCCAACAGGATTGAGACACTAGTTTTGTGCTATTTTATATGATCACTGCAGTAAACGTCAGATGGACCTACTCATTTCCATCCAAAGTTCCATCCATCGCACTTTATTCCTACGAGGACATCAAACAGCTGGGCATCAGCACCGAACCATCTAGGTATAAGCCCTCAAATCATGATACGTAATTCGTTTGCAGTGGTCGTCATCTAAAGGGAAGGTGGGTCTCAAATCCCACTCGCAATCTCACCTCTGGTGAGCAGACCTGCTATTTCACTTCACCGAACTCTTAAACCGAATAACTCGGAGAGGCTCCACTGAAGCTTGCTCTATTTTAGTCGTGACCCAAGGCACCACACCATCTTGCACAAGTATTGCTGCTCACGCTTCCAGGGTACTTGACATGGATGCAAGAGTATCAATTGAGTATAGTTCCGCGACTGTAAGTCCAAAGCCAGAAGCTTGACTACACTCCACTAATCTTCTTGATTAATTAGTACTTGGTGTAACGAAAATATCGGTTGAACGAATTGACCTAACAACTATTTTTTCGTTATATCTGTACTTATATCTTAATAAATAAGAGCTTGAGCCTAAACAACGATATACATATATATTGAGAAGCAACTGCAAGTGACTTCAAGGTGCACCCCAAAGTTGAAAAGCAGCTGCTACGGCAAATAAATAATCAAAAGATCTATGTACATATATACAAATATTCATATATGATGGTATATATGTATGTACTTATATCTTGGCAACAAACAAAGTATACTGCAGAGCAACATTAAACATAGTAACAAAGCAACAATAACTTTACATACTAATTTGGTCATTTGTCCATGCAAGAGCAGCAGCAGCAGCAGCAGCAACAGAAACAGTGATAACAGTTGCCATACAAATATCTCAATTTTTCACAGCAATAGCAAATACATACATACATATATAAAATTAATCTGCAAATTCATTTATACACATAAGCATACATACATATATGCATACTCGTATGTATTTATGTGTGTATAGGAATTTTCATACCCATTTCCACACTTACTCACGTACATACTCATAGCTGCATATAAATATTAAATAGTTTGTTCTAGCTCCACTATAGTACTTACTAAAAGCTCAGAGAATCTCACTTAATACCAAATGTGCATACGAATTAAAATAAAATTATCTTTTTCCGGTTCATGTGGGAAGCCACACAACTGAGTAGGTTTTGGTGTTGATTTGGTAGCTTAAACTATGGTACCCACGTATATGTATGTATTGTACATAAGCACGAGTATGTATGGTAAATACACATAACTGCATATGTTTGAATATTTACTGTAGTTGGGAGTACACGAAAATATTATATTAAAAATATTAAAATCGAAAGAATATTAGTAAAACGTAAAAATGCGATGATATGAAAAACGTAAGAGAAAGAAATATAAAATAAGACACAAAATAATTGGTAATTGGTATTGGAAAACTTTCCTTGAATATATACCATACGTATATAAAGAGATCTAATGTCAGTTTGTAAGGATCTCGTAATCTCTAAAAGTTACCCAGAGGTTGACTTGAATTTTTGTTAGATTGTTTCTATGCTTCCTGGGAAGGTTTAGGCGAAAACAAATTCCGAGAAGTTGACCAACAAGGTCTGACCTATTCGAAAAAATATTATTTATAGTCTATACTTAAGTGGTTTTTGCGAAAAATATCATATTAATAATGATTTTTGGTTACGGGAGGTGAATCTTTTTTTTTTTAATTATAAAAATAAATGGTTTGTTTTTGTTAAATTTTTGTATGACACGGAACTTTATTTACGGGAAAGGGATCACCGATAGATTGACAAAAATTAAAATGTTTCCTGTACTTCGTGGGTAGAAATGTTCACCTCACATTGCTACTATTTGGCGGATACGGGCTCAACTTGAGTGTGAATAAGTATAAGATATTCGCAAATATCTTAATCAATTATAGCAATCATGGGTGGCTGAGTAACTATCTATTCTCGCGATACTACCCTTCAATTGAAGCAACTACAGTTCCTTATTCATTTGCAATCACTATGAACAAAACTGAGGGTCACTCTATTGAGTTGTGTGGTCTACATTTAGATACGGATTGCTTCGCACATGGGCTATTGTATGTCGTATGCCCTACGGTTGGCAGATAACCTCTTTATTTCCATAGCAGATGGTAAAACCAAAAATGCTGAAATTGCGATGAAAAGATATGTAATATTTCATTTTTCATACATTCATTGAGTATGTGCCTCAGCGAAGCGTCGCAGGGTATAGTTAGTCCTTATATTATATAAATTGTGCCAAAAACAGAGCGTCTCACCCATGTCCATTCTGCTCGCGTCCAACAAATGTCTTAAAGTCCTTTCGAAACCTTGCACATGACCATCATGTTAAGACATTCCATCACACCCTGATCCGTCTACCAACTCTTTCGGAAATTTCACTGTGTATTGTTTTTAGTAAATCGCGCATTTGTTGTACAGTTTTGACAGTCCCATCAACTATTTCGTTTCGCACAATGTTCTTGTGGCCTTGAACCCAGTATACCATATATGCAGTTGTTTTCCTTCAGCCACCTTATCCACTGCCTCTCCACTTTTCTAATGGCATTTCCTGACAAAATAGGGTGTCATATTTTTGTCTAATTGTCACTTGGATGCCGACGAAATAGTTGAGGTTTTATGTGGTATCCAACACCAGCGAATGGCGCTCTTGAGACAGAGAATGATCCCACTTGGAGAGGATAGAAATCACGATCTTAAATCAAGCAGTAGACGAAGCTCCAAAACGCCTGCTTCAATTTGTCAAGAGAATAGCAATGTACTTCAAGCTAGAGACACATCAGGAAGTGTAGCGGTATCTAGTGGTCATATGTAGTACATTTGGTCGTACTATGGATGAAGTATCATTTATGTGGGACTCCCTAAGGAATGGACCAGCGCAACCCACACCTAACATATGCGGTTTCATACATTGTCAGTTATCTCAATATCTTTTCCTACAGCGAAGAAAATACTTCAGTACTCCGGAAAGTTGAAGGGTTGCCAGAAAGCTAGCTCAATATTATAGATCTCGTCGCCCACACCGTCAGTCTGTTTGATGCGTCCGCGTAGATTTCGTAAGTTCCACTGGCGAGTCGAATATTTCTGCGGAATCCACGCAATGTGGTATAGTTTGTACAACATTCCCTTGCTTGTTAAGCTATGCTAAGGTGTAGCAGAAAATTCACCTAATGCAGCCAATCTCTCAGCTGCTTTTGAAAAGTTTTCTACTGCTATATCGATTGGTGGGCAGGTTTAGTAACCTTCTGAATGTAGTCTTGAGTGGTCCTTAGCTTTATTTTTATACAGAATGCAGTGAGTGGCTGTATTCGCTCCAATAATTTCCCATATGAGAGTTCTCTGGCAGTGGTTCACCACTCCAAAGCAGTAAAGAATCACGTCGTTAGTTTTATTTTTTCTGGACTGGATAATGAAGCGAAGTGAATGAGTTTTGGTAGAAAATCATATATCCTGTCTTCAAACAAGCACTCATAACTCATAGATAATTTAATTCCTACAGGACCCAGTATAAACACTGATAACAATGTTGACCTGGAATTCGAACGCAGAATCACTGTCAGCAGGTGCTACTTTGGAATGAGTAAACTACGGAAAAAAAGGTCCTCACTCGACGTACCAAACTCCAAAAGTCTCTAATAATTGCTATTCAGATTCGTGGACGAGGACAAAATCTGATTAGTCGTTATGTGGAGTTTCCGAAAGAAAGTCTTTGCAGTCTTTGGTTTCTAGGTTCTGCGAATCGGCAATGTAATGACGAGCTGTACAAGATACGCGACGTCATTGTTTTGAAAGTTTTCGACGCAGTAGCCGCCGGTGGAAGCAGAGGAATAGGAAGATCTCCAGTCCCTTGGAAGTAATGAAGTGGAGATGGCGAACCAGGTGTCTGCTATTGGGATCAAATGGCCAAAAGAAAAATCGAATGGCGAGCTATTTTATAATAAATAAGAAGAAGCAGATCTGCTTTTTCAAATACATTTGTATTCTCGGCAAACAATTTCCGATTATGGAAAAGAATTTTAAAATGTAAGCGCCTACACATGTACATACAACTTAGTCGATTCGACGTTATTACAAACATTCATACAAACTCATGTGCAGCATAACCGTGTAATATCCGTCTTAAAGCAATCGTTTTCGTACCTTCCATAAATCGTTGCGACACCATATATTCTAGATTCTCTTACAACATTTTGTAGTTGTTGTTGCTATTGCTAAAACAGCAGTAGTGGAAATATTGCTGATATTCGCATTTCCAGTACACATGGCAAGAAGCACACGGACAACCAATAAGGCAGGCAAGCAACAGAGAGGAGGCGAGAAAGAGAGTACGCGAAGAACGGACATTGGTGCGCCACTGCATGGCCGCTAGCGTAGAACTAAGTGGTAATTCGATGAGGACGATAGCGGATGAATGAATGAATGGCTGGAATGATCCAGTGCCTGTGCTGATGTTGCTGATAGTGCTGCAGACGATGATGATAGTGTACCCCCAGTAATGGTAGTGCTGGTGATGTTGGGCGACGGCGACGGTGACGGTGACGACGATCTGTAGTTGCGAGGGAGTTGCAGGATAATGAAACATGACATGTTATTTGTACAACGTCTACGATGACGTAGGTTTTAACTTCATGTAATGTGCGCGTACGAGTATGTGTGTGTGTGTAGCAGTAGCTATAGCAATACTAAATAAATATATTTGTATATAAATATATAATGCAAGTGGCACAAAGTGCTCTTGTTGCTAGTATTTGCAATGTCTGAATTACAATATAGCCATATGTATGTAAAAATACATACATACATACATACATATATGGTATACTACATAACTTCCTAAGTTCACTGTGGGATGAGCAATTGCTGCAGTTCATAAAGTTGCTGAGTGGAAAATGGTGTGGAATAAAGGCAAAAAGTAAATACGCCAATGGCAACTGCAACAATCCAAGGCAACAACACCACCAACAATAACAGTAATAATATTGCAATATTCTAAAAAAAAAATTACTACTAAAAGAAATTGTGGCATCCACATCCACAACAACAAGAACAACAATAAACAAGATATTTCCAACAATTATTGACTGTAAAAATGTGTGAGAGTGGACCGTGCCGGATATCGGCCGTTAGCAAATACATACCTACATCCATATATTGGTAGTGTCTGAGCGCATTAGTTGTTATAGTTACAGAAGCAACAACAAAATTCGTACCATATCAACAGCACGCAATATATTAGTAATAATAAAACTTAATACATGCGTCCTACAAACATACATACATACATATACTCGTATATAGTAGATTAGGTTGCATCAATAATTTCGCTGCATAGCTTTCAGCAGCGTATAGTTCCCGCTCACAGAATTAAAGCGTTTAGACATTAACATTAGAATGTGGCTCTAATGGCAATTTTGACCTTCCCCATTTTTTTTTTTTTTTTTTTTTACAATTATATATTTTTGAATGAATATATGAAAGTTTATCTTCTTGAAATTTATTCATTTTAAGTAAACGGATGTACCGTCACACTAGTGGTTATAATATTGTCCTTTGTATGAATGAATTGACATACGTGTAGAGAAGTTAGAAATTGAAAAAAAACAGTTACTTTTAACAGCATTCATTTTATAATTGGCTTAGAAATTACGGTTCGTTAAAATATGATAATAATATAGGGTGGTTAAATTGTAAGGGCCGATGTTGAATGTGAACCACACCTAAACGCCAAGTTTACTCAATTTGAACCATGGAGAGATACACAATCCAACAACGTGTTAAAGTTATCCAGACTTATTATGAAAATTTTCGAAGAAAATCATCTTCAGTGATGAGGCACATTTTCACCTCAGTGAATTCGTCAATAAACAGAATTGCCGCATTTGGGCGAATGAGAATCCAAGAGTGATTGTCGAAAAACCAATGCACCCACAAAGAGTGACTGTTTGGTGCGGTTTATGGGCTGGCGGCATCATTGGGCCGTATTTTTTCCAAAATGAGGCCGGTCAGGCAGTTACTGTGAATGGTGTTCGCTATCGTGAGATGATAACGAATTTTTTATGGCCACAATTGGAAGATATGGATGTGGACGATATGTGGTTTCAGCAGGACGTTGCCACTTGCCACACAGCTAACGAAACAATGGCTCTTTTGCGCAACAAATTCAATGGCCGTGTTATCTCACGTAATGGCGATGTCAATTGGCCAAGATCATGTGATTTGACACCGTTGGACTTTTTTCTCTGGGGTTATTTGAAAGAAAAGGTGTACGTCGATAAGCCAGCAACAATTCAAGAGCTAAAGGATGAGATAATTCGGCACATTAACGGCATATAAACTCCATTATGCCTCAGCGTCATCGAAAATTTAGACCATCGTATGGAGGTGTGCCGCCGAGGTCGCGGCGCTCATTTGGCCGATATTTTGTTACATACATAATTGAGTAATACCAATATATCATAATAAAATAAAATTTCAATAATTTCCTAAATAGTTTGTGTTTTATTCAAAATCAACATCGGCCCTTGAAAATTTAACCACCCTTTATTATGGTTCTCGAAAAAAAAAAATAAAAAGTTTGAAATTTTATTTGAAGCAAGTTGATGAAATAAATTCAACATGCCACTACTTGAATATATCCTTAATTATGAAATAATATAGTTGACATCATAGCACTCCATAAACCCATACCATAGCCATAGGTACAAATTGCATTTTTTTTACTGACAGATTATTGCTTTGTTGTATTTTAATATATTTTTTTCCCCAGTTTTGCTTGTTTGCTGCTACTGGTTCAGATTAGATTTAGTTTGTATTTTCTTATTATTATGTGGTGAGTTTTTAATTTTAGCTCCAAATAATTCCAGACGTGCGCAATAATGTTCAACTTAGGAGTCTACGAAGGAGTTTCAAGAACACAGGGACAGTTGTAAAACAGCGAACGACGTTAGTCTCTTGTGTTTGGGGTCGTTAACCAAATTGAAAATAAATTCGTCTTCTATACCCAACTTTCGGGCATTTTCTTTTACATTTAATTTTAATAGGCTTAAATTATAAATTATTTATCCACATTTCCTTCGATGATATGGAGATTTTCCGGTCCAGCAGCAGATATGGTAGCGCATACCATCACTAGGCCATGTCCATGCTTTATCGTAGGACGAAAGTTCACTACTTAAATATCTTTATTAGCTTATCGCCACACATAAGGTTGCCCATCTGAAAGGAATACGTTGAATTTATTCATCTCTATATATTATCCATTTCCAGAAAGACAAATCTTTATTTTTGTGCTCCCTTGTAAAATTCATCCTTTTCTCTATGTTGGTCTTACTCACAAATGGTTTCTTTTTTGGCACTTTACCATCGTACTGGTGTTTTTTAAATACATTGCAAATACTTTCTGAACTAGCTGCGCCTGCTATTATTGGATCATTTGTATGAGAATTTTCTTTTTTTTTTGCACTAACCGCTGAAATTATTTTCCTCCAATTTGTGGTATTACGTCATAATGTTTTCCAACAAATTGAGGGACTTACAGCTCATTCTAAGCCGTACGATCGATGGATTTTTATGAGAAGTGAACGCAGTTGTAAAAATTAATTATCTATAATTTTGGATGTCGTTCGAACCAGGACCTGACCGCCCCCCCCTTCAGAATGGCAGTACGCAATTCTAACCGCTCGGCTACCGCGGCCATTACTTTTATTTATATCAAATCTTATTTTTAGACAAAAGTAAATGCTAAATTGGCTAAGATACTTTTAATCGATTACATTAGATAAAAAATGCTACTACGCTTACAGTAGTGGTTTTATGGTATGACACTTTTAATTTTGCCTTTTAACTGTCACTTATTTAAGCTTTTTGTTTTAATTTCTACTTTTTCTAAAATTTTTCTACAATTAGTATCTATCTCGAAAGAAAATTTTTAATATTAAACCACCCTAATGCATATTATGTCAGCTCCTCAAACTGAGTTCGCTTACAATGTATCCAGCCTTTGTAGGTTGGTCTTATTGGTTAAGCTTGGTTGGCTGGAAACTTTACATTCAACACATTCGATACCAAAACGCCAGTGTAAGTAAGTACTTTGGAAGCTTTTGGCGCGGAAATTGTGCGGCGTGTAAATAAATTGAGTGCTATGATAAATAAACCATTTTTCTCTCCCCAACACATCCATACACATATGAACAAACATTGTTTGTATATAAATTATAAATAAATATTTTTGTTTTTTTTTTTTTGTATTTTTGTACGCACAAAATACTAGCAGAGTAACTGAAAACCGCATATTCTCATTTTTAACAAGCATCGGGTCCTAAGAGCTGCTGTATTCTTATACATATATACCCTGCACGAAATTGGCGCAGTTTAACAAAAATAAAAGAATATACAAAGTAAGTGGGAATCAGTTCGAATAAATCGGGAGCTTACATAATTTTGTTGTGGTTATTAATTAATTTAATTAATAGAGAAACAATTTAATAAAGAAGTAATTAGCGCAACTCGCAGCAGGAAGTTAATCGTGCCCGGATCCAAACTTAGTTTACAGTAAAAAGAAATGGATAAGTGTGTTTTTTTTCTAATTTCAAATTCTTTTTGCGTTTTCTATGACTAAATTTAGCATATGAAGTTTTGTACCTATCCTTTGAAGGTCTGACATGATGGGAAATTGAAGACAGCATGACTTCTTTCAAAAAATAATTCATACAAATATTCTCATAAAATCACGTTAAGAAAATTAGGCAAAGCGCTTTTGAGATTATTTATGTAATGTTTATTTAAAGCGAGGAGTCCTAAATCCGACTTGGAAAGTACAGACAATATTTAAAAATCCAGACCAAAAACTATTCATAAAACAGGCATAACAAAATAAAATATCTAATTTTCCTGAGAAGACAAAATCACAACTACGTTTGGACCAAGGCAAGCATTATAACGATAAATTTCACATTAATCAAAAACATTTCTACCGTTTCGATTAAAACATTTGGAAATACTATCGTTAAAGTAGTTATCAAAATAAATTTTATTTCATTTTTATACGAAGCGAAATGCTGTCGTTAATGTTGAATCGTTAACAGATAATGTTAAAGTTGAACTGTGATCTTAAATCAAAACATGCAGCCATTTTGTTTGGAAAACATGGCGCCGGAATGAAACGATTTCATTTCGTTGAGTTAATTTTTCTTGTTAACGAAACGAAATGTTGTCGTTGTGTTAGTTGAGCATCTTTGGTTTTGACTCCAACTTTTCTTTCAACTTACTAACTATTGGTTACACCGATTCTACTGAATGTTTGTGTGTGAGTTCAGGTGAACTAAAAATTACCAAGGTACACAATTCGGTTGAGACACTATCTGTCTTGAAATTTATTTTTGAACAAAAAATGATAAAATAAATGAGATATGACAATATTTTGAGTTGAAATAGAGGATTAGCGACAAAATATTCTTAGTGGCATTGCCACTTGTTCACAAACTTTAATTTGAATGAATTGATAATATAGATTATACACTATATTGGAGGTGGAATAAAGAGATTTAGAAAACATGATTGCAAGCAAATCTTTATTAAGAGTTGTTTGAAAACATCAATGAAGTAAATGAAATGTTACATTAATGGTTTCAAACTAAAGCGAACCATGCGAACAGGTGCGAATTCGAATCTGAAGCTCTTAAAGTAGAAATGTAAAAATTTAATTAAATTTTATACTACCATACAGAAGTGAACTGAATTTTTTCACTAGTATTTCTATGACTAGTAAATATAAATGATGCTCAATCAACGAAACGATGCCAGTTCGTTATGCAAATATGAAAAATAAATTTTTTGCGAAAGGATTTTGTTTCGTTTCGGCGCCATGTTATCGATACGAAATGAAAATGTTAATGTTGAAACCGCAAAAGCTCAGCGTTAACGTTAATGTTAAAATTTTATTAACAGCATGCTCCAATGGTAACGTTTAACATTTTCTGCTAAGGATGTAATATTAACGACAGCAATTCGTTGCGGTTAAAAACGAAATAAAACTTTTTTTTCAACTCCTTTAACGATAACATTTCCAAATGCTTCAACTAGAACGATTGAAATTTTTTTATTAACGTGAATTTTAAGGTTGCAGCCTTTGCTGATATGCATACTTGCTGTATAGTAATACTACAATGCTGGCATACTGGGGGATTTTAATAGGTCAGCTGTGCAGATTACAGACCTATTCGATTGCAATTCGCACATTTCGTTAGAATTTGTAACAACGATTTTAAAAGGAATTTCCTTCCGCTCTTTACCCCGCTTAATTTTTTTTCAGTAATGAATTGGTTTGCTAATGGATGTTGGTTGAAACACCTTTAAAAACCATACCTATAAATAAATATTAACCACCCATGGTAGTGCCCTGTATTCGGTGCAGTGAAGTATGAAAGCAGTCAAATAGCGTCATTCATCCTTTGGCCCTTTTCTTCTAAATCCAAAGCCTGCAGGGTATCAAGTGCGTCGACTCCAGCTGAACTTAGCTTTCCTTACTAGTTTAATTTTTCCATTTTATATCGCTTTAAGCAAATCTTTTGCCGTTAGCTATCACTTCTTTAATTTTTGGTAATTTTTCATTTCTGGTTTTTTTTTCAGAGCTTTAGCACACATACACGTATATACCCGTACATACCTACATACGTGTCTTTTCATTTCCCCCATTTTCATTTATCATTCATATGCAACCGTATTTAAAAATTCACATACATAAATTTGATTTAGCTCTTTCACTTTATTTATATACATATATACATATGTATGTACACACCTATCTTCAATTTATTCTGTTGCTCAACACGTTGCATGCACCTCGCCTAGGCGGCTGGCTATCCACCCATTTTGTTGGTTTAAATTAAGCCGCAGGTTATTGGGTGACGGCAGCTCTGCATCTAACGTTCGAAATTGCCTCGTTGTACGTATATAAAAACGTATTTGTACGTATATCTCTATAGTTGTTGCGGTTTTTATTTCTATTGTAAATAATTTTTCTTTGTTTTGTTGTTGTCGTTTACGCCCACAAAGCTTAAGGCGCGCGTTAACCGTGCACAGCGCACTCTGTAGCTGGTTAGCTGGTTGGGTGTTGGTTTTGACGAGCAGCTTTTGTGGTGCGGTTCCGCATGGAAATTTGCTTTTCAAGCGTGAAATAGGTGTGTGTGAGCGTTTGTGTGCCCACGAATTAAATTTAATTGTGTTAAGAAAAAAGAGCAAAAAAAAAAACGTAAATGTCGGAAGGTACGGTATAAATAAATTTAAAATAAAATTTTTGCTATAGAAATGTTAAAAATAGCTTTTGCCATTAGGAAATTGACACAGTAAATATTTATTGTAGATTTCATACGAAACTTGGCTAGGAATGGCTAAATAAGCAATCTAAGAATACCTCTCCTCTGGCTCTTAGGTAGACGCCCTTTATTAGTAAAGGTAGATACCCAAGTTGTGTATCTTAAAATACTCGTACACATAAGAGACTGTTAAAAATCGCTCCTAAAAGGATAGGCTATGTTGTCGAAATGAGCACCTCATCATGTAGTTGTAGTTTGATAGCTAGCACTCGAGAAAATTTCCAAATTTGATAGAGTGCAGACGACGGTGCTCTTGTGTATTAGCCGAGCCCATCGTACCTGACCAACTGAGGCCATAAATGTTCTCTTAGATCTACTCCACATTGTCATTATGGAGCTGTATAATGCTCCAGGTACCATGGTAAGACTAATAAAGGTGTCTGAATGGATAGTAATATATCATAATCATACAAATATCTTAAGAGGATACCAACTTGCATACCATTAACTTACTTAACTACAGTTTCAAGTACCGACTCGATTAATTTTTACACGGACGTGGCAAAACTACAATAGATAACAGGATCGGAGAGCGGAGTTTGCTCAAAGGATTTTGGTATCTGCAAATCCTTTCCTTTACCGGATCATTTTACTTTCATTCAGCCTGTCAATTGTCTCAGCTTTATGGTGCTCTCAAAAACTCGTATTCATGTTTTTTCTCGGACTAGACCGCATTAAAAACTGGAATCAGTAAAACATAAAAAAATTTAGCAGATCACTTAACGTAATGGACCAAACAGTTCTCTTTGAATCTGGTATGGGTATCTGGACACAATAACGTACTGGGTAGGCACGCGGAGAGATTGAGCGTACCATCTAGCGACTTCTGCAAAAGTTGTAAACAAGAAGAGGCAGCTCAAACTTTGAGGCACTTTCTCTGCGAGTGGAGTACTTTGAAGGATTAGATTGAAGTTTCTAGGGGCGGCAACCTCTGGAGACTTGAGCGAGATAGCGTGGTGTAGAAGTGGGGGTCTTAGGATTTTTAGTGGTATCACAATGTTCCCGTTTGGGGAACGGCAACCACTTCAGCTAACCAACCAAATATTAAAAATTTATTGAAAATTATATTTGTTTCATTTACCGTATTTTTCTTTGTATGTTCACTTCTTTATACGATATTCGTAAATTTTTTTTTTTTTGGAAAGGACATAGCTTGAGGGAGGGTTACATTGAAATAAGTCTCAAAAAGTTCTGGAGGACTGTAAGGAAATGGAAAGGATGGTGATTTACTGATTTCAACTTATGATCACGTATAACTTTTTGAAGAAAATGCCAAGCCCTCCAAGTGTATTTTGTGACATGAAGTTCCTCATAAAAATCCACCAACCGTAGGTTGCCGTCTGGTATAAATTCTAGGTCCCTCCATTTGTTAGGACAACATCTAGGTGTATCCCACAAATTCGAGAACGAGCTCAGCCGAAAATCGCTTCAGCGGTTACAAGGCGACATTTACATTATTTATAGCCTATTTCGACCGGACGTTAACTGCATTTTAGCTTGAATGCATTTAAACATCGCATTTAAATGCAAAATTCCTATGTGTTTGTTGTTGTATAAAAGTGTGTTAGCTCACTTTTCAAGGTGAGAGTGAGTTAACAGAGTCGATCCTGCACTACTAATGTAAACATTTCGGACATTTCGGTATATTTCTTGCCAGAGTCGTGTATTTTCGGATTTAATGAGGGGCCAGACTTTTATTTTGCATGCTGAAATTTTTTCTGCAAAAATTACTTTGTTGCATTAGCTTTAACACGTAATAATAACAGAGGTCTTAAATGCAGTTGAGTGCTTGGTGGAAATAGGCTATTAGCTTGAACTTGGTCCAGTAGAAGTTTGGAAAAAAATGTTACTCTAAGGTGAGGAGGGAGTATGATTCGCTAATTCTAATGCAAGATAGAAAGAGTACACTTCGAAGTTGATGTGATTTATTGTTAACCGACATACTTCTATGGTGAGTTATGTGTTACAAAAGAGTAATAAAAAATTAAGTTTAGTATGTGAACTAGTGCCACATAAAATTAAAAAATTAAATTTGAAAAAGTGGAACCTCTGAAAGAATTAAAAACCAAAAAATAATAAATAATTTAACCATAACAACTAAGTTCTTAAACCTGAGTTAATTTGAGACGGCACCGCAGACAAACTAATTAATTACGTAAGGGCTACGGTATAATTTTGCTCGGAAATGCCGAGCACTCACGAAGATAATGTCGGTGATAATGTACTCACAAGTCAGGACAAAAGTCTAGTTAACATTGTTTGTTTGACTTTCAAGTTTAATAAGTTTTTAGTTTTTTCAGAGAGTCTATTTTTTTTTAAAGATTTTTTTCCATTAAAAGAATTTATTTAGTATAGAATTTTTTTTCTTAATAGTGTTAGAAACGTTTTTAAAAATTTTAAACAAACATTGAAGCACTTGAGCAACGAACGAGTATCGAGAGAAATATTTAGTATTTACTTTAATAATTTATAATATTTGTATAAATATAATAATAGTGCACTGAAGGCCAATTTAAATCGAAGAATAAAAAGAAAAAAATTTCAATTCATATACCAAATAATAAATTTCATGGGAATTTCCTTACGTGAGTGCATGGTCCACTGCTTTCCACGGGATAGTTTTTAAATTATTAAATTTTTTATTACCTGCAAAAAAGAAGAGCAATAATTAGAAATAGTTCTAGGAAACGAAAATAAATAAAAATTATTATAAAAAAATATTATTATATTTCATAACAATATTTCAATAATATTCTTCAAATACAAATGCAAATTAATGCAAAATTGGAATCAAATAGAAAACACAGTTGTACGTCTTTCGATTATAAAATTTTATAAATAAAAAGCACATAATATAGGCACTCGGTTGTCGAAGTTTTGTGAGACTATTCTGCATAATTTGGCTAAATTTCATTGATGCCAAATTCAATCTCTTCCTCTAAACACCGCATGGTTGTGGACTTGTTGGAATGGACCTGTGATTGTAAATAACCACTAGGGGCTAATTCACTCTCACCAAAACGAGAGAGTACACGACATGCCAATGTCTCATATTGTAATTGAAGTGTTCCGCGGGCTGCATGATATATGGCACCGTCTTTAAAACCACATATTGGCCACATTAAATTCATCCAATTTCGGCCAAAAAAGAACTGGGTTATCCTGTCGCGATACAGTCAGTGCTTGATCAGCATCATTTACAAAAAAAGTATGTCTGCAGCCCAAAATCCACACCAAACAGTGACACGTTGTGTATGCATTTGTTCTTCGATAGTCACATGTGTGTTCTCAGAACCCCAAAGGCGACAATTTAGCGTTCAACCAACCCATCAAGATGAAAATGTGCTTCAACATCCTTTTGTTGATGCTCAATAATCCATTCAACAAACTCTCTTCGCTGTAGATGGTCGTTAGGGTTCAGTTGTTATATTCACTGCATTTTGTAAGCATGGAGACACAAATCATTAGCTTTGGAGAGCTTCTTGAAACTTGCATATTTTGTCCACGACGCCGAATCGGGGTTCCGGGATTGATCGTAACACTGTTGTTGTTGTTGCCGCAAATATATTACCCAAAGTAGTTTCTAGGAAATGTTACGGGAGGGACAGGCAAGGGGAGTGTGCTTGGCGTCTCTAACCGATCCTGACTCCCAGAATTTTTCAATTCAGCTCTTCACAGTTGACGAAGTTGACGAGATTCCCACCATATTTTGCATGAAATTATCGAACTGCTGTCGCCGACTTTTCTCTATTTTAGCAATATTGTTCAATAAGGCACGTTGTTCTATAGGGTACACTCCATTTTTACTAAGCCAAAGTTTTGATTTGTTTTCTTTAGGATTGTCAGCACTTTACTACATGAATGGCGGCAACTTTGAATCTTGCGTTAATTTTGGGATACCTTGTATTTAGTCAAATGTGGATAAAGTTTATTCTTCGAGTTACACGTTTTTATTAGTTAATTTCGTTTCACTCTTTTGATTGAATTGTGGGCTCGTAATGGTGTTCTAATATGAGATTCACCGTCTAAAACAATAATATTATAATACAGCCTGAAATGGATGTCTGGACACAGTAAAATACCGGGTAATGAGATGGCGGACGTGCACACTTTCCTTCAACTTTCGCCATCATGGAAGAGTGGGCTTTTCACTCTCCATTTGTAAGCTCATTATAAGAGAGTTATTCATTAAAGATGCTAACTCACGATGGAGAAGTCTCAATTCGTGTAATCTGACCAGAATAATATGGACAGTATGGAACAGAAGAAGGACAAGTGACCTTGCTTACTTACCTTACTGGCGTAGACACTGCTTACGCGATTTTAGCCAAGTTAACAACGGTACGCCATTCGCTTCTTCTTTTTGCTGTGTGGCGCCAATTGGAAATACCAAGTACAGCCAAACCAAGTACGACCTCGAAGTTATGACTGTCAACAGTGACATTGGAGCCAAGTCGCGAATGCGGTGACTGTTTGTGTGATGACAGGAGATATTTCGTCTTGCCCTCGTTCACTACCAGACCCATATCCTTCGCTTCCTAATCCAGTCTGGATCAACGGCGTACGTCTGTAGTTGTCTTATAAAAGATTGTACCTTCTCTATTCAGCTCTGCAGCTCATATTATTTTCTCCAGCAATAAGTTAAAAAAGTCATTGGTAGCAAACGGCTCGGAGAGGTTCGTCCCTATCTCGACGGAGCTTTTAGTGTTGCTTAACGTCAGTTTACATAGCCGTATAAGTTTTGCGGGGATGCCAAATTCAGACATAGCGGCGTAAAGGCAGCTCCTATTCGTGCTGTCGAAGGCGGCTTTAAAATGGTGTGTGTCGATTCTCTTTTCACGGGTCTTTTCCAAGACTTGGCGCATGGTGAATATCTGGTCAATGGTTGACTTACCAGGATTAAAGCCACACTGATAAGGTCCAATCTGTTTGTTAACTGTGGGCTTTAGTCTTTCACACAATACGCTCGACAGGACCTTATTGGCCATATTAAGGAGGCTTATCCCACGATAATTGGCGCAGATTGTGGGGTCCCCTTTTTTATGGATCGGGAATGCTTTCGTCCGACCACATTCTGCAAAGTAGCTGATGTATGCACCTTGTCAGCTCTTCACCGCCATGTTTGAATAGTTCTTCCGGTAGGCCGTCAGCTCCAGCCGCTTTGTTGTTTTTTAAGCGAGCGATTGCTATTCTAACTTCTTCATGGTCAGGTTGTGGAATGTCTTTTCCAACGTCTCGATTGGGGTTTCGGGTTCACTATCTCCGGTTACTCCGTTTTCACTGCTATTCAACAGGCTGAAGAAGTGTTCCCGCCATAAATTTAATATGCTCTGGGCATCGGTGGCTAGATCCCCTCTGCTCCGGTCGTGAAACCTTCTGTAAGCCCTCGTATATTCTCATAGAATTTTCGAGCATTACCCTTGTCGGCCAGCTTCTCAAGCTCTTCTGCGTCTTGCTTCCCTCTTCAGCTCTCGGTATCTAGTGACCTTATCGAGTTAAAAAGAAAAGAGATATTTACAGTTAGAGGTCTTATTTCAGGCCATACTCTATTGGGCAGGCACGCAGAGAGGTTGGGCGTACCATCTAGCGACTTCTGTAGGAGTTGCAGACAAGAAGAGGCAGCTGAAACTTTGAAGCACTTCTTTTGGGAATGCTCTGCACTTTGGAGGTGTCTCTAGTGGCGGAAACCTTTGGCAGTCATTAGAATCCTCAGTGGTATCACAATGGGCTGCTTTGGTGGTCTACCATAAATGAGTTGATGCCCGGCAATCACTTCAACCAACCAACCAATAGAATAAGGCTTATATTGGCAGCGGTTAATTTCTACCAGATTACCTTGATATCAATATTGAAAACTCCTTTGGGAATTCAATATTTCAGTGCATAAATTAAATTTGATGACAAATTACATTTCATCATTGACTCAGTCACATTCAACATTTAAACGATTCCAACTCGCGAATTTGAATGCCATTAAATAGTTAAATCCAATTTTCATCCACATTCCGACCACGGAAATTATGCCAGAAATCGTGTACCTGACGGATACCTATTAATCGAGTTGGCAGAAAACCAAACGCGTAATCCATAAACAATCACACAAGTATACACATACATATTTGTTTCGTTTGCAGCTTATCGAACAACCGCCATATAAGCCCAAATGAATGGAAAAGCCGAAAGGATAATAGCAACAACAACAACTACAACACCGTTGGGTAATATGGTATAGCAAGGTATAAGCTGTGCATATCCACACTTTACAGCCACATTTCCTCATTTACTGTTGACTGCCAGCGCTGACTTGCTTCAACTGAGATTTATTATTTATTACGGCTATCAAATATGTTAGCTCATCACATAAACTAATGCGCGCAGAGATATAGGTATGTATATGTATATTTACAAGAGTGTGTGTTTGTATGTTAGCTAAGCTGAGTGTAAAGCACAAAGCGCCATGTCCATATAAGGCCGCTGTAATATACATATCATATTTATATGTATGTGTGCTGTTTGTTGTTGTTGTTGTTGGCTTGCAACATTGTGGCATGTTCGCGGGTGCTTGACTCGAGTATAACAGGGTCATTAAGCTGAAGTAGCAATTCATTAATTATGCACACAAGCAAACCTACGCCTACTTAGTCCATATATTCGTAAACATACACACACACACATAAATTCCATATACTGTGGCAGCTCCATGGGTGTATGGCACATTTTTATGGCCATATTAGGCACTGACTGGAATAGGGTTACACTTCCACGACCATATTGCAATGTGCACTAGCAAGCCACATCCGTATCCACATCCTACTTCACGCCATATATTGGTGTATGCAACATATTTGTATGTACATATATATATTATTGTTTCAAATGCAACACTAATCTAAGTTTGTATTTCAATGCCTCGCATCCCAGTCACCCATGCACTGGCGTTTTGTTGTTATATCAGTATTGTTTTGTTTTGTAAGTCAGCAATTGTTTGGCTCATGGTGCCCTAATTAAAAATGTCAACTTGGCGAAAATGCGAGCACATTTATTGTGGTGGAGCAACAATTGTTAATTATGCGCTTTGATGCCACTTTGTGGCTGCGCCTTGGTGTTCTGTTGCAAAGCTTCGAGCTAGGGTCGAGTGTAAGCCATTATTGTATAATACTTTTGTACTTAAAGATACCAAATTATAACGTTATCAGAAGTTTGATTTTAAATATTTATTATTTTATATTTAATTTACTGGGCAACGACAGTGTTAATGTGCTACCTCATCTATGTCCCTACTAGCATTAGTGTTCAAAGCGCAGTGATCGGTTGTTAACTTACAGAAGTACTGTTTGGAAGGAATAAGGACTTATTTCCAACCACTATGATATATTCTCAGTATTGTTTGACCACTTTGTAAATGGTTTCATACTGTCAAAAATTTCCCGTGGCTATGGCTGTTTCATTTCTAGCAGCTTGTCGACTTCACACTTCCCTGGGATGTCCCTTTTACCAGGGACTCAAACCAATGGGGTTTCGTAAAAAGTCGAAATTTTGCATATTCCTGTAAGTAACCTTGTTTAGTGCTGGCAACCAGACAGTGGCTCCGTTTTGGTCAATGGATGTTATTACCGCTTTGTTTAGCCAGTATACAATACTCGTATATGGTCTTTGTTTCATATACCGTTCGCCGCCTTGTAGATGTAGAGTGTGGTCATAGCTTTCGTACTACTTACTACCGTGTTACGATTCCAGGTGAATTTGATAACACCAGTAGAAAGAGCGAGGGGGGAGTATGAGATCGTTCTCAAAAAGATTTACATTCAGACCGCACACTCCACAATGTAAAGAGCATTTTGGACTAAGTCGCTTAGGATCTGGAGGTGTTTTCAAGTTGCTCTGATGGAAAAGTCGTCAGCGAATACTAATTCATCACAAATCGTGTTTGAGTTTATTTTACTAATTTTAAATTATTTTATTTTATGTTATTTCATATTATTTTATCTATCGGCGGCCGCAATAGTTGAGTGGTTAGCATTGCGTACTGCCATTCTGAAAGACAGGAATCGAGTTCTGGTTCGACCAACATTCCAAATTATAGAAAATTAATTTTTCAAACCCTCCAAGTAAAGGGCCAATATTATTATATTAAATTAAAATATTGTTTCATTTTAATTTTTAATTAGTTTATTTTATTTTTATATTATTTTATTTCTTCTCATTTCAATTCCTTTTATTTTATTTTATTTTATTTTGTTTTATTTTGTTTTATTTTATTTCATTTTATTTTATTTTATTTTATTTTATTTTATTTTATTTTATTTTATTTTATTTTATTTTATTTTATTTTATTTTATTTTATTTTATTTTATTTTATTTTATTTTATTTTATTTTATTTTATTTTATTTTATTTTATTTTATTTTATTTTATTTTATTTTATTTTATTTTATTTTATTTTATTTTATTTTATTTTATTTTATTTTATTTTATTTTATTTTATTTTATTTTATTTTATTTTATTTTATTTTATTTTATTTTATTTTATTTTATTTTATTTTATTTTATTTTATTTTATTTTATTTTATTTTATTTTATTTTATTTTATTTTATTTTATTTTATTTTATTTTATTTTATTTTATTTTATTTTATTTTATTTTATTTTATTTTATTTTATTTTATTTTATTTTATTTTATTTTATTTTATTTTAATTTATTTTATTTTATTTTATTTTATTTTATTTTATTTTATTTTAATTTATTTTATTTTATTTTATTTTATTTTATTTTATTTTATTTTATTTTATTTTATTTTATTTTATTTTATTTTATTTTATTTTATTTTTTGTTATTTTATTTTATTTTATTTTTTTTTCATTTTATTTTTATTTTTTGTTTATTTGATTTTATTTTTATTATCGTTATTTTACTTTATTTTATTTTATTTTATTTTATTTTCTTTTCTTTTATTTTATTTTATTTTATTTTATTTTATTTTATTTTATTTTATTTTATTTCATTTTATTTCATTTCACTTTACTTTATTTTATTTCATTTTATTTTATTTTATTTTATTTTATTTTATTTTATTTTATTTTATTTTATTTTATTTTATTTTATTTTATTTTATTTTATTTTATTTTATTTTATTTTATTTTATTTTATTTTATTTTATTTTATTTTATTTTATTTTATTTTATTTTATATTATTTTATTTTATTTTATTTTATTTTATTTTATTTTATTTTATTTTATTTTATTTTATTTTATTTTATTTTATTTTATTTTATTTTATTTTATTTTATTTTATTTTATTTTTGTTGAAGTTAAGTCCGTTTCCAATGCGACTCTGTATTAACAATATAATATAAATTGCAAATATTTGTATATGTATAAACGTATATAGTTGTATAAGTATATATTAACCGAAATGTAAATTGTTTGGTATAAATAGATTAGCTTTACATATCTATTTGTCATTCCTAAAATACATTCGAAATAAAGAGGAATTACAACAGGTTATGGGCCCAGACACTTGGGCCCCGCGTTTTTCGTTAAACTGTTGATTTTAAATATCGGTATATTAATATTTATAAAGAATTCTATAGGAGAATATCACTCGCGATCACAATGAGTTCTATGTATCAGATAGAAAAGTTGGATGAAGGTAATTACGATACCTGGTGCATCCAAATGCGCAGCGTGCTGGTGCATGCAGAGGCGTGGAAGGTGATCAGCGGTCAACGGCCAGCAGCAGATGCAGAAAGTTGGGATGCACTTGATGAAAAGGCATTGGCTATGGTGACTTTGAGCGTGAAACCATCACAATTGTCTTACCTTAAGAACTGTGCAACAGCAGCCAGCGCTTGGAAGAAGCTCAAAGAAATGCACCAACCCAGTGGACCAGTTAGGAAAGTGTCCCTCTATAAGCAGCTACTTGGATTGCGGATGACTGATGGTGATGTTATGTCCAGCTATTTAAATAAATTTTGTTCAACGGTTGACAAGCTTTCGGATGTGGATATTAAGCTTAGCGAGGAGCTAGCAGTAATAATATTGCTTTCTAGTTTGCCCAAAAGCTACGAAAATTTTGTGATAGCAGTTGAAACACGCGATAATTTGCCCACGCTTGAGGTGTTAAAAATAAAATTATTGGAGGAGGGAGAACGAAGAGCTAGTGAATCGAAAATGGATTATCACAGTGAACAGCAGGCGTTCCAAGCAAAAACAAAAACAATGCGAAAAAAGCGGGGAGATAAGAATGATATCGAATGTTATAAATGCGGACAACGGGGCCACTACAAAAATCAATGCAGAAGTAAAATGAGAGAAGAACCGATAAAATGTCAACAACAACAGCATAGATCGTTTACAGTTTTAGCAGCGACAGATGTGGGAGATTTAAAATATTCGAGCTGGTGTTTGGACAGCGGCGCGACTGCACATATGAGTGGCGCTCGAATTTTGTTTACAAATTACATCGCGCAAGCAGAAGATGTTGTGTTAGCAGACAACAACATTATACGCGCAGAAGGCAGAGGCGATGTCGTACTTCAAACGGATTTGTGTAAGCTAACATTGGAGAACGTTTTACATGTCCCGCAAATGAAGGGGAATTTCATTTCGGTGAGTCGAGCTGTTGATCGTGGCTGTACAGTAAGCTTCAACAACAAATATGCTATCGTAAGCCAGAAAGGTGAGATGATTTTAAAAGCAGAGAAGAGAAATAGGTTGTTTGTGTTTGAAAGCAAAAATAATTCCTGCTTCAGCGCAGCACAGTGTAGCGCAGAAATTTGGCATAATAGATACGGCCATTTAAACTATGGCAGTCTAAAGAGCCTTGTTAAAAATAAAATGGTGCTTGGCATTGAAAATATGAATATCTCAGACAATGCACAGTGTAGGACGTGTATGAAGAGTAAGATTCATACTCAACCATTTCCAGTAGCGTCAGAAAGTCGAGCAAAGAAATTATTGGAGCTAGTGCATACCGATGTATGCGGTCCATTTGAGAAGCGGTCTCTTGGTGGCTCGTCTTATTTTT
This sequence comes from Ceratitis rosa, assembly GCA_037013455.1. Lineage (NCBI taxonomy): Eukaryota > Metazoa > Arthropoda > Insecta > Diptera > Tephritidae > Ceratitis > Ceratitis rosa. The sequence continues at coordinate 10,575,111 of JAWMAG010000020.1, read as the reverse complement.
TAACTTTTATCGACGACATGTCTCGGCGTATCTTTACATTCTTTCTCAAGTCAAAAGACGAAGTGTTTGAAAATTTCGTGACTTTTAAGAATATGGTAGAGCGCCAGACTGGGCAGAAAATCAAAGCTTTACGCAGCGACAACGGCCGAGAGTATATTAACAAGCGTTTTGATGATTTCCTAAGGCAGCACGGTATAGCGCGGCAACTTACAATACCATACAGCCCACAACAAAACGGCGTCGCAGAACGAGCAAACCGCACTATTGTTGAGATGGCAAGAAGTTTACTTGTGCATTCAAATATGCCAGAGTTTTTATGGGCAGAGGCGGTGCAGTCAGCGTGCTATATCCGCAATAGAGCGCCAACTTCAGCCTTAGTGGGTATGACCCCGTACGAAGCGTGGAGTGGTAGAAAACCAAATGTAAAAAATATGAGAATCTTTGGGTCAGTTGCTATTGGCTTAGATAAGACACGCAAGGGCAAATTTCACGCGAAGGGCAAAGAGTACCGATTTGTTGGTTACTCTTTAGTGTCAAAAGCCTACAGACTTTACGATGAAGAGAGGCATCAAATCGTAGAGAAACGAGATGTTTTATTCGACGAACACATGAGAGTTATCGAACCAGATGATCAAATTGCGTTTGATTTATCAGCAGACGGTGCGACAAATGATAACAGTCGCGAGGTGGGGAAATTGATTCCATGTAAAAGTGAAGTTGAGCAACAGAAGGTTACGTGTAATGAAGATACGCAAAGCGACGAATACGCAAGTGCAGAGGAACAGGAGGCAGAACTAAAGCAAGACACAAAGGTGGGACGAGGCAGGCCGAAATATGTTCGAAGCGGTATGCCAGGGCGTCCGAAGAAGAAGTACAATGTTATACAGGCAGTGCAGTCGGCAGAGATACAATTACCTCAGACTTATAAAGAGGCAATCAGCAGCGAACACGTTTCGTATTGGCAAGCAGCTATGGAAGCAGAATATGATGCCTTGGTGGCAAACAGTACATGGACGGTGACAGATCTGCCAAAAGGTGAGCAAGCAATCGGGTGTAAATGGGTTTACACAGTTAAGAGAGACAAGACCGGCTCAGTTGAGCGTTACAAGGCGCGTTTAGTAGCCAAGGGGTGCGCGCAGAGGTTCGGCGTAAATTACACCGAAACATTTTCACCGGTTTGTCGTTATGAAACGATACGCTTAGTTCTTGCGCTCTCAGTTCAGCTGAAATTATACCTACATCAAATGGACGTTTGTACGGCTTATCTCAATAGTGAGCTAAAAGACGTAGTCTACATGAAGCAGCCCGAAGGTTATGCAGACAGAGCCAGTAGTGGAAAAGTGCTGCGGTTAAACAAAGCGATTTATGGCTTAAAGCAAGCAGGAAGGGAGTGGAACTCCATGCTAAATGGTGCGCTGTGTGAAATTGGATTCTCTCAGTGTCAGAATGAGCCATGCTTGTATAAGCAGGACATAAAAGGTAGCCTTTGTTTAATACTTATTTATGTAGATGATTTACTTATAGCGTGCCAGAAGAAGTCGGACTTGATGCAAGTTAAATCAATGATATCAACAAAGTTTGAATGCGTGGACAAAGGCCCACTGCAGGTATTTTTGGGTATGCAGATTCAGCGCGATGGCGAAATAGGCGATATTTCTATGAACCAGTCCCTTTACATAAGCGATATGCTACAACGGCATGACATGCAGCAATGCAGAACAGCAACAACGCCATTGGATACAGGATATCAGACTGTATGCGAGAGAGAATCGTGCGTGAAAGTAGATCCAAAGGAGTATCAGTCTGCAATCGGCGAGTTGATGTGGTTAGCCTTGACCTCCAGGCCAGATATCTATCATTCAGTCGTGAAACTGGCACAAAGGAACAACAATCCACACTCTGAGCATCTCACAGGCGTAAAGCACGTAATGCGGTACCTAGCAGCAACGAAGGACTTGACTCTGAATTATCGTGCGTGTGGTCAGGCATTGGAAGGATTCGTAGACGCAGACTGGGGAGGTGATATCAGCAATCGTCGGTCGTATACCGGATATATATTTTTCTTGGCAAGCGGGCCAATCTCTTGGAAATCTGAGAAGCAGAGCTCCGTGGCGCTTAGCAGCACAGAGGCTGAGTATATGGCTCTGACTTCAGCTGCCAAAGAAGCATTACATCTGAGGCGTTTAATTATTGAGATTGGATGTGGTAATGCTGACACACCAACAACTTTGTATGGCGACAATCTTAGCTCTCAAAATCTGGCTAAAAATCCAGTTTATCATGCCAGATCAAAGCACATCGACATCAGACATCACTTTGTACGGGAAGTTATTCAGAGCGGTGACGTAGAATTAAAATATATTCCTACTGAAGAAATGATAGCTGATGTACTAACCAAGAATCTTTCGAAGAACAAGCATTTACATTTTGTCAAATTAATGAATTTAAATTAGTTTCCTTGTTAACAGAATCACATTGAGGAAGGGTGTTGAAGTTAAGTCCGTTTCCAATGCGACTCTGTATTAACAATATAATATAAATTGCAAATATTTGTATATGTATAAACGTATATAGTTGTATAAGTATATATTAACCGAAATGTAAATTGTTTGGTATAAATAGATTAGCTTTACATATCTATTTGTCATTCCTAAAATACATTCGAAATAAAGAGGAATTACAACAATTTTATTTTATTTTATTTTATTTTATTTTATTTTATATTATTTTATTTTATTTTATTTTATTTTATTTTATTTTATTTTATTTTATTTTATTTTATTTTATTTTATTTTATTTTATTTTATTTTATTTTATTTTATTTTATTTTATTTTATTTTATTTTATTTTATTTTATTTTATTTTATTTCATTTTATTTTATTTTATTTTATTTTATTTTATTTTATTTTATTTTATTTTATTTTATTTTATTTTACTTTGTGTCATTTTAGATTTTCTTATTTTTTTTAGTTAATTTTATTTTTTTTATTTTGTTAATAACTTTTCTATTTGTTGCTACATTTGGTTTAATTATTTTTTGTTTTAATAAAATTAATAATAAATAAAATTCTTTTTTTTACATTGTTTTATTTTATTTTGTTTAATATCCCTTGATACAGGTCTCATAGCATTATTTAAAAACAACGATACAAAAAGATATTCTTAAATTTCCATTGCGTAATCGTATTTAACAAATTGTAGCTTCTCTCCCCACAGTTGGCATTGTTCGTCTAGCAGCTCAAATTGCACCTCGCTCGAAGTGCAATTCATTTACATACTTATTTTTTTTTCTTTTACTTTGTTTAGTTGCCATTTTGTTACGCTTATCGTTGCCATAGTATTTATTGGTGTTTGCCTTAAGTTTCTTGCTTTTAGATTATAGTTCCCTAAAGCATTGCGTCCAATCTGTAGTGCGTTGCTCTTTTTAGCCCTACCCACCACCCGCTAACAGCCATTTACTTAGGTGCATAGTGCCGCCGTTGTTCTTATTTGCCACTGTTACTCAAGTGGAACTTTTCTAGTCACAAAATTTAAATTTGCTTGGTTCACAAGTCTTTGTTTTAGTTTCAAGTAGTTTTGTAGTTTCAGTCTCGTATCTTGTTGTTTAGTTTGGTGTTGCTTTGTCCCTTCGGACGTCTGCCATACCACTTATTGTAACTTATAAATTTCATATTTTAAAGAGTCTCCTCCATTATCCGAGCTCCTTCTTATTCTCATCTTCATTTTATGCTCTTAATTTTTTTCTTAGTAATAAGAAGTGAGTGAATTGCTCATGTAGTCTCTAGAATTCGTCACATTTCTTTACTTTAACTAAGCAATTTTGTAAGTATTTTGAATTCTCTTTAGCCGACGCGACGGCAAGGCATTTGGTGCAAGTCATAGTCGAGACGAAATAAGAATTTGCATTTTTAATCCTTCTGTTGTTGTTATTTTTCTTTTTTTTTTTTTTGTTAGTGATGTGACTTTTTTAATTTGTCATGCTCATAATGTTTGCTTCTGTTGCCACTACATGCTGCAATGTCATAAAATGTTATGTTTTAATTTGTATTGCATATTTTTGGCGCCGATCACTTTCCGGGGAAAGCTTTCGTAATAGATAAATGAATTAATTTTTTAAATTAATGAAAATTTGCTTAAATGCTACTTAGGCTCATGAGGTGAGGCTACTGTTAAGATAATGAATCATAGTTCTAAGTTTATAAGTTCACAAAGTTGAGACAAAAGATTTTTTTGTTGGAAACACACAACTTCTGAAGCATCGCACAGAAATTTATATTAGTTTATATTTTATCAAACTCACACCTTTCCACACAGTTATTGGGCTACTCGCCCATTAATGTCGTATAAACTCGTGCATGGATGTGAACTATATTCTGTTTTAAATACTGTCTTGAAGATTAAGCATATCCAGAATGTAAGTGTAGTATAGCCCTCACGGCTGCAGGGATTTTAGCTTCGTCATATTGCCAATACGGTGGTGTAGCTAGGCTTCTTTCCTTTGTAAAGAGACGGATTGAGGTCAGTACGCGACCAACTGTAGTAGCAGTTGGTCTCGTATAAGTAAGATAACACAGTCCATAAACGATGACATAACGTGCAAAACAATATACTTCCAAAGCGAATATATAAATATGAAATATTATGTTTTTTATATAGTGGCATTAAAACTCTCGACAGCTAACGAAATTGATTGATGAATTTAGAAGAACGGCCTGAACTAGCCAATTACCAAAGAGTTATGTTCCATAATGATAACTTCGGATCTCAATCCCTTTTGATAGACAGTGGTAAAACTTTCTACAACAGGTTGGTCCTAAAAGTCTAAAATTTTCAGAGAATTTTCCAGCTTATCAACAGATGGTAAAAAATACGTCAAATAAATGGTCTATAAGAGTAGGTATATCACTTCTTAGTGTTTACTGTTAATATAAATAAACATATCGTTTTCCTGTAGAATATTCAGTTATACCATTTAATCTAATTACAGAACATGTTTATGGGCGTAATGTAAACGTAACGTGGTTACACTTTTGCTGCTTGACAGTTTGTCAGCCATTCTTAGATGAGAAGTAAATGGTCCCCCATAGTTTTCAATGCTTTTCTAGGGCATTTGTCGTATGACTGTGTCATCCGCGGGAGTGTTTGCAAACTAGGATGCCCTCAGTATATGTATATAATGCATATTATAGACCCAATAACGCTACCTTGAGGAGCACCAGCTTCAACTGGAAGCTCCTCAGTGATAAATTTCAGTTATCAAAATAAATTTATTTTCGTTTTTATCAGAAACGAAAAAGCTATCGTTAATGTTAAATCTATAACAGATAACGCTAAACGCTAAAATTGAAGTGCGCTGTTAATAACATAGCGGCCAGCCATTTTAAAAGTAACGTTAACGATGGCTTTTATGCAGTTTTAACATTAACGATTTCATTTCGTTTTGATAAAATGGCGCCGAAATGAAACGATTTAATTTTGTTGAGTTAATTTTTCCTGTTAACAAGACGGAATGATATCGTTGCGTTTATTGATCAGCTTTGGTATATATATTTGCTAGAATTATTATATCGAATAATTTCGAAAGACTGAGTAGTAGACACAAATAATAACGTCAGCCTTGAAATCCAACGCAGAATCACTCTTGCCAACAGGGGCTACTTTGAACTAAGTAGGCAATTGAAAAATAAAGTTCTCTCTCGGAGAACGAAAACCAAACAGAGGAAGAGGAAGACCTCCACTCCGTTGGAAGCATCAGGTGGAGAGTGTCCTGGGTTTACCAGGTGTGTTTGTTGAAGTGTGCCGGTTTAACTAGTAGATGTCGCTAGCAATATGTAAAAATTTAAATGATTTGGCATGTACGTAATTTTTTCTATTGACATTAACCTACAAAAATACGCAAGTCACATTCCGCCAAAATAATAGCGTCATATTTGTTTACCTCAGTGAATATGTCGAGTTTCGTTCCAAGTAAATTGCATTTGCGGCATTCGTTGCTTTTCTTATTTCATCAAAAGAAAAAAGCAGCTGAAACTCACCCGTTGCTGGTAGAAACTTATGGTGAACATGCTCCAGTGATTAGAACTTGTGAGACATGGTTTCGTCAATTTAAAAGTGGAGATTTCGATTTGACAGACAATGAACATCCTGGTGCAGCGAAAAAGTTTGAAGACGAGGAATTGCAGGCGTTATTGGATGCTGATCCAACCCAATCGCAACAAAAATTGGCAGAAACACTACATGTGACTCGAGGAGCAATTTGCCAACGTTTAAAAGCCATGGGAAAGATCCAGAAGTATGGAAAATGGGTGCCACACCAGCTGAACGATAGACAAATGGAAAATCGAAAAACCGTTTGTGAAATGCTGCTTCAACGATTCGAAAGTAAATCTTTTCTGCATCGAATTGTCACGCGGGACGAAAAATGGATTTATTTTTAGAACCCGAAGCGAAAAAATTAATGTTTTTCCCCTGGTGAAGCTGGCCCATCGACTGCAAGACCAAATCGCTTTGGCCGTAAGAAAATGCTCTGTGTTTGATGGGACCAGTGTGGTGTGGTGTACTACGAGTTGTTAAAACCTGGTGAAACGGTGAACACGGATCGCTACCGACAACAAATGATCAATTTGAATCATGCGTTGATCGAAAAACGGTCGGAATGGGCCCGAAGACATGGCAAAGTTATCTTGCAACATGACAACGCGCCGTCTCATACCGCTAAACTGGTGAAAGACACATTAAAAACACTTAATTGGGAAATATTATCGCACCCACCGTACTTTCCAGACCTCGTCCCGTCCGACTATCACCTTTTCGCATCGATGGGACACTCCCTTGCAGAGCAGTGCTTCGCTAATTTTTAAGAAGTCAAAAATGGCTCGTCGAATGGTTTGCCTCGAAAGAGATAAAGTTTTTTTGGAATGGTATCCATAATTTGCCTGAGAGATGGGCGAAATGTGTAGAAACCAATGGTCAATACTTTGAATAAAAAATTTTGAGATTCCTCTAAAAATTAAGTGTTTTCTTTATCGAAAAAACCGGCATTTCAACTAACACACCTGGTACTTGGTATTGTATTTCCAACTGGCGCCAGACAGCAAAAAGAAGAGAACAATGGCGCAGCTTATATTGATTCGATTATAATCGCGTAAGCGGTGCCAACGCCAATAAAGAAGAAGAAGAAGAAAAGTAGTAGGCTTATTGGTCTACAACAAGACGACCATGTGGGGTCTTTACTTTGTTTAGCTAACTGTAATATATGACTCAAAATTTTAAATTGCATCATTAGGCTGGAACACCAGGCTTAAATGATTTGCAAAACAATTTGTGTTTTTTTCTCTACTACGCGGCCAGTTATAGTTCTTGTTTTGAGTGGTGTACTCACATCAACTCTTACTCGTATTGTAATATTGTTATTTTATTGAGACTATAACTTGCGTCGAAAAATTGAAAAACTTTAGTAACTAAGCGTACCAGTTAACTCTAGTGGTTATAGAAATTTTCCACTCTCATACAGTTGGGGTTTCGTGATTAGTTATACCACTGACATATAAAGTATTTACCTCTCACATAGGACGTTATGATTTTACCACTCATTTTTTAAAGCTCTCCTAGAATTCCACAATTCAAAATTGCTTCACAGGAATATTCTTTCATGCTCGCTTATGAGTTTATTGGGTAACATTGTGTGGGCACTAACAACAATTGCACCATTTGTAGTATAACAAAACACACGCTTACACAATAACCACGCCATACTGACCCAGCATTGGGCCGTAAGCAAATCGCTAAGAAAAAAGGCGTCAAAAAACTTGGTAGCCCAAAGCAAGATGCGGTCAAAAGCAGTAACACTCAGTAGCCACAGCCACGCTTTTTCATGGCTGCTTTACCTCCAGCTGATGCGTAATTGCTATTTTGTAGGCGTTCATGCGCACCTCCGCTCAGAAATACACGTATACGACAGCGCCAACTCTACGAAAAAGGTAAAGAGCAACGATAATAAAAAGTATATAACAGTCCACAACAGCATGAATACATTTCAAAACACAGCAAAGTTGCCCACAAACGCCGGGTAACGGTTTTATATTTCTTTAAATTTTTGCACGTTTCCTTTTTCTTTTTTTTCCCCCAGTACCAATTGCGGTGTTGCATTTTTTAGCCATTCTCTCGTATATACAATACCTAGCAATGCAGTGCTTGGCTGCGCAGTTACGCATTTTGTGGTCTTTACAATTTCACTGTTTCCTTTTCATCTTGTTCTTTCTTTTGCTCTTTTCTTAGTGTTTGCTCTTTGCAATCGCTGTTTGCGCCCACGTTAGGTCGACTTTTGTGTTCTTCTCTACAAACATACAGAAATTTGGCGCTTGATTTTGACACGCCGCAAAACTATTGTACAAGTGCGGCTCGTTGGACAATAGCATAGTGGTATGATTTGATTAAAATGGTGGTTAAATTTTACTATGAGCTTGTGTTTTCTGACCACTCACTGCATTAGTATGAGTTTGTCGAAGTATCGATATTCCCCGACACCATAATAATCTGACGGTCATACATATGGCAAAATATTCTACTTTTACAAAAAAAGTCCAAAAAAACGACTTTTCATACCACACAACGTTCATTAGTGCTGGCAGTTGGTAGCGAGTAGAGTTTTTTATATTCCAACACTTTTTTAGAAATTTCGGGAAAAATCAAAAATAAGGTAATCAAGAAAATTCTGATGATTTTTGAGAACTTGGACATATCTGATTTAGAGAAATCACAAGACCGAACAGAAACTATCAATTATTAACTTGATGCATTTGTTAAATATCCAACATTTATGTATAAATAGCTCTCCCGTTCGCGTCAACATGGAAGGGTGATAAGTCTTAAATGAAGCAATGATATCGCAGCTTCTCTTCCGATCGAAGTCGATTTCCAAATGTTATCTCTAAGAAAAATTTTAACTATTGATGGAAAATAGTTTCTTGGTCAAACCTAGAGGCAGTTTTAACTGAGATTTATATAAATAAAAATTTGAAACTTAATGCGTAGGAAATTCTAAAATTGATTGCTTTAAAGCTAACAATTGGTACTCTGAAAAATTTTAGATTGGAAATGTATTGTGTACAGCCCACAAAAATTCAATCTTTTTTGCAAAACAAGTCAAGATTGAGTTCTCATTCTTTACGAAGTAAAGGGTGTTTATTAGATATTTTGAGCAGCAATTGTGACAGTAGGTCAACAATACCGCGCCAAATATTCTTTTCCACAAAAAACAGTCTATCGGTGTTAAATCGCGCAATCTTGGAGGTCACACGACGAGGGATAATGCGCTTACCAAAAGTTTCCTTCAATAAATTCATTGCTTCGTTTGCTGTATAGCATGTGGCGCCGTCTTGTTGGAACAATCGGTCGTCAACATCAACACGCTTCAAACACTCCATTGCCTTCTCCATTGACTGTACCATTAACAGAGGGTTTAGCTCACAGAAAACACCAAACAGTGACTTTTTGGGGATTTAACGTCGTCTCAACAATGGCTTATGGATTACCATCTCTTAACGTACCCATTCAACCAATAGTAAGCTGAGCCGTTGAAAAAAATTTTCTTGAGAAAATCGGGATTGATGGCCATTTCGTTTTGGAACCAGACAACACCAGAAGCGCAGTGTTCTGGTGCTGTCTAGCGTCTTTTCCAAAATTTGTCATATAGCGAATATCTGGTCTAAAGCAACACTGGTAAGGTCCAATTAGTTTTTTGACGGTGGGCTTTAGTCGTTTACACATATTAGGAGGCTAATCTTTTTATATATTGGGCACAGCCCACTGAAGTTCTAACAGTCTGCAAAAGATCTGAGGCATGCACCTTGTCAACTCTTCACTGCCATGCTTTAATAGTTCTGTTGGCAAGTCGTCAGCTCCAGCCGCTTTGTTGCTCTTTGAAGGGACGATTGCTAATCGAACTTAGTCATAATCGGGTAATGGAGCTTATTTTCGTCGTCCTCGGTTTCGGGTTCACTAACCCCGGGTTTTTCATTTTCACTGCCATTCAGCAGGCTGAATAAGTGTTCCTTCTATACATCAAGTATACTCTGGGCATCAGTCACTAGTCTTTTTGTAGAAATCTCGAGCAATATCCTTGCCGGCTGGCTTACCAAATGCATCTTGCTTCCCTCTTCAGCTCTCGCTATCTAATCCGCACATGTTGATGCGGCTCTTTTATATCGCGCTGCTGATGAGTGATCTCGGAAAGCACGTATGCAAGTTGAGTAGAGAACCATTTGGCTGTATGTTGTGATTGCAGCTTACTGACGTCGAGCCTTCCTTGGGTCTATTGATGGGCGTTTTTCGATACACAGAGGCGCGTGCGTATCTTCGCTGCGACAAGATAGTGATCTGAGTCGATATTGGGACCTCGGAACGTACGCACAACTAAAACACTGGATACATGTCTTCCTTTAATCACAACATGATCGTTCTGGTCGATCTGTGGACAGCTAACAGATTGAATTTTCTTGTGCTGGAATCTAGTAGCATCTACGAAGTCGATCAGCCTCAACCCATTTGGGGAGGTTTCGTCGTGAAGGCTGTATTTTGCGACAGTTGTGCTGAAGGTACCTTCTTTGCCCCTCTTGGCTTTTATGTCACCAAGCCTAATTTTCGCATTGTGGAGGGGGAGCTCATAAAATTTTCCGGCTACGGAGTTACTCTTACATCTGACTTCTTGTACAGCGGTAATATCAGTCTTTAATCTTTCGGAGACATCAACCAGAATTAAGGGACCGGGCATTACAGGTAAATGCTCTCATATCGTGATCCTTTTAAGATTTGCGGGTATCGTCATCAAAAAGAGGTCTGTCATTTGTGGATTTGTTGGTTGATTTTTCATTGGAATACATTTTTTCATAACCGCAGAGGAATTCTCCTTCCTACTTTAGCTCGGCTCCAAACGGCTGTTTGTTGGCTATCCGGAGGACACTTGGACTAAGACACTAAGACCGGAAGTCGTGAACTGCTTAAGCCATATGTAAAAGTTTCGTTTTTGGCCACTCCCACGTGAATGGCAGTCAAAAAGGTCCCCCGCTTTTGTGAACTTCTACACATAATCCCATCCTCTCTATACATAGTCCCATCCCATAATTCTTATTTTTCTTGATTATTGCAATTGTGCTAAATCTGTTTTCCCACCAACTGTTTTCAAATATTTTCAGTTATTTTTTACTGTTTTTTTTTTGGCGGCTCTTACCCACATAATGAGTTGGCAAGTCTCTCTTTTATGCCATTAACAATTGTTGTTGGCTATTACCGGCCAGCCTCTTTAATAGAAGATTGCTGTTGCTGTTGTTGTTTTCACGTTATTCGAGGCTTTTGTAAGGGCAAAAAATTTTTGAGGTTTGTTGCTCTACAATTCAGTTAACAGTTTGACGCCTGCTACTTACTACTCATACATACATACATACATACATACACATACACGAGTACAAGGAGAATTACTTCCTGCCACACCATGCCATACGTACCTACATAATTGGGTTGTTGGTAGAAATTTTCAATTATATTTAAATGTTTTTTTGTTGACTGTTAATCATGTACACGTATGTTTGTAAATATTTTCGTTATAAAATTTTAATTTTCGTTTTTTTTTTTGCTTTTTTCATTTTCATTTTCTACATTTATGCCCTTGTTTATAGACATATTTATGTGTACGTGTACATACATGTGCCCTCTTATTTTTGTGCATATACATATATATACATGTATATTGTAGAAGTACTATTTTGATATTATTATTGTTGTTGTTGTTGCTACTGCTGTCGACAGCTATGAAATTCCGATTTGTTTTTGTTGCTCTTAAGTGTATTTAATTTGATTGCCCTTTTAATTTTTATTTCTGTAACAATAAACTCAAATGAAATTTTCCCTCTTAAATAAACACACACACACCCATACAAACATACATTTAGGTATATGTATGGTAAGTTCTTAGTGAGCCTGTTGCTGCGATTAATGTTGTTGCTGCTGGTATTTCTATTTGCTTTCTTAGCGTGCAAGTTGCTCGCTTGTTGGCTGTGTAGCCGCTGTCTGGCCTCTTAGCTGCGCTGAACAGACCGGGCTGGCGCCTACACAGCCTTACTACATATACTCGTACACGAGTTCATAACATTCGTTGCATCTCCAATGCCAATGTTATTTATTGTCGCTGCTGCCAGCCAGGGCTTCAGCAGTTGCTGCTGCTGTTGATGCTATTATGGCTGCAATAATTATTTTTGCTTCTATATTTTAGTATACCTTACATGATATAGAATTCGTATAACAAATTTGGTTTGAAATCATTAATTTTATAGTAGAAGAGAAGGAGCTAGGTTACTAAAAATATATGCTGACATGATTAGGATGACCAGAGTCCTTCTTCTATACAAACGGTTCTCCAATAAGAGGTGATATTTTGAATAGTCTGCTATTCGATAGATGTCAGTGCTGAAGCCGTAATCTTTAGACATTTGGAAAGTAAAAACTACGCCAGTAATAAAAATGGAACAATACACACTTTAGCAGTGCATTGAAATTATCCAAATTCACTATAAAAATGGTGAAAATATGGCAGCGACAGTTGTCGTGAGGCAACTTGTCGGATCGCAATACAGAAACTGGTAGATAAAATGAAGCTTTTGGAACAAGTTAGTGATGTGAAGAACAAAACATGTGCACGTCACTCAAGAAGAACTGAGAACATTGCTGCTGAAGAAAACCCAGACTTGCCCATTCCTCGTCGTTTTTTGAAATTAAGCTTTCCACAAAAGATCTTAAAGCTTATAAAGTTCAGTTAACATAAGAATTCAAGCCGGCCGATCGTCAGCAGGGTCGTGTCTTTGCTGATTGAATGCTAGAAATACATAAAACTGATCTGGAATTTCATTAAAAAATCATCTTGACCGATTGGAACCATTTTCACGTCGTTGACAATGTTAATAAGCAAAACAAAACCTAAGATTTATTGTTGAAAATCCTCTCCATCCTCAAAGTGTAACTGCTTGGTGAGTTTTATGGTCCGACGGTGACATTAGACCTTACTTTTTCAAAATATAATGGATTGAATTGGTTGTTATTGATCTGGGCAATGTTTACTTTCAACAATACGTAGATACCATCGATTTTTTTAGGGAAAAAATTCCGAACAATGTCGGCACGGTATTCACCATAGCCAATGCGGAAAGAAGCATAAATCCATCGGAAAACTTTTTACTCCAAGTATCCTAGGGCCGCCCTATCGGGTATCGGCATTCTACGCCATATTGTAAGACAGGAAGCGAGCGACGTATAGAGTTTGCTTTTCGTTCATCGAGAGAGGACTTCATTTTTCAATTACCTACTCATTCCAAAGTAGCACCTGTTGGCAAGAGTGATTAGGCGCTTGATTTCCAGGCTGATTGGTTTCAAGATAGACGAAGTTGTCTACGGCCTCGAACTTAAGACTGTCAAAAATTACACTTGCTCAGATGCTACTTTGGACTGAGGATTAATCTGAGAGGCCGAGACCCGCCTGTTCATTATTTCCGTCCTACTATATGGTACAGAATCGTCGAATAGTACCAAATTAGAAGAGAAATGTTTTGTGATAGATTTATGATCTTTGGAGCATTTGCAATAATGAATACTGCAGACGATGGAAAATTAGCTGGCCGAGTTATACGAAGATCGCAAATAAAGAGACAGTAGCTATCAAGTCTAGGTTATTTTTTTCCCGGTCCGGTACCCTCCTTCATTAAGGGGTTATATCCACTTGTCATTTTCAAAAAAATTATTTTTTATTATTTACGAAAACAGTATCGGAGATATGATATGAAAATAGGCGAAACGCAAGGCGGAGTAGTTTAACTTAGTGTAAATGGTTCGCACTTACCAGGCGTTTTTCTCGAAACTCTGTTTTCGAAGTCGGTGAGAAAAATTTCTCTGCAACTGCTAAACCGATCGGCTTCAAATTTTCACACGACCTTCTAAGACATATTTGTTAGGTAATGATAGAGGCAATAAAATTTTTGACTATTATTTCCAATTGTAGAATTTTTCACAAAATATGATTTTTTTTGAAGCCGCGATTTGGTCAAAAGTCAAAATTTTTCACTTTTCTTCGATCATTACCTGTATTCATCCATTATAATACCAAACTCTTTTGGTTTTAGGGTTTCAGATAATTTGTTCGAGGCCCTTCTGGAGATCGGCTACAGGAGCAAGAGGATCCAATATTTTTTAAAATTAATAATTTAAACTACATTGAATTCTTTCTATTAACATTTTTTCTATTAATTTATAGAATAAAATGCATTTAAAAAAAAAAATTAACAAAGCATTTATTTTATTTTGCAAGTCAGAATTTTCAAAAAATCAAATTTTTTTTTGCATTTTCGTTAAGTATAATATCTTAAAAATAATCTCTGAAAATTTCAAGTAAATCCGATAATTCGTTTTTAAGTTATTCGACAAATGACAAAGAGAGCTCGGGAGCAGGTAGCTAGTATCTAGTGTGAAACTTTAAACGCGTTTTTCTCAAAACTATGTTTTTTGATCTGGTGACAACTGTAACTGGAAAACCGCTCAGTTGATTTTAATGAAATTTATACAGCTTTTAGAATACATAATAAACTCGGGCCTTATTCAAAGTTTTTTTTTTTTGAAAAATTTCGATTTTTTAAGACCAATTCACTGTTGATTTTTTCCCAAAAATCTAGACAAAAATTTCCTGAGGCCGCCATTTTGTTAATTTTGGAAAAAAAAATAATCTTTGGATCAGGCCCAGGATTATTTATTTAAAAAACGAAATTTTTTTTATCCGATTTATTTCAGATGAATCTCCAAGGACTTATGATTGTCACCGCAAGGACCTTTTTTTGGAACTGGGTTAACACAGACAGCTGTAACTTCGGAAATAAATTTTTTTTTTTGAAATGTTCGTGACTTCAAGTCAAAACATTGTTTAATAATACCATATCACTACTTTTGTAAAATAAAATTATTTAATAGTAAAAAAAAAAAATACTGAAAATTCTCATTTTTTCGTGCCTCTGACTATCCCTAACCCCTTAAGAAGAAGTGCTTTTTAGAACACATTTGAAAATCCGATTTAGATTTTTATATATAGATTTTTTCATATTTTTTATCATCCAAGTTTTAAAATCGAATAAGTTTTTCCCGATGCTCGTTTTTAGCCTTTTGGGAGGGTATAAAGGTATTTGGTATAAACTTAGGACTCCAATAGGTTTTTTGCGTTTTTTTTAATTTTATTTTGGTTTCCAATTTCATTTTCTGTTGCTGCTGCAACTGTTTGCTCATTTCCATTAGCACAAAATATTGTACTTATGGTACATACATATGTATGTAGGTATGAGTATATCTTGGTGTACGAATGTTTATTGCAGTTGCAAGTTTATGTTACTCTTGCTATTGCTTATTACTTTATTGTTGTTGCACACAAAAGTTGCTATAAGTTGATATATTTGCTTACAAACATACATACATATATATTTCTAGATTTATTTATTTTTATTTTTTTTTTATATTTTTTTGCACCTGCTGTTTGCAGTATTACTTTTTTAATTATGTGCAACCGTGTTATGCCACTGCTGCTTGCAACGCCCACCAAACGCCAACAACTGAATATACACGTAGTTGCATGCGTCGGCAAATTGTGTGTTTGTTGTTGTTGTTGTTGAGTTAATAATATTTGTATATTTATATATGTGTTGTTGTTGCTGAACGACGTGTATATGATTATGTATGTAGTGTATGTATGTAATTATAACGGCATATAACTTAATTCATTTATCTTACAGCTTACCCACTCAACTCCCGATCTCTTAGTTCAACTTGCAACTTGCAATTTACAACAATTTAAGCCGTTGCAATATTCCACAACGAATATTCCACTACACTCAACTACACTTGTTCTTCTTAATCTAATGCTCCTCCTGCAACTACAGTGTTTAGTTATAGTCCAAATATGTTTCTATGTAGATAGTTTTACTATTCTTTTGCTACTTCAATACTTCACTAAAGCGTCTTATGCCCTGCTTGTCATCCCACTGCTTATTCAACTCTTCCCTTTCTTCTTGGCCTCTTCTTTTTGTCATCACAGCCGACCCTCATCCTTGCTCATCACCTTCGTCAACAATACCTCCGTAGTCTTTGCCACTCATACCGTTAAGTATGTCATAAGTAGATCAGCTCGAGCATCTTATCCAGCGCTTCTTCGCTTCTTCAGCAGTTTACAAGTACACATCGTCGCCTCTAATGCGCTACTTTTTTTTTTGTCATGTTCTTGTTGTCGGTTGTTGTTTTTGTTGCTATTATGCCTGCAATTGCTGCTTGGCTGGTTTCTAGCTTCTGGCTGTAGCCAACAACTACACTCGCATATATTAGTTTTGCTTGCTTGGCCCGTGCTTCACTTTTGTTTTCCTACTCTTCTATTTTCTTTCATCTTATTTTAATTTTATTCCCTTCCCTAAGTTAAAAATTTCGTTGTTTTTTTTTGTACCTAAGATACTTTTTGAATTCATCAGTCGTGCTCGGTGAGTTGCGCGATTTTTGTTTTTTATTTTTTATTTATTTTTTTTTTTTTGTTTTGTTTATTTCACTTTATTTTTATGCATTCTACATTTAATTTCACCTCTCTCTCTCTCTCTCTCTCTCTCGGATTGTGCACGTGCTATAAACATCCTTTGGGTATTCAATTGAGTTGCAACTTACCAACTCATAAATTGAAATTCTTTTGCAAATAAAAGTTTAAATTTTCGCATTGGTGCAGATTAAAAACGGAAAAGTGCAGTTATTGCTGAGTCGAGTCAGTTTTGTTACTCTACACGCCACAAACTCATTAAGGTATATAAATGATATATATGTATATGTAAATGAATTTTCAGCAAATTGATTGCTGATAAATTTGGCATGAGAGGGAGTCTGAGAGATATTAGTGGTCCAATTTAGATTCCGTTTTTCATTATCGTGACCACTGCTTACAAGGTTATAGCTGCATCAACATTAGTACTCCATTCGGTTCTTATATTCGCTGTTTGGTGGCCAATAGGAAATATACTAAGTGAAACTATGTCTCTCTCCACCAGCTTTCAAATACCAGCACCGAATACTTTCAAAGCTGGAGGTCTTTCATTATCATTCGCACAACTTTTCCCTTGATGACTCCCACGGCCTACTCATAGGATGTCCACGTCGTCCACGCTTCTGCACTATATGGTGTGACGGATATACTGAGTGACTTATAAAGTTTGGTTTTGGTTCGTAGAGAGAGGACCTTATTTTTCAATTGCCTACTCAGTCCAAAGTAGCACCAGCCCCAGAGGACAATAATGTCAATATTATCGGCATATGCCAGCAGTTGTGTACTCTCATAGAAGATTGCACATTCTCTATTCAACTCTGCAACTCGTATTATTCGCTTCTGGTGTTGTCCAGCGTAAGCTTAAACAGCCGTAGTAGATTAGCAGGAAGACCAAGTTCAGACAAACCGGCGTAGATGCAGTTGTTTACTGTGATTTAAAATCGATAAAAAGGTGATGTGTAACGATTCATTTCTCTCGGGCCTTTAGTCTTTCGCTCAATACACTTGATCGTACTTTCTATGCGATATTTACGAGGTTAATACCATCTAGCGAGTGCTCCATCTTCACTGTCATTCAGCAAGATGAAGAAGTGTTCCCTTCATAAATCTAGTGTACCCTGGGTATCAGTTGAAATCTTCGGTAAGACGCCGCATCTGTTCATAGAATTGTCGAGCTTTACCCCTGTCGGGCAGCCTCTTAAGTTCTGCATATTCATATTTTATAAATTATGAATATGAACACTCAACGAAATCTTTAAATTTTGAGCGAGTAGAATACCTTCAGTAAGCATTTTTTCTACACAAATTATTTTTTGAAATTTCTCTAACCTTAGCACCTTCGTTCTTTCACACTAGTTCATCTATGTTGGCTTCGAGAAATTGACTTGACGATAGCATCTTCCTGTTCCCGCCAAGCGCTCATCCGCTGCTTTGCATCACACAAGAAAGACTGTGTCCTCAGTCACTAGACCCATTCACCTCCCTCCCTTGTTCAATCTGCGGTTGTTGTGGCCAGCAATTGTTTGATCTTATAGAAGATTTAGTTTTGCAGTTCGTATTATTTTCTCCAGCATTAAGTTGAAAAGAGAGTCACCTGCTTCTCTAAATTTCACACAGCCCATTTTTTTATGAATTGGGGGGAGCAAATCAAATTTCCAGTCGTCGAACATTCGTTAGACCATATTATGCAAAGAACCTAATGCATGAACCGTGCCAGTTCACGCCTCTTTGCTATTCGTCAGGCGGTAGCAATTGCCCGCCTTACTTATTAATACTAGGGCAATGGAACGCCTGCTTCATCATTATCAATTGGGAAATGAAACTGCTATGGTATTGAAACCCTCTGTAATTAGTCCCATTTTTTATGGAGTTCTCGAGCCCTACCCGCTTTGGACAACTTTTCAAGCCTTGCCTCACATTTGGCCTCTCTCTATGCCATTGCGTCTCGCAAACTACTCTCGGTATCTATTCTTTTAGACTTGTCGAAACCCGATAGCTTCGCTTGCGACTTTGAGAACTTGAAATGTCATCCGTACAATATGTCGAGTCGATTATGTACGCTCTTAGAGAGCAGAAGTGTAACTCGAGTAATATACGGCCCGACTTCAAAACTGCCGTGTGCTTGATGAACATTTCTTACCGTACAGAAGACAGGGGAATATCATTACTGCTGTACGCACGTACAGAACACTGGAGATATGTCGTCTTATTACCCGACTTTTTCTTACTACTTGATTTGTACGATGGCTCAAACTTTACTACGTACTGATCTAAAAACTCTTATATAGATAAGTCTACTCAATATCGCGCATAAGTTCCTGTCTATGATATTCTGCGAAATACCCAAGTCCGCAAACAACGAGCTTGTCGGACCTTGTCAGTATAGTTCTCTACCAAATCGATCCAATATCGAGTATATTTTTACCAAGCGCCGGCGAGAGAATCATCGAATCAGTCTGTACCTCTACCAGGGAAGAAAGACCATAACATCACATCATATATGAGAAACATTTATTTTTCCGAAGTGAACTAAAAAATTTGAATTTTCCCAAGGAAAAAACAGAGTTGCTTGCAATAAAAGTAAGTTACTAAATACCGAAACAGAAATCGAGCATTTCCCTTGTTGGAGTTAGAATGCCTCTAAGGACAACTTGTACGAAACGAGCGACGAAGAAATGTAGACAAAAGACGATACCAAAGAGTTTTGGGATGTAGACATGATGAGCGACTACGGTTGTACTCTAATACGGGAAATTTGTAGATCTCAAGCAAAGCAAAAGATTCTTTTCCACCTCTCTTCACTGCTGATTTGTTACTGGAATGCTAGAATCAGTCTTAAAAAAAGTTGTGAAGATTCGGATTTAGTGTAATAAATTTTCATGTAAACCACTTTTGCCTGTGATAATGTAGAAGAATTTTGAAAAGTACAAAGTACAGCAAGCTTATATACTCATATTCTTTGTTGATTTTACTGATGTTGGTGACTTTGTTTTCTACCACTGATCGATGCTTATGACATTTTCAATTTTTGCGATTTTTTACAATCAACGGAAAAATGCTCGCAATCGTACAAATTGATTATACTTTTTTTATGTTTTTTTTCTTTGCTGGTGCTTTGAAAATAGTTGCAGTTATTGCCAAATAAATCTAATAATTTTTATATATACCCTCCCCTCCCCTCACGACAATAATACATTTGAGGTACACGTAACAACACAGCTCGAATAACTCGCAACGCCCAACGAACGTCGATTGTTTATTTGCCTTTTGCATTGCGTTTTTAGTCTTGATGTTGCAGCTGAAATTTTGAAATACGATACAGCGATGCAACAAGAAAACACATGGCGAGCATTGTGGATCAATGACGCGTTCCAATTGAAATATCAAGTTGTTTGAAAAAAATGTGAAAAGCTGAAAATCAAAAACTAATGTATTTGTACGTTAGTACAAATATGTATATTTGTATAGATAGCGCAAAATGAGTTTGATGCATGAAATGCTATAAAGGGATTTATTCAGGAGTGTTTAACTAAGTGATAGGGTGAAATATTTTCAACTTGAGATTTGGTCCGCATCTCAGTATCAGTACCAAAAGAAGCGGTATTTATTGATAGCTATATCATTCAAAGCAGACTTTGAATACTGAAGGCAAAAAGTCTACATACATCCCTCGATTTTGCGATTTTGGCTAATTTGTTACGAAATTTAATAAAGGCCAATATTTCGGGTAATATAAAAAATAAAATATGTGAGAACTTTTTTCTTTTTTTTCTGAGCAACTCTAAAAGTTACCGTGGGAAGATAAAATAATTAGTGGAGGTAGTTCGAGACTGGCTTCTATATATGTAATGCCGCCAGACAGCTAAATTCACCTCCACAGTCACCGCACCTTAATCTAATTGAACATATTTTCACGTTTTAGAGAAGAAAATACGCAAAAATTTGGTGACTCCAATACCCAGGCGTCTACAATCAGTGATTGATGCCCAAGGTGAGCGAACCAAATACTAAGATTCAATCAAAGAAAAATATATTTATCCAAAGATATTTTCCAACTTTTGTGATATCAGCATGAATGCCTTTTTCCTGTGATTTTATTTTGGAACCGCAGCCGCCGATTAGTTTAACTAATTGAATTTAATTCAACTTTATTTTATTTTGTTTTATTTTATTTTATTTTATTTTATTTTATTTTATTTTATTTTATTTTATTTTATTTTATTTTATTTTATTTTATTTTCGTTTACTTTATTGTATTCATTTTTTTACGATATTAAATAAATTAGTTTTTATTTATTTATGTTTTTTTTTAACTATATTTTATTTAATTAATTTATTTTATTTTATTTGTTTCATTTTATTTTGATTTATTTTTATCATATTATTTTAATTGGATTTATTTTATTTTTCTATGTTGTTGTTGTTGTTGTTGTAGCGGTTCCTTAACCCCGCTTAGGACAGGCTTAATCAATCTAAGTCGCCATGGTCCTGTTTCGTCGGGTTCGGACCAAAAGGAGTTTTTGAAGGTGTTAACTGACTTCTGGTGAATGGCGGTCAGTGCTTGTCTGTACGCCGTCCTATCCAGTGGTTGTTGCACGTGTTGCTGGATGGTACTCTTTCAAGTACTCCCTTTCTGATGTGCTTAAGTGGAGGTTCGACTTCAATAAGTTGCCTGTTGGTGCGCTCCCTACTGCTTGAACAGCAAAGCATTACGCTCCTTAACTCGTAGCATAGATGCTTCGCTGTGCAAGTGTTGCTCCGGCGACATCAGGAGGTTTCCTGTCGCGGTCCTGATGGCGGTCTTTTGACAGGCCTGTAAATACTTCATCTGCGTCTCGTTCGTACCCAGCGCACAGATCGGTGCAGCATAGTTTACGACCGGCCGACCAATTGCTTTGTAGGTTTCTTTGTCTTTACGCCAAGTGCTGCCGGCTAGCGCTTTGAGTATTTGGGCCCTGGAGTTTTGCGGCAATTGTGGTCGTATGCGGAGTTAAGGAGGACAGGCTATTGAATGTGACTCCCAATATCTTTGGGTTGTTTATGGTCCGAATTTTTACGTCATCGTCCAGTTGGTGAAGAGGGTAGCCGAGGATTAAGTCGGCTATATTTTTAACTGTCTTGCAGTGAAAAAGTGAGAAAAATCGGCAAGGTAGCAGTGCACTTTCGAACAGAGGTCATCAATATCATGGCCATATGCCAATATCGTGCAATCATCGGCATACGAGGTTAAGGAAACTTCTTTTGGTGGTGGAGGCAGTTTTGATATGCAAATATTAAACAGTTGTGGGGAGAGGGCACCACCCTGCGGAACCCCTTGTTTAATTTTTCTTAGTTTCGATGTTTCACCTCGGAATATGACCGATGTTTGTCGACCATTCAGATAGCCCATGACCTACCATTGCAAACCCGGCTGTAATGAGGATTCCTCAATGTCCGTGAGCAGCACTGAATGGTTTACGGTGTCAAAAGCTTTTGACAAATCCAGTGCTACCAGGGTAATTCTCGCGCTGTTTTGGTTTAGGCCATTGACTATCTGAGTGTTTATGGCGTTTAGTGCTGATGGGGTACTGTGCACTTTTCGGAAGCCACGCTGATGTGCTGCTGGACGCAGATGGTGGGTGAAAGTCGGGAGCAGCAAGGCCTCAAGTGTCTTCGCTACTGGGGAGAGGAGAGTTATCGGCCGATAAGACTCTCCTTTCTTGGCTGGATTCCCCGGCTTAAGTAGCGGGACCGCCCTTCCCGTTTTTCACACGTCAGATATCATTAGGGTGGTCAAATATAAGTTGTGGATCTTGGTGAGGAAGTCTGCTCCCGCTGGTTCAAGATGTTTTAGCATCAGCATGCTTATTTCTTCAGGGCCGATGGATTTGGAGCGGTCACGACGATCCTGCGGAAGGAACGTTAGCCAGAAGTGACGTCTGATGAAGTGGGGAGAGCACTGAAGGCGTTATCGGTGAATACCGTGAAGACGGTTCAGTTAGCTTTTTTGCAGTTAACAAATGTCCGGTGATCCGCAGAAACAAAGTCGGGACGTATGTCAACCGAGATGTGTATGGATAAGTGGTCCGATGCTAGTATCAGTATAGGTCGCCAGACTATACTGTTTATTAGACCAGCACTCGCAATTGTTATATCAGGCGGGCTTTGGCAATTACTCACAACTCTGGTGGGGGTGCTATCATTCATCGTGCAAAATGTCGAATCGTCTATCTGTTCCGGCAGAATGCCAAATATCGTGATTCGCTTTAAAGTCGCCCAAAGCCAAACGGGTTTCGCCTCTGAGTAGCGCACCTATATCAGGGCTATATCCAACTGGGCAACTCGTAACAGGAGGAATGTATATATTAAATATTAATGACCGGATAGCTATGCACTGACATTCTAGGGTAGTATCCTTGCGGTCGATGTCGCCGTCGATGAGACGATTCTACATGGTGTTGTATAAGATGAACGCTAAGCCCCCACCATGGCCTCGCTGGCGATGCTTGCGGATTTTGTTGCATCCGGTCCGGCCCAGAAGATCCGAGCGGGCGATCAGCTTCGTTTCATGGATCGCAGCAATTGACAGGCGCTCCCGGCTCATAAAGTCGACTATCTCGTCGATCTTCCCCTGGAGTCCGTTGCAGTTAAATTGTAAAAGTCGTGTCTTTCTCGCGCGAACGTTCGTGATGCGGGGGGTGAGGTAGTGATGCGTGGATGGAGTGTGTTGCTGCTGTGTTACCCGCTGTAGTTGGTTCCGCGCGTTGGTGTTGGTTGGCGGTGTACGGTGGACGGGGCAACGTACGCATCATTCCACTCACGGGTGGTGCGCATGCCAGAGCACGTCCGAAAATGACACCAGCCGGAGCAAGAGTTGCATCTGACTGAGGTCATGGCCTGACACACGGAACACACTGTGCGGGGGACTAGGATCTGCTGGGTAGACCTCACACGGGAGGAGGAAGAGGAGCTGGTTGTGTGCAAGGATGGGGCTGCGGGGAGCTCCGGGAGACCGTAGAGGTCTGCGGGTTACCCAAAGTGGGTAAAGATGCTGAAGGCACTGCCGTGGAGGCTGGAGGCTTACTTGGTCGCTGGAAGCATGGAGCCACATGACTTGTGGTCTACTTTCTATGGGTCTTAAGGCCTGAGAGACCTTAAGATGACCGAGGTGGAGAAGTGGTGGAGTCTTTTAAGGCACACACAGCAGAAATAATCCGTCGGATCAGGGTTGGTTTCGACGCCAGCAGTGATGAGAAGGATTAGGAGCAGCCCATCTGCGAGGTGTTGCTCTGTTGGCGAACTTGAATTAATTTTATCTGTTGACCTAAGCGGGGTTAGATCGCCGAAAGGGTGACGGCCCTTGGCCTGATAAAATCCAGGTCACATTGTATTTTATTTTATTTTATTTTATATTATTTTATTTTATTTTATTTCATTTTATTTTATTTTATATTATATTTCTTTTTTATTTTTTATTTTATTTTATTTA
This sequence comes from Ceratitis rosa, assembly GCA_037013455.1. Taxonomy (NCBI): domain Eukaryota; kingdom Metazoa; phylum Arthropoda; class Insecta; order Diptera; family Tephritidae; genus Ceratitis; species Ceratitis rosa. The sequence continues at coordinate 10,551,051 of JAWMAG010000020.1, read as the reverse complement.
ATTTTTTGTTTCATTTTGTTTTGGTTTATGTTATTTTATTTTATTTTATTTTATTTTATTTTATTTTATATTATTTTATTTATTTCATTTTTTTATTTTATTTTATTTTATTTTATTTTATTTTATTTTATTTTATTTTATTTTATTTTATTTTATTTTATTTTATTTTATTTTATTTTATTTTAGTTTATTTTATTTTGTTTTATTTTATTTTATTTTATTTTATTTTATTTTATTTTATTTTATTTCATTTTATTTTAGTATTTTTTTAGTTATTTTACTTTTATATATTGTATTTAATTAATTAATTTCATTTCAGTTATATAAATGTAATTTAACTTTATTTTATGTTATTTTATTTTAATTTAATTCCTTATTTTTTTATTTGATTGCAATTGATTAATTGGTTTGTTTCATTTTTTTTTTTTCAAATACAGTTTATTTATTTTACTGATTTAATTTTATTTTATTTTACTTTATGTAATATGATAATTTTTTTATCTTGCGATATGATATATTTGTTATTTGATACAATTTTAAGATAATTTAATTCATTAAATTGTATACTATTTTGTTTTAGTTGTTTTATTTAATTGAATTTATTTTAATATTGTGTTATTATATTTTATATTAAAATTTATTATTTGTAGAAGCTACAATAGAACTCCAAATCGTAAATAGTTGCCGGTTTAGTTTGTTAAATAGCGAGAAGCAGCAACAACAAGTAAATCGAAAAGCGTTCGTTAAGTCGATTGCTTGCCATCTCCTTAGTAACAGCAGCAACAGCTGAAGCCCAAATACATAACCCATGAAAAATGCTGCGACCAACAGTCAGCGTTAAAATTGAACACCTAAATACAACAATAAATATTATCAAATACACACATGCTATAAATTCTATATATTTATACATACTATAATACACACATGTATACAAAAGTATGTACATATGTGCGTCCATTAGTAGGTGCTATAGGGTGCATGAGGATGTACATATGCCGCAAAGACCGCCAACGACGCTAATGTGGTTGTTGCTCGTTTGTCCATCGGTCTTGGTCCACCGTCCACCGTCCAGCCTGGTGACGGTGGACGTGCAACGGTCTGTGGGACGAAATCAATTAAACTTGCACAGTCCGGTAATTGCAGTCAAACACATTGGCCCCAAACGCAAGGCAGACACGTTGTTGCTATTTTGTTGTTGCTATTGTCCTTGCTTTTGCCGCTTGCTACTTTGCTTGGCTCGGCTTGGCTTGGTTTGGCTTGGCTGTTGTGCTAATTGAGGCACGTAACCGTTGCAAGTGCCCACACGCATACACAACGAACGAGGCTGATGACGACAGTGGCCGTGCCAAAAGTGGAGGAAAAACAAGCGAAAATAACCAACGTATATGTATGGTATGTACGAGTATGTATGTAGGTGTGTGATGCAGAACACTGTGACGGTATTAAATACTTTGGTAAACAATAAAAACACCAGCACTTAAACAGTAGCAACCACAACAGCAACAACAAGAACAATAATAGTTGTTGCTCGCTAATTCATAGCCGAATGCCGGCATTGATGGCAACAAATCAAACAAACAACAAATGTTATGTATGTATGGATTGCAACAAAATAAACAAAACGTGATGCTCACAAATTTCTAAATAAATAAATGCTTTACTAAGTATATATGTATATACAATATATATATATATATATGTGTGTGTGTATATGTATGGATCTATGTACATATTTTCGGTATCGGCGGGCTGTATTCGCCTCAGTATTTCGATATTCTCACAATAATTTCTGAACAAAAACGACAACAATAAAGTATAAAAAGTTTGAATATTCAGTGAATTGATTGGCAATTGGTTGTGGCAACAAAGCATAAAACCCAAAGCTGAGACGCACAAATGTTGCCAATGCGAAATCAATTGATTGGAAATTAAAAGCATTGAAGCCAGTGCAATAAGAGCAAGGAAGAAAAGCATAGCTTCAAACAAAATTGACACATATGTACATATGTACATTTGTATTTGTTTATGTATATTTGTCACACACACACACACACACAAGTCACCCACTACGATAAAAAAAAACACAACATATAAATTATACTCAGTCCCACATACCCTGTAGGAAAGAATAATAGCTGTAATATTCAGATTTGGAGAATAATAAAAAAAGGTTTCTTATAACAATTTCGCTCTCTAAGATTTATTATATAGGTACTTCCTTTACTTTCAAGGGGGATTAAAAAATTTAGAACGCTTGCTGAGGTAAGGCACTGTTAAACAGTATTATTACATATAACGCTGACCAATCCAATTATGAGATATAATAAGCAATACTTGATATGTTATTGAGTCTGTGAAATGAGTATGAGTACTTTAACTTATAGCCTATTTCCACCAAACACTTAAATGCATTTAAGGCCTCTGTTAAGTGAATGAAATGTCAAACGTTTCCACCGAAAGTGAGTTAACTCAAACAGCTGATTTTTGTTTACCTTTGCAGTTTGCAAAATTTGTCACAAGTATTAAAATCATGAATTCTAGAGACCGCATCCATTTTATTTTGCTATTTATACAATATTATGATTTGCAAGTGCAGATTATTGCTGCACAGACAGACGCTGCTGAAAGGAAAATGCTTTTTTGCATGCTTACAACTTTGCCAACAATGCCATTTCTTTGCATACATGAGAATTTTTTCGGCTACCTCTCAATTCCTGAGCTCTTCCTTGCCAGCAATCCACGAAACTTTGCTCCTCCGTAAGGTTCCACTTGCGTCGTTTTGTTTCCATTTTCAGTTTAGTTTATTTTTTTAAGTAATTAAGTGTGTAATAGTTGCCAGAGTAGCGTCTATTTTTATGTTGAGGGGATCGTTTTGCATTCCACAAATGCTTTTTGTTTGTTTTTTAATTTTATTTTATTTTACTTTTTAAAGAGGAGAAGCATTATCTTCGCCGATTACTTAATACAATATATGCTTTTATGTCAATGTTAATGCAAAAAAGTAACTTTTGCAAAAAAAATTTCAGCATGCAAAATAAAAGTTTGGCCCCTCATTAAATCCGAAAATACACGACTCTGGCAAGAAATATACCGAAACGTCCGAAATGTTTACATTAGTAGTGACAGCATCGACTGTCAACATAACATTTTCTGTTAAATTACCGAAAGTGAGTTAACTCACTTTTATACAAAAACAAACAACTGGGAATTTCGCATTTAAATGCGATGTTTAAATGCATTCAAGCTAAAATGCAGTTAACGTCCGGTGGAAATAGGCTATAACGGTTTCTACAATCTACCGTGCTCTACAATTAAGTTCAAAAATACACTGCCAGAAAATGAGAGAAATGATTTTTCAAGTATAAATATTTAAATTAATTTAAGTTGGTTTGTATTACTGCAAAATAATTTGGTAACCTTTTCCTGTTGGATATACTCGTAAATCCATATATGTACATAAGTACGAGTATGTTCTTATCGGTGCACAGGCATGTGTACGTCAACTTGTTTATTGAAGCATTGAGGTGAATCAAGCGATTGATGTTGCAACATATGTTGAGCAAAAGTAATAACAAATACAACAGCCGGCAAAAAAGTCGGCAACAAATCAACAGCATTAATGAGTTTAAACAACAATATATATGTATAGGTATACCAACATATGTAATGTATGCATGTAGTGCTTGCTGGAGCCAATAAAAGAGAAACCAAAGATTGATTTGGCACATTACAAAATATATTCGTACATACGAGTATATTTACGTAATTGCATATAAGAAATAAAAAATTTCTAATTTTCAGAATGGGTTGGGAAGAAGTGGGCTTCAAAAATTATAAGTATGAAATCTATTGTTGGTCTAATAAAAAGTAATAAACTATCTTTTCGTATAAATGGGCGCATATCAAAAATGAACTCCAGCAAAGAGAAAATACCCTATACTCTACAATTTTTCTTCGATAAAAGCGAAAGCGCATCAGGAAGCTCAAAATGTTATTATAATTTATGATCCTGGCACGATATGGAGGCCAATCGTCGTAAATGTCGATAAAACAATGAAAATTCTCAAGTCTGGCCGTCATGCGAGCGCTGTTTTGATAGTACAGAAACTAAATACTACACAATAGCTTGGGCTGGATACACTAAGAAGCTCGATTTATGGGTGGTGCCACATGAGTCAACTAGTAATAAGAAGTAGATCATTTAACGTCAAATGAAAATGAACGTGGTCAAATTGTAGTGAACCGACACAAATGGCCAGGAAGATTTTGTTATGTGTTTGGTGGGATTGTAAGGTACTTCTGCATACAACTTATAGTCCGAACCTCGCACCAGGTGATTACCATCTGTTCCTGTCTATGGCGAAAAATATAACTGGTGAAGAGTTTACACCTAGAGAACCCTAGCATAATAACATTAAATCAAATAATTTCAACTATGGTAAATAAAGCCTTCAAACCGTTTTGCATTAAAATAATAGTTTACTTTTTATTGGGACTAATATACATTTGTCTATCTTGTGATAAATATTGCAAATAGTACTTTCACTTTATCCTGCAATATTTTAGTTGCACTAATTGAATATCCAATCCCCAGAAGAAACAGTGTTCAATTTCGGTTCGGTAAATTGCACCGTAAATACGTTTTTTTTCGAATTGGACCACCTCTAATTCGCTTTCCGAAGAGAAAAGTAGCGTTCCTGCTACTTTAAATAGAATACTACCTTTATCCTAACTTTTAATACATCGATCCCTGGTACAATTTTTCAGTTTTACTTTAATCTTTCACAGAACCCCGCTGATTTCGGAAATCCAAGGAAACAAATAGGAAAACAAAGATTTTTGCATCTACAATATGAAGGATGGTATTTAGATAGATAAATTGGAATGTCTTTCGTATTGTGCACTCTTCCTTCCACTCACCTTGTCAGCACAACTAAACTGCGGCAGCAATATCCGAGTGGTTAACATTACTTACTGTCATTTTGAATAACAGGGTTCGAGTCCTGGTTCCACCGGCATGTAAAAATATAGAAAAGTTATTTTTCTGATTGCGGTCGCTCCTCAGCAGAGAATGTCAAGCCAACAGAGCGTATTTTGTGACATGAAATAAAAGTTCCACATAAAAATCTATCGGGCGTTTGGAGACGCCTTAGAATAAACGGTAGGTACCTCCATTTGTTGGAAAAACATCGAGACGCACATCATCAAAAAAGGGAGAAGAAGGTCGTCTGAAAATCGCTTCAGCGGTGCAAATACCTATAATATATGTGTTTCTCCAGAAAATCTTTCCAATTATTTGCCTTGAAATCATATAAGCTCTTGTGCTAATAAGGCAAAAGGCATATGAGCTTTCATTAAACGTTGCGCTATGACCCATTCAGTACAAAATTTCTCTTTACTTCACTTGTTAGATCTATTTTGGAATATGGCCTTTATTCCATAATCGTGGAAAGACGCTTGGAGTCTTATTTTTAACAAAATTAATACGAAATATTATCAATAGACCGTTCCTACTTAGTGAGCTTAACTTTATCATCCCTTTTAGATCATCTAGATACTTTAAGCTCCTTTCATTGTGTTCATGACGAGCAAAACTTTGAAATACAAGACTCTTTTAGATCTTTGTGTAACGATTTTTATACACATTCCGTCAACATTGATTCCTCTGACTCGTTTTTCTGTATCAAAACCTACTTACTGAGTGTTTTAAATAATTAAGTAAATTCGTTCTTCTTTTTCCCATTTAATTTGCTAGGAGGTGATGAACAAATCTGTAGCTGTCAAGTGTAAGAGGCAAATGTAACCGCGACCTTTCGGTCACCGGTTCGATTATCCTTCCTAAATTCGTCGTCAAAAAAAAAAAAATAAACAGAAGAAAAGGAAAAAAATCCATCAGCCATTCGGCTGTAGTACTGCTTCTAAAGTGGTTTTCAACTATATCATTTTACTACTTATGTAACTCAATTTTCACGCCCATACATAACCCTTGGAAGTTTCTGCACGCAAATACATTTTCAAAAGCATTTCCCTGTTGCTGGCTGTCGAAATTCTCAATTCATCTATTCATTAATTCTCTTTTGAGCAACATTTCGGGCAGTTTTCAGTTATTCGTGTTCATCAATCAATATGTTGCGTTTACATATGTACATATGTACATATTCAACACATACATATGTACGTTGCTGTCTGACAAATTCATCGATACACACCACACACACACACCCGCACAAACACACACATGTTATAAATTTATCAAGGAAACGTTTGAAGTGACCTTTCAAAATCATTGTTCCACAGGTCTGTCTACAAGTGCTGCTGCTCATCCATCTTATGATTGCGGTTAGCCGGTTGATGTCCGACCGTTTGACCTAAGTTGGGCAACCGACTGTGTGTGTTGTCTGGTGTGCGGTTTGTTTTGTTCTTTAATCATCAAAGTCTGTCTGTCTGTACGTCTGCTTAGTTTTGCTTGTTTGGAACTGTGCGAGTGTGGGCATTTTGAGAATTGATGTTCTTTTCTCGCTTTGATTTCCTTTGAGTAGGGCACTAGATAATAGAATAATTGAAAGTTAGTTTGATTTTAAAAGGTAAATACTATGGGTATTTAACTCTTAGGCAAATTCATTTTCAATGACTCATGGCTCATTCATTTTTGGCGTAGATAATTTGGTCATTCAATGTAGTTTCTATCGGCGCTCAATTACTTAAAAACTAATGGATGTATTTTAAAATGTGAATAAAAAGAAAATTCCATACTCGATGGTAGAAAGAAAGAAAATTATTAATCATGCTGAGAAAAATTAAATCGGGTGTGCATACTTAGGCGCTGGAAAATTGCAAAAATAGTTCTACACTTCAAGCCCGACTCTGCTCCAGCAAAGTCTAAGAATTAACCGTCTTTTATTAGTACCAATAAGATTCGAATTCTCGGAGGGAGTTCAAAGTCTTTGAATTCAAAGTACTGCATGGAATAGTAAATAAGAAAGCTAAAGTTTTCGTTCTCAAAAGTAGTTCATATCAGCGATATGATAAAACACAAAGACTGTAACCAAGAGCTCCAAATAATAATAAAGCCTAGCAAATCTGCAAACATCTGCATATTTTGTTTCGAATTCTGGCCAGACCACAACCAAACTTAAAGTAAAATAATTTTCCAATATCAATTTTAACCTTCTACAACTCAGCATTTCGAAAGTGAAAGCAACTTCTCTAGAGTTTGAAAAATAGACAAATTTTTTAAAATTTATTGTAGGAAAATGGGAAAAGGAACAGAATTTCTATTTAACCATTTCATTGAACATATATTTAAGTATACAAAAATATTCTTTAATTATTATTTATTTTGTTACAAAATGGAGGTGATAAAATCCATTATTTAATCCATTAATCGGCGTCCACGGGAGGATCGATTTCTTCTAAAGGATGAAACCTGGAACAGAAAAGTTCTATGATCTATAAGCCATGGGCTTTGAATGTACGTAGTACGTTCGGCGATGTGAAAGCGGCACACTTTTTTTTAAAGATTGATTTTTAACTAAAAAATACGCACTAAATTATGAACATACTTCCAAAAAAAAAGAAGGTATTTGTGAAGCTACCATCAAAATTTCAAATAAATCGATGCAATATGGTCTGAATAATCTGTCTTCCTAGTTCGAAAAATGTGATTTTGAGAAAACCGCGCTTAAATTTTTAATTTTACTCAGCGCACGCTCTGAGGGGCTGCAGAAAAATAAAAAGTTCAGTCATTTGAAATATTTTTTTTCACTTTTAAATCAATTGCATATCATTTCTCGAACCCAAAGGTACCCTGTGAGCAAAAAACAATTGCGTTTTCCAAAATCCTAAAGTGGTTTTACCCCTTAAAGTAATATACACGTATATCGGACACGCCACGCCATGAACTGAAGGAGGAAAACGACAAAAAATCTCCTCAAGTAGAATGAAGTATTAATTATATAATATATATTTACAATACATATATAATAGGTGAACCACAAAAAATTTGCGTCTAAAAATTGTTATAAAAATTTGCACCTTTTAAGTTTCTTCTTCTATATTAAATTATAATTCATATGAAATATTTTTTTATAAACTACTAAGCGCGTTTTGACTTACTGTTCCACTTTAAAGTATCACAGAATTTTTTTAGAATGACTGAAATTTCCCAACAGTTTGACGTTTAACTAGAATTTCCCATGGGTTTTTTTTACTCTGCAAATCGGTTTAATTAACTCAAGTTGTTTATTTTGTGTTATTGTTTTCCATGTTATTCGATTGTTTATAAAGTCTTGTTGCTGTTGTTGTTTTTTTTTCTTCTAAATGTGTTCACTTAATTTTTTTTCCGTACGGCGATGAACAGAAATCAAATACCCTGAACTAATTCATATATTATATAAGTGAATGAAATTCTTTTTACTTAAATGGTAATTAAACTTTTGAACTTCGATTGCCAGAGCGAACCTGGACGGTCGTAGACAAGATACGTATAAAATTAAGACAAACAAAAGCATAGAAGATAGAGAGTACAAGATGACAATTATTACAATTGAAGAATGAAAATAGAAAATAATTGGAATGACTTCTGCGTTGGTTGTCACAATCACGGTACTTAAGCGGATACTTATGTAGTACTTAATGTGAAATTGAATGAGTGAATAAATTGAATCGGCTGACTGAATGAACTCAGGTATACATAGATAATACAGCAAAATAGGATTTGTTTGGCTTACAAAAAATTATTAAAAAAAAACAACAAAAAGATAATGAGTAAATGGGAAGATAAGTAGCATATCTGAGAGAAAAGCAAAAAAGTAAAAAATATTAAACGAATAAACAACAAACACTCCTACCAGTTCATTATTATTTTTGTTTTTTTTTTTTTTTGTTTTTTTTTGTGAGAAAGTCGTTTTTATACAATTTTTTTTTGATTTTTCGGTCCAAGAATACCTGTCAGATTGAATGGAAAAATTAGAAAAAGGTGTAGACCAAACAAAAGAAAAAAAATATTACACCCGTCAACAAAAGATATTTGAAATACAATTCACGAGCAATACAATCAGTGCACATATAGATATTTATGTATGTGTGTGTGTGTGCGCGCGTTTGACACAGGGTCAATTTGACGGGTGTTGGCCCAAACACGAAATTATGCGACCTGCCTCTGCTGCTGCTGGCGTTAATTACATTTTTATTATTTTCGTTTCACTTCATGTCAATTTATTTTACTTAAACTTTTATACCTTGCAGTCGTTTTCTATGCTACGCTTTTGTGTGTATTTCTCATTTTTTTTTGTGATTATTGAATAAATTATTTTTTTTTTCTACTTAATAAAACTGATTTAACTGACGACCTTCACGGGTGTTATTGGGTTAAGTGGTGAGGCTGTTGGTTCTTTTAATTTTTTTTTTGTTTTTTTAAATACAATCATCAATTCGGTGTGCACACCTTTCCCCTGTAAGACCATATAATTATTTTTCTATGCATTTTTATTTGTGTCATCTCGACATGTAAAGCAAAAAGGTCGCTGTGATATCGTACCCTAATTTGCGATTAATGCAGTAATTAATGCGAATCGCTCAAGCCGAAAGACAAATCTCATACTACTCACTCATTGTAAGGAACACTTGATGGGGAAGTCTTTCTACAATTTTTTCTCGCACTCTATATTTCTTTTGGTTTTTTATTGCGTGCTTTTCTTTTTTCATGTCGAAGGTCCTGCCGGACAGGTATCGCTTTTACTCAAGTATCATAACATTCTAAAAATCCTTTGTTCAGCTTTAAGATATTGTGCTTACTAAACAGAAAATATTAAACATTTCATTAAAATACAAATGATCTTATGCAGGTTTTCAACTCAAAATACCTCCTCTAAAGTAATATACTAACTTAGCAGGGCAAAGAACTCAAATAATACCTATGTTTAAGTAAACCAAATTTGACAAATAATGACTAGATGTTAGGTAAGGGTGACTACCGATCCATGGTATCGATTACACTTAGGTCTAACTAGGGCCCATTGTGATGTCACATAAACTTGACCATCAGGTTTAATTATCCAGCCATTTGGATTCTCTAGTGAACCTCATAACTTTTACGTCGGCTATCTTCGATAGATCATACAGCAGTAGAGTTCCGAAATTCCGAAATCTAGTCCTGCTCAAAGCAGAATAGTCGCTTAATACTTGCATATTCTGCGGCATCTTCTATCGGGAGTTCTTAGTATTTCCGCGTGTCATCATATCAGACACTGTCAGAACTCCGATTACTTTGGACATTACCCTGCAGTACCAAGAAATCGCGTCGGATTTTTAATTCCCAGCAGAAAGAGCACTACGGTTCCAATTTATGCACTGATTTTGTACATGCTCCACAGATCTATACTAACATATCCATGCCTCTTTGATGAAAAACTACAACCTCAAAACTTTGAAACGAGTGTGAATTACCAATTTACTGGCTATGGAAGATGAACTACACCAACAACGATCCTGGAAGTCGTCTTTCAAGTATCTTGTCAAGACATCCACTCTCCACATTAGCATCGAGAACTACAACGAAAATGGCCGATTACAGAGCCACAATGAGTGTATTGAGAGGACAATATTCACATGCCACAAATTTTGGAAAAGACCCGAGAAAACAGAATCGATACACATCAACTGTTCATCGATTTTAAAGCCGTCTTCGACAGTATAGTAAGAAGCTACCTCTAAGCCGCTATGTGCGAATTTGTTATTCCTGCAACTGGCGCCGGCGAGTACCAGAAACACTGTTGGAATTGGGAAGGACCTCTACGAGCCGGAGAAAATAATAAGAGCTGCAGAGCTAAATAGACAAGGCACAATTCTTTACAATAATGTACAAGTGCTGGCATGAGCCGATGGCATTCATAACATGAGCCTTGACAACCGCACTTTTAGTTCTGCTTTCTCCAGACGGGATAAAGAAGCGAAGCGAATGGGTCAGGAATCACCTGGATTAAGTATGCAATTGTACGAATAGAGTTCTCTCGATGAAGCAAGCCCAAGAGGAAGAGATCCACTCCGTTGGAAAAAGTTGAGAGCGAACTGGTTTCCAACTGGCGCCAAATACCGAAGGAAAGAACCAAATGGCCCGCTATTGTTTTGCACGGTCAGGTCATACATTGCAAAATACTTGCAGCATATATAATATTATTTCAAATCATACTCTGCCAAGCTAGACTTTTCCTACAAGATTACATGCGTTAATTGCTTTCAAGCCACCTCTGCTTCATCTTAATCAAGTGTCATAATCAGTCAGGTTTAAAATATTAGTGTGGCAAAATCTACGAATAATTAGCTCCGAGAAAAAGTTAAATAAATAAATGATTTCATTTCCAACTCTCAGATATCTTCCAACGCTGAGCGGTTGGGTAAGTTCACATACTTCGACGCCAGCTTAGACGGAATGTCTAAAAACTCAATATGAATAACTACGACAAAAGTGGTAAAGCCAAATAGTCAAAGGGGTCGGAGAAAGTTTACAATCTATCACATAATTTGCCCCATATACGTACTAAAGCTATGTATGTGTGCCTGTTTGTTTTTTTTTTTGCTGCAAACATAATTTCCAACATCTATCGCGGATCACGTGATGCTAATAAAGTTAGGTAATAGAAAATTTTACGAGCAATTCAATGGAATTCCGCCGGCCTTGACGTTCTTTTCTAATTGAAACTCACCAGAACGCTTGCGAGGAATGTGCGCGCCAAGTGAGTTAGTGAGTTTTAATATGCTGGAGTGGTAGTCGAGTGGAAGGAACTTAGTGGGGTAAGTTAGTGCTAATTGAGTTTTGGAATTCTTTAAAATCCAACTTTATTCCTTTGGTTTTCATATGCGCAGGGGTTTTTAGTTTTTGTTTTTGAGAATTTTCTCTATCGATTTGTTTGTTTTAATTTCAAACAATTTTATTTCCTTTTGGTTTCACTTTGATTATTTTGAGAATTAATTAAAAATTCACGAAAATTATCTTTTTTATTTTAATTTGCATGTAATAATGACATTGATTACTTACATACATTTCTAATATAAAATTAATTCTAAAACTAAGTTTTTTTTTGCGCCAGGACTTTCCTTTAAAAGCTGCAGAAAACATAATGCTTGCTTTCAGCATTGATAGGCCCACTTATGAGAAATAATTTGCTTATGAGTCAAAATGAGGCTTGACTAGCATCAACTCCATAGATTTCGGTGAATCTTTCAAAATTTTGATCCTTCCTGACTGAATGACTTTTTTACTCTTAACCTAAATACTAGTAAAGTGATTGATATGGACATGGGACCAATCTATCTGAAAAAAATTGAATTTTCTTTAAAATTGTTCCATTTTATAAAAATTTGGTACATTAGCAGCGCTTTGCTTAAATTGACTTGGGAAATAATTTTTCTCCCGGGTAGTGAACTTGGAACCAATTTATTCGAGAAGAAACTACTTATCCGGGATGTGAGCCTGGGGTCAATCTGTTCAAAGATTCGTATATATGGTCGGAATCGGAGGTAGTTTTTTGCCTAAATTAACGACGGAAAAACATATTCTTTCGGAAACTGGTCCTGAAAGCGATTCGATGGTCAGATTGGTTAGGTTGGGTTTTGTTCAAAAAGAGCATTTTCATTTTTGTTCCCCATTTTTACCATGAAGCAATAAAAAATAGCAGTCAGGAAAACAAAAGCAGATTGAGTAAGATACTGTCCAAAGAACACACCAATGCTGCTTATACAAAGACGGAAGGAAGTGCTTGGACCTTCTGTAATGGAAAGTCCCATGAAGTACTTATGAAAACGCACGTCTCCAGAGGGAAGTCTTAAACAATATAGATCACGATCATTGAATCCGTCAGAAGGCGGCATAAGTAACATGGTTTATAGATGGATATTATCGATGAACAGAATGATTATAGCACCAAACGGTTTGTATACACAAACGGGATACGGAAGTAATATACGTAAGACCCATCCATAGACGAAATATACGATGTTATCCACACTGACTTCAGCTAAGCATTTGCCAAGGTCTCTCATTCTTTACTTTACTTTAAACTCGATCATTTCGGGTTTCCACCTTAATTTCTCAAGTGAATTTCAGCGTACTTTATTGGTAGAAAACAAAAAGTAGTTTTTAAATGTTGTACTGTACATCAAGTGAAATAGCGGTAACATCTGGTGTTCCTTAAGGCAGTCACCTCGGCCTCTTACTCTTCCTTATATTCATCAATGACCTTCCAAATGTGGTTCTTCATTCTAAAATACTCATATACGCAGATGATTGTTCTGATAAGGCAAAAGGCGTTTTAGCTTTCATTATTTCTACTATTCGCGTTAAGAAATTTAGTCTGGGATGTGAATAAGTCGTTTACGGTTGATTAATTTGAATTTATTCCACAATCGTGGAAAGATGTTTGGAGTTTTATTTTTAGTTAAATTGATAAGAGATGTTATCAATAGACCGTTCCTATTTAGTGAGCTTAACTTTTTTATCCCTTTTAGATCATCTAGACACTTTAGGCCCCTTTCATTGTATTCATGACGAGCAAACTTTGAAATACAAGACCCTTTTAGATCTTTGTGTAACGATTTTAATACATATTCCGCCAACATTGATTTCCCTGACTCGTTTTTCTGTATCAAAACCTACTTACTGAGTGCTTTAAATAATTAAGCAAATTCGTTCTTATTTTTCCCACTTAATTTTATAGGAGGTGATGAACAAATCTGTAGCTGTCCCGTATAAGAGACAAGTGTAACCGCGACCTTCCGGGATCGGTTTCTGGTTCAGAGCAGTCCGGACTGTCACTAGTTTTCGGGCACCGATCTGTTGGATTTTTCAATTATCCCTCAGACGCGCCCCTCATAACGTTGGGTTCGTTGTAAAAAAAAAACAAAATGTTTGAACGACGGACCAGGTGTTCACCATAATAAAAAGAAGCTGGCGGTATTCTCGAAAAATGCCTCAATTTCTTAGTCTCTCACTCGGCACAACAGCTCACAACAATTTCTCTGTTCCCCATAGCTAAATACCTGCTGGTTGAGATCCGAAACCAAATTGAACTAGAAGATGAACGTTAAAAACCGAAATTCTTATACCTATGGTCTTCTACACTTGCAAGTGAATACTTAGCATGAATTAGACTAATTCTAAAAAATTAATATATATGCATATCATACCTATATCACAAGTTAAATTTTAATAGTTGCTTCCACGTGAGGATATGTGAATGGAGAAGAGGTTTAGAAAGTGTGGAGAATACTGTAGGAATCTACTTTAACATTTGTAACTTTACAATTTTTATGTTACTTAATTTTCTACTTCAAATATTTTCATTTTCTGCATTATTATAAATTTCGTTTTCAAGCAAACAAAAAGTGATACATAAATAAATTTTATTAAAAAATAAATGTTTAATTTTTTTAAATAGTATATAGACATATATATGTAGATATTTTTATCTATAAATACCATCTCAATCTATATCAACATGTCCGAGAAGGACTGAGGAGTAGGGACAGGCTTACTCCACGGATCTTGATATCTCTCTCCCTCTCTCTCTCTCTCCCTCTCTCTCTCTCTCTCCCTCTCTCTCTCTTTATCCGTATACCAAACTCCGCTAGCACCTTCCATGTGGAAGTACTAGGGTATATTTAAGTCTTGTGAAGGTCTATTGAATAATTACGGGAGGGTAGAAAAATCAACCATAGGTATACACAGACAGACAGAATAATTCCAGCGTAGTGACCAACTGCAGGAAAGCTTTAAGCTTACTATCAAGTTAACGCCACTTGTCCATAATCGGAGATCCTGGTTACAGAAACTTTTTCGGCAACGAAAAAGAGTTGTCAAAGTCAGGAGCCCATCTAGACGAATTCGAAAAGAAGTTAATACTGTAGCGTCTAGTAACGATCAAATCGAAAGAGGAACAAATTTCATGTGATAATTGAGCTCACGAGGCTACAATTTTACACCCCCATATACCGTACCTTCCGAAGAAGTTAATTTGTTTTTCTATTTTTTTATTTGCCTTACAAAAAAAATTTATTAAAATAAATTTAATATGTGTATGTATAGGTATGTATATGTGCAAACGTGTACGTATATGTAGCCCTCAGAAATTTTTCCACCAAACATTTTTTTTATTAAATGAACCTTTTTTATTTACTTAATAATAATGCCAACGAACAATTAATCACACACATGATGGCACATACGAAAAATGTTGTGCGTAGCTTCATTCTCTCAAAACCATACAACCTTCAAAGTGAACCAAAAGTAAATAAGAAAGAGAAAGTTCGATGGAACCGACTGGTTGATGTTTGTCACATTTGGCAGGTGCTTTAAACTGACTGCAACTTTTTTATGAATAGAGGCAGGATGGTAAGTTTTTTACTCCCGTTCACCTGAAAATGGTCAGAAACGATTCCTTTACATATGTTTCAAGCAGCTTACGACGTCCGTTTTTAGATCTATTGTCTGGGAGCCACCATATGAAAAAATTTTCTCCAATAAAAAATCAAGCAAAGTATCGGATGAGAGATCCTCCATTTGATGACGACCTCCGCAAATGTTTTGAGGATCACGATTTGAGGGCATGCATCTGAAATGTCGAGTGAAACAGGAAACGAGTAGTCAGTGCTAATTTGGAGCAGGATTTGTGGTCTGAGAGAGTCTCCGTCGCCGAGTACTGGCATTTATGCCGGTGGATGAACGAATCACCCATGCTTCAACGGAAGAGAAGCTAACTATGAGCGCATAGAATGCGTATTTGAGCCCTGCCCTCGCTACGGTGTGAAAATTCTGAAGAAAAAGAAGACTTCCGCTGAAGGAGCAGATGAAGAGCGACTTGGTTTCACTTGGTACTTACTACTATCGCCTAACAGCGAAGAGAAGAACCGAACTTCGCATTTGGTTAGGGTTGACCTTATTTGGAAATTAAAATGTAGTCTCTGCGTGAACAAAGTTAACGTACAATATGTACCATGCTTACAAAGCATATCTGGATGTAAAAAAAAAACCGGCTTGAATACACAAATATTTTAATCTAATCTTAATTATTGCAGTTTTTCAAATTTACGAAAAGCTGTCACATATTCTATCATCCACAATACTCTCGCACATGCATACATACACACATACACGCGCACACACACACACACCATCGTCAACACCAACCTACAGCAGGCAAAGACCTTTAAGCGAACCAAAAAAATAAAAATAAAAATATAATAGTTGTAGCAACTGAACAATCCAACAACACAACTTCATTCACATGGGCCACAGTAGCTGACAGATCATTCATTGCTAAAAAAAAAAAACGCGCAACAGCAGCAGCGGCGACAACAATAACAACTGCTACAACTTGTCACAGCTGTCAGTCTTTAACTTTATCTCTGTATTAAATTTTGCATGCAGCCGGACAGTATTAATTTATATGCTTGCCCAACAACAACAACAACAACAACAATAATGATAATAATAGCAACGAAAATAAAAAATTGTCCAAAAAAGACACAAAAAAGTAATGTACAGTTCGCACACACACCCACACACACATACACATACACAGAACTCACATGCTTGAAAGGGAAACACGAAAAAATTGTGACGAGTTCAAACGTTGTGAGGCGAGGTGGCTAGGCGACACGAGGTGCACAGTTGACCTCGAATGTCAAGCGAAGCTGTCAAAACATGTTGCCAGAGTAAATGGGGTCTCCATCGTTCGCCTTCAAAATGGCGAGTGTCCCTGGAAGGAGAGGGACCAGTTGTGTGTGTGTCAATAACTACATACCATATGTATATACATAAGTGAAATTTTTGTTGGTGGCCACTTCATACGTTGCACGAGTAATTAAATTTCTACTCTTTCAGCAATAACAGTACCTCTGCTGGCACTATACTCGTAGAATTGTGTTAGAACATTTCTAACCGAAATTCTCATTTGTTGGCAGTTAATTAATGGGAAAAAAGTGGTCACAAAAAATTTGTGTATGCAAGTCCGTGACATTAATTAAGAGAGGGCGAAGTTGATATTGCACACGGGAGTAATGCAACCAACTGACTTTCAAAGAGTAATGAATTTAATAAATTTATTGTTGATAGACAGAGTTTTCGAAAACTTATTTTTAACAAAATTTTGTCAATTCTATGCTTATACCACATGGAAATATGCAGTTACCTAGATTACTGTTCTATTCAGTTGAATTCAGGTAGGTAGGTAGGTAGGGAAGTACAATGTATATTTGACAACGCCCCCAGGATTCCTATTAGAGCTCCTGCCATTCCTTTTAAATTTCACCAGACGGCATATACGACTCATTTTCCATTTCAGCTATATCCAGAAGTTAAAAGTAGAAAAATTTAAATTGTTACAGCATGGTGCCCGAAATATTAGCTCCTCATGCTATAATTATGGGAAAATCAAAGGGTATTTCCTATATATGCTATCTTTTCTGAGAAACTTTAATGGAGAAACTCTCAGAATAAATCCACTTTTTATTACAGGAAGCTATAGAGTCAGCAATTCTAATTCAGTAGCAAAAGTAAGGGGTGGTCCAAGGAGACAGATCACGCATGAGTCATGTAAAGCTGTCTTGTTGTTTTTGTTCAGTATTCTTTGGCATTTCATCATGGCAAGACTTACGTCTGAACAACGTGTACAAATCGTTCAACTTTATTACGAAAATTCACGTTCTGTAAAGAATATGTTTCGCGTGCCTCGCTCAACTTATGGTCCACATAATCGGCCTACTGAGCGTACTATTCGCAACACTTTCCATTATTGGATAATAATATTCGACCGAATAGACCACGTCTAGTACGCAGTGAAGAAAATATAGCGGTCGTAGCTGAGAGTATACACGAAGACCATGGAGAGCCGATTCGACGCCGTTCGCAGCAACTCGGACTGACATATGGAACGACTTGGCGCATTTTACGTTGAGATCTTAAATTCAAAGCGTATAAAATACAGCTTCGACCTTCCCAATCGAAATCGCTTCGTTCTATGGGCTCTTGAAAAGTTCCAAGAAGTTCCGACGTTTTCAAGCTAAATTTTCTTTAACGATTAAGTCCATTTCTGGCGCAACGGATATGTAAACAAGCAAAATTATAGCATTTGGGACGAAAAGCAACCTAAAAAAATTCAAGAGCTGACATCTCATCCATCCTGTGTGGATATGTAAAGTGTCATTCGCTAGTTACCAGTCGAAAAGCTCGAACGAATCATCGAAAATTTATCTCATTGGATGGACCATCCGAGACGTTACTGCGGCCAACATTTGAAAGAGATAATATTAAAAAAATAAATGTTAAAGAGTGTTCTTTCGAATGATTATAAACATTCCCTATAAAATATGACGTTTCTTTTATATTTCAGAGCTACATCAACGCAAGCTTTAGACTACAGAAGTCTCAAAACTAACCTTTTTTTTATTGTTTTTAACGCGGATCCAGTACTCAAGATTCACACTTTGAGTTTATAAAGCAATTTCTTTTCAAAGGTGGATCAAGTTTGCAAGAATACGGTTCTTGTAAAGTTTTACCCCTCTTTTAAAATGATTTTTTTTTTTTGGCTGTGAATGTTTAATGGGCCTGCTCAGAAATTCCTATTCAAGAATTAAAATCGAGCGTTTCATATAGTCCGAGAAGAGAACTTAAGAATAAAAGTGATAGGAAACGCTCCAACGAGACTTGCCTAGAATGATCGAACAAAACAACATTACTAAGCCTTGACCTCGCTAGCAAATAAAAAATTTTTGTGTACTCTAAACTACGTACGGAATACATTCGAAAACGACATTCCGTCTCCTCCGGTTGCTATAGCCTGTATTTCACCTCAAGGCCACAGACTTTCAGCAAATTCAGCATAGAAAGTCATCAGCATAAAATAGACATAAGCTTTAAGGTCGCTTAACAAATATTTAGCCTTACGCTTCAATACCCCTGTTCAAAAATTGTGCAATATTTATATATGTACCTATATAAATTTATTACAATAATATTTTATCATATTACTCTTGAAATATTTCCAGGCGGATGCTTAGAAGTGACTTTCAAAATCTAACAAAAGTTAAATATTTTTTATCGATTTGCATCTAACAACTTACAAATTAAAATAACAACAACATTTCATCATTGAATTCATTACGTGCAAACGCACTTACGTGTATGTATATACCTACATATGTACATAAGAAAATACATGCAGGTTTTTAGGAACAAATGTTGCAGTCATACATAAATATATACAGCTATATATATTTTATTTTATTTACTTTACCCTCACAATTTTGTCCGCATTTTTGTGTTAGTCACTGTATGTTTATTTTGCCACAACATAAAATCAATAAAATGTTACATTTTCAATTCATTTGGATAATAAATATAGTTTAAAAAACTAAAAAACACGCTTTTAAAGAATATTGTACTAAAAAGTTGAAAATAATTTTGAAAATAAACTTAAGACAATAGTATATAAAAAATACTTGTATAATTAAGAGAAAAGCGCGCTGCGCTTTGTACCATAATTTCCATATATCGAGCGCCCCACGCTTTTCTCTTAATTATACAAGTATTTTTTATATACTATTGTCTTAAGTTTATTTTCAAAATTATTTTCAACTTTTTAGTACAATATTCTTTAAAAGCGTGTTTTTTAGTTTTTTAAACTATATTTATTTTTAACTTTTTAGTTTAATATTCTTTAAAAGCGGGTTTTTTAGTTTTTTTAAACTATATTTATTATATACTATTGTCTTAAGTTTATTTCCAAAATTATTTTCAACTTTTTAGTTTAATATTCTTTAAAAGCGTGTTTTTTTTAGTTTTTTTTAAACTATATTTATTTTATATATTTTTCTAATTAACTCTATTTTGATTTTTTTTCTCTGAATTAATGAGAGAACGTATAATAATTATTAGTATGGATTATTATACGTTCTCTGATTAATTTTGTTAACGCTACGATGTATGCAACGATTCGCATTTCAAATATTTCATATTGGGATCGCGTCACCGCTAAAAAGTTACAAACTGACAGACGGACATACTGACATACGGACTGACATACAAGTGAAGCTAATATAAAGCGTGTAAAAAAGATGTATTTACATTGTTATTTTTCGGCACAACGGAATGTTTACCTCTATCTGAAGGCATGTGTGTGCACAAACACACACATAAAGAAATAAAAAAAAAAATTTTGCAGGAAGGTACACAGCCACACCTAACTGCGTACATATATATTTATGTACATAAGCGCCAAAACTACACTAATTACTTTTTCTTTAAATTTATAAATTTGTCATCCACTTTTAACACGTAAGAAATGTAATAAAATAGAATTAAAAAAATTAAAAAAGAGGAAAACAATAAAATAACTAAACTTAAGAAACTTGAAATAAATTAAAACAAAACAACATCATACAAAACAAATCATCATAACACTAAACTTAAATAAAATATGTTAAAAAGTAAAATAAAATAAAATAAAACTAAAAAAAATTTATATCAAATAAAATAAAATAACTAATTAAAATAAAATGAAATAACATCATACAAAACAAATCATCATAACACTAAACTTAAATGAAAATATCTTAAAAACTAAATTAAAAATTAAATATACTAAATAAATTTATATTAAATAAAATAAAATAAATAAAAATAAATAAAATATGATAGAAAATAAGTTAAAAATTAAATAAAACTAAATTCATTTATATTACATTAAATAAAATAAAATAACATCATACAAAATGAATCATCATAACACTAAAATTAAATAAAATATGTAAAAAAAATAAGTTGAAAATTAAATAAAACTATCTAAATTTATATTAGATAAAATTAAATTAATAAAATAAAATAAAATAGCACCATACAAAATAAATCACCATACACTAAAAAAAATATGTTAAAAAATTAAATAATAATTTAAAAAAAAAAATTTAAATAAAGCCAATTAGAATAAAATAAACACTTGAATAAGAAGAAGAAAAAAAAAATTAAAAAAAAAATTATAAAATGAAATAAGTTAAATAAAATTGAATAAAATAAAGTGAATTGAAAGTAAAGCATAATAAATAATACACGAAAATGAAAACGAAATGAAATAAGAAGTGATAATACAAAATTATATTAAAATTTATCAAATCTAAAATTTACTAGCTCTCACAGTCATTTTAAACAGATAATTGTAATTTCAAGGAAAACTATTAAAGAATAGTAAGTTCGGATTGAATCGAGTATTAGATACTCTGCTGAAATTTTTAGTTATTAAGTCCAGTGAAAAGACAGCGGTTATACGTACGCTGGCTAGGTCATGTCATGTTGAAAGTATTCGATGCAGTACCCGCTAGACCTACTGGTTTTGGCGCGCGATGGGACACACGGAAATATTGTGAACAGACGGGAAATTTCACACGCACGGCAGTTACATGAAAATTTACGGTGGTTTAAGCGGGCGCTTAAACAGAACTTGAGTCCAAAATGTTGACGGATTGCGCTCATATTTAATTCGTCTTCATATGGTCAATCTTAAGAAACAAATTTTATCCAGTTCTGTTCAGTGCCCAGTGGTATTTCAGATATACTTTTTGACCCAAAACTGGGTGGTATCACGCCTACTGGAAATTTGTTTACACCGCACATTTAGTTACTGAATTATTGATTGTCGAATATTACAGTTAAATAGGAGATGGACAAGAGTTTGGTAAGATTTTACCCATTTGTAATAGCGTTCGTACTTGTGATCCAAGGAATATTTGGACCAAATTTCATCACAATATTCCAATAAGTAATTATGTTACAACACACACACGGGCGGGCGAACGGACAGACAGCAACATGACTATCTCGTCATTCCATGAAGTTTGAAATATAATATATGTGTATGTACATATGTATGGGCGGCCGCGGTAACCGGGTGGTTAGCATTGCGTTCTGACATTCGGAAGGCTCGGGTTCAAATCCCGGTGCCAGCAACATCCGAAAGTTATGCAAAATTACAATCAGCCGTTCGGAGGCGGCTTAGTATAAACTGTAGGTCCCTCCATTTGTTGGAAAAACATCAAGACGCAAAACCACAATTCGGAGGAGGAGTTCGGCCGAAAATCGCTTCAGCGGTTACAAAGTGCCAACTATACCATATATTATATTATATGTAGGTATATGTATCTAGATTATTTTAGAGCGTTGCATATACGATTGTAAAAGAATGTTTGGAAAATTCAACTAAACAATAGTTGAAACAATTGAAAGAAAAAGTCACCAAACCCTCACTTTTGATCGCAAGTGTACGTACAAAGAGTTTAGTTCTTTATTCTGTTTTCACAAAATTTTGGGCTGCAACTATGTTGTGTTATGCAAGAAAGTTGAATTTTTGCGCCAGCAGCATCTCAACTACCCGCAGTGAAAAATTACATTACATTTGCAACATTGGCAACTGGGAAAATACACGTTAATTTGGGGGCAGTGAAGAGAAAAATTGTTAAAAAAAAAAACACGACAAAAGTTCAGGTCATGTAGTTTCCTGCGTCTTTTGAAACTTGTGAAGTGTTGTTTTTGCTTATTATTGGCACTGTGTCTCAGTCCGTTCGCCAACTTATCAGCAGCTGACTTGGTGTGTTGTTGGTTGTAAGGGCAATGAAAAGTGTTTCTTCAAAGGTATTGCGTACATCGAAAGGTCAGTGTTAACTTCGTTCCGTGCTATTTACAACTTTCCTTTCGACCTTTTTTCTATTTCTTCTGTCAAGAGTTTTTCTTTTCAACACTTAAATGGCTTTTAAGTATTGCAAGTGTCAGCTAACTTTTTTTGCTGCGCAAATAATTTTTTAAATGTGTTAAAATATTTAATAGTTTAAAGTAAACGTAGCTTGGATGACAACTGACTGCTTTCGCTTGTGTGGGTAGGTAGGATAAAGTGCCATCGCTTGCAATACAATAACTATCTGCATAGAGACTATTTGCTAGTAGCAGAACAATTCTCTCTCTCTCCATCTCTCTCTCTCTCTCTCTCTCTCTCTCCCTCTCTCTCTCTCTTTCTTTCTATCTCTCTATCTCTTCAGTATATACAACAACTGAGGTAAAAGATATTAAAGTGTCTATATCATACGTATAATGGAAAATTAACAGCCTTATTATGTATTGCGAAGCGAACGCTCCTTTCGTGTCAGACACGAATCGTTCGCATATTTGTATTACGTATTTCGAACACAAAGCCAAACGATAACAGCTGATTCTTACGTGATATGTTATTGAAAAGTACATTCTCTATTACGAATAGTATGCAAAACAACGAAGAGACATGTCAAATTCAAACGAAAGCTAGTTTGGTATCGTTGCATTAAATTCTAAATGGATCAGTCATGTAAAAAAAGGTAATATTAACTAATTCAATCAATGCTTGTTTTGAAATAACATATTAAACTTATTTCAGCGTTAAGAAAACTACTAGCATCCAGTTTGAGATGCTCATTAAAGAATTGGAGGCTAAGGTAGACTTGGCTAGAGGCGCTCCTGTATTTGGGGCTGATAGAATTTCTTTCGATGCCCAGTGGAAGAAAGTTCCGGATAAATTGAACGCGAATGGACCTCCACAGAAAAGTGTGGTGGAATGGAAAAATGTGAACGTGGATTGGAATTACAGTTTAAAATACAAAATATGTATATGTGAAAATGTGTTTAAAAATGTAAACATAATATTCTTTACGCAATTCTCTACATATTTAGATTTGGGCTGATCTTAAAAGTCGGAAAAAACGAAAGATTTTAACGAATTTAATTGAAATTTTAAAAAACAAATAAAACTATTAACAAATCATAAAATTTGTTTGAATGCTAGTTTTGCTTTTTCATTACATTTTATTTTGTATATATATTTTTTGAATATATACTAACACCATATTGTAAACAAACAAATATAAATGTCAACGAACGAGAATATAAAGAAGGAATGAGCAAATGAGCACTGCCAGATGTTTAAAATGTAACTTTAAATAGATAGAAATTAGAAAAAACACAGTGTTTTTATTTTAATTATTATATAAATGACATATGGCAACATGTTATTTGACAAATGATTCCTTCTCGCATTTCTTTGTTACGTAGGCAACGTAAGGGTTGACGAACGATTCGTTCGTCAAACCTTTCGTTCGCAATACATAATAAGGCTGTAAGTAACCTAGTCTCTAGTCTCTCTCTGGAATTTATGTAATAGGTAAAAGTCTACGCAGAAGTTAAAATATCAAAATATACTGAGAGCGTAAATAAACCTATTTGAAGATAAGGAAAGTCACAAATCAGCACGGGGTTTATCCACTTGTAATTTAAAAAAAAAATTTTTTTAAATTTTTCGGATGCACTTTAACAAAGAAAAGCATTTATTTTGTTTGCATACCCCCTTAACATAAAAGAAAGTAATAAAATACGTTGGAAATTTTGAAGATAAATTTTTTGCCTTTCTACTGAACCATTGATTTCTCTCTTTCATGGCGCTCTCTCATAACTTAGATCATATCAGCTGAGTCGGCACGTCGTTGGCTAGCTGGACTATTAAAAAATTCCCGACTGAGTAAATTACAAAAAACGCTTTGTTATGCGTGAGTCGTGGTAAACTATTTAAGGAACTTACAACATAGTAAAAACCAAAAAAAGTTAAAACAGAGATTGAAAGTTACTAGGTGTGTTCAGACTTGTTAATCTGGTACATTTTTTCCAAAAAAATTTTATTAAGAGTAAAAATGTCGCGAGAAAGTACAAAATCAAAAATTATCGAAAAACTTGGTTATCCATTAGTTATTATATTTATGTTTTCTCAAAGAACAAAAACAAAAAATAGAAAATTAAATAAATTAGAAACATTTTTCTAGTTTTTTAATTAAATCCTGTAAGTGATTTATATTTAACTAATATTCGTTTTTAAATTTTGGTTCTTAACTAGCTACTTAAAAAAACCAGACAGAATTGCCTTTCATATTTCGAAATTCGGAATCTGGCAACTGACATTTTTATCGTAAAGTTTGAAATTTTTTGACTTCAAAAAATATTCAAAAATTCAGTTAAAAAAAAGGCAAAAAAGCTGTTGCTTCTCTAATGAGTCCTGTCGCGGTTGCAGAGTGATATCCGGGAGTCGGTTGAGCATTACCTTTTCCATTGCCTCGCCCTAAGTGTAGGCCAACATCGTTTCATGAAACAAACCAAGTGGTTTCAGCATTTAGAAAAGTGAAAGTAAACTCTTCTATCACAGTGGGTCAACAGGACTAAGTGCGCTCGATCATAAGACTAACCACGCTAGTATTCATAAAATACTGCGATTCGAATCAAAAAAGCTACGATACCTCACAGGTGCACCTTGGTATATGCACAACGAAAATATATTTAGACACCTTGAAATACCAATGGTAAACACTGAAGCGACAACAATACCTATCGAAACTGCAAAATCAGTCCAATCCTCTAGTCAACGTTTTAGCCTGCTCAGCAAGTCGAACTCCCCTTCGAAAAAAAAATCTGCCAGTATTTTGAAGACTAATACTGTTATTAATGGAGTAAATTTATTAGTTATTAAGATTCTAAAACTTATTGCTAGACTTAAATTAAGGCGACTCTATGAATAAATTTCTTTGATGTGTAAAAAAAATAAAAGTATCCCCTTAACAAATATTCTGAATGCATCAACCGCCTCTTCAGGTACCGAAAACACTGCTCTCTCAGTGCTAACATATAACAATGGAAAGCAACTGTAATTAATGATACGATCTACTTTGCAAAACACAATAGTCTTGTATTCATAATTTTTCCCAAACTGAAATACAAAATATTGAAATTATGCTTCAATACCTGCTTGATCTTTTTATGAAAATCCATTAATGTTTTTGCTTCATGCTATCGGGGAAATTTGATACTTTTTGCTCCTCGCAGCGTCAAATGCGTGCCTATGTGTATGCATTGGTATGTGCAACCTTATTTGTTCAGCTGACGAGCCAAATCTGACGCGTCATAAATTAAGGTAATTTTCCGTTGACGCCAATGGATTCTAGAACTTAATTAAATTGTAATCGAACACCAGTCAAAGAAGAATGTCGAAATCAATAAAAAAAATAACATAGAGTGATGTATAAAAAGTAAGGTGCATATATTTTAAGGGTTTTCCAATAATAGGTGTTATTTTGAATAGCCTACTATACCGGTAGATGTGACTTTTGAAGCTGTAATTTTTTGACATTTGACTACTGGCGTAGAGTAAACATGGAACGATACACGCTTCAACAATGCATTAAATTTATTAAAATTCACTTTAAAACTGATGACGGTATTCAGACGGTTCGCTAAACTAAAACAATTTTCAGTCGTCGTGAAGCACGTTGTCGGTTTCGCAACACAGAAATTGGTGGACAAAATTTGAGCTGTTGGGACAAGTTGATGATAGGAAGAATAAAACAGGTGCATGTCGCTCAACAACAACTGAGAATATTGCTGCTGAAGAAAACACAGGTTTGTTCATTCCTCGTCGTCTTAAGGATTATACTTTCTGCTCAAATATAAACGAGACTGTTCCTTCTTCGAATTCTCTTTTATGACTTCAATCGACTGAAAATGCTTTCCACGAAGCGGCAATTTGAGTTTAGGGAAAAGAAAAAAGTCACACGGTGCCATGTCGGGTGAATACGGTGCTTGCGAAACAATATTTACGTTGTTTTTGGTCAAATAATCGCGTACAAGACGAGACGTATGGGCAACAATTTTGGAACAAGTCGAGCAGACACACGTCTCATGCCCAAAACATCGTGAATAATGCTATGAGCGGATCCATTTGAGATGTTGAGCTCACTAGCTATCTCTCTTTCAGTCACTCGACGATTTTCCAACACAATTTTCTTTACTTTTTCGACGTTTTCTTCGTTTATTGACGTTGCTGGACGACTATCATGGGGCAAGTTCTCCAGCGATGTACGGCCGTCCTTGAACGACTTATACCAATCAAAAATACGTGCACGTGATAGGCAAGACTCCCCATATGCCTTCTGCAACATTTTCGTTGCGTCCGTCGCACTTATTCCATTGGAATAACAAAATTTCAAACAAACTCTTTGCTCAACGTTTATTTTTTATAGTAAAATTCGAAAAACACACTCGAGGTGGACTTGTTTATAGTGCTGTAAAAAAAAAACTATGTGACAGATCGCGCTCAAATTTGACATGTAAACAGTATGGCTATATGTCTTGTCCTTGTCGAGTTATGGATAAAGGCTCGTTTATATTTGAGTAGAAGGTACAACAACAACGTCGTACCTTTACTGATTGTTTTCATAAAATGCATAAAGTGATTCGGAGTTTCATCGAAAAAACGTCTTGACTCGTGAATCCCATTTCCATCTCGATGGATGACTACGTCATTAAGCAAAACTGTCACATCAGCAGTTCGGATAATCCAAAGTTTATTATTGGAAAGCCTCTCCATCCTCAACGTGTAATTGTTTGGTGCGATTTATGGACCTTACTGTTTCGAAAATGAGGATCGAGCAACAGTTACGGTGAATGGACTGCGCTCTGACCGGAATTGGATGGTATTGATCTGGACAACGTTTACTTTCAACAAGATGGCGCTCCGGGCCACACAAGCATCAAAACCATCGTTCTTTTAGGGCAAAACTTTTCGGACCATGTGACCACCGAGATATTGTGATTTAACACCTCGCGACTTCTTTCTTTGAGGCCACATGAAAGATACAGTTTACACCAATAGGCCAACGTCGATTCAAGATCTCAAAGATGGAGTTCGTGTAGCTATTGGAGGCATACAGCATCCACTTTGCGATTTGGTGATGGAAAATTATGTAAAAATGATTTCCATTATTAATGGCATATCTCTATCTTATACATAAATGAACATCCGATCATCCATCTCAAAAAATGCTAAATTGCTTTGAATAACAAAATAATAAATTAAATAACAGAATTGGAAAACCCTGTAGCGTAGGAAAATGGGACAATGTCGCTAACGATACAACTACCGAGTTGCTTTTTTTTGCTTTATTTTGAAATTGATGTGAAGATCATTTTAGTTAATTAATTTATATTATTATTTTTGAAAAATTCATATAATTTTTACCGTTATTTAGTCATTCTTGGGTGTTTTATGAACATCAAATTATTTAGTTTACCTGCAAAAGAACAAAAGAGAGAGATAAAAATTATTAAATATTTATTTAAATATAATATTTACATTTAATATATAAATGTAGTAATCTTAATTTGTAAGTTATCTTTATAAAAACAAATTTCTTAGCTTTAGCCACCCATATCACCTCAAACGAATTCCTTTATACTCGTACATATTTATCATTAATAATTCAAATAAGCAAGTTGAATATTTGATGGCAAGCAACGCAAACCATTTCTAAAATTTTTTAATATGTATATTCATACCCATAGTAAGTCTCAGTGGATTAAATGAGCGTCTCGTACATGGCAAATATAATTAAATACTTAAAACAACAACAACAACAGTTTGAGTAAAATCGTAGTAGTAAGTTTTTGTGCTTAAGGGAATACGGATGAAACTTTTGAAAGGAACTTGAGTATGAGTTAGTAGTCCGTTGGGCTTTGGAAGTGTTAGCGTGGAAAAAATATAAAGTATATTGAGTTTTAAAATATCATGAAAATTTCATGTTTTTTGCTTTGAAGGTTGTTGGGGATAATTTTGCTTACGTTGTGAACTCAAATATTATATTTATACGTAGTATGTATGTATGTATGTATGTACATATTTGACTTGCTTTTGGTAAAAGTCAAAGTATGTTTGAGTTTTTAATTAACCTCTTTAGACTGCCACGTACAGGAGATTTTCATATATACGAGTACTCATGCATGTATATGTATGTATTTGTGTCTACACACAAGTGCTTTTTGGTACAAATTTCCATAAAGTCGTTGGATAAATTTTCTCTTTTTTTTAATTTTTTTTTTTTGGTTTGAAGACTAATTTTTACCGATACATATTTTATGTCCAAGCTATATTAAAACAAACCGCAGAAAATATTATTTATTTTGCAATTCGGTTTCCCTTTTCTTATAATAAATGTCTTATATCTCACCGTAGAGAAGCCAAAGAAGATTTTAATTTTAATTTCAATTTATTAAGTCAATGATTTACAAATCTTACAGACTCAATGGAAAATTAATTAAAAACTTTAAATTATGTTTGTTTACTGCGAATAGAAAGCATTAAGTATATAGAAAACACGAGGCAATCAATGACAAATAAAGCTTTCTTAATTCCTTTTCAACAAATTGGTTGCAGTCAACTTGGATCAGCCTTAAAAATAGGAGGGTTGACCTTACTTTGGCTACGATTTACTGTCCGCCACGTTTCGTAATAACACAAAAACAACTTAGCGACTTTTTCATGACTCTAGGAGATAGGTTCCTAGCTTGAGGTGGCGACGTTTGCGCCCCGATCTCCCGATGCAAAAATTTGTCTTAAGGTGGCAGAAAACAAACTAAAAAAAAAACATTAAGATACGAAGAAGAAAGATATATCAAAAATCTTATAACGTCTTTGTCTCCCAACGTTTCTACTAAAAAATCTCTATGGAAAGCTAGCAAAAACCTTAAACCGCCAGTAACCACTGAAGTGCCGTTGAGACTGCGTAATGGTTTATGGGCAAGAACGGATGAAAGAGGCGTCTTGTTTTGCAGATCACCTAAGTGCGGTATTTCAACCAAATACTGCTCCAGGATACACTGTTACTTGCGGAATATGGATGGTATCTTTGTCTGAATTAAAAAATATTATTAGTATTTTAAATCCGAAAAAAATCCACAGTAGACGATCACATCTCACCAAAAATGCTAAAAGAATTGCCAAGCACTGCTCTTGTTTCAAAAAACCGTCTAATGGTTCCTTTCACAGCAAAAAAAAAGACAATTTATCTTTGACAACTTTCAGGAGAAATGTCGATTTCTGTTACCAGACTTAAATAATGGAGAGACGGAGAGACAACGGTTCACGGTTAGCGCTTTCTGAACTCCTCCCACTGTAGGACATGTAAAAGGGAATATTGAAAGAACCTTTCTTAGAGCGAAGATATTTCCAAAAGACGCTTGGATTTATGGACATGATGTATATCAGAAGTTCAAAGATTAAAAAATAAGATCTAAGATGTTATTAATCCCAATCGGAAAAGAATTAACTTGAATTAGATTCCCACTAAAAATGCTCTCAAGCAATTTGTTTTATGGTAATTGTAACTCTATCTTTAATCTTTATCTTTCTTACTATTCAACCACTATTTGCCAATAACGAATGTGTCATATTCGTGAAGTTTGCTACTCACCTCTCCATTTCTTCCACAAATTATCAACAACTTTTGAAATTTATAAAATAATTACAAATGGTTAACTTTATGGTAAACTGTGTAACATTACTGCTTAGTCTCTCCAAATTCCTGTTGCCTGGAACACAAGTGGGAAAAACAACACTTATTGGGTATCTACTGCTTAAAACTGGAACGGCCTAACACAACCTTATTATTAATTCTGAAACTAACAAAGTTTCGACGCTTCAAAAGTGGTGATTTTAGTGTCGAAAGCAAAGAGGGAGTCCAAACAGGCCTGGTGTATTGTGAGCTGCTGAAATCAGGCGAAACATTTGATGCGAAACGTTATCGACTTGTATGAAAAGTGTCCAGAAACGAGCGAAATACAGAACAAGATGATTTTGCAACATGACAATGCTCGGCCCCACGTGGCTGTAATGCTCAAAAAATAACTGGGAATGTCGTATACTCCATAATTTGCTCATTCTGACTGCTAGCTTTTTCGACCGATGAAATACGATTTATAGGGTCGCCGACTCGGGTCTTTTGAAGAAATCGAAAAATGACAATGATAGGAGCGATGGTATTCAAAAATTACCAGAGGAACGGGAGAAAGTTGTCGCCTCTGACGGATAATACTTTGTTTGACGTAATTTTTCCTTTTTTTTTCAATCAAAAATACTTTTTTAGCACAAAAATCGAACCGCATTAATTTGTACTTCCAATAATGTATCCGATAGCATTTCAGGTATAACGCATTTGATATTTTTCAATTCATGCATTGAATTCACTTAAGCGTAGCAATTGTGGAAATGATTGTTATGCTTATGTTTTGTTTACTTAAAATTCATTTGAAAACTGTCCTCGGATATTTGGCACTACCCAGAGGACATTTTGCGCTTTTGATGCCGACTTTGCGCCTGCCTTTTTTAATGTATAGTGAATCATTCATTCATTCACTTTCAGAGCGTACCTACGCCAGGATAGCACAATTCTGCTTGACGACTTTAAGGCCAGGGTGGGTGAAGAAGTTATCTTCGGCACTACTGTTGGAAAATTCAGCTTCAACGATGAAACAACTCCAAATGTGTCGAAACTGATCGACTTCGCAACTACGATGATTTTAATTTACCGCTCACGGTCATTTTGTGAGAAAAAAATATAAACTGAAAAATAATTTTTAAACTTAACTTTTTGCCCACTTTTTTTGCTGCGGTCCCTGCTTTGAACAAAAACCTGGTTTCAAGCAAAAAATAAATAAAAAATTATGGAAAATTAATATTTGGTAGGACGTTTTTAAGATCCTGTTTGTTTTTTATTGTCCGTGGTCTATGGTTTCAAATCAGGCGATTAGAGTGGAGAATAAGTTGATGGGGCACGTTATATAAAAACTATGTCTTGTAGAAAGTACCAATTTCCTTTAAGACTCATTTTATCTGAGAATTGCATCAGATTTACTTTAAGGAGGTTCAAATATACCATACGACCCATTGTTGTATGGGTAATAATATTAAATTCGCAAAATTCGTTTAGTAAATGTTGAAAACTAAGAAAAAAAATGGTTAAAATATGTTTTTTATTCTTCATTTGAATTCGCTTGGTATACATTTTTTTTCCTATTTCGCATACATATGTATAAAGCTGGGAAATGCATTATTGGGCGGGGTATCTATACTTTATTGGTCCACTGTACATATGTCCGTAGAGCTAATTTTTTACATAAAAAAATATTAATAATTAACGTAAAGCTTAGCTGTAAGTGATATTTGCATTCATTGATTTGTAAATAAAATCTCTGTTACACTTAAATCTTTCACGCCAAACACATGTGTATGTATGTATGTATGTTAGTTTATATATAACCCTGCGAACATTTTTTGTCCGTATGGTCCTTTGAAGTAATCCAATAAGTACTCCTTTGTAGTGTACTATTGCGTCAACTCACGTCTCGCTATCATCCTGTTGTTTGCCGATGATTGCTCGTGTTTTAACAATTGCTTTAATACTAAACGAAGATGTAAAGGGTGGTTAAATTGTAAGCGCCGATGTTGAATGTGAACAATACCTAAACGCCAAGTTTTTTTCCGAATTTAATTTGACATTTCTCTATTTCAGACTTACTCAATTTGAACCATGGAGAGATACACAATCCAACAACGTGTTAAAGTTATCCAGACTTATTATGAAAATTTTCGAAGAAAATCATCTTCAGTGATGAGGCACATTTTCACCTCAGTGGATTCGTCAATAAACAGAATTGCCGCATTTGGACGAATGAGAATCCAAGAGTGATTGTCGAAAAACCAATGCACCCACAAAGAGTGACTGTTTGGTGCGGTTTATGGACTGGCGGCATCATCGGGCCGTATTTTTTCCAAAATGAGGCCGGTCAGGCAGTTACTGTGAATGGTGTTCGCTACCGTGAGATGATAACGAATTTTTTATGGCCACAATTGGAAGATATGGATGTGGACGATATGTGGTTTCAGCAGGACGGTGCCACTTGCCACACAGCTAACGAAACAATGGCTCTTTTACGCAACAAATTCAATGGCCGTGTTATCTCACGTAATGGCGATGTCAATTGGCCCCCAAGATCATGTGATTTGACACTGTTGGACTTTTTTCTCTGGGGTTATTTGAAAGAAAAGGGGTACGTCGATAAGCCAGCAACAATTCAAGAGCTAAAGGATGAGATAATTCGGCACATTAACGGCATAGAAACTCCATTATGCCTCAGCGTCATCGAAAATTTGGACCATCGTATGGAGGTGTGCCGCCGAGGTCGCGGCGCTCATGTGGCCGATATTTTGTTACATACATAATTGAGTAATACCAATATAAAAATTTAACCACCCTTTATATCAATAACATTATTACTCGTATACGAAAAATGAACTGAAATTAAGTCAGTTTCGTTACGTTGATGAGCTCTGCTGGTACCTAGAGGACGTGCATAAGTTTCAAAATATAGAACAAATGCGATTTAAATATGTTAATTATTAATTGGCAATAAAATCATAATTTTAGTATATATGATAAATATTAAAATAGTAGTTTTTAACCAAAGCGAATTGTATTCGAAATTTAAATTATGTCTGAATATAATTTTTCGTATGTATATACTCCATGTATCTCTGTGGAGCAGTTTCAATACTAATTTCATGTATGTACTCCATTGATTAGTATTTGGGGTTAACCTCTTTTCTTGTCGTCCGCATATACATACATAAATACATATGTACATATGTATATATGTAAGTTAAGTACACCTAATAATACCAAACTTTTTGTCACAAATTTTCACCCATCTTTTGAATCACCATAATGGAATCGTTTTATCACTTCGTTTCCTGTGTATTAAAGTGTTATACTCAATGCTCAATGACGTAATCGATGCCATGACTGTGACACCAAATAATACAATAACAACAAATACTAAAAATTATAGCCTCAATTATTAAAAGCGATTTTTATGGCGCACATAAAGACACCAATAAAGGAACATTTAACCACACATACATATACAAATAACCGCATATCGATGGCAGACAGATTTAGCCACAGAGTAAGACCTACATACGTATGTACATATGTACATACTGGTATAAATGTATGTATGTCCATATACTTAACCACAACTGAAGGCAGACCGATCTGTTATGGCTTACTGCTCCGCTCTTCTTGTCTCACATCTTACTTCTTCATCTTTCACAGCGACCCATACGCTTTTCAATTCCATCTTATACGGCTAGTTGGCTCAAAGTGCAACCAATATGGCTTAGCTCACACCTCAATGCGCAGGCCATAAAATCGCACCCGAAAAACAGTCAGCAGTCAACACTTACATGTCAATACATACATACATACAGCAGTACATACATACATATGTACATATATAAGTATCAATTTACATATGTATACATTTGTATGTATGTAATCCCGTAGATTTGCAGCTCTCCTTTACCAATTTGCCAAGTGGCAATTGTAGCAGACGCAAAAACAAAATAAAAACAATAATAAGAAATACGAAGTAAAAGAGGCAAATTAAGTAAAACAAGAAAGAAAATGATGATGACGATGCGATGCGATGCAACGCGACGTGTTGATCTGCTATAAACGAGATGTGATTGTGTACTCTGCCGCCGTCACTGCCTTTGTCAATGAGCATGAGAAATGACATACATACATATATATGTGCATACAACCAGGCAGAGAGATGCAGCCGTGTGCAGCATTGCCACAAGTCTCAACGTGACACTCCGTGCAGCTTAACTTCCAACAATCGGACAATAATAGCAAATAGCAACAAAAGACCTTAACATGAAATATTGTGAAAATAGTAAAAAGGCGCAACAATAAACCTTAATAGCTGCACACAATAACTAATCAAAATAACAATAAAACACGCAGCATTTCAACATTCAACAATATCGTCCGTCGAGCGTTCAACATTTCACATGCACCATTCACATACCGACCACACACACATACACCCCCATAAACACGGGTACACGAATGCGCAGAGGCAGTCGTTGGCGGCAATACAGTTGCAGAGCAGGGCAGCGCAGAGACATTGGCGTTACGGCTGCGTCTGGGGTCTTTTGGGTGCTTCACAAATGTTTGTAGAGGAATGTTGTTAACGGGGCGTAACTTGAGATGACATAGGCACTCGTTACGAATGGTGGAACAAAAGGGGGAAAAGAGCAAAAAGGAGCGGATGTTTAAGTCGTTTAGTGAGTGCACTACAATGGCACAGTGGAGCGGAGACAAAATTTGGGTTGATAAAAATGAGCTGAATAAATGATGCGTTGGAAAGATGACTGAGAACCAACGAAATACGCACAGTACGAATATAACGGGAACTCCCAAAACAGGAAGCTAAAACTTTTGAAAGTCATGTTCATAGAGAAGCAAATTTTTACCCCGTGTGAAATAACACTATATTACTCGATTTAAACAAAAAAAAAAACTGATTTAACTAACATATCGCTTTTAAACTTAGAAGACGTTAAAAATTAAATTTATAAACATGAGAAGAAAACAACAAAGCATATAAGAGGCCTCAAGATGAGTCACACATTTTGTGAGGAAAAAGCAACGTGGAAAATGACGAAAGACCCAAACGGCACATTAGAATGCTCAGATGGACTACCATCTGACATCATGATGACTACAGCAGAGTCTAAGTTCGAGAATGCTTTAACCTTTACCATGACGTACTCGTTATCGGCCGCCTCCCAAAGGCTGATGATTTTTTATGAGGAGCCTTTATTTAATGTCAGAAATACACTCGGAGGGGTTGACATGCCATTCCGAGGGACGACCGCAATTAGAACATTAAACTAAATATTTTTTATTTAAATTAAATTTCTATAACTTTTGGATGTTGGTCATACCAGGACTTGATTCCTGACCTTCCGAATGGCAGTACGCAATGCTAACCACTCGGCTACCACAAATAATACCTCCTGTTATAGTTTAGGTACTATTTACGAGATCGAATGCAACGTGGTGTTTAAGTTCAAGGCAAGTAGTGGAAACAGACTCCAAAGGACATATCTAGTGGGTTGTTCGACGCATCATTTTAGTATATTTTGTACCAAGCCATGCATGCTCATTTCGTCAAAACATGCTTCATGGTGATGTTAAGTTTGCATTCAAAATCATCACAGACTTCTTTTCGGGGGGAGCAAAATTTATGTCGCCAATCCGCAGACCATAGCTTTGAGCTGTCGAAGCCAATTTTCGCCGGGAAATATCGCTTTTTGCAACAAAAATAAAGCCGATCATTTTTTGGATATTATAATCAAAACATGATTCAAATAATAAAGAAAGCAACAAATAAGGTTTGTGTAAAAAATAAATGATTTTAATCAAAAGTTATTCAAGTTTCAAATGTTATCGCAACCGATGACGCATTCTGCAATTGGTCTTATTAAACCGCTGAGAAGACTGTTCTCCGAGCACCTTGTAAGGTAGTATGGGGGTAGTGGGTTAACCACTCGGCGGTGATTTTTGGTTGAAATTTCTCCTACCTTAATACACTGCAAAAACACTGATTGAGGGGTAATTTAAAGAAATACAAACACGACTTACTGAACGTCATAATAATCATATGGTATATGTATGTATGTACGAGTATGTATGTATGCATGTTTACAAAATTACTGTAGTGATGAAGAAAAAATGCAATCAACAGCAAAGTAAATAAATAAATGAACAAATGTCAGTAGAGAAATGTAGAATTAATTTCAATATAAATAGAAATGTAAGCATATGCATATGAATGTAGTAATACAGATAAAAAGCAGAAAATCCTTCCAAAGAATTGCCTATTAAATAATGAGCCTTAGGGCTGGAGAAATGCTGAGATTAAAATACATATACATGTACTTACCATACATACATATGTATGTATGAGGGGATTAACAAAAGTTCGGTCAGTTGATGACTTTCAATTTGTCTTTTTTAAATCTAAAACTACCAAATCCTTTGCAGTAACGTTATTAGTCTTCCTTTCAAATTTTAGAACGATCAGCTAAAATGGAGACGAGAAAACACAAGATAGCTGAGGAAAGGTCAGACGAAATCCCATCACTAACGCAACCAGAAATTCGCAATGTGATTCTCTTCGGTTGCTGGCGTAATTTACCGCTAATACAAATATTCAGTGAATGCCAAATTATGTATATAACGATTGCACCGTCTTTAAAGACAATTTCTAAGTGGTTCCGAAGATTCCAGACCGGACATTTTTTCCATAGAAGACGAGTCCACAAAAAATCGAACTTTTGTTAATCCCCTCGTATATGCATATTTACCGCTGCTGAATTCATATTTCTAAGCAAGAAGGAGTCACTCTATTCTTTGAGGCCAAGAATTATTTGAATGACGAAATTAAAATTCATGGGACCAGACTCTTTAACGTTAAAAATTATTTTCGGGCAGCAGTATACTTTTCTTTTACTAATACAATAAGCGCCTAAAGAACTCTTGGAAAGTTAGTGTGGTCGAAAGAAAGTTGAGTACTTGACCGCAAGCGGCCGCACCTAAGGCATTAAGCAGTTTAATTGCGCTCGCCCATGTATCCCCATTAGGTGGTTGCGAAGAGTTCACTCGATTTTATTAATTGCTTACATTTCTTCCAACCATGCATGGTGACCTCCGTGAGGATAAAGCTGGGAGCATATTTGAAAATGTGACTTCTCGATCGGACACTCAAAAAAGGCAGTTCTCCAGCGTTTCGTCGTCCTCTGTGGAATGCAATTTCTATTTTCCATAATGCAGGTAACAATTTGGTCTGCCTGCTGTCCACGCTGCTTCATAATAATTTAGTGGTACGTCATGCGTTAGAAGAGTTTTAAGGCTTCAAGTGTTCCTCTATGGTCCATTGTTTTAAACAAAATTTGCAATCGCTGAAGGATGAAGAATCTGAGGTGGTCAATGATGATAACATCGCTAGAGGTGCCAGTGCAAATCAACTCATCCGTCATTTCATTGCTTTCTACATCCTTATGATCCGGGACCCAAGTGATATTCATTGTGTTTTCCAGACTATCGCTCTTAATTGCCTCTTGGCATGTCGTTTGACTGTATACAAGAAACCTGATATTCCTGTTAAAGCGGTTGCTTATTTGGCACCTTCAGTAATGCTCACAATTTCTGATTTGAATACAAAATTGTAGTCATTGAGTTTCAAGCTACCTAGGTTGATGGCGTGGTACATTGTTATTAGCTAATAGCGCTGCTTTACACATCACAATGTATGTTAATAGGCCTCGTGTCAAGGATGACTTTTAAAGCATTTGCTGAGGTAGTCCTCAACGCGATCGCTATACCAAGTAGATAGGTATTTTTAACCTATCCCAAGGGCTTAATACGGAACTTCTTTAATGTTGTCCAACACACTAGTGATAAACAATGTATCAAACGACACTTATGAAGAGCCAGTGTACCATGTGAGGTCGTTGCAGGCATTCCAATTTCAAGGCGCTTCACTGGTCCTGCTTTCAACTTGTGCCTTCAGCTAAGTTTTTATCAAGAATTATATAGAGAAGCTTAACAGAGTTTGAGGAAATTATAATGTTATACCTTAAAAATGGAGAGTTGAATTGATGAACTTTTGTCTTTCTAGCAAAAAGACAGATCTCAGATTTTTCTGGATTTACTGAGAGTCATTGTCTCTCAACCCAATCAGATGCGATTTCAAGTGACTTTTCTATTACTCGTGATATTCGGTTGGGGTGTTTGCTAAAAGAAGGTTTGACAAGATCATTCGCATAACGAACTACCTTAATGTTCTCCGCTGTGAGCAGCTATAGTAACTAGTTTATCATGGTGACCTACACTCTTTGTGGTATGCCACATGTGATTTTGTATATGGTTTGAACACCTTCTGTTTCACATACCGCCCGCCCATTGCTCAAAATATGGTTCAACCAGGTAAGTAGGCTTTGGTTTATCCAAATAAGGCAAGTGAATTTTTTCATTGTTAAAGCATCCTCTACGTCAATAAATGCCGCAAGAGTGCACTGCAGTTTATACAAAGATTTTGAAAATTCCTCGAACACTTCATGTAGAGCACCATCAACTGATGTACTTTTGACTAATGCATGCTGTCGGAATGACTGCAGCTCCGATGGTATTTGCTGGCTGCGGTCTCCTTACCAAGCTTCACTAAAACTATCAACATGGCTTTTTCCCACCTGTTCGGTGTATAAGCGAGACAGAACAGAGTTCTTTGCTCCATCAACACAACTGGGGAGATTGAGGGGTCATGGCGTAGTGTTTCACTAAATGAGTATACACTAAAATTTTGATTAAGTCTTCTAATTTGGGACCCTGCATCCTTGGTTATCAACCATAAACTTGCAGACTGCAGATCGATACCAAATTTTCGATTCTCGCCAACCTGTGCCCAGAAGAGGCGCCTCTCTTAGTTTATATTTATACTTTCGAAATTCGGTCCGGTAATCATCGCAGGATTTAACGGTATTTGTGCATTTAGCTTTGTTTAAGGCCCTTCGGCAGTTCCTTCCCATATTTTTTTTTTTACTACGCCGTCATTCAAAGCATGAACAGTTTAGATCTCGCTGAGGGCAGAAAATAATATAGCCAACACAAGTCTACTCCCTTTTCATTTGGTTGGCTTAAAACACTTGCACAAAGTTTCACAGTAAACGTAATGCTATAATTTTTGATACAAATTCTTAAGAACTAATTTTAACTGCTCTAAAATGGTACCAAGTTATGCTTGGACAGAAAAAACCGTTATATTTTCTATATTTTTACTTGTTTAATTCCCGCAAGCATCTAAAATACGTGAGCAAGATACACTACTGGAGATTTGTCTACACATAAATACATACTTAACTTTAAATGCTAAATTATAATTCAACAAATTCTTTTATGGTAACTCTTCATAGGCGCAGCAAATACACGCCCACCACACAATACTCATAGTCAACGTGAAGTCTGAATTGGTACGCGGAATAAACACTCGTTTCTAACTAATTTTTCCAAAGAAAAAGAAAAAACCTGCGGCTGCAAATGATTTTTATCGCTTAGATTATGCATGAGCGCGACGCGTTGCAACAACTAAAAAAAAACAAAAAGCAGCCAGGCAATG
The DNA here is from genome assembly GCA_037013455.1 of Ceratitis rosa. Lineage (NCBI taxonomy): Eukaryota > Metazoa > Arthropoda > Insecta > Diptera > Tephritidae > Ceratitis > Ceratitis rosa. The sequence continues at coordinate 10,511,090 of JAWMAG010000020.1, read as the reverse complement.
TGCTACACAAACGCCAAACGACAAAAATGTTGCACCCAGAAATAGCGACAGAAAGAAAAGGTGCACAAAGCAGAGTTCAAATAGGTGCTGAGTGCTAAGGAAAAGTCGGTGGAGCAGCAGCTGCGGTGTGGAGGGCACAGCACGAAGTAAACCAAGCTCACCCAAAAAACCAGGTTATTTGGCAGCTTGCGGCAGCGGTGGCGGCGCGTGTCTATTTGCAACACAGACAGACAGAAAATTTAACATAATAAAACAAAAACAAGCTTTGTAAAAAACATAATAATAATAAAGTGTTAGAGAATTGTAAAATAGCCAGAAATAATGTACAATATTAAATAAAGAAATAATAAACGTTGTTTAGAATTGTGTCAAAAAGATGATTAAACTCAAAATATAGTACCATAGGTAAGCTGGTTTGTGCTTAAAACAAAATTTTCTGTTGCTTGGTTGGTTGATTTTGCCTAAACTTTCTAAATAATAATAATATTAAGGAATATATAGTATTGGGAGAGTAAATTCCCCTACAATCAGCACGCTTTCAAGAATTCTATTTTAATGTTTCAAATAAATTCAATGTTCTTTCCGAAGTCGGAAGTGTTCTAGACCACCTTGATTTGGAAAAAAGTATCAGTGTAATAGCGCTTTTGTTTCTAATCGATCGATCTATGGTATATAGTTGAGGGTCTTATTTGATATTTAATAAAGACTGCCTTTTTGGGTGTCAAATTCAGCAAATTCTGAGTTAAAGGTGTTCCAGTTTTTAGTAAGCACTTTAAACAACGTAATTTTGCTCAAAGTAAATCTGCTTTGAAAGTTAACGAATGAAGAAGATTAAAATCAAATTTTAAAATAAATAATTCTGTATAAAAATTTTGAACAAATCCATTGTTAAAATATACGAGTACATAACGCAGAATCCTTTTAGCTATTGCAACCGATTGTTGTACTTGCACAAGCTATGTATGAGATTCATTAGTTGCTTTCCAATCAGATGACGATCCCGCGTGATGTGTTGGATTCATTATTCACTTAACTTAACTTTTCGATTGTTCCAAATGGTTTTGAAGTCAGTAAACTAATGTTTTATTAATGTTTCTGATGGAATGGAGACCTTTTAACACTTTTCAGGACAGTGGAAGTAAATCAACTTCAACGGCATTTTTCACCATCAGGAAGCAGTATAAAATTAAAGCGGGAATTTTTTATATCAAAATCAAAAAAAGTAGTACTATTTTTATGAGTAGAATATCGTGAAATTTTCACATCTGAAGGTTTGCACTAAGTGAAAATGCAATAGAGATTATAAAACCAACGTCTGCTGCAAGTTAGACTTAGGAGCCACTGTCTATGTTTTAGGCAAAATTTTATAACATCAAAAGCTCAAATAACACATTCATGTCAATTCTCACTGTTACTGTTATATTAAATTTTGTGCCTTTTTTAACATCCGAAATTGAATTTGGTATTATAGCGCACAATGCAATGTGACCAGGCAGATCTAGCCATTGATCCATGCAAAAGAAACTAGGTCCCTACTCCTTCTAAATAGAACCACTACGAGCATAACAACCAGCGTAATCTCCGGACACTGTTTGATGGGGGTTCAAGTGGGCTACAAATCTAATGACTCCTGTCGCTGCTGCAGAGACATCGGTAGAGCACTACCTCTGCCACTGTCCCTCCCTAGGTGCAGTTAGACATCGTTTCCTAGGTAACTTCTACTTTGACTGCCTTGCAGATATAGCATCAGCAAGTGTCAATTAACAAGTAGTTGCAGCATTTACCATAGAGAGGGTGAGAGGAATTTCTTCTGAGTTTTGGAGTCTAATAAACCTTTCTCCAAAAACAAGCCCTGTACAACTCGAATATAAAATTGCAATGACAGTTTCTGTACTGAAGCTTTATAGATTGAATTATCTACAAATCACACATATACGGCTATTTATTCATGAATTGCCTGTGGTTCTTCATTAGTGGACTTTTTTTCTGCTACTGCGAATTACCTTGATGAAGCAAACATCTCATTCGTCTATCCTCGATAATTCACATAAAATTTTTTTCTATTGACATTAACCTACAAAAATACGCAAGGCACATTCCGCCAAAATAATAGCGTCATATTTGTTTACCTCAGTGAATCGTGTCGAGTTTCGTTCCAAGTAAATCACATTTGCGGCATTCGTTGCTTTTCTTATTTCATTAAAAGAAAAAAGCAGCTGAAGCTCACCGGTTGCTGGTAGAAACTTATGGTGAACATGCTCCAGTGATTAGAACTTGTGAGACATGGTTTCGTCAATTTAAAAGTGGAGATTTCGATTTGACAGACAATGAACATCCTGGTGCAGCGAAAAAGTTCGAAGACAAGGAATTGCATGTTGATCCAACCCCAACGCAACAAAAATTGGCAGAAACACTACATGTGACTCGAGGAGCAATTTGCCAACGATTAAAAACCATGGGAAAGATCTAGAAGTATGGAAAATGGGTGCCACACCAGCTGAACGGTAGACAAATGGAAAATCGAAAAACCTTTTGTGAAATGCTGCTTCAACGATTCGAAGGAAATCTTTTCTGCTTCGAATTGTCACAGGGGACGAAAAATGGATTTATTTTGAGAACCCGAAACGAAAAAAATCATGGCTTTCCTCTGGTGAAGCTGGCCCATCGACTGCAAAGCCAAATCGCTTTGGCCGTAAGACATTGCTCTGTGTTTGGTGGGACTAGTGTAGTGTGGTGTACTACGAGTTGTTAAAACTGGTGAAACGGTGAACACGGATAGCTACTAACAACAAATGATCAATTTGAATCATGCGTTGATCGAAAAACGATTGGAATGGGCCCGAAGACATGGCAAAGTTATCTTGCAACATGACAACGCGCCGTCTCATACCGCTAAACTGGTGAAAGACACATTAAAAACACTTAATTGGGAAATATTAGCGCACCCGCCGTACTCTCCAGACCTCGCCCCGTCCGACTATCACCTTTTCGCATCGATGGGACACTCCCTTGCAGAGCAGTGCTTCGCTAATTTTGAAGAAGTCGAAAAATGGCTCGTCGAAAAATGGCTCGTCGAATGGTTTGCCTCGAAAGAGAAAAAGTTTTTTTGGAATGGTATCCATAATTTGCCTGAGAGATGGCGAAATGTGTAGAAACCAATGGTCAATACTTTGAATAAAAAAACCGGCAAATTTCAACTATCAACGTATATGATTGATTGGTATGACTTGTCAGTGACACTAAATAAGGCTTGATATAGAAGTCCCAAAGAATCAGCATCTAGGGTCTTTGTAAGCAAATAAGCAGCAATTTAAGCAATTTTAAACAAATAGCAGACTATTAGAGGAGCACATAGTAAACATAAGTTTGATTTACGATCATACGGATGTAGGAGACAATGGAAATTAGAAAAAATTGGAGTTCAATAAAAATCGTTTGATTTTCCCTTCATTTTCATTTGATTATTGTGGTGAGTTCGTACCGGAATTCTTCTGTTTCTCTAAGAAACAGTTTTAAATAACCCTATGTAGGAATAGCGTTGTCAGTTTTTCTAAAGTCAGGTCTACTCTGTCGAGGTAATAAATTTGGAAGATTGCGTTGTCTTTCACCATTTTCGTCTGAACAAAACAATTTTTTTAGAGTTGATAAACGGATTTGGACCATATGGTAAGGGAGTAGATTTTCATTTTCATACACGTATGTTCTATTGGCCTTACTGATGAAGATCGATCTTAGCAGGTATTTTGCAGAGTAATGCGGTATAAACGCATCGTGAGCAGAGCTCAACGACTAAGCAATTTTTCCCTACCTTATTGCCATCTTTGAGGTGGTGTGAGTACAATGAAAAGATTCAATGGCAACTTGGCTGTCAGAATATAATGTTATAGGCTGAGATGCTGTATTGCAACTGACTTACCATGTAGCAGCTTCCATTATTGCAGTCTCTGGCTCAAATCGATTGCAAGTGGTTCGGAGTGAACTCCACAACCCACCCTGCCATCGAGTTTTGAACGGTCAGTTAAGTTAGTGGGTACGGATCTTTAATCCAGAGATATTACGTCTTCACCATCCATTCCTCTCCGGGTTTTTTGTTGAGAAAATTTTGTAAAACCAGAAAACTGAGCTGGTGTAGTCCACCTCTTTCGAGAATGGTGCAGAATTCAGTATTCGGGCGTGCCCTGTATGGTTTCACCAAGGCTGAATTGCATTTAGTCTTACGGTGTTGCAGCCGGCCTGTAAGATCCCATACAAGTCTGTAGGGAAAAATTAAGGAGAATTTCTAGTGATTTCGTAGGGGTATGAGTATGGAGGCTGCCCGCTAAGCTTGCACTTTTACGTAGCTTTGCCTAGTACCGGCCACCAGACAGTGACTTTGTACGTCCAGCAAGCGGCCTTAGTCCCCATGTTATGCCTTATGCTGCCTGGCAGGCGTAGAGCGCGGTCTTAGCTCTCTTACTCCTTTCAACCGTGCTGGGGTTTCAGGTGAGTTTACTATCTAAGATTATATGCGTAGATATTTGATCTCGGTGAGTTTAATAGTTTGCCTAGTTTTACTCGGAATTTTGGACGACGATCCTATGAACTTAACTATTCTTTTCAAAACTGTAAATTTCTAACCATTACAAGAAGAATTTGCGTTAAGGTAAATTGTACAGCATTTCTTAGAATTTCTGGCATAAATATGACTTTAATATTTTTCCCATGAAATTTGAACAAAACCTGAATTCCATGTCAGTTGAGTACACTTGCGGTGCTTACTTACTGGCACTTGTCATATAAGCATACACTCTTTGTGCTTTTTTTTCCTTAAAGTCTATGCTCTGAGTGTGTGCCAGTGTGCGTGCGGCATGAATCAAATCACTATTATAAAGTTGTAAGCAAAAGTTGACAGGCGAGTAAGTATATATTGGACGTAAAGCTCAAATGGCTGGTTGCTTATTTTTGTGCCTGCGTAAAGGCCAAATGAAATTGCTGCTTGCAACTGTCATTGTGCAACAGTAGATTAACTAAATGACAAGCCTGCTGAGACGTTGCTGCATTTCTCCAGACGAACGAATGAACGAACAAATGAACGCACGCACGCACGCACGCACCCAGAGGCAGGGCGGCAAGCGGACAGATAGACAAACAGACAGCTTGACTGACAACTACAACATAACTAACTAATTTAATGGTTGTCGACACAACAAACAGCATATCCTTGGTAACATGTCACTAGCAACATGCAACATAAGTACATACAAACAAGCTATTACTTGAGCATGTGCCTCACGCCGCTAACAACACTTTTATACAAACCACATTTACTTGCTCTACATCTTTATGGAAAGCGCCTACTTTTATACTTATACACGCGTATGTATACATAGGTGTGTGCATACCTTTCTAAATACATACATACATACATATACAGATTTACATTTCATTTCATTATCGTTGAAACGCTTTCTGCAATATTTCAATTTCAGCTCATCCTGACGCTAGAGGCACACAGTTATTGATAGCTGCAACAACAGTCAAGCTTAAAGAGCCAACAAGAGCACCCACCTGTCACCGTGACCACCTCTCGTTCTATTCGTACTTACTTACCACCAATCACCTCGCCATGTAAATCTCAGTCATGTAAATCGTTAAAAAGGTGTCAGTATTGTCACCATTCTCATCGCTTAAAGATAATAAATGTTGCCGCTGTCGCCTGCCACAAAGTCGCGACGTCGCCAATGTCACGCTAAGTGCCTCGTTGGCGCGCGCAGATTGCACCATTTTCTTGTATACAAACATATTGTTGGAGTAAGTATTGTAGATAAGTGTATGTAAATGTAGTATAAGTTGCACAGCCAATAGAGCAGCTTGTCCCTGGTATAAAATTACTTACATAAATACCCAATATAAACATGGAAATAATAATCTTGCAGCTACTACGAAATTCCCAAAGAACGTCATTTTCTAATATTTATTTTTCTTCTTAAAAATTTCAAGATATTTCTCATTTCACAAATTGATTCCGAACATGATTCTCAAATGGTTCTTTAAATCTTTTGAGGGATTATAAAGAAATATATTCGATAAGAAGTAATTTAGTCTTATTAGTTTTCTAGCTTTGTAATTATTTTTAGTTCTCAAATATGATTTCTAACATTATTCTCTATTGGTTCCCATACACTTCAGAAGATTTAAGAAATTTTATAGTTTTCCCGTTGAGATCGAACATTATTATCCAATGGTTTCCAACCTTTTCAAATAGTTCTCAAATCGATATGGAACATTATTCTCTAATAGTTCTTCAAATCTCAAAAAACACATACTCGTACAACTCAAATTAATTTCGAAAATAATACCGTTGTGGTTCTCTAACGTCTCACATGTTTCAAGCCATTACAGGGGTTTCAAGTTCATATCATAACTTCTAATCTAAAACGACATACCATATGTTTCGAGATATTATAGGAAAATGATAAGCCCAACGAATATCCTCCACCCATCCAATCGACACGAGGGACAAAATCCGCGTAATGTATGGAATATGAGGAGTCATGATGGGCAAGTATTTGTTAAATGTCGAGATTTAAAACTGTTGAGCTTCAGAAAAAAATGTTTCTTCAACAGCTGAAATTTAGTGATTAAGGAGTTTTAAAATTTAATTGTTGAGAAAAGCAGGAATAGTTTTTTTTTGATGTTAAAAATGAGACTGAGAGGTGGAGGTGCTAGAATGAAAATTAAAATCGTGACACAATCGGTAGTTTTAAAGACTTAGAAGCTTTAAACGGTTGCTATAGCGAGGAATATTTATCGTAGAGTTCCATCAGAATTAAGACAATTCAATAATGAAAAATTGTTTTTGAACAGATTCTAACTTATCGGAATGAACTTGATAATTGGGGTTCCATATTAGTGCATCATATTAAAAAAGTCGTCTAAATGGTTTCAGTTATATAACGGTCTGTATATTTCTTTGAACATCTTTTGATAAAGGCAAAAACATTAAAAATAGAAGTTGATTTTAGGGTCCATCATAAACCCCAAACCAACAAAGTTGTACACTTGTTCTAGACTATAGTTATTAAATGTAATACGATACGAGGAAACCAATTTGAGATATCTCAATTAAATTTTAATCCTCTGGACATTTAAAAATTTTCTAGTTCTTTAGGCTTTCTTATTTGAAAACTTTTCTGAAAAATGCTTCTCACATCTCAAGTAATATCATTTTCCTTGGGAACGATTTAATGATATCTATCCGAGACTGCAAATAATATATCTATTTAAAGCTTTGTTCTGATCGAGATATTGAAACTTAGATAGTGTGTTTTGGCTGTGACGTGAACATGGGATAAGAAAGGATCTTTTGGGATGTGGACCTGGGATCGGTCTATTAATTTGAAATCGTTCGGTTTCCATAAAAGTTGGTTTTTTCTTATGGGAATTGGACTTGGGACTGATTCATTCGAAAATGTTTATATTTATATTTTGGTTAATTAAATTTGGTACAGGGTATTTTTGAAGTTTGGGGCTAAATTAATATGACGAATACTTTTTCTTCCTGTAGGTGGGCTTAGGAAGGATCTATTCAAATCAAAAAATCGTGTTTATGGATCGATTTACATGGTGCACAGGTAGCTTTTCAAATAAATTAACGTCGGGAATACGTTTTGTTTTGGTAAGTGGGTTTGGAAACCAGTTAGATGATATAATTTTGCTTAATATATGGAACACAAATAGCTCTTTTTCTATGCAATACATTGATACATTCTTTTTCGGGACCGATCTATATCAAACAATCATATTTATGATTCGAATTGCTTTCAACATAGAAAGCTCGTCGCCTAGGCGCGGACAAACTCGCGGTAAACTGTATTGTTGAACTATTTTCGTCTTAGTTAAATCTAAAACAAAATTAAAACCTTCTTAAATGCCTATGGGGTACGCAATATGCATTTCCTGGTGTATATAGCTTGGCTGCCTCCTTGCTTACTCCGTCGGTTGGCTGTTTGGTGGGTAGCTTTGTTGCTGGATATGTAGCCTCTTGGCGTTAACAATGTTGTTTCTACACAGTTCATGTTATTTTATTTTATTACTTTCACTGTTTGTATATATGTTGTTTTTGCTTTAATTTAGTTAAATGATTTGGATTTAGTGCCATCCCTGAAGTGGTTGCTCAACTTCGCTTAACTTCTTGTCTCAACACACCGGTTCACTTACAATACAAGGATTTCGCAATAATATGCGTTGAAATGCATTTCTTAGTGGAAATTGTTGCAGAACAAATAATTTTACATAAGAGGGAAAAAGTTAATGGAGTTTACAATCTACATTCGAGTTGGGGATAAGATCCAACAACCGATTCAATGGAATAAAATATTTAATTTTTTTAGTGGTTGTAAGTAGTAAGTCTATACTACATTTTCAGTAAGCAGTTTAAGTTTTTGGCATGTGGAATGTAGTACAAGCATATAGTACTGCTGTACGCAGTATGTAGTGTATAGATTATGGTATGAAAGATTTGCTTAGCATGTAGTATTAGAAGTAGAAGAATGTCCATTCTGTAGTAGCAGATTCCGGCAAAAAGGAATTTATCAAGATACGTGGCTGTCTCGAACCATTATTTTGTCACACCCAGGATATGCATCTACCTCTGTACAATTAAAAACGCTCCTCCAAAACCAAAAAAAAAAAAAAAAACGTCAAGAAACTGCAATCACAGCCGAGCAATTTTCTAAAGAAATTGCAAACTACTTACAGACAAATTAATATTTGATAAGTCCAAAAGAAGGGCCGCCATGATGAGGGTTGTCGTATCGCCGTACAGACAAAACCAATTGCCTACCTCGCAACCTTCCGATCCACCATAACGCGTACGGTGTAGGATAAATACCGAGGGCTGAAGAGCGAAGCTAGACGCGTATGCAGATGAAAAAGAAAGAGCACGAAATGCTCTGTTGGTCGGCATAGGTATGTACGAAAATTCTACGAAAAGTTGCGACGATTTAAAGAAAGTTTCAATATCAGAGCATACTTTTATAGGAGCCAAAGAAATGATCCAGCTACTGATGCCCAGATTATAGTGAATTTATGGAGTATCACTTATCGAGCCTGTTGAATGGCAGTGAAATGAAAACCATGTCGTTAATTTCGCTTTCTCAGGCTAGGCAAGAATTAAAGAAGACCAAAACATATTCCTTAATCTATATATATATATATATGGTATATATGATATGTATCCATGCCACCAACAGGCTCTGAAAGTATTGACCTGATTTTCTTCAAATATACAGTATGTCTTTAATGCAACCCCAGGAGTATTCCTGTGAACCTTGGATATTTTTTAGAAAGTTCCCACGGGACCAAAAAACAAAATTCTGAAAATCGTTTTATTATTATTATTAATTATTATTATTTTTTTTTTTTTTGAAATGTGGTATACAGTTACCAAATTACCTAAATTAAGATGTGACGTCCGGGTTGTGAACTGCGGGACTGATCTATCCTTGAATCACACTTCTTATTTCAGAAAACATAATGATTTTTTTGACGATCTTTTTGTCTAAACAAAAAAATCCCGGAAATGCAAGAGGGAAAAAGTCGGATTTATCTGAAATTTACTGGGTTGGTAGGTTTTTGGCTAGATGAACGTATGTGATATGATCACAAATCGGCAAAATAAATAGATATGATTTGAATAAAAGTATACTAGATCGTTCGTTGATCGCTGTGTCAATTTAGTATATTTCGGCTGCAGACTGTTTTGATTTTGACGATACGGTTACAACCATATAGTTGCATACTATTCTTACTCGCTCAACATATGTGTAGATCAAAGTAACGGCATTCGGATTATTTACAGAATGACTTTCAGAAGTGACTGGCCTCTGACCGAGAGTGTAAGCATTGTTTAGAGTAGCAGCGTCCGTCTCATTTTCATGGAAGACTTTGAGTCTTTATCATCTTAACTTCTTTCTTTCAATGAACATTGAATTGGCTGTTCATCAGTTCATATGTATTAATATAGTTGAGCTCATCTTCCAATTTGTGGTGTGCAGAAGGAAGAACCTACAGTTTATTGTAAGCCGCTTCCGTACCTATGGCCGATCTATTCGAAAAAAAGCGAGTTTACTTTTAAATCAAAGTTGAGCAGTTTTTATTCCGGGTATTGGACCCGCAACCGATCTATTCGGAAAATATGTATTTATCATCAAATTTGCAAAAAATTTAGTACGGGGTACCTTCCGACCTATAATACCATTAGATTAATATTTTCTTCCGGGAAGTCGGCTAACCGTTTGCATTAATTAGACAAGAGCATCACACAACTTGCATATCTATACATTTAAATTTAATAAATTGATTATTACAAGATATTAGAAATAAAAATTGTTAAATTATCAATTGTCAAAGCGATCTCATAGAAAGAACTCAGCCCCACCAAAAATATGAGAGTCCGTTTGAGAGAAGATATTACTGCAGGAAGTTCTCGGACCTATAGCTTAAAGAGGAAATGGTGATTTTATAGGACTGAATAACAATATACCATAGTGTTTCGAATATAGAGGTTTATAGCGAAAATTTACCCAAGCAAAAATAATATAAACGAGACATCCCCTGAATGGTTACGCTTGCATGCCATCGTTACACCAAAACACGAGCAAGCCTTAATCATAAAAAAATTTGCTTTTAAAATTATTGAAAGGTGTCGAATATCTGCATAAATCCGATTACTCACTGATAAGCTGACGATGAAATTCATTATATGGTGAAGTTGCTGAATACACTGAAGCCTTCCGGTCTCCTAACTCACATTTCGAAATTGAAAGCCGGAGCGCCAAATATTGGCAATGACACCAGATTACAAGTGAAAGTAAGGCATCGAAATCTAATCGAGGGGACTATACTAAAATGTTGTTTACAAGAAGAAACTGTATTTATTCCTAGAAGATAGTGCAGTTTTCCATCTAAGTATGCTCTGCAATAACCATAGTGTAAACAAACCTCAAGGTGAAACTCTTAAGGTAGCAGCAGTAGACTTAAAAGAAAGAAGATTCTCCGAAAGCCACTTGTATATGGTGTGCTCCAGAGTAGCCTCTGAGTGATTATATCACCTCACGGAAAATTATAAAATATTGACTACAAAGAAATACTGCGATAGGTATAGGACTTCGCTTTCGTAAAAATATGTCAGAATTTTATTTTATTTCCATGTTTTTTTTAAGCTCTAAGTACCTACATTATAATAAAAAAATGTTATATTATAATTTATGTATTACTATAAATTAAATATCTTAAAAAAACAACTTAAAATTTTATCAAAGGCATTTGCAAATTCCATGCTGACGAAGTCGCGGGTAAACTTTAGTTTATAATAATTGAAGTTGGTTTCAATATGAGATTAGAAACTTAGTGCAATTTCAAAATTCAAATGATTATTAGTTATACTAAAATGAAATGTTTTTAATCCAAAATTGGGTATTGTAAAAGTCTTAACTGTGTTGAGACTTTTGCCCTTGACTGTATGTAATTCAATTTAAGGGGTAAAACCACTGTAGGATTTTGGAAAATACAATTTTTTTTTGCTCACAGGGTAGCTTTAGGTCCGAGTAATGATATGCAATTGGTTTAAAAGTGAAAAAGATATTTCAAATGACTGAACTTTTTATTTTGCTGCAGTCCCTCAGAGCGTGCGCTGTATACAATGAAAACTTTACACGCGTTTTTCTCAAAATCACATTTTTCAAACTAGGAAGACAGATTATTCGGACTCTATTGCATCGATTTATTTGAAATTTTGATATTAGCTTCACAAATACACTTTTTCTTTAATAATTTAGTGCGTATTTTTTAGTAAAAAGTCAATCTTTTTTAAAAAAAAAAGTGTGCTTCTTTCACAAAAATTAGTTAAAAACCAAATCCGTACGTACTTCCAAAGCCCATGGTTTATAGATCATATAGCTTTTCTGTTCTAGGTCCCATCCTTTAGAAGAAACCGGTCCTACGTGGACGCATTTAAAAAAAGATGGATTAAATAATGAACTTTATCACCGCCATTTTGTAACAAAATAATAATTAAAGAATATTTCTTTTATACTTTAATATATGTTCAATGAAATGGTTAAATAGAAATTCTATTACTTTTCCCATATTCCTACAATCAATTTTTAACAAAGAGTCTATTTTTAACCTCTAGAGTGGCTTTTCTCCTTTAAAGAGAAAATACTTGAAATGTTTTGAAACCAAAAACTTTAGCTTTTCCACCTTTTCGAGTATCCTTGTCAACTACCAGACGAACATTTATCACGCCAACTCCACTTTCCCTACACTGAATTCGTCTGCAAATAACAAACTTAAACTGGCTGCAGTGAGATGAAGGTACAGTGAGCATCAGACCAGTTAAAATTTGTCGCAGTTGCATATGAAATGAAATTGTATGAAAAATAAAAAGAGCATAAAAACGAAAAAATCAAAAAAAAAAGTGTATCAAGAAGAGATCTTTTTTTTTAAACAAAACACCAGCCAAAACTAATATGAATGCGATTTTGTGCACATGAGAATGCCATAAACTAAACGAGGTGTCACAAATGCGGCAGCTAACGAAATACCGGCTATACCAAGCAATACCAAGCGACACCGAGCAACAAAGCAACAATGCAGTGAAGCAACGGCACTCCACCAACGGGAGTCGCACTTACAGCTGAGTCTTTAAACTTAACACTCGGCGGCTGCAGCAAGAACAAACGCGCTTGCGGTATGAGACCAAGATATGCTCTTACAAAAGTTGAGCATACCCTGTTTGTAGACATGTGTGAGTATGTATTAAGGTGCTTACCATATGTCGTGGCCATTGGAGTGTTGGCGACAAGTGGTAGAATACACGTATGCGCCAAAACCGCAAAAGCGCGTCACATTTGTGAGCTAAAATACATATACGTATACAATTTAGACGTGGAAGAGAAAACTTTAGCGGCTGTTGGTTGGTGACACCGCAAAGTCCTAGTGTCCTTCTCGTAAACTTGAAGCATGGTAATGCTGTTTGTGCGGGTTAGCCTAATACGAAAGCATAATAAAGTGTAAGTTGGCTAGACAAAGGTAAATGGGAAAGTGTTTTTTTTATGTATTTCGTGTATTTTACTTAAGCGCAAGACAGAAAACTCGAAATTTACGTATGTATGTGTGATTGTGTTAATAAATATAATGCTAATGCCAATGGTTTTTATTATTATTAACAATATAAATCTGTAGATTTTATGCAGCCCCAATACCAACAACTATTATTGAACATAACTTTATGGCTCAGACTAACTCAAAAACCTCAATCAAGCAAACAAAACAAAACTCTTCGCTGGCATTTACTCAGATAGCTAATAATACCATTAGGAGCATGCGCTGTAGTATGTAATAGGCAATTAATAGGGAAGAGCAAAGTTTCGATGGACCTGAAAGATGAATACGTGGCTGAGTGGTTTTGTTGGTATTATAACCACCACTGACATACGATCTCGTTAGTGCTCCTCTGCTTTGACCGTTTTTGAGAGTGTTTATATTAACTATATCATTGCGCCCAAAGATGGAAGAAGGTGGGCTCTCGGTGAAATCTGCTACAGATTATTTGATTGGAGGAGCGATAATTTGGTATTGGATTTGTGGTGCGAGAGAGACAAGCCCGTAGATGAACTTTTCGCCACAATCCACAAAGTTCTTCAATTTATCGCTAATTGACCCCACGCCGCAATCAAAGACAACGACGATGTAGCTAAATATGCTCTATATGAGCTAAGGGCGCTAACGTCACCTCGATGCTAAACTCGTTATTTGTCGCTGGATCGAAATTTTGGTGTTCTAGATGTGCGTACGTTCCGAGGACATAGCATCGGTTTGGACCATCGGACTTTTACTCGACTTGCACACCTGCTTTCTGAAAGCGCTCAGCAGTAACTCGATATATGTACGTGAAGGACATTTCTAGGCACGTAACGTCGCTACATAAACAATTTGTTTTGGACAATGTCAGGAAAAGAGCGGCTACGATGAGCAATGTCGAGCTTCGGTGGAGAGAAAGCATACTGTCCATCCCGCAATGATGCGGTCGACCACAACCTTGATGTCGTAGATAACTTTGTCTGTCTAGATATCAGCTTTAACGCCAATAATAATGTCAGACTTAAAACCCAACCAAAAATCAATCTTGCCAACAGGTGGTAGTTTGGACTGAATGCAGTTTGAAATGGAAAGCTCGGAGGTTTCAAGAGAAATACTTGCGGAAGACTTACAGTCCGTTGCGCATTGGCAATCACGATTACCACAGTCGCTGGAACGATGAGTCGTGCGAGTTATGTGGCAACAAGGGCTAGGTTATATGTTTACTTCGGGTGCCAAGACATTGACCTATATGGAACTGCAAACCTTTCTGACTTTTGGTTCAACATCTTCCTTAAGCTCGCCTGTTGTAAAATAGGTTGCAATTCAAATGTGCGGTATTCAGCTCCCTTTTGGGTACAAATTCATTATACCATCATCAGCAAAGCAGCGCTTGGATATATGTATTGTATAACTATACTAAAATAAAATTGGTTTAAAACGATATGGAAATTATAATATATTTAACACTTGACTTGCGGTTGTCAATATGTCGCAACGCAGTCCCTCAATTCCATTATAGTAACGCCTGTATTGCTGCAGCGACCATTGAATGAGTGACCGACCGCATTGAGGCAATACGTCGATTGCCTTAATTGAGTTTCGAAGCGTGAGCTAGGAGAGCATTGTTTTTCAGCGTGTTGCAAGCACATACGTATATGTCGCATGGAATTTTATAAAAAAGGCGCTTTTGAATGGCTACAGAAATAAACAATAGATGGCGATAGACGGTCAATCAACTCTTTGTCATCAACTGTGAGTGAAGCCGCCACACCACGCCATGCCAGAATTGTGTAATGCGTATTGCCTGGGAAATTTTCCTTGTGTACAGTTATTAGAGAACAAACGAAAAATCAAGGCGTTGCGATGAAGCGACGAAAACGCGATGAAGCCTTACATACAATGAATAATGAATTTCCAGTATAAACCCAACCAATCGGTTATCCATGAATATGCATGCCAGCATGTGTGGCATGCCACATAAATGAATACAACCTAACCTGCACCATATATGCGGCGATGGGTTTGGATGTGTGTGTGTGTGTGTGTGTAATGTGATGTTTTGCCGCTCATCTATATTCAGCTGTATTGACGCTTATATTGCTAAACCCGCATCGTCTGTCTGTGCGGACAAAAGCTTTGGCAACAGAACTGCCAAATTGAGCAATGTGACAAGTTGAGACCGCAGATATTCAATATATGTACGCACTCTGACACGTCCGAGCATACTCATACATACATACAATATTGCTACAGAAATACACACTACATATCTACATATGCAAATACCATATCGAGATTCATCGGTTTGAACGCGCTGGCCGAGTTTATTTGATGAGTTGTCTTTCATCTAGTTTGTGGATTTTTCGCCTCGAGCTATTCTCTTTTTGATGGAAATACGTTAGTACTTCTTTCATTTTCTTCTTCATCGGACACTTTTACGCTTTTTATCTGCATTTTCAGCTCTTTGATGGCTGATTTCCGATTCCATGGCGTGACTTCTATGCAAATGCAGCATCACTTTGACATTTATGCATGGTACTTTCATTAATTCTTGCAGCTTTTGAGGCAATCGACTGTGAAAACAGGTCTTCAGTTGCAAAGGAAGTCTGTATTTTCTTTTTACTACTCTGCCAGTTTACTGATGAATTATAGAGATTGAAAGCTTCGGTGAGCGGTGATTGAACATTGGTACTGGTATTTTTGAGCAACCGGGCGTAGCCATAATTTTTAACTTAATAATTTCAATGAAACTGAATAAACTTTCGCTTGTCTAAATCATTCGCTTGCATCTCTGCGTACCATCTTCGATATTTTGATAGAATCGAACGAAATGCGAATATATGTATGTAAACACAGTCAAACCTGAGTAAGAGAGAACCGGGTAAGCAGTCTATAAGTGAGAAAAATTCTCAGCTCCTGTACTTGAATTTTCAAAAGCCTCTCCTATTCTTTATTAGTGAAAGTCTGTCTTGTCAATGCCTCTATTAGCAAAAATTTAATATTGGCAATGCATTATTATGACGGACCCCTTAATTTTCTCTTAACCAAACTCCACTGTATATATCTCATAATAAAACATAACATGAAATCGGGTGCTTTAGGAAACTCAATCGGGAGCTGAAGAGAGAACGAGAGAGAGCGAAAGCAGAAGAACAGAAAAAGAGTAAGGCTATAAAGTGTGTGGGTGCAGAGTAACTACAAAAAAAAAATAAGAAAAAACACCACGGGGTTCTAACTGAAAGATTCGAGAGTGATACTACTTGCTATAAATATTGTAGATACAGTAACCGGTGGTTGTATCAGAAAAAAGGTTCAAACTACATAACTATGGTAATTGTCTTAAGTGGCCATGATTAAGCAGCAGGTGATGTAAACTTTTACCTAACTTAATAAATGTCTGAAATCGGGTTTTCTGAATTTTTATTAATTTATAAATGTTTTTTAAATAAAATTTAATTTTTTATTTTTTTTTTTTGAAGTTCTAAAAAAATTAGATCGCACTTTACATAAACAATTGTTGAAAAGCATTTATTAGCTGTTTTATGTATCCATCTACATGAAAGTTAACCTATCTCTACGCATGCCCATATATAATTGCCTCATTCTCTGTACCCCTACAATAGAAACGCATAACAAAATTGCAACTAACTTTTTATGGTATGACAAATAATTTACATTTCTTTCAACAAAAATACACAAATGACAATTCTCAGTACTTGATCTGTGTTTTTGTTTTTGGTTAAGAAATGGTTTTTAGCCCAATTTGTATGCCCAAATGGTATGCGTTAAGGCTCACTTAAAAACGTATTCCAGCCATTAACCTTATGTTAAGCACCTGCTATTTATATATACATACATTTACAAACATATCATAACATTCATATGCATATTTATGTATGTAAGTGTTCTAAGCACCTTCTTATCATTTATTCCACTTAACGACAACTGAAACCACAATTTTACCGCTTTATTATTATTATTGTTTTATAGTGTGAACGTATACATAAATCACTATCATTCACCGCAACCCACCAAACCGGTAGACATCACAACCGAATCAGTCAGTAAGCCGACAATAGCAACAAAGTATGCGCATACAGTTAGGAGTAAAACCTAGCATTTAACAATTGAACCTAGACATATCTTAAGTTCAATTTTAAGAAAATATTGAAGGTTAATTCTTTTAATATATTATGTTATTTTTCGCAATTTAATATTATCAAATTTTTATTTCTTAATAATATTTGATTTTATTTTTATTTTCTTATTTTTTTACTTTACTTTATTTTATTTTATTTTATTTTTTTTATTTTATTTTATTTTATTTTATTTTATTTTATTTTATTTTATTTTATTTTATTTTATTTTATTTTATTTTATTTTATTTTATTTTATTATATTATAATTTATTTAATTCAACTTAATTTAATTTAATTTAATTTTATTTTTTCACTTCATTTCATTTCATTTCATTTCTTTCATTTCATTTCCTTTCATTCCATTTCATTTCATTTCATTTCATTTCATTGCAATGCATTTCATTTCATTTTATTTTATTTTATTTTATTTTACTTCATTTCATTTCATTTTATTTTATTTTATTTTATTTTATTTTAGTTTATTTTATTTTATTTTATTTTATTTTATTTTATTTTATTTTATTTTATTTTGCTTTATTTTATTTTATTTTATTATATTATAATTTATTTAATTCAACTTAATTTAATTTAATTTAATTTTATTTTTTCATTTCATTTCATTTCTTTCATTTTATTTCATTTCATTTCATTTCATTTCCTTTCATTCCATTTCATTTCATTTCATTTCATTGCATTGCATTGCATTTCATTTTATTTTATTTTATTTTATTTTATTTTATTTTATTTCATTTCATTTCATTTTATTTTATTTTATTTTATTTCATTTTAGTTTATTTTATTTTATTTTATTTTATTTTATTTTATTTTATTTTATTTTATTTTATTTTATTTTATTTTATTTTATTTTATTTTATTTTATTTTATTTTATTTTATTTTATTTTATTTTATTTGATTTTATTTTATTTTATTTTATTTTATTTTATTTTATTTTATTTTATTTTATTTTATTTTATTTTATTTTATTTTATTTTATTTTATTTTATTTTATTTTATTTTGTTTTATTTTATTTTATTTTATTTTATTTTATTTTATTTTATTTTATTTTATTTTATTTTATTTTATTTTATTTTATTTTATTTTATTTTATTTTATTTTATTTTATTTTATTTTATTTTATTTTATTTTATTTTATTTTATTTTATGTTATTTTATGTTATTTTATTTTATTTTTTTTATTTTATATTACTTTATTTAATTTTTTTTATTTTATTTTATTTTATTTTATTTTATTTTATTTTATTTATTTTATTTTATTTTATTTTTTTTTATTATTTTATTTATTTTTTATTTTATATTATATTACTTTATTTAATTTTTTTAAATCTATTTTATGTTACTTTATTTAATTTTCTTTGTTTTAGATTCTTTTATGTATTTTTTTTGTTATTTTAATTTAATTTATTTTATTTTTCTCTTCATTTTAATTTTTATTATTATTTTTAATTTATCTTATTTATTTTTATATCAATTTATTATTAGATTACATATCAATCATATTTTATTTTATTTTATATTTTTTTGTTACTTTATTTGACTTTATTTTATTTTATATTATTTTAGTTTGTGTTATTTAATTTAATATTTTTATTTTATTTTAAATTTACTTATATTATTTTATTTTATTTGATTTTGCTTATTTTTTTATTTTTTTATTTTATTTTATTGTATATTATTTTTTATTAATTTTATTTTATTTTTTTATATTATTTTATATTTACTTGTATTATTTTATTTAATTTAATTTTACTTAATTTTTTATTTTTATTTTAACTGATTTTGTTATTT
Source organism: Ceratitis rosa (assembly GCA_037013455.1). NCBI lineage: Eukaryota > Metazoa > Arthropoda > Insecta > Diptera > Tephritidae > Ceratitis > Ceratitis rosa. The sequence goes on along the minus strand of JAWMAG010000020.1, from coordinate 10,492,018 downwards.
AAATAATTTAATTAATGAAATTAATTTTTACTTTATTTTACTTTATATTTAATTTTAACTTTTTATATTGTTTATTTTATACATATTTTTTTTAGTTTTATTAATGTTTTTATTTTAGTTTATTTTTATTGTTATTTTATTTTTTGCTCTTCATTGTACGTTCTACACATGTCACACGTACACAAATGCGTGTGTGCCCGTGTGTTTGTTTGATGTTTAGACGTTGCAAGTGGAATTTCAATTTTCAATTCGACTGACTAAATGTAATAATATAATCAAAATATTCCAAATGCAGTACAAATTTACCAACACATACATATGGATATGAGTGCTTGCATTGGTGCCAAAATTTACATTAACATTACCGATGCACGTACGCATCAAGTTGACTTATGAGCGCGTCATAAAGTACATAAGTGTATTCTGTTGATTGCATTTCCATTGCTTTTATTGTGGTTCTCTTTGTGTGGTTGTTGTTACTGGTGAGTTGTATATTGATGGCAAAGCGTCTGAAAATTTATGCAGTTGACCAAAGTTGATTGGCGATCAAATTCAATCAACACAAATGAGGGGCTTGTTCGCTTGGCTGGGTGAGGCCGGTCTCGCCGGTCGTCGCAATTAATAATGTCAACAGTAGATATAAATAACAGCAACAGTACAACAGCGACAACAACAACAACAACATCAAGCATGAACTGTGTGTGCTCATATTAATGACATGAATACTTTTTGGTGAGGGAAATTGTTAAAGAAGAATTTTTACTTAATGACAATCAACAGCAACAAAAACTACAACAATATACTTTAAAAGATGAGCACCAAAACGCACCACCATCACATCAATTACATAAAGAAAGCTGGTTGACTGGCCAACTAATTGAACTGGCTGCTGTCGCTGTGGTTCCACCACCACCGATCACTTTGGTGCCGTTCGGTTCATTAATGTGATTGAAATATTTTATGTTTATTAATCGTTCTTTCCACATTCTTCATCTTGTTTATACGTAAATATACCATACATACATATGCGTAAATGTGTTCTTTATCGCTGTTGACAATGATCGATTGTGTAATTCCTCCAACTCCTCTCCAAAACTTCACTTGCCACATACAACTTTTAGGCTATCAGTTTAATACGAAAAGCTCTGCTTTGTTTTTCTTTTTCATTTTTTTTTTCAGCGCACAAAATACAATTAATATAAAAATCCACTAAAAGCGCAGAGTAATCCGAAAATGTTACGTGGTGAGGCATGGGGCAAGGCAACCACGAATTTTTGATTGGCGAAAGAGGTTAAAAGGAGAAACTGACGTAGAGAGAGAGAGAGAGAGAGAGAGCGCGCAGCTTGTGTTGAGCTGAAATGAAATTGATATGGCAACGCAGCGTGAAGATTGATTTTTCGGATTTACTTTAGCTTGCAACATATTTTTGTACATAAACTATGTAAGTATGTAAGTGCATATGTCAGAGCAATACCCAGAGTGCAATCACGTGTGTGTGTGTGTGTTTGTATGCGACAGCGGGTTCTACAAACGTTAGTGGGTCATATTTAAGTAAAAAAAAAATAATAAGAAATAAAGTAACCAGTAAGGAAGAGGTGTGCCTGGGAAAGACCGAACATAAAAAGTACATGTACATATATAAGAAGTAAAATATAATATATTGCATGAACAAAAAAATGTGAAAATATATACCTGCAATTATGCTATGTTGTTTTGAGCTGAAGTGTAGGAAACATGTGCACTTATATTTTCATGAGCTTCTTTATATCATCAATTCCTTAGCATCTTTATATTGACTCTAGATTGATTTGATCTCTTTTAAAACAGTCAACTCCAATATAACTGCTTACTTGGTGCATACGATCGTTTATATGATCGAGTCAATTTCGCAACCATTATATCGCCGTCATTTCTTCTCTTAGTGACTTGATAACCAAGTCCAGGTTTTTTTTACACTGTAGATGTCATACAACGGTCTAACTGGAAAATATTGGTTCGCATTAACGGTTTAAGGTTCAAATATTAACTCGAGGAAAGACATGCTTGACAGCCGCGATAACCCAGGTAAACCAGAGTACGAGTCCTGGCTTGAGCCATCAGCCGTTCGAAGCTGGCTTAGTGCAATATAAATTATAGGTCTCTCAATTTGTTGGAAAAACATCAAGACGCATACCATAAATTGGAGGATGAGCTCGGCCGAAAATCGCTTCATCATATTAAGACATGCTTGGCGACTAAAACCTAAAATGAGTTTTTATACAGGAAGGAACTAGATTTTTATCCGAGCAAAGACTGTCACTCACGTAGCATTCTTCAAAACTAGTTAAACTGCATCTGTCGTTATTTCGATAATTCAGCAATTCACGTGTTGTCTCCCTCTACCTTCTGAGAGAGTCACCGAGCTTTTAGTTTCTGAGCTGCACCAATGATTCTGTTGACCACGTACACTACATCATTCCACCATCTATTATTACCAAAACAAGATATTACAATACGAAGTCTGTCGTTTTCCCTGACTGATTTTTTTCTCAGATATTCGTTTCGAGAAGCTCAAAAAGTATTTGCTTTCGCGAGCTGTTGTTATCCAAAAGCGATTCAAATTCGAAACACTTGGAATTACATTTTTCTCATTCACGTATGTCTGAATGGGTAGCAGGGCGTATTATGTTACGAAAAATCCCTGGGTTTTAATCTTGGACCGACATATATTTAATATTTTATATAAGTGTCTTCACCCGGAGGGGGAACTCGGCCGAAAATCAGTGAAGCTCCAGGAACTTTTATGAAGCCGTAATCAAGCCAGCTTCGTATGCGGCAAAGGTAAATTGCTAGTTAGTTCAGGCTAAAACTAGCGGTAAACTTTCTCGTTTCCCGAGTCAACCGGCTTATCAAGATTTCATGGAGTTTGTCCCGCCGTTTACCATCATATAGTTATTAAATTATTTTCAGTCACTTTAAATAACTTTTGAATGAAAAAATCTTGAAATACCCAAGCACAACTTAGCCTATCTAAATTACCACAAGCGTAGTACCTTAAAGCAGGGCAACGAAGGAAAACCACTCTGAAATGCATTTGGAGCGCGCACTATCCCAGGTATACGTGTATGTGTGTGTACGTGGCATGCCGATAATGGCACGATAGGGGAGCAGCGAAAACATCATGCCTGTCAACCTACAACACTGGCACTGATTGGCGGTTTCAGCTTTCATTACCGTAAAACACTATACATACGTGTATATGTTTATGAATATATAATAAATAAACTAAAAACGAATTATAAAAATAAAGGCAATAAAAAGAATGAAAAATACAACAAATAAAAGAGATATAAACAAAAATTAAAGTGCCATGAAAATTGTAAAACGCATTGCAACGCACACACATACATTCACACATTCAATGTTACGAGTGTATTCTCTGTACAAATCGGAAAAAATTCAAACTTTTATCTACAAAATGCGTTTAGTTTAAAATTATAATCAATTTTCATGCACATTAAACAATATTTTACACTCATTGTTTTCTCACAAAATTTTAATTTGGTGTAAATTTCAGTTGTTAGTAGTCAAATAGTTAAACGAGTACACACCCTGTAGGGAGAAGGTCGAATAGTAAGCAAAAATTTTAGTTCAATATTAATATTTTGAAGATGAAATCATCGGTAATCGTGATATTAGCCGAGTGGTTAGAGATTAAAATCTTGCCGTCGGCAAACTCATTTTTATTTTAACTTTTTATTTTTGGTGAAGTAGAAATTCAACATGAGCAAATTAACTGGTATACAACTAGTATAAAGCTGTTACATAGTCGGTCAATTGTTCTTAGGACATCGCGTGTTAAAATACCAGCTGCTTATTAGCAAATTAGATCGAAGATGAATGAACTACTTAGTGCAAGAAAGCAAACCTATTGGATTCTTGTTAACAACTAGTATTTTTCCCTGCAAGGTACATACTCGCATGTACATACATACATACTATACTGCATGGCGCATACCCACAAGTGTTTATTGCTTTTTGAATGAGATGATTTGTTGCCTAAAGCCGCGGCATAACAAATTATGTTAATTCCATAGTAATTTGTATGTTAAATGCTTTCGTTGTTGCTGTTGTTCTTGTTTATCAGCGGTGTATGATATGTATGTATGTCACCCGAATTGATTGATGTGATGTGAGTGAAATTTCCGTGACATTTTAACATGACATCTATCATTTATGACATTTGTGTCAACAATTTTTTACTGACATTTGATTATTTACGATTTAGTGTTGAATTCAATTAATGATAAAATTTATGATGTCACCAAAGTAAATTTTGTTTTAACCCATTCCCTCCCACTGTCCTATTTTTAAGACACTATATTCAAATTATATTTTTTACACTCACTTAAGTCTCTTATTTTTATGCTGATGAAATTCAAAGTTTTCCAATAGGATAAATTTTTTTCGCTCTAAAAAATGTTTACGTAGTTTTAATATAAATTTTCCAATTGGTCATTTTTGTTGCACAAGAGTGGCGTTAAGTTTCGATTACATTATATACCAGGTGTGTTAGTTGAAATTTGCCGGTTTTTCGATAAAGAAAACACTTAATTTTCAGGGGAATCTCAAAATTTTTTTATTCAAAGTATTGACCATTGGTTTCTTCACATTTCGCCCATCTCTCAGGCAAATTATGGATACCATTCCAAAAAAACTTTTTCTCTTTCGAGGTAAACCATTCGACGAGCCATTTTTCGACTTTTTCAAAATTAGCGAAGCACTGCTCTGCAAGGGAGTGTCCCATCGATGCGAAAAGGTAATAGTCGGACGGGACCGCAAATGCGATTTACTTGGAACGAAACTCGACATATTCACTGAGGTAAACAAATATGACGCTACTATTTTGGCGGAATATGACTTGCGTATTTTTGTAGGTTAATGTCAATAGAAAAAAATGACATTCATGCCAAATCATAGAAATTTATACATATTGCTAGCGACATCTACTAGTAAAACCGGCACACTTCAACAAACACACCTGGTACACATTCCATTTGTTGAACGAACAATGTCTAGTAATCGTTTTGATAAAATTAAATCCTATTTACATTTCAATGGTAACTCAAGGATTGATAATACTGACAAAGCTTTCAAAATTCATCCCTTTATCGACAAAGCCAATGAATCTTTCAGAAAGTTTGGAATATTTGAGTCCAATATAGCTATTGATGAATCGATCATCAAATACTTTGGTCACCATGGGATTAAACAATTCATAAAATGTAAGCCAGTGAGGTTTGGATACAAGCTTTGGGCGCTGTGCGGAGTCAGCGGATAATGTTATAACTTTTCGCTCTGTAATAATGGTGATGGCTTGGGCTCAACACTGGTTAAAAAGTTGTTTGCAATATGTGCAGATCCCAGAGCACATGTAGTATACTTCGATAACTTTTTAAGCAGAATGCAGTTGTTGTTTGATTGGAAATATCAAGGGTACAGATCTACAGAGACAGTTAGGGACAATAGGACTAAGAAATGTTCTATTATGACAAAACATAATTGAATTTTATGCGTGAAATGGCATGACAACAACATAGTATGTATGTCTTTTGACTAATTTTGATACTGTTAAACCTTTTATAAAAACTAATAGGTACTCGAAGAAAAAAAGGCCAACATACACGTAGCCGTGAATCAGCAAAAGCTTATTCATATAATCCAAACATGGGAGGAGTGGATAAACATGATTGGCTGATTCCTAAATATCCAATCCGCTTTAGAGGCAAAAAATGGTTTGACCACTAGCTATCCTTGTTTTTGACATGTTCCTAGTTAATGTGGATTATTTACAACCAGATAAATAAATATCAGACCATCCCTCGCAAGGCAAGGGAAGTAAACCTACACCAGATTCTTCAGAAGCTCTTTTACGACCTGGTGACTATATGGCAAAGAGGGACAAAAGGCATTCAGTTACGTGCGCGGGACTATACTCAATTCCTACTCTTGCGTCCAACTCGCGCACCCTGGAAACGTAAGAAACACTTGGGCAAGATGTGATAACGAACCCGTGTGGAGCCATGGGTCACGGCTAAAAAAGATGAAGCTTCAGTGGATCCACTCCGACTTATTCGGCTTAAGGGTCCGCTGAATTCTAATTGCAGCGTCTGTTTATGAGAGATACGGCTGCGTCGGTCTTGAAGCAAGCGACTCGCTATATAAATGTGTAAAAAATTTAAACTTACTCGCCTAGCGATGTTGTGCGCTGGGTTTGATACCCACCACGTAAAAACCAATTCCAATGTAAAAGTTTAAATGCCTCTGATGAGATATCCACCTCCTAATGACGACCCCCGCAAAGGAATAAAAAATCACAATTTGAGGGCATGCACCTGGAGTGTCTAGTCCCTTAATTGGATGGATGTCCAAGAAGTGCGATGGACGGGACAAGGACGGAATCGAGTAGGTGGTTGTGACATTTACCACAGCGACTATATAGTGGATGGGAAGGACTCAATCGAAATTTTATAACTTTATCGCTGAATTGCGCCCACGCTCCGAGAGAAGAGAAGGACGATGTGACCAAATAAACCTTTTAACAGCGCCTGGAGCGTACTCATGAGCGTTGCCCTCGTCACGATATGAAAATCACGTTTGCTGACTTTAACGCCGTTGCAGACAAAGAGGGTATCTTCGGCACAACTGTCGGAAAATTCAGCCTCCACAACCGAGACATCGCCAAATGGTTTGACGCTGATCGACTTCCCCGGGTTTTCTGTAGTGCATGATTCGAGCCAAGGAAATACATCAAGCTGTTTGAGAGGATCGACACACACCACCTCTTTGTCGAATTTAAAGCAGCCTTCGACAGCACGAAAAGGAGCTGCTTCTACATTGCTATTTCTGAATTCATTGTCCCCGAAAAACTTATACGGATATGTAAACTGAGCTAAGCAGCACAAAAAGCTCCATAAGGAGCTAACTTCGTCTATCTTGGAACCAGTATCACTGGTGCAACTTTGGGCTGAGAAGGCAATTGAAAAGTAGAGTTCTCTCTCGACGAAAGAAAACCAATCTATATACCATAAGTCGCTCATCATACCTGTCCTACTATATGATGGGCAGTCTTCGCTGTCTTCGCTTCGCTCCCTTGTCACTGCTGACAGTCAACTTCCACTATATTGGCACCAGTATTACCATTAAAGACAATGTCAGTCTTGTAATCCATAGCATAATCGCTCTTGCCAACGTGGGCTACTTTGGACTGAGTCGGCGTTAGGAGTTGTCGTGAAAAAGGTTTTGCATAAGATTTATGGTCCTCTACGAGTTGGGATGAATAAAAATACACGCGCTTTGAAAGTTTTCGATGCTGTACCCGCCGCAGGAAGCAGAGAAAGGGGAATGCCTTCACTCCGTAAGAAAGTTCAGGTAGAGAACATGGCTGTTCTTGAAATTTCCAATTGACGCCAAACTCCTAGAAGAAAGAATGAATGGCGAAAGGTTGTTAACTCGATCAAAATCGAGTTAGTGATGTGTAGGACGGTGTCGCGGAGCGCTGGAATGTTCTTATAGAGACTACAATGTATTTATTAGTCATAAATTGTTTCTACAATTTTCTTCTTTAATTAAAAAAGCCCACGTAGGCATATAACTACGTAACTTAAAGCTTAACCCACTCCAATAACACGTAGACAGCCGAGAGAGTAATTCATCACTCGCACGCAGACGTTTCTCTTGTCACCTGACATCCATTGTCGTTACACCCAACATGGAGTTGCATTCTTATCATTTTGCATTTACTGCTCTTTCTTTACCTTGGTGGTTATTTCCTTTTTTTTTCTATTCTTTAAGAATCATTTATTGCTACTTTATACATGTAGAAAAAGAGAAAAAACTTTGAAATGATAAAATAAATATTGCAAAATGGAAAAAAATTGCAAAACCAGCGGAGGAACAACTAAAAGGTGGAGGAGCTTATAGTAAAATGCGACGAGACTGAAGTTTCTAAAGCTGGCACATGCGAGAGAAAAAAAAAAAATGGGGGAAAAAGCAAACCGGACTATTTGTCACCGAGAATGAAGCCATTTATTATCCATCATAAAACTTATATTTATCGCTTAATATACGGGCAGTGGCGCGACGGCATCAACCAAGAGACGACACCAAGCAAGAGTAATGAAACAAATGCACGGATGATAATACTCGTATTGGCTGGTAGGCAGGTACGTAAGTGGGCATGAGTGTTAACGCATACATACGATTACATACATATACTCGCAGTTGACTAGGTTGCCAGCGACAACTGCAAATCCCGCATTGAAGGCGTTGAAGGCTACAAATCCTGTTGCCACTACACACATGCACACACACACACTTATTAGCCAATGTTGAATGTATCTAGCCACGTTAATATAATGATTATTTACTTGCAGTCGAAGGACTCTGCGATTTTGTAAGATAGATGGAAATCTGCCAGTGACTGACGTCTAATTCGAAGCAAACGTAAATGTTTTAATTTTATGTTGTTACCGCACATCAGACCTTTTGCCATTACGCTGGTCTAGGAGGTCCTCGGCTATAGCTTCCGCTAGAGTCTTGTGGAAGAAGCAAACCAATCAATCATTGATAAGCCATATCACAGTGTTTATTACAAAATAAATCTGCAAGTTCTTAAGGTATGTAGGTCTCAGTTCTAAACGGATGACTTTCAGTGGTACGAGGAATTCAAACAGATTGGGTTTGATTGGGTATCGCTCACATTCAGTAAGATTTTTGTCTGCCTTCTTGGCCAAACTATTGTTTTAAAATTTTTTTGAACTTAACACTACTCTAAGTAGGACATAAGACTGAAGATAACACAAATTGCTTTATCAGAAATTTCGTCATCCTAGCAGAAAGAGACAATAGAGTAAGGAGTTCATTTCGCGATTGCAAACATCAGATACAGATCAGCGTTATACCAGAAGAGTTTTAAAGTTTATTCCAGGCAGGCCAAGTGATTTTATTATTCCTATTCTTCTTCTTCTTCTTCTTCTTCTTCTTCTTCTTCTTCTTCTTCTTCTTCTTCATAGACGTTGTAACCGCTTACGTGATTATAGCTGAATGAACAAAAGGACGCCACTCATCTATTCTTCTCGCTGTTTTGCGCCTGTTGGAAATACCAAGTGTAATCAGGTCACTCTCCAACTGATCCTTCTAATGTAGTGGAGAGAGATCTTCCTCTTCCTCTGCTTCCACCAGCGGATACTGCATCGAATACTCTCTAAGCTGAAAAGTCTTCGCTCATTTGCACGACATAACCGAGCCAGAGTAACTGCTGTCTCTTCACTCGTTGAACTATGTCAATGTGATCGTTAAAATCGTACAGCTCAACGTTCCATCGTCTGCGGTATTCGTCGTTACCAATACGCAAAGTACCATAAATCGTTAGGAAAACTTTTCTCTCGAAAAGATACCCAGCGCCCTTCATCGGATTTCGACATCGTATACACATCAGTGCCATATAGTAGGACGGGAATGATGAGTAACTTATAGAGGTTAGTTTTTGTTCGTTTCAATTTCCTACTCAGTCCAAAGTAGCAGCTTTTGGAAAGAGTCACTCTGTCTGGTATGGTATCGAACGGCATGGAGAGGTCCTTCCCAATTCTGACTACGCTACGTATAAGTTTTGCAGAAATACCAAATTAAGACATAGCTGCTTAGATGCGGCTCCTTGCCATGCCTTAAAGTGGATGAAAAGGTGAAGTTTATGGATTCTTTTCTCATGAATCTTCTGATAATGTTTAATCAGCTTGTTGCCCGTGGGCTTCAATCTTTCACATAATACCTTCGATAGAACCTTATATGCGATATTTAAGAGGCTAACTCCACGGTAATTGGCGCAGATCCAGGGATCCCCCTTTCCATGGATTGGGCAGACTCTGCAAATAAATTTATCAATGGAACTTGCAAGCATTTCAACTTTCATTTTGAATAGTTGGTAAGCCAACGGCTTCATTAATCGATTGGGGCTTTCGGGTTCGCTATCTCACTGCCATTCAGCACGCTAGAGAAGTATTCGCGTTATACACCAAATATACTCTGGACATCGATCGCCAGATTTCCACATTGCATCTTATGGGGATAGAAGTCTTCCCACAAAAGTACTTAATTGATCTGCATAGTCATGCGGTCCGATAGCTGGCATCTTGGCCTCCGCAGTCTTTAGAAAAGCAAGGTTGAGTCAATAGCTCATTCCGAGCCATTGCTTGGTTTTAGGTCTCCCATTGAATAAATATATAAATAAATACAGATGTTTATTAAAAAAAATTATATCCACAATCTGGTCGAAAGGACGAACTAATCAGGTCCTCAAAGCCTCTTGTTGAATAAAATATGGCAGAAAATGCTGCAAAGTTCAATATAAAATCAATAGAGAGCTCTCGGTAGTTTCACACTGAAGGGTATTTTTTGCATTTAATCCTAATCCACACACGTATACATACGCGTTTATGTAGCTGTTAGAACCATAAACCAACTATTTATATATGTATGAACTGTAGTTGTTGATGGCTTTAGTAATCGCGTTGATGTAAGATTTCATTTTTCTTCGGTATCACCTTTGTCAGTCACCGAGCAGCGGCGTAGGCTGAACATTATTCTTGTCATATAACAAAGACATATATATGTATACACGGTGTGTCCCAAAAACAACCGAACTTTTTGGATATGAAATAATAAAATACACATTATATTATCTTTGAAAGTTATTATTTATTCAAAATAGGTTCCATTTGACTCAATACAACGTTTGGAACGATCAACCAGCGCATGCATAGATTTTTTTATGTCATTTATAGAGATGTTCTTCAGTACCTCGGTTACGGCTGCTTCATTTTTTTCAATTTTTCTTTAATTTTTTAAACTTCAATTTCAATTTTTTTTCAAGTTTGACACAAAATTTTATATTTGCTCTTTGTTCCATTTTTTTTTTGGAACCATTAGCACACTTTTGGTTTTATTGAAATGGCTGTCAGTTTTACATCTGTCATCCGACTTACATGAAGTTAGGTGCGTTTGAAAGAGGATGAATGTATTTTTTTAATGTTGCAAATTTTCAATAGATGGCGCTATATGTTGTATGATTTAAATATAAAGTTCGGTTATTTTTGGGACACACCGTGTATGTATGTACGTAATATATGAAACGTTTACCAACACAATCATTACATATTTGAAGGAAAAAGTCTACATAAATATACACGCGCGCCCATCAACACAAATCTCTTGGAATTTGCGTCGGCAATAAATCACCGAATATAAAACGCAGGAAAAAGACAGACAAGACATACATACATACATACATAAATACAAGTATACGAGTAAGTATGTGAGTAAGTGAACAAGTGTGTAAAATGTTGTTGCAACACAGACTGTGACTGCCTATTGACTATGTATCTATATAGTAGACGCATTGCCGCCACCAAGCCACAACTACCGCCGCCACAGATAAGCGTCTTAAATTGATAAGAAGAAAATGTATGACAACAAAGCGTTAAACAAATAACAAACATCAAAAAAAAAAAACAAAGGAAAAAGAAAAAAGAAACTAGCGAATACGCAAACAAGAGAGGAGCCTGACACCACAACGCGCGAGTTACATATAAGAATTATAGCAACTCAGCAATTGGCGACATCGACCAATTTATTAAGAATATTGCAAATACGTAAAGTAAATCAAAACCAACTTCCGGTCTATGTTAAATTTGTCAAAAAAGAGTATAAAACAAAATTAAAGAACTAACTAAATTCTTAGAATCAGAAAATAAATAAACTGCTAAATATGCATTAATGTATTAATTAAGTAAGATAGCCAAGTCAACAAAATATATAATTGTAAAAGTAGATGTCTAAGCATATTGTATAATTGTAATAACTTTCGTTATGATTGATTGAATAAAATAAAGACAGTCTTAATTTTGCACCTTAGCTGATTGGTTGGCCTTTGCCATAAACTTATTATTTTTTTTTAAAAACTCCCTTGACGGACTCGATAATTAAAGTGGCGCAGTCGGTAATCCTTTTTATCAATAAAAAAAGGATAGTGATACGAACGCGAAATAAAAAACGTGAACGTATATAAATATAAAAAAAAAATATATATAAAACCCTTACTAATCCTGCGATTCCGTAGCCAACTCAGGAGTTGACCGGACCCTCTAGGATATAACATAATATATATAAATCAAACATACAGTGTGGCAGTGCAGTGACTTTTCAAGGAAACCACCCACATAAAATTAAAGTGGCAGTGCAGTGACTTTTCAAGGAAACCACCCACATAAAATTAAAGTGGCAGTGCAGTGACTTTTCAAGGAAACCACCCACATAAAATTAAAGTGGCAGTGCAGTGACTTTTCAAGGAAACCACCCACATAAAATTAAAGTGGCAGTGCAGTGACTTTTAAAGAAACCACCCACATACAAAGATAAAGTGAGAAGTGCAGCGGACCAAAGATCTTGCGAAGCCACTATCACAATTAGCAAGAAAAAAAAAAAAAGAGTTTGACAAAGTGCATAAGTGATAGGTAGCAACAACCAAAGTGCTACCTTAACTTCAGCAAAACACACAGTACAACCAGATCGATTAGCTAAAGCGTGGTCAGTGAGCCACAAACGCAAAAATTAGGACCAAAAGACAGGAAGCTTTTGACAGACGAAGAATGGAGCAAGCAGAAGCCACAACCATCGACATAATGGAGCAGCTAGCGAGGCGAGAACAACAACTAGAACAACTTCGCAATGCATACATAGATCTGCAAAGAAGCCAAACAAATCAACAAGAGAAGGACAGGGTCATAAAAAATATTAGCCATCTACCCATATTCACCGGCACAGGGAGTAACACAATAAACTCCTTCTTCAGCAGTGTGGAGTATATGCTATCAACTTTAACGGATGAGGAAACAATGAAAGAAGCAGTAAGGACGGTTTTCTACAGAGTTATCCAAGGCGAGGCAAAGGATGTGGTGATCAACATTCAGGAAACGCATAATTGGCACAAGATAAAGGAGGCATTAAAAAGAAGATACAGGCCAGACACGGAACCTCACGAAATATACAGGAAGATAAGCAATCTGAAAGTAAACTCGGTAAGTGAGTTAGCCGTTGAATTACAAAATATAAAGTATAAAGCGGACGAGCTAATTGTATATTATCAAGGTGACCATAGCATAGATTTGACTAACATCGACAGCCTTTTAGTAAATATAACCAAAGAAATGACCCAAGGAACATTACTTGACAGAATTTATGACGAAAGAAATTTAGATACAATAATAGAAACAATGAATAAAAGAAGATACGAAGATAGCTGTATTAGATGGGAATTCAAGAAAACTAGGAAGTTTGAAGGACAAAATAAACCACAACAACAAATTAAATACAAAGAAAAATTTTCGCAGAACAGATATAATCAGAATTCGGACCAAGTAAAACAAAATCAAGGACCCAACTTTTATAGAGAAAATTATAATAATAGAGGAAATTTTCACAATAATTCAGGACAATTTCGAAGGTACCAACAGGTAGGAAACCCTAGGCCAAATTCGAACAGAAGTCGTTGGAATCAAGCTAGGCAAGACCCATCAGTACCTATGGAAGTAGATAACATAGAGGCAAATTATAAAAGATACGGCAACGAAGACCGTAGATATAATCAAAAAAGATATGAACAAGAAAAAGAAAGTAAAAGTTTGAGTAGAGAAGACAAGGAATATAGTTCAAGGGAACCTCGATTGGCAGGACACCCTATATCGCAGTATAGCCAAAATCGCTTATACTCGAATAGGCAAAGCCAGACAGGATCGTCAAATACTAGTTATAGAGAAGAAGAAAAGGATAATACAATTTTTTTTACCAAGTAGCCTCGGAAAAACTACCAAAAATAGAGATTCATATTAGTGACAAAAAATACATTGCTTTAATAGACACTGGCGCAAGTTTGAGCCTAATGAATAGTGTAGTAAAAGACTTCCCGACTAATAAACTAAATAATCCACTGACGATTAGTACAATTACAAACAAGGACATAATACAATATGAAGCTATAACAATTGCACCAAAAGAATTTAATCTACCGGAAAAAGCAAGAGTTAGGTGGAAAATAGCAAAATTTAATGGCAGAAACTATGACTTTATAATAGGAACAGATATTTTAACTTACCTCAATGCGTTTATAAACATGGAAGAAAAAACGCTAACCTTAAATAAAGAAAACCGCAATACAATTAACCCATATAACATAAACGAAATTTGTACATTGGAAACTACAGGAGATGGAATTGAGGGTATAAAATTAGATCATTTGAATTTAGAAGAACACAAGGAGGTAATGAAAATTTTGAAACGATTTGAAACACTATTTTTTAAAGAAGGAGACCGTTTAACGAGTATAACAACAGTTCAGCACGAAATCAGGACTACGACAAATGAACAAATTAATTCCAAATTATATAGGTATCCACCCCAACATGAAGAAGAAGTACGAAGACAGATTAGAGAAATGGAAGCACAAGGAATAATTAGAAAAAGTCAATCACGTTATTCTAGCCCACTGATAGTAGTACCAAAGAAGAGGGACAATTCTGGCAAACAAAAGTATAGAATAGTAATAGATTACAGGAAGTTGAACGAAAAAACAATTGATGACAAATACCCTTTACCAAATATTAATTCTATTTTAGACAAGTTAGGAAAAGCACAATATTTTACCACAATTGATTTAGCAAAGGGTTATCATCAAATAATGGTTAGAGAACAAGATAAAGAAAAAACCGCTTTCGTTACTCCGAACGGACTTTACGAATTCATAAGAATGCCATTTGGACTCAAAAATGCTCCAGCAACGTTCCAAAGGCTCATGAATGAGACACTACGCGATTTTATTAATAAAACATGTGTGGTATATTTAGATGATATCCTAATATTTAGCACATCTCTTCAGGAACATGTCAAATCAATAAGAGATATATTCAAAGTATTAGAAAAGGTTAATTTAAAAATTCAAGTAGATAAATGCAATTTTATGAAAAAGGAAACAGAATTTTTAGGACACATTTTAACGGAAAACGGTATGAAACCAAACCCTAATAAAATTAAAGTAATTGAAAATTTACAAATTCCAAAAACAGAAAAGCAAATTAAAAGTTTTTTGGGAATTACAGGCTATTACAGAAAATTTGTAAAGGATTATGCGAAAGTTGCACAACCAATAACTAAATATCTAAAAAAAGGTATAAAAATTAATACACTAGACCCGACGTATATTGACGCCTTCGAAAAGTTAAAAACCCTAATAAGTACACATCCCATTTTACGATTCCCAGACTTTGAAAAACAATTTACCCTAACAACTGATGCATCTAACTATGCGGTAGGGGCAGTGCTATCCCAAGAGGGCCACCCAGTATGTTATGCATCCAGGACATTAAACAACCACGAACGTAATTATTCCGCAACAGATAAAGAATTTCTAGCAGTAATGTGGAGCGTAAACTATTTTAGACCATACCTTTATGGTAGAAAATTTAAAATTTTAACAGATCACCAGCCAATAAAATTTTTACATTCGAAATACAGAGGCAAAGATATGTCGCCACGACACCAAAGATGGTTATTAAAGCTAGGCGAATATCAGTTCGAAATTGATTATTTAAAAGGAAAAGAGAACAGAGTAGCAGACTTTTTGAGTAGATTAGAAAATAGTGAGGACACTATCTCAGAAAAGATGGGGAGTGAAATAACAGAAAACAAGTTTTTATCTAATAATATTAACAACGTAGAAGACGAGGAAGACTCAATTGCAACAATGCACTCAGCTGAAGAAGAGTTAGGTGACCATTTTTATATTAAGGATGAAATAGTCAACAAATACAAGATTCAAATTATATTAACAAATAATAAGATAGAAGAAATGAAAATGCTACATGGAAAGAGAATCATTTTTGTATCAGAATATGATTTTAACACGATGGGTGATATATTTAGAAAATATATATCAAAAGGAAAAGTAGGAATATTCTCGGACATATCGGAAAGGAAATATAATATCGTTCAGGAAAAACTAATAGAGATGTTCTCCAATGATAATCAGATAGAATTTATAAAATGCACTATGAGAGCACAAGATATAGAAACGGAGGTTGAAGCAGTAAAACAAATTTCATTATATCATACCAGAGAAAGCATGCATTCGGGAATACAAGAAACCTACAATCAATTAAAAACTAAAATTTATTATCCGAAGTTATTAGAAATGATACATTTAGTGATCAATCAATGCGAAATATGCCAAGAAATTAAATATGATAGAAAGCCGATCAGAGCAAAATTTCTACAAACAGAGACGCCATCAAAAAGTAACGAAATTATTCACATTGATACCTACGTAATAAAGCGTTTCCATTTTCTTACCATTATAGATAAATTTTCAAAATATGGTGTAGCATATCCATTAAATGATAGAAATCACATTACTATTATAGAACAATTAGAAGATTATTTTACAAAAATTGGTAAACCCAAAAAAATAATTGCTGACAACGAATTTAAGGCAATACGAATAAAAGAATTCCTAGCAAATGAAAATGTAGAATTACATCTGACCAAACCGAATAGTCACACAGGCAACGCAGACATAGAAAGATTCCATAATACTATAGCAGAAAAGTTTAGAATTCTATACAAATTAGATAAAGGTTTATCTATTAAACAATTAATTCAAAAATCTATTAGGAATTATAATCACAGATTTCATTCGACAATAAAGTGTACGCCGTATGAAGTACATAATAACAAAGTTAGTCCAGAGACAATAAAAAAGAATATAGAATTAATGAAAAATAAAAGTATCACAAAACTTAATGAGAATAGAGAAAATTATACTGAAAACAGAAAGGAAGGATTTATAAAAAATTATAAAGCAGCTAGGCATAAGGAAAAACCAAAATATAGGAAAGCAACATTAAAAAATATACATCCTTGTAACATTAAAAAAACCATTAAAATTTACAGATGTTACTGACAATACTGATAATAATGGGAGGAATGAATTTGACGGTAGGAACCATGACGATAACTGAATTGACAGACACAAAAGGATTTGTAGATTTACAGACTAGAACTCAGGATATTGTAAAAGAAACGGACATCGTGATACATATAATCGATATTAAGAAAATAGAAAACATCATTGATATAATGACAGATAACATAATACTAATGAAAACAAAAAACAAAGACTTATTGCAAACCGAACTGTTGGATGTTAGGAATAAACTTATAACATTGATACCCAGGAATAATAGATCAAAGAGAGGACTAGTAAATGCAATAGGTAGTATGTCAAAATGGTTATTTGGGACTATGGACGACTCAGACAGACAAGACATCCAGAACCATCTCTTAAATGTTAACGAAACAATTAATCAACAAATTGTAATTAATAGTTATTTTAATACGGCTTTTGAACAAATAGAAAATATTGTAAAAAAGGATAGGAAAAGAATTGAAAATGAATTTAATTCAATAAATAAAATGTTAGATGATGAATACGAAGAAAATATGTATTTGACAGAATTAACAAAAGTTAATTTGTTAAAAAATAAAATAGAACATTTACAAGACAACATTGTATCTGCTAAATACGGGATAATACACCCTAGTATCTTAACAAATAATAAAATAACAAAATACAATATTGATTTTAACAAATTAAAATATTTACAACTTGGAACAGCAACATTTAATAATACTTGTTTAATATTTGGTATCAAAATTCCTAAGTCCTTTGTACCAGTAAAAATTAGATATGTAATACCCATACCTAATAAAAAGTTCGAGGAAATAGATGATAAGATAGAGCAAATATTTGAATATGAAAATAACACATATAAATATGAGGAAAGTAAATATTTAAAAGAATTGAAACCTAGTAAACATTGCATAATAAAAGAAAATTGTAAACTTATTAAAAATACAGAACTTGAAATAATACCCTTAGATACTAATGTTATAGTTATTAAAAATGCTTTGAATTTAACAATTAACCAAACTTGTAAAGAAGACCAAATTGTTATAAACGGAAATTATTTTATATCATACAATAACTGTACAATGAAAATTAACGACTATTATTTTTCTAATTTTATTGAAGAAGATAATGAAAACATTGTCAATATCAAATATGGAAATATACATAAATTCATTAAAAAATTCACATTAGAAGATATTGTAGAAGAAAGTAAAAATCATAGTAGAAATATTTTCCATTTAAAACTCCACAGCAAACTGTCATATGCAAGTAACTTAATTATATTGGTTCTAATAATAATACTAATTTGCATTATTTTTATTAAACACAAATCTATTAAAATTGTTTTAAATAAAAGAATTCAGGAGAATTCCAATCTAAAGGAGGGGGTAGTTACATATAAGAATTATAGCAACTCAGCAATTGGCGACATCGACCAATTTATTAAGAATATTGCAAATACGTAAAGTAAATCAAAACCAACTTCCGGTCTATTTTAAATTTGTCAAAAAAGAGTATAAAACAAAATTAAAGAACTAACTAAATTCTTAGAATCAGAAAATAAATAAACTGCTAAATATGCATTAATGTATTAATTAAGTAAGATAGCCAAGTCAACAAAATATATAATTGTAAAAGTAGATGTCTAAGCATATTGTATAATTGTAATAACTTTCGTTATGATTGATTGAATAAAATAAAGACAGTCTTAATTTTGCACCTTAGCTGATTGGTTGGCCTTTGCCATAAACTTATTATTTTTTTTTAAAAACTCCCTTGACGGACTCGATAATTAAAGTCGCGCGTCGTGTTGAGAGGAAGAAAATGAACTGGGATATCGCTGATAAAGTAGACAGCGGAGGAAGACAATGCCGTTTGGAGCGGCTAACAACGCTACGTGCCACCGCCACCAACGAACAAGCGACAGATAAAATCAACGCTGCCGCCACAGGAGTAGAAGCCTACACAGCACTTCAACTCTTGTTGTTATTGCTGTTGCTATTTTGTGTGGCGGCGTTGCAAAGACAATAAAGTGCAAATATTAAGTGCAAATAAAAACACAAACACATACATACAAACATAAATAAGTGGCACGTACGCGCTCTGGAAATTGTGGAGATACGAGCAGAGTCGCCGCATTTTCGGCAAAAGCTTGAGTTATACCATATACAATACATACATACATACATACATATAAGTTAAGTCATAAGCAAATACGAAAGGAGGCTCGCGGTGTACTGTAAATCATATAACAACAAAAGTATCTAGAGATAAAGACAAGAAACAAGTTCTTAAGAACTTAAGCGACTTTGTGGCACGCACCGCTTTTATTTTATTTTATTTTATTTTATTTATTTTTTTGTTGACGGCAACAGCAGCAGTGCACCGACGTGATATGCGTGTCGTAGCGTAGCGGGCGACGCAATAAAATGCGCTAAATCTGACAAAAATCCGCTGCAGAAACAAATTACTTTGGTTATTCCCCAGCAATTTTTATAGGTTTTGATTAACGCGTGCCAAGGCGGCGGTCGCAGCGTCTAGGCAAATGATTACGAGCAATCCACATATGTTATGTGGCGAGACATACACGTTCCATCGTCTAAATTTAAAGAGAAGTCACTGAGGCTGTTCAGCACATGGAGCCGATTTAAGGCTGATGCTACACGGCCAAACATGCTCGCCAGTCAACGTGCCGCGTGACAATACGTGTAAGTTTCGTCGAGCCCTCCTTAGTCGCTCTATGTGTTCATGCGTGGTTGCCGCCTGTGTTAAAAACCAACAAATCACACATTCACAACAGAATTAATGAAATTCTTGTAATAATATTTCACAGCACCACTTTAGTTCAACGTTTCATCCTCTGCATGCTCGTGAGCTCCTTGGCGGCGACGCTTATCCTCAACGTGGTCTCTTCACAAAAATGCAGAGAATTATGCTTGCAATTCACAGCGCTGGTCGTTCATTGCTTATGAAATTCGCACAAGACAAATGTGTCCTATAGATCCCAGCTCATACTCCCTTACATACTTACAACAACGCCACCTCTCGGAGCTCGCCAATTTGCCGGTTTTTGTGCGCTTCAGACATGTGTTCGTACACAAGTAGCAACGGTCCGGCGTTTGCACGATTTCAGCTTTGGCTTCTGTCAGCGACAGCCGTCAAAACACGACAGAAATAAATAAAACTTAGTCACCGTCGTCGGAGCTGGAGTTCTTAGTGTTGTTGCTGCTGCTCTTATTTTATTACTATTCGTATTTGTTTTTGTGTTTTGTTTTTCATTGTCACTGCTGACAACATGTTGCCCCAATGCGGTCGCATATAAATTTGTCAACAACAGTGAGCGCTCGTCGTCTGCCGTGTTGGCCAGCACCAGCACCAGCAGTATCAGTTGCAGCCCAACAATGAGTACGCAAAATGTGGTCTCATACAAGGAAAATAAAAGGGTGCGGTATTGATACGGCAATCGTTGTGAGAGACATACCACCATCGCTGCTACCATTTGCAGTGGCAGCTGACAATGAAATACATGCTCGTATGTCTGAGGGTGCGGCTGTTGATCGCTAATTTGTTGCTGCTGAAGGAGCTTGTCAAATACTTTTGGTGCGAGGATGGGCAGGTAGATATGTATGTATGTGTAATACAGCAAGTACTTGGTAATAAAAATAATAAGAGGAGTAGTTTCATGCGAATACGACAACACCAAAGAAAGAAACATTTTTCTTTAAATTTCAGGCATTTATGACTGCTACAAGAAGGATGGACATACCCAAATCATATCTGAAAGTTATCGATGCCGAATTCTTTCTTCTTTACTGGCTTACATAACGCTAACGCTCATATAGCCGAGTTAAGAACAGTGTGCCATTCCGTTGTTGTTGTAAAAAGACCCGACTACCGCGAGGACTATGGGATTTTAGTCGCCTCTTAAGACAGGCATATCTTATCACGGGTAAACTCTTGAACGCCTAACCCGTGTGGTGTGGGTTATTCCTTCCTTTCTTTTCGCTGTTTGGCTCCAATTGGAAATACCAAGTACAGCTGAGTTCTTCTCCACCTAATCTTTCGAACGGAGTGAAGGTCTTATTTTTACTCTACTTCCACCAGCGGGATCTGCACTTTACTATTCAATTGCTTACCCATTTCAAACAGATGCTACGTTGACAAGATTTATTCGGCGTTGACATTCATGGTTGTTGCTGTTAGTACTGGTTTTAAGGCAGATGAAATAAACTACGACTTCATAGTTATGACTGTCACAGTGACGTGGAAACCGAGGCGCGAATCGTATTCGCTGTTTGTTTGATGACGAGAGATACTTCGGCTTGTCCTTGATCGCCTATCAGAACCATTAACTTTGCTCCCTTATCCAGTTCAGAGAAAGCAGAACTTACGTCACGGTTGTTGACGTCGCTGATATCAGTTCAGAAGTTGTCTTCTCTATTCATCTACACTCCAAGTCTGCCAGTTAAGCAGACTCAAGATGGCTGAATGAGATCACGTCCAACGTCACCAGACAACTATGGCCTTAGTTCCTTCTAGACCGGTTCTCCATAACAACAGGCATACTAACAGGTCATTGTTCAATGGAGCTTCGTGGGAAAATAATGGGATTTTCTGCTGATGATTTTTGCCGCAGCTTTGGGATGAATAAGAGGAGGAATCTATCGAACTCTACCTCTGTCACTGTTCACCCCTGATATCTGCAAGCCACAAATGCTTCGGGAAACACTTCCTCGACTGTCTCGCTGAGCTAGCCTCAGGGAAAATTGGAAATCTCGTTGCCACTCGTTTGAGAAGGTGAACAGCAGTATCACAATGGCCTAAGTTCGCTGGTAGTGACCAGCAGCAGCATCAACTCAACTCAACTCTATGGCAAGTTTCGGCCGAGCTCCTCTTCCAATTCGTGGTTTGCATTCTGATGTTTTTCCAACAAATGTGGGGAACAACAGTTTATTTTTATGAGCAGCTGATATTTCATGTCAGAAATACACCCGGAGGCCTTGAAATTCCTTTCCAAAGGGACGAACGCAACTAGAAAAATTAATTTTCAATCATTTTGAATATTTGTTGAACCAGGGTTTGAACCCGGCCCTTCCGAATGACAGTACGCAATGCTAAACACTCGGCTACCGCGGCCGCTTACATACTCGCAAGTATGTGCTAATATTCAAAGAGCTCTTCTCCGAAATTTCTTATGAAAACATCCGCAAATAGCACACAAATAATATATGTATGTATGTATGTAGTCTCATCACGAATAACAAACACATTAGCCCCCACAAATGTCTGTGTTTGCAACAACATGATGTGTCACCAACGAGCTTGAACACTATACCCCGAAAGAATGTCCTTATATTTATCAACGACCGCAATTGATGATGACAACCGCACATTCCTTAATTTGTACTAATTAATAATTAAATTGTTGTTGTTAGAAGTAATGTCAATATGTAGTAGACACGAAAGTTTGAAGAGGGATCTCATTATACAAATGTATTGTGTATGTGTGTATTTATTATGTATGTATGTTATGTATGTACACTTGTGTAAAACTTTTGTTTTCACTCGCTTGATGATGAATGCTTTATTGGCTATTAGTAAACATTTAGTACTGTGAGGGCGTAAGCGACACGATAAGAAACACAAGCAGAGAAGTCACGTGAGACCACAAAGCAACACACACAAATGTAAAGGGTGGTTAAATTTTCAAGGGCCGATGTTGATTTTGAATAAAACACAAACTATTTAGGAAATTATTGAAATTTTATTTTATTATGATATATTGGTATTACTCAATTATGTATGTAACAAAATATCGGCCAAATGAGCGCCGCGACCTCGGCGGCACACCTCCATACGATGGTCCAAATTTTCGATGACGCTGAGGCATAATGGAGTTTCTATGCCGTTAATGTGCCGAATTATCTCATCCTTTAGCTCTTGAATTGTTGCTGGCTTATCGACGTACACCTTTTCTTTCAAATAACCCCAGAGAAAAAAGTCCAACGGTGTCAAATCACATGATCTTGGGGGCCAATTGACATCGCCATTACGTGAGATAACACGGCCATTGAATTTGTTGCGCAAAAGAGCCATTGTTTCGTTAGCTGTGTGGCAAGTGGCAACGTCCTGCTGAAACCACATATCGTCCACATCCATATCTTCCAATTGTGGCCATAAAAAATTCGTTATCATCTCACGATAGCGAACACCATTCACAGTAACTGCCTGACCGGCATCATTTTGGAAAAAATACGGCCCGATGATGCCGCCAGCCCATAAACCCTACCAAACAGTCACTCTTTGTGGGTGCATTGGTTTTTCGACAATCACTCTTGGATTCTCATTCGCCCAAATGCGGCAATTCTGTTTATTAACGAATCCACTGAGGTGAAAATGTGCCTCATCACTGAAGATGATTTTCTTCGAAAATTTTCATAATAAGTCTGGATAACTTTAACACGTTGTTGGATTGTGTATCTCTCCATGGTTCAAATTGAGTAAGTCTGAAATAGAGAAATGTCAAATTAAATTCGGAAAAAAACTTGGCGTTTAGGTGTGGTTCACATTCAACATCGGCCCTTACAATTTAACCACCCTTTACTTGTGTTACAGAGTATATAAACACATACATATATACATTTCTTTATAAATAAAATTCAGAGAAAAAATTAACTTTTATCGAGCAAAATAAACCACAGAGACAAGAAGTGGGGGAAATAAGGTGCAAGAAGACATCGTTATGTGGATTGAGGGTGACCTAAGTAAAGTGAGTGCAGAAGACAGCATTATTCTATGAAGTAAGAAAGTCAGGTAAACTTGTGCTAAATAACAAAATATTTTTTTTATAAAAATTATTTCTAAATTCGAATGCCTCGATATATACCCGAGTCTGGAACTAAATCTAATTGATCTCAAATACTGCTCGTCACGTATGTAAACAAATCTTCCCCAAAACCTTTCTTTCGGTAACTCCTACCGCCGACTCATCGGAACTTGTCATCGTCCACGTTTCGACACTACATACTCGTAACATAATGAGGAGTGACTTGCAGTTTTGTCTTTATTTATTGTCATTGATGTTGATATTAGTTTCTTGATAAACGAAATTCTCAACAACTTAGTGATGAAAATTAAACCCGAAGTAGGATATGCGTGTACCACGGGGAACAGGAGCTCCGACCTGTTCTTGAGGTAGGTCCTTCGGCGAGGATCACGGTAGTTGTGGGAAACCTAAATGCTGGTATAGATCTCCCATGGTCATTTGCTACCGATTACCACACCCACAGTACGGCAGAAGTTTTGAGTAGGCCTCGTACCCGACCAAATAATACTTGATCTGAAAGCGTAGTGGGCGCTGATCATCGCATTGATTTGACGTGATGTGTTAATGTGCACTGTGAGGTTTGGCTGATGACGGCAGTCATTCATGTTAAACTCCTCGAATACTGTCAACAGTGACCTGGGAGCCAGTAACGCTCCACCTCGCTTCTTTGTCTATTCTGGAGAAATCTAAATTAACGGCTAATGATACCAATGTCATCGGCGGACCCCAGCAGCTGTACACTCTTATAAAATATTGTACCTCCTTTATTCAGCTCTACTGCTCGTATTATTTTCTCTAGCATAAGCTCAAAAAAGTCGGAAGAAAAAGGGCCACCCTGCCTGAAACTTCGCTTGACGGAGCTTTTGGTACATCATTTTTTTGCTATCGAAGGCCGCTGTAAAATCGACGAAGAAGTGGCGTGTGTCGATCAAACTGCTTCTATCAGGTCTTAAGCCACACTGATAAGATCCAATCAGTTTGTTAACGGTGGGCTTTAGTCTTTCTCACAATACGCTAGATAGGACAATATAAGGGATTTTGGGAAGAAGTATGCCACGATAACTGCAGCAGACTTTGGGGTTTCCCTTCTTATAGATTGGGTAGACCACAACTAGGTTCCAATCGTCGATCTTACTTTAGACCGACCATATTTTGTAAAGCAGCTGATGCATGCACCTTATCTGTTCTTCACCGCCGTATTTGAATAGCTTTGCCGGTAATCCGGCCCCCGAACTTCTTCATAATCAAGCAATGAAATATTTGTTCCATCGTCATCGATCAGGGAATTGGGTTCGCCATCTTCTTGTGTTACACTTTCAGTGCCATTCAGCAGGCTGGAGAGGTTTTCCGTCCATAGATTCAGTATATTCTGGGTATCAGTCAGAAGATCACCACTCTGTGTTCTAAAAGAGTCTGCTTAGGTCTTGAAACCTTCTGTAAGTCGGCGTATCCTTTCGGCCAGTTTATCAAACACTTCATACTCACGCATCTCAGTATCCTTCTTTTTTCTGTACATACGTCTTGCTTCCCTCTTCAGTTCTTGGTATCTATCCCATCCCGCATGTGTTGTGGTTAATCGTAAGATTGCGAGGTAGGCAATCAGTTTTCTGTTCACTGCGACACGGCAGTCCTCATCGTCCAAACTCTTTCTCTGGCGCTGACGGAAACAAATTGTTTCCCTAAAAGTGGTATGTAGGGAGCTTGCAACTCTATCGCCCAGTTCCCTTATACCGAGCTGCTGATGAGTGCTCTCAGAGTTCAGCAATGCAAGTGGAGTAGAAAACCACTTGGCAGTCTGTTGCGATTGCATGTTTTCAACGTCGAACTTTCTTTGTGTTTATTGACGGGCGTTCTTTGCTGCACAGAGGCGGGTGCGTATCCTTGTATCAACACATGATCGATCTGGTTTTGAGTTTTTCGATCAAGGGGCTTAATGAATTCCCGGCAAAATCGATCAGCCTCAACCCATTTGGGGATGTTTCGGTGGCTGAATTTTTCATCTGTTATGTCGAAATTTTTGTCCACCCTGGCGTTAAAGTCGTCAAGCACGATTTTCACATCGTGACGGGGACAACGCTCATGAGTACGCTCCAGGCCCTCATAGAAGAAATCCTGGGTCAGATCGTCTTTCTCTTCGAACGAGGCGTGGGCGTAATTCAGCAATAATAAATTTCGCTTTGATGCGGATTATGGTTAGACGCTCATCCACCGGGGGGAGTGCCAGTACTCGACGACGGAGTCTCTCTCCCACCACAAATCCGACACCAAATTTGCACTCCTTTATAAGGCCGCTGTGGTAAATTTCATAAGGACCACTCGCTTCCGTCATTGTGCCGTCCGTCGCACTTCTTGGACGGCGGAGGACATCAAGCAGCTAAGCAGCGTCTCCTTCCCAATTAAGGGACCGAACATTCCAAATGTTTGCCCTCAAAAGAACACAATTATCAACAATTACAGTACATTTCATGATGGATTCAGAAAATCAACATCAAACAGATATTGCAATTTATCGAATTTAACAAAGAATGTGCTGAACCCTCGTACAACTTCGATAGATGGCTTCAAGTCGCCAAAATGATCAATGAGTAAAAATTCTTTCACATTTTCTGTGCGGTATGAACTGTTTTTAGCCACATTCAGGCTTATCACAAGATGCGATGAAGATTAGTCGGATTGTTGAGTGCGTGTCTGTAATGGCTTTCAATGCTGAAAAAACAAAAGCAAATTGATTTGGCAAAAGTGACAAGCGAAGATAAAACAAACCACAAACCTGATGAAAATCAAAAAAGGCAAAAGGAAAATGGCACAAAATCAAGAATTCGCAATACATATACACACATACATATGTACGTACCACATACGCATAGAAGAAGGGGAAGAAATGTTTGACGAGAGGAAAAAAGGGAAGATTGCATACATATACGTACATACCACACATACGTGTATGCAATGTAAGTGCGTATCTACGGCTGCCGCAAGCGCCAAAAACAAGTCGATGCTGTTGACGAATTGAAGTGAGGTTATATGTACACCTATGTGTATGTGTTTGTGTTTGCGTGACTGCCTTTTTCGCTTTTTGAGTGCGCCAGACTTGCGTGTAAGCTGTGCACAAGTGCCGCACGGAGGAGCGCCTCACGCAGTAGCAATCAAAGTGGTTTTGCTGGAAAACCTAAGTTGAGCTGAGCTGAGCGGAGCAGCGGGTGCTAGTTGGTTGCGGGTGCCGTTGCCGATAACGTGCCAAGTCATCTTACACGTACAACAAGTGTATCAACAGCAACATCAAGTGTGCATATCAACAAGAGCAACAACCACAGTACAAATAACAACACATCGACAACTACGGGGCAAATACTGGTGTAAAAAAATACCCAAGGCTGATGCCAATCGAGATGGTGTTTATGCCTTGCCTTGGTTGTCGCTAGCAGCACTTCGCTTGCTTCTGATTACCAAATAGCAAACAGTTATACTCTCTACGTATATATGTGTATCTGTGTTTGTTTTTGTGGCAATTGGTTAGGAAATGCCCATTTGCCACACGTTTCCGTTTACAATCGGCTTCAGGTTTTTCAGCTTGCGCTTTTGTCTGCTTGTGTTGAGTCGACTTATTTCAATTTTTTTCCTACATTGCAAATAGGGTCCTTTAGAGGAGTTCTGTTCGCTTAAGTTGTGTTCTCAATACGATGAAACAAACACGAAATATAGTTCTATCTCAAGTATCTGCAAAATAAACATAAAGGTATTCGGCGTATGCTAGATGGTAGATACTAGGGCTTACTCTCGTCAGAAATTTGGTTTTGAGGCTAGACACCCACCGGACAGGAGACAGCTGGGATTGTCTTCGGTTATCTCTGGTCTCCGCCCCACGGGCACGGTCGCAAGATCTGATCTGGGGTGTACTCGCTAAATCACTCCTACAGGTCTTTTATGCTAGACCTATCATGTACTAACTATACTAACCTATCATACATTATCATTATGCACAATTTTGGTTTCGTCAATTTCGTTCTGGTAATTTGATGATAAAAATTATCCACGAGTCTGACTGCCATGCGATTACCGCTTCGATTCGCGAAGTGCCAAACATTATACAAAACACAGTTTGGAACCATTTGAAAAAGGCTGGATACGCAAAGAAGCTCGATGTATGGTTGCAACATGAGTTAATGAGAAAAAACTTCATGAACCGATTTTTCATCGCTGCTTAATCGTAACAAAATCGACGCATTTCGGAAGCAGATGGTGACTGGTGTTGACAAGTGGAACACTTACTGCAACGTCAAATGAAAACGATGGTGATCGAAAGGCAGTGAGCCTATACTAACGGTCTCCAAACCAGGTTTGAAGGCAATGAATGTTTTGTTGTGTGTCTGGTGGGATCGGCAAGGAATCATCCACTGTGAGCTGCTTCCCTACAACTAAACTCTTAATTTGGACCTATACTGTCAGCAATTAGAAGCTCCCAGCTTTGACCAACATGAGGGAAATTGTGTTTAATCAAGACTATGCCAGACCATACACATCGCTAGTGTCTCACCAGAATCTACTAGGGTTTGGTTGGGAGGTTTTTATGCATCCACCTTATATTCGGAATCTCGTACCAAGTGATTACCATCTATTTCTGTCTGTGGCGAAATATTTGGCTGGTGAAGAATTGGGTTCACGAGAAGCCTGTGAAAATCGATTGTTTCCAATTTTTTCCAATAGGAACAAGGGTTTCTTTAGTGAGAACAAACAACGAATACGCGCACACGTGTTCACGTGGAAATATTTTATCAGCTTGGCTGCTCGCACTACTCGCTACTCGGGTTTCTATTGTAGAATAATTTCGATATAACATCACAACGGCGCACCGAACTATAACTGAGTGAGGTCTATAATGGAATCAGTTTGCCTTATTTTAAAAGTAGAAAAAAGTAGAGTCAAGGAAGAACTTGTGGCGAGAGCTTTCGTATAAAGTAGTTTACATTATTGATTGAAAAGAGACCAACCAATATGAAGAACCTATATGAAGAACCTATATGAAGAACCTATATGAACTACCAAACGCTCTTTAAGACAAAACCTTACTGACTTATTTATTTAATGCACATTTAATATAATATTTTGCTACTTAAATGCACAAATATACATACACATATACTTGAAATAAATCAATATTTAAATTTTCAAATGCATATGTATGTATACACAAATTATGTGATTATTTTCATTGTATTCCTCCGCTTAATTGAAATTTAATTCGAGTATTGATTTGTAAAAATATACAAATTGCCAAAATTGAAGGGAAATTACCAACAACTCCAAGCGGAAAACAACCGGATATTATGCAATTACCATTCCGGTTTCATTTCTGCTTTTCAATGTTATTACAATATATTTTCATGTTATTTTTGTTGTTATCTAAACAAAAACTTACGACAGGCAGACTATGCACTTCAGCTGAGCAGACATTGCATTTGCATAGCACAACGAATGACTGTAGTAATCAAATAATTGAAGTTGCATATTCGCAGTGAGCAAGAGGAAGAGAGCGACAGAGAGAGAATGGAAGTTTTTGGCAAAACAATTTTACACTCTACAAAACAATTAAGACTTTTCTAAGTATGTAGTAAATACGTATGAGTTGTACATGTGAATGTATGTCGTCAATTCTTAATAGCTTGAGGGATATTATTATTTTGCTGCTTTCTCATATAGTATATATATATATATATTAATTTAATATTGTTTTTATACAGAGTTTGTCGGTGCGTCATTAATATACATAATAATAAAATTAAATATTGAAATGTTCTTAACATTATGTAAAGTGTTATTGGTATTGTACATCCAAAGAATAATAATAATTACCATAAATTATAGCTTATAGTAACATATTTCATTCCAAATGATTTAACTGTTAATTTAAAATTAAATGTTGATTAAAAATTGAACAGTTTTGCAAAATAACATTTCTATAGCTGTTGTTTCAACAGAATTTCTGTTACTCATTAACAGTCCTGACAGTTGCTGTGCCATACATTGCTGTTAAAAAATCATGGAATATATTAATACAACTGCAAAATTACTGTTGATTTTTATTAATAACAGTTCAATTGACACTCAAAATTAGTATTTTTTTCATACTAAAAAATAAAAATCGCATAATAAATAATAAATGATATTTATTTTATTTATTTTCAGAAAAGTTTGTTTATATTTAGTGTGTTCAGAAAAAAATTTTAAGCAGGCTATTGTTCTGAATACATATAAAAATTTATATTAAGTATTTATATTTATTTGTATTACAGTTTCCTCTGAATTGTATATAGAACTCGTTTGGACTAAAGAGCTATTCGTGCATTCCTAAATGGTTACCCTTTTTACCAACTTGTCGGTCTTGTACCTCGCAACAAGTCTAATTATGACATTTAGTAGCACGAAAATAACATATTAGTATTTTTAAACTAATTATATATTCGAGGGTACTAACAAAAGTTCGGTCAGTTTGTGACCTTCAATTTGTTTTTGCAAAATCAAAAAATAACTAATGCTTTGCAATTACTTTATTAGTATTCCTTTCAAAATTTAGAACAATCGGCTAAAATGGAGACGAGAAAACGCTAGATAGCTGAGGATAGGTCAGACGAAATTCCATCACCAACGCAAACAAAAAATTCGCCATCTTCGGGATGGAGCTGAGAAAGCACCAGATCAAAAAACTTTTGAGTCAGATGTGCGCTCTGAAGTCCAAAAATAACAATGAAATTAATATATGAAATATCTACGTGTATATGAAAAAGAAAGAAAAGTTTTAGCATATTAGTCTAGGCAAAAAGCTACCTGTCCCAGATATCAAACAGATCTCCACATATTGACTTTGATAAAGAGTCACTTACATAAGTTCCATAAATTAAGTAAAACCGAAACACCGAATCGGATAAGTAGAACACACCTTCCAAGTTTCAGTGGTTTGATAAATAATGTCATCTAACTATCCTCCATAATATCCTGTTCAGTCGTAATCACTTTTACCATAGATCTAGTACATTTAATAACTGAAGTAGAGGTGGAATTGCAGATACATTTTTTTTTTATTTTATAGTTCTCCACAAAATAAGGTAGAGTTGGAGAGCTAAAAACTTAATGCTGGGGTTTACCATAGATCTGGCACGATTTCCCTATATTGGACAAGGAAGCAAAGCTATTAGATCTTACAGTGAGATGGCGTCAGAACGAATTGCTTCCGCAATCAAATAGTGACTCAAGATCCTATGCAACTATATATACATACATACATATATGTACATATATATAATCAGAGCTTTTTAACTGCTCAAGCGATTTTCAGCTGAGATTCTCCTTCAATTTCTGGTATGCGTCTTGAAGTTTTTCCAACATTTTGAGGGACCTACAGTTTATTCTAAGCCACATTCGAACGACCGGTTTATTTTTACGCGGAGCTTCTATTTCATGTCAGAAATACACTCTCGGAGACCTTGAAAATCCCTGCCGAGGAGCGACCGCAATTACAATAGAAAAATTAATTTTCTATAATTTCTATTTAACTACCCAGCTACTGCGGCCACCGATGCATTAACAACAATCATAACAATGAAGCTGTAAAAAATTTCGTATAACAAAAAACCAACATCAACACGAAGAATTATGTTAATCTTGAAATCTATCAAATCAGAGAATCACTTTGGCCAAAAGGTTTTACTTTGAGCTGAGTATTAAAGTGCTAAGTAAAGTATTTATTAGACGAACACAGATCAAGTATAGACGACGACATCCAATGAGATTCTGGGAATTTACGGAAAAATGTTTTCATGAAAGATTTTTCGATCTGATGGAAATATTATCTGTACAAGATACAGCAAGACCAAGAAAGCTCAGAAAATAAATAGACAAAAACGCTGCCTTGATCCTGTTGTCCGGAGAAACTAAAACACTCCAGTTTTGATAGTTTTCAATGCGGTAGCTGAGAATGTAATGCTATCCACTATGTTGAGAAATTTTTGGGGTAATTCTTGTGAAGATAATTTTATCGTGAGTTGGGTGACGGTAATTGAAAGTATCTTCTTAAAGGCACAAAATGTCAATCTTCAAAATGACCTATTGAGGTTTATAGTTTATGAAAATAAATGACTGCATTTTGCCCGACACTAAGCTT
The DNA here is from genome assembly GCA_037013455.1 of Ceratitis rosa. Taxonomy (NCBI): domain Eukaryota; kingdom Metazoa; phylum Arthropoda; class Insecta; order Diptera; family Tephritidae; genus Ceratitis; species Ceratitis rosa. The sequence continues at coordinate 10,459,984 of JAWMAG010000020.1, read as the reverse complement.
TGACGCAGTGACTTTTCTGAAAGTTCTGACTTCTTTGAAGCAAAAAAAATAAAATAAAATAAATCAAATACATAATTTCATAAAATAAAAGTTACCTGCATTTAAATTCTTCTCTTCGTATGATTTTCCAATGAAATGCACATTTTTTGCTTAATTTCATCATTTTATGTGAACTATTTGCGTATGAAATTAAATGTGAAATTCTTTGAAGTTTTAATGCGGATTTTAAATTACCTCAAAGTTAAACGTTTAAAATTGCAAAAAGAAAAACGAATAAAAAAAGTGTAGCAGATAAATTAAAATAAAAAGTCAAAACGCATCATTCGCAATATTATTTTGTGTTTGCACGTAAACATACGAGTACATACATACATGCATACAGTATATATTATTTATATAATAGTATAGGATCCCATATGTTTTGTATAAGAAATAATTTCACGATTATATCAAGCGAGAGGAGTTCAAAAAGAATGAGTTGTGGTATGTGTGCCGAGGAAGAAGATTACATACTTTTTTTTGGATTATATTTAAGATAAGTACATTGGTAGGCATTTTAAATTAAAAAAAAAATTAAATTTCGTCATGTCCTTTGCGCAGCGCCGTTTCTATAGTTTTCGATCTCCCCATCGCATTTGTAGGTTCGGTTGAAAATTCTCTTAATTAAAGTGCATAACAGATAATGAATGCAATTAATATGCAAGGTAATGATTTGCTTACGTTTGTTTGTGTATTGATGTAATGAGCAAAACAAATACAGATAAATGCACAATAGTTATATACCTGCAATAGGTATATTTGTATGAGGGGATTAACAAAAGTTCGGTTAGTTCGTGAATTTCAATTTTTTTTTGTTAAATAAAATAAAATTACAAATCCTTTGCAACTACTTTATTAGTATTCTTTTCAAATTTCAGAACGAGCGGCTAAAATGAAGACGAGCAAACGCAGGTTAGTTGAGGATAGATCAGACGAAATTCCACCACTAATACAAACTGAAATTCGCCATGTGATTCACTTGGGGTTTCGACATAATTTAGAGCGAATACAAATATTCAATGAACGCCAAATTGCATATTGCGTTTTTAAAGGCTATTTCTAGGTGATTTCGAAGATTTCAGATCGGACATTTTCCGTAGAGGACGAGTTCCGAGAAGGTTGACCAAAATCTTCCACCGATGACGTCACTCTGGTGAAGTCAAAAATTGAAGATGACCCACGATTGATACAAGAAATGATTGCTAATGAATTGAATGCCATGGCTGTATCGTGAATATTATGTAATCATCTGGGATGCACGAAGGAATCTGCTCAATGGGTCCCACGAATATTAAATGAGGCCCAAAAAGAAGCTCGAGTCAATTTTTCCTAAACAAATTCGAAAATGGCCAGTCTAGCAATTTTAGTAAAGTCGTTACTGATGACAAATCTGGGTTCCATGAGTACGATCCAGAAACCAAACAGTATGGAGCCCAACAGGAACAAGCCCACCCTTAAAATCTAAGTAACAAAAACCAGCAGCAAAGGAATGATGGCAGTGGCAGGTTACTTCACCCGGAGGATTTGCGGCGCTAAATTTTACATCATAACAACGCGCCATCCCACATTGTTGAAATAATGAATAATTTTATTGCGATCTCTGGGATCAAAGAAATAAGTCCAGCACCATTTTCTTCGAATATAGCACCTGGTGATTTCTAATTATTTCCTAAAATTAAAAAAAAATATTTAAAGGGAAGGTCTTTAATAGTAACGAAGAGAAAATTAGTGCGGTTAATCCTGAACCTGATAAGCTTAAAAAAAAAAGGATTTTGAAGACTGTTTTCAGAAGTGGATCTATAGGCTTAAGAAATGCATTGAAATCAATAGCGATTATGTAGAGAAGTTAAAAAAGGACAAAGATTGCGAATAAATACAAACATACTTTTTTTCTGGTCAACTTACCGAACTTTTGTTAATCCCCTCGTACGTGCATACGTGTATGTATATATGAGGAATCATAATGTGACTTTTCTGTTTACATAAATTACTTTTTGAAGTGCACAAAGTGAATGTGGTATTTATACAAGTTTATACATATAGATATACTTACATAGATATATACCCTGCAGCGAGAAATACTAGTTGTACACTACAAACCAACTAGTTTGCAGTTTTGCACTAACTAGTTCATCTACCATATCATCTATTTTCCATGTTGGCAAGAGGGATTTCCTTGGATCTGTCAATTGTGATACATCAGCTTTATGGTAGACTAGTTCAATTAGGCATGTTGAATTTCCACTTCACCAAAACAAGAAATTAAAATTAAAATGAGTTTGTCTGCGGCGAGATTCGAACCGTGAACCACACGCGCCACAGAGATAATATCTAATCACTAGGCTATCGTTTTAATAGAGAGATCAACGTGATATGGGCACTTTAACAGAGCTCGTTAGGAAGTAAAACTCAGTCAGGCGTATTAAAAATAATAATAAACCATATCAATGGTATGATGGTGAAATTTTCTACTTCGCCTGGAGCGAAACTCGAGTCGAAAGCCTAACGCGCTACAACGACGACCTCTAAGCACTCGGCTATCAACACAATGATCCCCCGAACGTCGTAAAAAATGGAACTCAGCCTTATTTTGATTGCGTAAAGATACCTTATAGTATTTTCGCTGATATTGTTTACAACCATCTTAATGCCCTTAAGAGCTCATTTACCTACATGCGGTCCGAATAATATTCCCGCTAGTATGGTATACTTAAATTATTTGCTGTATTTCTATATATACATTAACAAACGTATTCAATTCTTTATGAAAGCATAATTTATTCCCTTCTCTGTGGAAAGTGTAATATATTTTACCTCTACATAAATTTGGCGGTAGCTGAGTGATTAGCATTGCACACTGCCTTTCGGAAGGCCCAGTTGCCTTTCGGAAGGCCCTGTTTCTAATCCTGGTCTTACCAACATCCAAAAGTATAAAAAATTAATTTAAAATAAAAAATTAAGTCAAATTTTCTAATTGCGCCCCTCGGCAGGAAATGTCAACCCCTCCGAGGGTACTTCTGACATGAAAATTTATAGCTCTTCATAAAAAAACCACCAGCCGTTCGAAGGCGGCTTAGTATAAATTGTAGATCCCTCCATTTTTTGGGAAAACATCAAGATGCAAAACCACAAATTGGAGCAGGAGCTCGGTCGAAACTCGCTTCAGCGCTTACAAAGCGCCAATTATTATATTAGGTCAAGTAAAAAGTTCGTTCGGTTTTTATCTAAGAGATGGCGTTGTGAGCACTCGTCAAAGATGGACACCAGCAAAGAGAAAAATCGCTACATTTTACAATCTTTCTTCGATCAAGGCGAAAAAGAAGCCAAAACGGCTGAAAAAAATTAATTTAGTTTATGGGCCCGATACTGTAAACGAATGTGTAGCACAAAAGTGGTTTGCTAGGTTCCGTTCCGGTAATTTCCATATCAAAGATGCACGACGCGTCGGGAGGCCTGTCGTCGAAAATTGCGATAAAATCATGGAAATAGTGGAAACAGACCATCACGTGACCACTTATTTATTTGCTGAGGAACTAAAGATAAGCCAGAAAACCGTTCGGAACCATTTGCATAACCTTCGATTCAAAAAGAAGCTCGATGTTTGGGTGCCACACGAACTAACGCAAAAAAACATGATGGACCGAATTTCCATCTGCGAATTTGTTGCTAAATCGCAATAAAATCGACCCATTTCTGAAGCGTTTAGTGACTGGCGATGAAAAGTGGATCACTTACGACAACGTCAAGCGAAATCGGTCGTGGTCGAAAAGCAAGGAATCATCTATTACGAGCTGCTCCCCTATGGCCAAACGCTTAATTCGGCCCTCTACTGCCAACAACTGAACTGCTTGAAGGCAGCACTCATCCAGAAGAGGCCGTCTTTGATCAACAGATGCCGCATTGTGTTCCATCAGGACAACGCCAGGCCACCCACCTTATAGTCCGGACCTGGCACCAAGTGATTATCATCTTTTCCTGTCCATGGCGAACGCGCTTAATGAGAAGTTGGCTTCAAGAGAGGTCTGTGAAAATTGGCTCTCCGGGTTTTTTGCCGACGAGTGTAACCGTGACCTTCCGCGATCGGCCTTGGGTCCAGGGCAGTCCGAATTGTCATTGATTTTCGGTCACCCGTCTGCTGGATTTTTCGATTATCCTTTAGGCGCACCTATGGTGGCTTGGGGGAGAGGTGTGTAGCGCTGGATTCGTCGTCAAACTATTACTCGCACTATTTAGTGTTAGATTTATTAGTACAGGTTGAATTCTTATATATCTTAAGCTACCGACCGATTGACTTGAAAGTTTGTCAGATTGTTTCTATGATGCCTGGGAAGCTTTTAACGAAAAACAAATTCGGGAAGTGGTCCAGGGTCTGACCTATTCGAAGAAATCTGATTTCCATTTACTTTAAGTTCGGTACATAGGTAGCTTTGTGCTTAAAATAACAGGAAGACTACACTTTCATCCGGAAAGTGGACCAGGAACTGACCTGTTCAAAAAAATCGGACCACTCTTGTCTCCGGGAAGTGGACCAACGACTGAACTATTCGAAAAGAATTGTATTTATCTTTCGATTTACTTGAAATTCGGTACATAGATGACCTTTTGCTTAGATTAGCAGGAAAACTTCTCTTCTCTCCGGGAAGTGGACCAATGTCAACAGTAAAACCAAAAATGTTGTATTCCCACAAGCAATAAGTAAATATAGTTATGATAAAAAGATATCCCATGATTAGTTTACATTCAACGAGTATGTGCGACAGCGAACCGTTGCAGGGTACAGTTACTATTCAAATGTATCCTTTCCTGCACTCACTGCAGATGCCGATCAAATTATTTCGAACTTAGAGAGGATCAAGTAATGGTTTTTTTTTTGTCAATTCAAAATATACGTAGGCTGCTATATATAGTATACACGTAGGTCTGGCCTAGGCAACACTAAGTGTTGCCAGGTTCAATCTGACATTTCCATTGGAAATTTTGACATTTTTTAGCATAACATCACTCAGAACGTTTTGTCATTTAATCGTGAATTGTTTTATTTACAGGGAATTTAAAAATTCATCTCGGCCAAAAAATGGAATTAACTCGTGAACATTTCCGTGCGATCATTTTTCACAACTTTCGACGTGGATTATCACGACAAGAGTGGATCGATGAACTAAAATCTTTGTATGGCTATGAAGCACCATCCTATAGCACTGTGAAAAACTGGTACAACGAATTCAATCATGGCCGACGCTCGCTCAAAGACGAATTCCGTGAAGGTCGTCCAAAAACAGCCGTTGTGCCAGAAAACATCGATGCCGTACGTGAACTGATAATGCAAGACCGTCATGTAACATACCTTCAGATAGAGGCATGCCTATGCATTTCTCCCACCAGCATACATTCGATATTGCATGAACACCTGGCCGTAAAAAAGGTTTGTTCTCGTTGGATCCTGCACAATTTGACAATCGCTCAAAAAAAGGCTCGTGTGGATTGGTGTAAAGAAAAGCTGAAAAAATACGATCGCGGTGCTTCAAAAGACGTTTATAAGATCGTCACAGGTGACGAATCATGGATCTATTCGTATGAGCCCGAAACAAAACAGCCATCGACCGTGTGGGTCTTCCAAGACGAGCGATAAATATTCGTATTTTCATTATTAGGCCAGAAATATATATAGCAGCCTACGTAGGCCAAGGAAATTCTCCAATTTTAAGAAATGTAAAATTTATTTATTTTAATCTTATCATAAGTCAGATTTTAAATTTATTCATTTATTTATTGTAAAACTAAAATTGAATTAAAGGTTGGATCACACTACAAAAGTGTTACAAAAATTAAGGTTTTTTAAAACAAAATTTATATTTTAAAATGAGGGCAAAAAATGTCTGTATTTTTAAAAGAATATTTTTTATTAAAATATACTTATTCAAATTGTGTCTCAATTTACTGCACACTCTTGAAGTTTAAAATAATAATGTCTACACTACGAAGTCATTAAAATTTCCAACTCAAACCGGCACAAAGCCAAACTGCAATTACTAAACATTTTTCATATTCTCACATTTTCGGTCTTTATGTGTATTTCAATTTTGAGTAATAATAATATTCGATGCAAACATTCACATAGATAAATATGTATAACAACTAATTGCACTACATAAATCTTTCTGACAAGTCAGGTCAAGTGTATATTGATATGTATCTATGTGTGTAGATATGTATATATATGTGTATGTATGTCTGCCCAATAGCCCATCTTGAGGTGAAAGTCATATATAATAAATCAATTTCTAATCGAAACGCTGTTGGTGACCCTATCAATGCACTCCAGAATTCTAATCGAGAGAACTTTGCCGAAGGCATATTGTCAGGCATGTAGCCAGCATCGTGCATGTGTATACGTGTATGTTTGTTTATTCACTGTCGCTAGCTGATTGATATAACAAACCACAGGCGCTTGCTGTTCGCTTGGTCGATAAAATACGTTTGCGGATATCCAAAAAATTTGGATAGACCATTCATTCACTCACAGTCAGCGCCAAACGACCAACGGACAACACACATCAGACCCATTCACATCACTGGTTTTCTACTTCTCCCCTTGCAATATTCTATTCGTATTTAAATTCAAATGCAAATTCGTAATTCCGTTCAATGACATGTCAATGTGGTCATGGGCAATTGCTGTATACTATCGGCATATGCCTATTTGTCTGTTATTTTTTTTCAATCACACATACATATAAACGTGAACATTCATGAATGTGTGTACGGGTGTGTTTCTGATTGAAGAAAAATATGTGAAAATTTAACTTCAATACAAATCGATGAAATGTCCAGAGAGATAGACGGTGGTTGGATGGATGTGGGTATCTACATACATTCTCCTTTTGGTTGGAACAGATATTTTGGTGCATCAACATTCCTGCCCAAACGTCTACCGCGTGTCGTTCGATTTGTGGATTGGTTGGTTGGTTGGTTGGTTAAAGAAATTGAATGGTTAGTTGAGTTGACCAAAGGCTCAAGCATATTTTTCGCAGCATCACACTTGTCTGCGGTTGACAGTTTCTACAGCAGCGTTTGGAGAATGGAATGGAATGACACACACACACACACACACACACACACAGAGACACACACATCAACTATTGTGCACCAACTACCACCAACGATGTGGACTAACTCAGCTTGTACAGTAACGACAGCGAGCAATTCAAGTACATTTACGGCTGATTGTATTGACGGTTTGATGCACTCTATGTCCTCTTGAGCAGCACACATCTATTTGTAGAATCCTCTAACGGACAGTGTCCTTGCGTCAGCTACCCACTCCAGTTGCTGATATGACATCTACGTGTTATTCCAAGAGCATACATGTGTGTGTGTGTGTGGCAGTGAGTGCGCTTTGGTGTGTGCTAAATAGTTGATGGTACCAAATGATCACTACACAATGCCAGCAACAGCACAACAATAACAAATAGCACAAAGGTAACGGCAGTAGCAATACAACGAAGCATTCACAACCTCGAATTTCGGTGTGGAACGTCGACCTTAGTAGCTGCTTTTACGTGGGAGGGTTATGATTTTTTTTTTCGGCGAGCTAAATTGTTGGAAAATCTGATGAGTAAAAGTAAGCGGAAACAATGAGTTTGTTTGTTCACGACAAAACACAGACGGGACCTTAATTTATCATCGCCACCACTTTTGCTGCATGTCACAAGGTCAAATGCCCCAAATCGAAAATCCGCTTTGCTACGACACTGTGTATGTGTGCTGGGGGTAAGTAAGAGTTATCGGTGTTCAGGCTCATCGCAAATGAGCGCAACTCTATTGGCCTTAGAAGAGAACTTGTATACGAGTATGTACATACATACGTGTATGTAGGTATAATGGCCTAGAGTGTGTCTTTGAAGAGTATATCAAGTGTTGTCCTTTAGCTAGAACATACTGCGTGTGCTTCTGTATGTGCCATACATATTTGCCTGCGCTGTGGAATTATTTCCGGCGTTGTGAATTTGCACTTTCATTTGCATTCGAGTGCATTTAGCATGTGTGTATGTGTAAAATTACTTAGAACTCTTTGCTTTTTCATACCGGTTCACCAACCACTAAGGAAATAAGAAGGAAACCCGACCAGTTAGCAAAAGACAGTTATTTTGACATTGAAGTCAGTGAAGACAAGAAGGATAGTTTTGTTAGTGTAAAAATGGCAAATAAATTTAGATGTAAAGCTCTTCCAGTGACGTGAAAGCCAAGACGCAAATGTGCTGATTCTTTGCTTCGCCTTGTCCGCGCTCACTACCAGACTCATGCGCCTCGCTCCCATTTCCAGTGCTGTGTTTAATACAGCAACTCATATTATTTTCAGAAGCAAAGAGCTTGAATTACTTGATTAGTTTCAAAAGCCACAGAGAGATCATTCCCGATACTGTTTGCGCTTGTGGCGTTGCGAGGCATGCCTTTGTCCGATTATATTCTGCAAAACAGCTGATGCATCTCTTCAGCACCATAAATGAACAACTCACCCGATAAGTCAACGGCTTCCGCGGCTCTTTTTCCTTTTGGTGAGCAATCGTTATTCCTACTTCGTCGCATTTAACTAATGGAAAATCTACTCCGTCATCAACGATTAGAAATTCGGGTCCACCATCTCCGGGTGTTGCATTTTCCCTGCTATTAAATGGCTGGAGAAATGTCACTCGATTTTCAGATCACCTCTTTGGATCCTGCATGAGTATGCTCCGGTCTTAAGCCCTTCTGTAGGTTGCCGCATCTTCTTATATAATTTTCGACCGTGACGCCAAGCTCCTTATACTCACGCATTTCGGCTACATTCTTTTTTGTCTACAACTTCAGGTAATATTGTAAAGGTAAGCAGTCTATAGGCAAACGAAAATTCTCATGGTAGCAGCTCTCCTTTCCATTTCACTGCTTTCTTACACCAACTTGTTGATGAGCGCTCTCAGAGAGCAAAAGTTCATGCCGAGTAGAGAACTATTGGGATGTGCTTTGTGATGTCTTACCTTCCTTTTGTTTGACGTCCGTTCTTAACTGCATACAGGCAGATACGTATTTTGGCTGCGATAAAATAGTGGTCTGAGTCGATATTAGGACGTCGAAGCGTGCGCACGTCTCCAACACTGATGGCATGCCGTCCGTCTATAAAAACATGGTCAATTTGGTTACCTGTTATTCGATCCGGAGACAGCTATGTGTTTATGTATATATAATTGGCGTATGCAACCGCTGAAACGATTTTCGGCTGAGCTCCTCCAACAATTTGTGGTTTTGCGTCTTGATATTTTTCCAACAAAGGGCGGGACCCACAGTTCATACAAAGCCGAATAAGCCAAACGGCTGATATATTTTAACGAGGAACTTTTATTTCATATCAAAAATACGCTCTGAGAGCTTGACATTCCCTGCCGTGGAACGACCGCAATGATAAAAAATTAACTTGATTTTTTTATTTTAAATTAAATTTCTGGTGTTCCGAATGACTATTCACACTGCTAACCAACCGAATATCGCGGTCGCAGCTATGCGGCTTGATAAATTCTTTTATATTGGAATCTTGAACTACGGATGACCATATTTCAGACCTCGCCGTAGTCGATCAGCCTCAAGCCGTTTTGGTATGCTTCATCATGAGGTCAAACGATAGTAATCCACCGTGGAATCTCTCTCCTAATACAAATACAACATCAAATTTACTTTTCCGTCCAACGCGCTTCTTGGACGGCGCTGATGTCAGCCGCAAATCTTTCGAAGCCACCAAAGCACCTTCCCAATTCAGGACAGAACATTCCAGTTCTCACACTATAATTCTTTGTATGGTCATCGTACACTATCTTAATAGCGGTAAAAAGGTAAGAGCATCATTTCTAACCAACAAATTGTTCAGTTGTCTTTTCGTTTTTGTTGTCATCATAAGCTGCCCAATAACCTCAAAACTATGCTCTATTAACTGACTAAGCGATTTTTGTTACTTAAGAATTTGCATTTCTTTTTACAACAAAATTTAATATTTCTCCCTTGAGAGATTACTATTTTGCATGTTTTATTAAGCATATCCTTTACCAGCCAGTTTCTTTTCATTCCAATTTTTTCATACCTTACTTTCCTCGCTTAGCCATATTTTGTTTTGTACGTCTATGTGGATATACAAAATGTATATGTATGTATGTATTCATGTGTTTGGCGTTGATGTTTATCGCTTTATGCCATCACTTGATTTAATGACCCTCGAAAAGTATCAAAAATACATATGTACATACATACATATGTATATGTATGAAATATGTGGAAAGTAGTTGTAAATATTTTTTCACTGTCTGTAGTCTGACGAAATCTCAAATTTCCATTTCCACTCATTCTTTTCGCTCCTGTAAGGATAAACCCTCTAGTTTATTTGTCTACAGCTTGTCTCTTTGTTCTCTTAATAGTTTCTTTTCTGTTGCTTTAGTTTGCGGCTTGTCTGTGCCGTGTTGTTAAGTGACCGACTGTGCAACAAATGTTGTCACCACTTTAAGCCTTCGATAAACTTTTGTGCAAACACAATTGTTAACACAAACATGCATACATTTACATGGAAATAAGTGCATGAAATGTGGTCATAAATGGCAATGTCCAAGCACAGTCAGCTCAGTCGGTCTCACCGAACGCTGCACCGCCGCATTACACATACCATACATAAGCCAAGACTTACTTTTATTGCTGGCGACTTAATTGTGTGAATGTCAACACAAATTGTGTTAACGCTCGGAGCCCAGCTAAGCTCACCCCCCCATACCCTTGCTACCGCCAGTCCACCTCATCGCCGCTGCGCCTCACCGCCAGTCTTATTCATCGCCAAGCGTCTGTTCGAAGAAAAAAGTTATGATTGTATTTTTCTTTTCCGTTTGGTTGTTTGGTTGTGCTATTTCCATATTCTCAGGCGTTTCGTGCAAATTTATGCAAAACGAATAACAGTTGTGTCAAGACTATATACATACAACATACAACAACAATATGTGGTGTGTAGTGGTTGTTCTAACAGTTTTCAAATGTTTTGCGTATGAGTCGCTACGGTCGGACGGTCCAATCCGACAGTAATCCCTGAATAATCAAACTTTATCGACGTTGAACTACATAAATACATTTCCCAAGTGGCACGAGCTTCGAACACGCTAAACACCAATAAATGTATATGTACATTAGATGTTTGCCAAAGGGGAAGGGTGTTGATGTTGGTGGTGCAGATGACCTGAGACCATGTGCGAGGGCATTTATATGCATGAACGACGAAACGACAAATGAACGGGTTTGGTGTAGGGTACAGGAAAAATATCGACGAGTAAGATTGATTTGATGAGAGAATTGTTTAAGAGAAATAAAATTTAAATTTTTCTAAAGTTAGCTGCATTACTTTTGCTAAAATTATTGTGAATTTGGTATGAAATTTATTATGAAATTAAATGAAAAAAATAAAAATTTATTTTTAACAAGTTGAGTGCAGATTGAACTGAGTTGCATCGTCTTTCAAGTGGGCTCCACAGACATTGTGTCGTCCATCATATATTTGGTAAGGTACGAATGGCGGTTATAGTGCTACCCAATCTTTTTCAATAATCTGAAGAAAATGCTCTAACTAGTTGTCGATAGCAGCCTGAAGAATCTGCAGCATCTACGCACCCAATCAGGCTAATTTCTGTTTGCCAAACGTCTAATAGCATAGCCAATTTCATCTGGTTTTCTACCAGTTCTAGTTTGAAGGTATGAGGGCATGCATTTGCTTGATAGAAGTCTGACTTCGGTCAATTGTCTCAACATGGTAAACTTCTTGTCATGTGATCCATTGATAACTTTCGGTACTCTGTAACTTGTAAGCTGGGAGATATATGTAAATGGGTTGAGTTGACGCAGCTGTTGGCCAGTCAATGGCCAATGCACTTTAGGACCATTGCGAGATTCCTATTACCATCTCAACAGCGCGAGCCATTTGGTGTGCTTTATAGAAGTAACAAGATTTGCAGTTTTAGCTGAAGCTAGCTCAGAGATAGTCAAAAAGTGTTTCACGAGGAACCTTGCAGTTGCTACAAGAATCTGGCAAAAAAAGTCGAGAGAGTAGTAACTAATTCTTTTCCCATTAAACTGTCTACTGTTATTATACTTGTCGTTATATTGATGAATACGCGATCGCAACAGCTGAGAGGGTAGCATTTCGTACTGTCACTCGAAAGGACAGTGTTCGAGTTATGGTCCGACCAACATCCAAAATTATAGAAAACTAATTTAAATAAAGAGCTTTGTTAAATTTTCTAGTTGCGGTCGCCCCTCAGAAGGGAATGTCAAGCACTCCGAGCCCATTTCTGTCATAAAATGAAAGCTCCTCATAAAATCCATCATGTGTTCGAAGGTGGCTTAGAATAAATTGTAGGTCCTTCCATTTGTTGGAAAAAACATCAAGTCGCACACCAAAAATTGCCGGAGAAGCCTGGCCGAAAATCGCTTCAGCGGTTACAAAGCGCCAATTATATATGTACATATACTGACAGCCGGTCTAGAGAGATAATATGCCTTGATCTTTTCGCGTCCAATCCCGGTCATATCTGTCTATCCATATTGCACGTGATCTCATTTAGTCAACTAATGATTGCCTTAGCATAAGCTTAGCTGTGGAAGGAGGGCATACCATCATCATGTACATGATTTATTGAGGTTAGAATTTTTGTCGCTTACGTTAACCTACATCTCATGCATAGACTGTATGCATTGCAGTTCTCCTCTCAAGATTCAAAGTGGGCAGACCCTGACTCTTGTCGATATTAATTCGTTCGTTAAGACTTGTCGACAAGGCTTCACATTAAGTCCGTCTTTCCAGAAGATCTATGTATAAGACTGATCTTGAACACTCATGGTATCCCCAGACACAGCAAGAAAAGATATGTTCGAGAATTCCTCGTCGTTCTTTGGAATTGGGCATTCTACAAACATTATTACATCGTATTTTGCGTAAAGACTTGGATCTTGAGGCTAATAAAGTTCGGTTAACACAAGAACTCAAACCGGCCGATCATTACTAACGTCGTGTTCTTGCTGACTGGGTCCTTGAAATGCATGAAAATGATCCGGAATTTCATCGAAAAATCATCTTGACTGATGAGGCCCATTTCCACCACTTCAATAAGTAAAACTATCCCCTCTTGAGCTCATAAAACCACAGAGATATTGTTGAAAAGCCTCTCCATCCTAAATATGTAACTGTTTGGTGATGTCTATGGTCCGGCGTAGGCACTCAGCCAGGGAATGAATTACACCATCGGGAGATGATTCATGATTTTTATGGCCGGAATTATATCGTATTGATCTCGACGACGTTTACTCTCTACAAGACGGCGTTACGTGCCACACAAACAATGAAACTATCGATTTTTTAAGGGAAAGCTTCTATCTGGCATATCTCAAATGGCCATTGAGATCTTGTGATTTAACACTTTGCGTCTACTTTCTTTAGGGCCACGTGAAAGATAAGGTCTACGCCAACAGGCCAACGCCAATCCAAGACTTCAAAGATGGTATTCGTGAAGCTACAGCAGTCACTATGAAAGTTGGTGATGGAAAATTTCATAAAAAGTATAGGGTCTTGTAGGCGTAGCCGTGTCGACCATTCGGCTGATATTGTTTTTCATTATTAGTGGCATAATTTTCTCTCTACATTGAAATAAACATCCGATCATTTAGCTCAAAAAATACCATTTTTCTTTAAATATCATAACATACTATATATTGGAAAGCCCTGTATATATGTACATACGTATTTTCATGCTTCCTTGTTGGTTGAAAAATTTCATTGCACCCAATTTATCGCACTATTAACTTTAGTAAGCTAAATTTCCGAGTTTTCGCATTGTCCTATGGATTCTTTTAGGCCTCGTCACAAACGAATACATGTATTTATACATATTAAATCCCAATGTGGCCAATTACATTCCTACACTACAGCTAGAGCATTCATTGGTATAGCACGCTTACGCATACTTAGCTTCTTAGGAAACACTTTTCCAATTAATGAAATCTCTAAACTGCCATAAATTTGCCACCCTCCATGTAATTAAATAGCAACAGGAGTCATTTTCCGTTAAAGAAAGAATGTTGTTGTCGTGGTTAAATTAACGCAGGAGCGCTGAAGCAGTGGGTAGAATAGAATAAACGTCAGCCGGCGGTGGATGAGCATCAACAAGAAAAATATACGAGTCTGTATTTATGCGAAACAATGACTCGGGGGCAGCGAGCGAAAAGATAAGAACAAAAGAAAATATAACTTTGACCCCCAGACATTGGGTGAAATAAATAAGTAAGCTTCTATTACTTTGGAAAAGTTCGCCAAAGACGCAAGTAAACGTATAGGTCAAAACAGTAAATATCGGGTTGCCCCAAAAGAAACCAGCTATTTTTCATACAGACGGCGTTGACAATTTTCTGAACAGCTTGTGATTATTTAATTTTTCTTTTGATAGTTATAAGCTGTCAATTTTTAATATGTAGCCCACAAAAGAACATTTTCACCATATTTTACTTTATTATTTCCATAATGGAAAAAATGCAGCGCAGGTTGCTAAAAAGTTGCATAATTTGTATGGTGATAGGGCCTTAAAAGAAACACAGTATCGAAGTTGGTTTGTCAAACTCCGTTCGGGAGATTTTTCACTCAAAGATAAGTCACGTTCAGGTCGGCCAAGTGAGGTTGATGATAACGGTATCAAGGCTTTAATCGAATCGGATCGTCATGTAACTGAGCGTGAGATTGGAGGGAAGTTAAGTATACCAAAATCAACCGTTCATAATCACATACGGCGTCTTGGACTGATAAAAAAAAAATATCACGGCACCATGAATGAATTGAAAAAAATTCATTTAACAAGCCGCTTCAACGCTTGTGTCACTCGCCAAAAACTGAGAGAGCTTGACTTGGGAACTGTTGATGCATCCACCATATAGCCCTAACCTGGCACGGTCAGACTTTCGAAAATGACGAGGCTATAAAATCGCACTTGGTTCAGGTTTTTGGAGATAAAGGCCAGAAATTTCATGAGCGTGAAATAATGATGTTGCCGGAGTGATGTCTGCTAAAGGTCATCCACCAAAATGGAAATGGCATAATTGATTAAAGTTCATTATAAATTTAAAAAAAAAAATGTATTTACTTTCTTTAAAAAAAAAATTGCCGGTTTCTTTTGGGGCAACCCAACCCAATACAGTGCATAACTTAGAATGTGTCCTGATGGATATGAGTGTGTGTTACTTAACTGCTAATTGTAACACGCAGTCATTGTGGTCAATGGTTTTGAAAAAAATCTGAAGTGCATAAGATCAAAAGAATTCACCAAGGTGTGTTTGCGGTCTTCTCATATATACACAAATAGAGGATGTACAGAAAAAGTATGCAAAATTCTAAAACTTTTGTTTCTCAACTTGTCATCCTCCATATAAATAGGTGTTTAGTTGCCACATCTAAAACCATTGGTCGTAGAGACCTGAAACTTAGAGATCGTTTACTTCGTATGACGTAGGCATCTGATAAGAAATGAT
The DNA here is from genome assembly GCA_037013455.1 of Ceratitis rosa. Taxonomy (NCBI): domain Eukaryota; kingdom Metazoa; phylum Arthropoda; class Insecta; order Diptera; family Tephritidae; genus Ceratitis; species Ceratitis rosa. The sequence goes on along the minus strand of JAWMAG010000020.1, from coordinate 10,444,384 downwards.
ATTTTGGGATGTGGACCTGAAACCCATCTATTCGAAAATATCAAATTTTTAAATCTTTCGATTTTCATGAAATTTGGTAAATTACGAGCTGTTTGACATTGGAAAATACTTTTTTCCTGGAAGTAAACTTGGAAACAACAAACATAAAATTATGCACAGATTTTTCATAATAAAATAAATAACGTAAAAACCATTACAGCCATCTTAAAATTCTATGCGGAAGAAGTCGTGGGCAAACTTTTCCATCGAGAGGGTGCGACTGCGAGCGGGCGTCGGTCTTAAAGAAAGCGGCTGGCTATATAATCGTGTTTAAACTTACTCGCCTAGCGAGGTTGTGCGCTGGGTTTGGGACACGCCACGTAGAAACCAGCTCCAGTGAAAAAGATGACAAAGCCTAGGATGAGATACCCCCTTCTGTTGACGACCCCCGCAAACGAATTAAAGATCACGATTTGAGGACATGTACCTGGAATGTTTGGTCCCTTAATTGGGAAGGTGCCGCTGCCCAACTGGTTGATGTCCTCGTAAGAATAAATGCTGACATCACCGCCGTCCAAGAAGAGTGATGTACGGGACAAGAAAGAAAGCGAGTAGGTTCTTATGACACCTACTACAGCGACCGTATAAAGGAGCGAAAATTTGGTGTCGGATTTGTGGTGCGAAAGAGACTCCGCCGACGAGTACTGGCGTCTAGCCACAATCCACATCAAAGCGAAATTTTTCAACATATCCTTGATTTGCGCCTACGCTCCGACGGAAGGGAAAGACGATTTGGCCAAAAATGCCTTTTATGAGCGCCAAGAGCACACTTACGAGCGCTGCTCCCGACACGATGTGAAAATTGTGCTTGGCGATTTTAATGCTAGGGTGTGCAAAGAAGGTACGATTCTTGGAAATTTCAGCCTCCACAATGAAATATCCCCTAATGGGTTGAGGTTGATCGACTTCACCGGGGCCTGAAATATGGTTATCTGTAGTAATAGATTCCAGCACAAAAAATACATCAAGCACTTGGTTGTCCCCTGATCGAAAAACAAAAAACCAGATCGATCATGTTCTAATAGATGGAAGACATGTCTCCAGTGTTCTTGACGTGCTTTCTGTGACAAAGAAAGTTCGACGTCGAAAAGCTGCAATCGAAACTATAGAAATTCCTGGAGATTAAACAGACAAAAAAAAAAGAACGAGGCCAAGATGCGTGAGTATGAAGAGCTTGAGAAGCTGGGTGACAAGAGTAAGTAAATCGAAATTTCTCTGAGAAGATGCGACGTCTTACGGAAGGTTTCAAGGCCGGAGCAGACTCCTGTAGAGCACAAAGAGGTGATCTAACCTCTGATGCCCCGAGCATATTGAATTTATGGAGGGAACACTTCTCCAGCCTGCTAAGTAGCAGTGAAAATGGAGTATCCGGAGATGGTGAACCCGAAACCCCAATCGCTGGCGATGGAAAAGACGTTCTATTACCTGACTATGAAGAAGTTAGAATAGCAATCGTGGCTGGAGCTGACGGCTTACAGGCAGAACTATTCAAACAAAGTGCAAGCATCACCTACTTTGCAGAATATAATCGGATGAAAGCATGCCCGACGATTGAAACTATAGTGTTCTCTGCCCAATCCACAAAAAAGGCGATCCCACAATCTGCGCCAATTACTGTGGGACAAGCCCTCCTTAATATCGCCTATAAGGTCCTGTCGATCGTATTGTGTGAAAGACTAAAGCCTGTCGTCAACAAACTGATTGGACCTTATCAGTGTGGCTTTAGACCTGGTAAGTCAACCATTGACCAGATATTCACCATGCGCAAAATCTTAGAAAAGATCCGTGAAAAGAGCATCGACACCTACCACCTTTTCGTCGATTTTAAAACCGCCTTCGACAGCACGAATAGGAGCGGAAGCGAAGTATATGTCTGGTAGTGAACGAGGGCAAGACGAAATATCTCCTGTCATCACACAAACAGTCATCGCATTCGCGACTCGGCTCCCACGTCACTGTTGACAGTCATAACTTTGAAGTCGTAGATAATTTCGCCTATGCTGGAACCAGCATCAACACCAACAACAATGCCAAACTGGAAATCCAGCGCATAATCGCTCTTGCCAACAGGTGCTACTTCGGACTGAGTAGACAATTGAAATGTAAAGGCCTCTCCGGCACTAGCTAGGTCATGCGGTCCGGATGGATACGTACACTCCAGTTATGAAAATTTTCGATGCTGTACCGCCGGGGGAAGCAGAGGATGAGGAAGATCTCCATTCCGTTGGAAAGACCAGGTAGAGAAGGACCTGGCTGTACTCAGTATTTTCAATTGGCGCCAAACAACAAAAAGAAGAAACGAATGACGCAATGTTGTTAACTCGGCTATAATCGCGTAAGCGTTGTCTACGCCAGTAAAATAATATTGTATTTTAACATACTTATGTATGTGAATACAACATTCGATGTCCTAAAGCACCAATGCGACTAGTAATTTCAGTCAACGCCAGGCCACATGCACGTACATATATATGTGTGTATTTACATATCTGCGTTAGTGGATACAAACTGCAATTTTGATATCAGAACGGAACGTAAGAGCATTAATTTCATTCCCACATGAGCTCTAACCTGTTTATCCTATTCCAATTAGTTTGGGAAATGTGTTCAAAATCAATGTGATAATTTCTATGACAACATTACGTTTGCCGCAACAACTGAGAACTAATCGCATCTAAATGGTAATTGAGTTAGTATGTATTTAGTTACTCGTATTGCGGAATTTATACACTTATATGCACATATATAATATTTCTGTCATAATTACCACTGGGCTTGTTCCGATTTAGTTTATGGGGTAATATGCCATACATACATATATCCACCAAAAATGTGTTAAGGGCTTAAAGCAAAGGTGCATTTTAACGATAAATTTAACAAATTTTATTTCGATACTAACCGAAACTTAATGCTGTTTAACGACAATGACAAATTGTTAAAAGATAATGTTAAGAGTCGTTAATTTTAAGTCTTTAACAGATAATGTTAAACGGCAGTAATGTTAAATTGTTAACAGATGGTGTTCAACATCGTTAATGTTAAGTCTGTAACAGATAATGTTAAAAGTCGTTGATGTTAGGCCTGTAACAGATAATGTTAAACTTCGTTGATGTTAAGTCTGTAACAGATAATGTTAAACGTTAAAATTTAAATGCGCTGTTAATATCATAGCAAGCAGGCCCTTTTAAACTAATGCTAACAATGAGTTTATGCGGTTTTAACATAACAATTTAATTTCGTTTCGATAACAGGGCGCCGAAGCGAAACAAAATCATTTCGTAAAGTTTATGTTTCATATTAATCATGACATCGATTCGTTAGTTGAGCATCTCTGATATAACAGAAAGACAGCGTATTGTCAACATATCTGACAATACTCAGATAAGTTACCTTCACTTGTTATTAAAATGTAGAGAGTGCTCATGACTGATACACTTCCCGTATATACTATCCAAATGTATTATATTTAACTATCCGATTAACTTACGTTTTGGTAACAAAACTTTAAGTTTCAGCGCAAAAACGGATGTATATCATAAAATTCATAAAATAGGGCGGTTAACGAAAATGTTAATATGAATCATTCACACAAATTTGTTTAAAATTTTTGTATACGATATCCCACTGTACACTTTTCACAGCTTCGAATTTATAAACACTATTTTTCAAAAGCTTTTAGAAGATAAAGAAAGCCTGCGAAAATCGGTTTCTATATTAAATTTTTATAAATAAACCGCGTTCGATTAGGATTTTGATCATTTTTAATGTTTCTTTCATTATTTCCGAATGTCATTCGTTTTACATGGCCTCAAATGTAAAAGTTGCTATCTAAAGAAAGAAAAAAATAACTTTAGTGTTGATCTGAAATGAACTGAATATGGTCCTGTACATTTTCGCTTTCGTCGTTTTCGTTCCGGTAATTTTGATGTAAAAGATGAATAACGATGTGGTAGACCATTTGCCGATAAAATAAAGGAGATTTCCTCTAGTCTCACCGTGACGATAGCACTGTTTCGATTTTTCGGGAGGTAAACATTGCACAAAAAACCACTGCAACCACTTTAAAGAGCCTGGATACACAAGAAAGTTCGATGTATGGATGCCACACGATATATGTATATATATACATAATTGGCGCTTTGTAACCGCTTAAGGGATTTTTCGGCCGAGCTCCTCCTCCAATTTGTGATTTTGCGTCTTGATGTTTTTTTACGGGAAGCCTTTTCATGTCCGCAATACCATCGGAGGGGTGGACATTCCCTGCCGAGGGGCGACCGCGCCTTCCGAATGTCAGTACGCAATGCTAACCACTCGGCTACCACGGCCGCCACATGAATTAGCAAGAATAAATTTTAGTGGCTGCGATTAGCTGCGGCATCGTAACAAAGTGATTCCATTTCCTTTGCCATTTCTGAACTGACAAGTTATGAAAAGTTGATCCCTTACAGCAACCTCAAATAAAAATGATCGGAGGGCAGTGGGCCGAAACAAACAAATAGTCTTTATCTATAGTGACTCGTCAGAATCTCCGAGAGTTTGGTTGCGAGGTTCTTATGCATCCACTTTATAGCCCGGACCTCGCACCACCTCGCACCTTGAATGATTTGGCTGGTGAAGAATCGGCCTCAAGAGGAGCATTTGGAAATCCATTATTCAAATTTTTTGCCAATAGGGACAAGGGTTTCTCTGGGAGAGGCATAATGGTATTACCTCCAAAAAAATATCCAGCAAAACGGTGCATATTTGACATAAATCGGTTAATTCTAAAATATGAACCTTGGGACACAACATCCATTTTGAAGTGGGTATTTGAAGTTTGATCGAATTGTCGCAAGTCTGTAAAATTCTATTAATTGAGGACTAGTTTCTTCATAAATCAATCAAAACAAGACCTTCGTCTGAAAGCTTTTTGCATTAATAAAGCTTGGCGTTATGAAGAAATCAAATATTTTTTTATTAATTCAAGAATTGTTTAATTGAGTGTGATGTTCACACATATTCAATTAAGTTGAAAAGAGAAGGAGGATAGTTTAATAGTTCTTAGGCTCATCCATTGGATTTTTAAGTGTTCATAGACCAAATTTTAATAGAAATACGTGCCACAGTAAAGATCTTCAATCTTTAACACTAAACATATGTACCCTTAAAGCGTAAGTATTTACTTCACTTATATTAATTATCAGTTTACGATTAAATTGTTTGAGTATTTTTAAAGCTAATTATGTTATATTTCGGGCTTTAACTGCTAAAGTGTCCTCAAGTGAGCCTGTGTGAAACGCTTTGTCTTAATAACAGTTGCTTAGCTATTTTTCTTATGGCTGAAGGGAATTCACCACACAAAACTCACCATAACGAAATCCATTGTGAGCCGTGTTAGTTCTCGGATTGTGTTAATGAGCGCAGATTGCTGCTCTTCCAATTTCAATTTAAATTTTTATTTTTATTTTTCTTTAATTCCTCTTAATGACATAAGAATACATTTATTTATGTACATATGAAAACTAGATTCTGAAAAAACACTCACCTGCCGTACAACCACATTCACCCGAATGCGTCTGCTGCTGCTGCTGCGGTGTCTGCAAAAGTAATCCATCCACCGTGGTCACCGTCGCCAAACTCGCCTGCCGACGCTGTTGTTGACGACGCGACAATTGCAAGTGGGAAACATCCCGGCGTAAGCGATGCAAATCGCTCACCTGACGCGACAATTTGTGCAATGTTTGTGTCACATCCAGGGACAAGGTTGGTTTTGGTTGTGTCACTTGCTGTTGCTGCTGCTGCTCATCGTGATTATGCAAATTACTACTACCCAGCAGCTCGACGGTATCAGCTACACCACTTAGCGGCTGCTGCCGCTGCTCACATAATTGCAATCTCAACTCCAGCGCATTTATTCGTTCGTCCAGTTGCAAGAGTTTTCGCAAACGTACTTCGTTGCGCGAATGCCGATCGATGCTGTAGAACGCTAAGCCGCAAGCAATGAGGCAGAGCATGAAAAATATTACATTGAATATATGAAATACTGTATTGGCGCCGCGATTATCGGGGCTGGTCCAGAGTGATGTGAAAAATGCGGATTTGTGATTTGCTTTCTCTGCGGTGCCCAGCGTTGATTTTGTAGGGACGACAGCAACGGTGCGTGCTTGTTGTTTTTGCTGTAGCCGCTGTTGTTGTGGTTTCTGTTGTTGTTGTTGCTGTTGTGTCAACAGCCCTGAGCTGCTGCCTTTGTTCTTGTACCTATTATGATTTTCGTTATCAACTGACGGCAGGCGACCAGCAAACATTGCCGTTGATTGCTTCGTCGATGTTGCTGCCGCTGTGCATCCTGCTGTTGGCAATGCACTTGTGTTGGGCGCATATGCTGCACTTGGCAGCTGCACTGTTGTTTGTTGACCATGTAATTGATGCGTCGCTCTGTCTATTGTTGTTAACAATGCGCTGTCGCTGCAGCTACTGCTCTTATTATTATGCTCATCCTCTAACGGTGTTGCTTTGGCTTTCAAGGACATTTCGTGCTTGAATATACTGTTTGGACGTCTCATGTCGTCAACATTGGCCGCACTGTACGTTGTACTTTCAGTTTCTGTTTCTGTTGTGGTGGTGGTGGTGGTGGTGGCGTCCGCTGACAACGTGCTTGCCGCTGTTGTGCCAATTGTTGTTGCTCTAACTCTGCTTGCTTGCGTTGCGGGCACTTGCTGTTGCAGTTGTTGCTGTTGTTGATATTGCTGCGGCATTGCTGTGCACGACAATTCAGTTGCTTCTCTTGTTGTTTCTGGCGTTTGTCTTTGTTCAATGCTCGCTAAAGCCGTAGCCGTCGTTGTGCTGACTGCTTGTACTGGTTGCGGTGTCTTGTCTTGGGGCATTATTTGCTACTGCTTGCGTCGTCACTCACACTCACTCGCTTGGGCACAAGTGCGCTATGGTGCAATAACAGTTGCTGAAGACTTGCCGTATGCTGGCTGTGACGGACGTGCAATTACTACTCTACAACAACTATTTGCTCTACTCTGTGCTCGTTTTTGTTATTTTTGAGGTAATGTTTTGATTTTTCATTTATTTATTTATTTTTTTTATCAGTTTTTTCTTGTTCTTCTTCTTCTATGCTATCAAATCATCCGTACAATTCGTGTACACCGTTAACAGCAGTATATTACATTCCAACCATCCAGTTATCCTGCTGTGCAACGCATTGCGTTGACGTTTCTTTGTTAGCACAAAATTCCGTTGTCCTGCCGGTAGGAGTACAACATATATGTATGTATGTAGTGTGTGCTCATTTATTTGTGTAAATGGTGCTGCTGCTGTCAAGGTTGCCTACGCTACGAATTTTTTGATTTGAATAACTTTTCTGGTGAGTCAGATTGCTCTTGGTTGAACTTTATGTATTTTCCTATGCTAACCTTTTGGTTTTGTTTTTGTGCTTATGTTATAGTTTCTTGCTATGTTCACTTTATCTGCATCACCATAGTCATTTTACGCATTGAACGGCAGTGAGTTTAATCAAACGCGCTCAGTTTCTGCATGGGCTGTCGTCCATTTTCGAAACACACGCAAAACTTGTATCTAACAGTTAACGGTTCTAACCCTCCTCACCACTTTATGGTTTTTTTTTTTTTTTTTTTTTTTTGGGATAGACACAACCGTTCAACCTCTTTGATGGCTTTGTTGCGCTTTTTATGCTGCTCCTCAAGTTGTCTTCGCAAGTAGCCTCGGGTCAGGTTGATGCTCCTTTTTCCGTATTCACTGCCGGTTTAATGTATCATCTTTTTTATACCGTTTTTTTTTTATACTGTATTTGTTTGAAAAAGGCTTGTACTACTTCTTTTGTTGGATTTATTAGTTGCGCTTGTTCTTCATGTCGCCCAAAAGACAAATAAAGGGACGTTGCTTGAGAAAGGAAATAAAGCAATTTTTACATACAAATATTTAGTTTATATATGTACATATGTAGATGTTTATATATATATATATACATATATTTTTACACAAAAACAAGTTTGCACTGTGTTCTGTTGTTGCTTCTTCGTTTTCGCCTGCTTCAATCTTATGTTTCACTCGTAATGCTGTCGTGCCACTTCCACTTCCTTAGCAGCGGCGGCTACAGAGCGTTGCCACTTGGTGCTATGTGCTGGTTTGACAAGTTTTTGACAGTCTGCTGCGCTACTTGCAACAACTGGCAAATGTCGTCTCGAACATTTTAACAAAGCGCCACACACTCACTCGCCTCTACCACTTTTGGGCACACGCTGTCTAGCAAGTTTTCTGTTCTTTAGATTTTCCTCTTTATTACAGTTGTTGTCTTAGTGTACTTGTTTCAACTTGGTTGTGGCAACTTTAGTAGTGTCACACATTAAATTTTATTTCCTCTTTTTCACGTTCCACGTTGCTAGTCCTTATAGCAAAAATTGCCAAGTTGTCATTCTATTTATTTAATTTATTTTTGTTTTTTTTTTTTTCATTTTGTTTTTGGAAGAAAAAAAGGGAAAAAGTTAAAATTAAATCGACATGTAAAATGAAATAGAAAAAAAATATATATTTATTTTGTTCTAAATTCATGTATTGGTATTTTACGTGTATGCAGACAACCGACGAAAGTTACAAAAACTCAGGCCACACACACTCATACATTTAAAATATCAAATTGCCTACTTTTTTTCTAAAAACACAACATATAGATATATGTACATATGTATGGTACCTTTTTTTCATCATTGTCGGTCAGTTTCCATTGATTGAAAGCTGTCGAGCGCTTGATTTGCGCAACGTGCTGACCATGCCACCAATATCAGCCGCATGACACGTGCCACATTGTATTGTGAAACATATAACAAATGTTCAGCAATTTTCAAGCACAATTCCGAAAATCATTGACATTCTAGTCTTATACTGTGTGCTAAGATAAAGCCAATAAGTTGTTGGCGCCTGTTTTGCTTTGATTACGACTAACCGGTTAGGTCAGCTGCCAGAACGAATAGGCTTAAAATGGCAAAACCTTGATACACATTTTCCACGTCTTTTTTTTCGGAATTCCTGATGCACTAATCAGCTTCTTTATGCACTGTAAAATTTTTAACCAAACCACAAAAACGATGACCTATTTGCATTAACTACGACATACAAGCAGAGGTTTTCGTAGCTTAACCAAAGGTGCGTGGGATGAGCGCTACAACGAAATTTTGTGGCAGTACATTAGAGACATAGCAGAGTTCTAGTCCTGGTTCGACCAACATCCAAAATTATAGGAAATTTACTAGAGGTCGCTCAGTTTATTTTAAAGTCATCAATACGCATAAAATAATTTGGAGCAGAGTTTCGGCAGAAAAGCTCTTCAGATGGTCATATATGTATTGTATATTTCAATGACACCGAGTATCATCCGCAAATTATACAAAAAGTAGGGCATAAATCAAAGCTCAATGCTTCTTCCCAATAGCCGCGGTGACGTTCAGTATCGCCTTGGAGTTTTTCACAAAGGTCTTGAAAAGACGAGCTGCAGAGCTGAATAGAGAAGGTACAATCTTCTATAAGAGTGTACAGCTGCTGGCGTACGCCGATGATATTGAAATCATTGGCCTCAGCAATCGCTCCGTGAGTTCTGCTTTCTTCATACTGAATAAAGAATCAAAGCGAATGGGTCTGGTAGTGAACGAGGACAAGACGAAATATATCGTATCATCAAACAAACCATCAGCGCGTTCGCAACTCGGCTCCCACGCCACTGTTGACAGTCATAACTTTGATTTTGTAGATAATTTCGTCTATCGCCAACACCAACAATAATGACAGTCAAAAAATTCAACACAGAATTACTATTGCCAACAGATGGTACTTTGACTGAGTAGGCATTTGAAAAGTAAAGTACTCCTTGACTAAAGAAGACCAAACTCTACAAGTCTCTTCTTATTCCCGTCCGGCTATGTGTGGCAAATGCATGCATGCCAATGTCGACCTCCGATGAGTCGGCCCATGGTGTCTTCGAAAGACATGTTTTGCGTTTACTAGAACGGCTAATACTGCACCCGATTAAACAATACGGCTACATGGATATACATACAATTAGATCAGACAATTAAGAGACAGCGGATACGCTCTGGACAGGTCATGTCTTCACAATGGATAAAAGCGCTGCAGCTTTGAAAGTATTCGATACAGAGGAAGAGGAAGACCTTTACTCCATTGGAAGAATGAGGTGGTGAGGGACCCGCTTTATCTTGATATTTCCAACTAGCGCCAAACGCCGAACATAAGGAACGCATGGCGAACTGTTGCTGTAAAAGTAGAAGAAGTTTAGGCGAGACGGCAAACATTGAATCTATTCACGAATTCAGCGCAACCTGGCAAAAAATCTGGTAAGAGTTTTTCACACGGTGACTTCGGTTAATAAAGTAAATATTCAATGCCATATCAGTTATGGCTCATTTAGTTTTTAGAATACTTACAACGAATTAGCGAATTATTTACCTACGAAAGAGTCAAAAAGACAATAATCGGTTAAGAACGTTGCAGGACAAGCCTAGTATAATTTTCGACAAGTGGGTCCGAGAAAAAGGTTTGGGTACTAAAATTGAGCACCTACCAATATTTATGTTCTTAAAGTCACCCTTTATGTTGTTTGTTCTAATGAGTCGCTGTTCATTTGGTACCGCTGAGGTTTACTGAAAGTTCTGCTTAATTTATTTTGAATGGACTGAGTTGTTCGATGGCTTAAAACTGTAGATGCAATCCAAACGTCAAGAGATAAATCGTCTAGATATTTAACATTTCCATCGCGAGCAGTGTAAATTTTCTAAAATTTAACCTCTTCACCTGATGCATATTAGTTCAATTAATGCAACTTGAAAAACTTATGCCTGAATTCAAATTAATTTTAACTATAAATTTCCCGTGTAAGCTTTTAAAGCTTATTTAATTAGTGTGTTCATGTAATTTTCACATTTAGCCACTGCATTTAACAATGTTATACACTTACGTACGAATGTATGTATTTGGTTTCTGTTTTTCCCCGTATTGAATGATGAAATAAAATTATAACAATTTATAAATAATCACAAACTTATACATATATGTATTCGCATATGTTTATTTACATTTTAAACTTTTTTGCAAAAACTTGCAGCTCTTGGCACTCTGGCCGCTAACGATTTTCACTCAATATTTGTCAGTATTAAATTTGTAGTCGGACGGTGAGCGTCGTGTTGTTATAAGCGATCAAGCAAGTGAGTTTACAGTTCGTGAGATAATTTAATACAAATATATAGGTATATATATATATAATTGGCGCTTTGAAGTAAATAAAAAACACACAATAAAATAATGAAAACAAACAAGCGTGGAGGCAAACTAAAAAAATGAAAAGTGATTGTTTTGCCGGCTAAGAAGAGAGTACATAACATAATCACGGCGAGTGTTAAATAAAAAGTTCAATTTGACGGTGAGATTTTGATGATTATCACTTGTGGTGTGCAAAATTGTATTTGAGTGATATTTATGTATGTTACACACATCATGCTATATTCTCTTTAGCAAATAAAATATTGTACCTTTTGGAAGTGAAGAGGTAATACAGATCAACTCTCCAAAAGAAAAAGCAAACAGAAAAATGAAATTAAATAAGTGGAAAAAAACTCCTTCAACAAGACATGGACATACCATACCAGTAAACTTCACTTAAATCAAAAAATTTTAATCGGTTCGGTTGAAACATTTGGAAATGTTATCGTTAAAACAGTTATCAACATAATTGGATTTCGTTTATACCCGAAACAAAATGCTGTCGCTGATGTTAAATCGTTAACAGATAATGTTAAGAGTCGTTAATGTTAATTCGTTAACAGATAATGTTATTTGTCATTTAATGTTAAAACGTTAACAGATAATGTTGAACGTCGTAAATGTTAAATCGTTAACAGATAATGTTAAACGTCTTTTTTTACCTTTAAATTGAAGTATGCTGTTAATATCATAGCAAGCAGCATCTTTTAAACTAATGTTAACGATGAGTTTGTGCAGTTTCAACATTAAAAATTTCATTTCGTTTCGATATCTTGGCGGCAAAACGAAACAAACTCATTGAGTTAAATTTATTTTACATATTAACAAAATGTTAATTCGTTACTAGCGCATAGGTATATGGCGCAGGAGTAGGTAGCAACTATGCTTACCCCGTGGTATTGTTACAATTTTTCACATCATTCTGCATATATATATATATATATATATATATATTACCTTCAAGTGTGTGTTCAAGTAAAGAGTGGGAAATTTCAATTCTCTTCAAAAGTGATTCATCACGTAGCACTGTGAGTTTTTTGCGAGTTACCGTTATTATCATTCAAACAAAGTAAAAAAAATTAAACGACTTCTGTGTACAAAAATATTTCATTCGAGTTGATTATTTTTAGTTATGGAATACATATATTAAAAATAAAAAATATTTACTGTAACATAAACATTCCAAATGTAAGGCAGTTTCTTGTGGTTTAAATGTAAATAAATAATAGTTGTCATAATAACTATTATCTATGTATGTTAAAAATTCATATTAAAACACAAAAATGTTTGAGGTCAAATGAATTTCATAATTTAAATACAGTTTAATTGCAATATTAAATATAAACAAACAAGAATGAATTTTCTAACTGACTCTTAATAAATAATTAACATACATATATATATATATATATATACATATAAACATTCATACAGAATGAGCTTTTAATTGTATACCTATATGTATGTATTATCTGTTTGGCTGCGCAGCAAACTGTAAATACAATAAATTGTGTGTGCATGCATTAAGCATACATACATATATAGGTTTGCTAATCTGCATCTAAATATAATATGATCGAATATGTGTTACCTTAATGCAGTTATCGGCATTTCATAGCTCAATTCTGTTATCGCAGTTCACACATATACGTATTCTGTTGCTCTCAGAAGTATTTTATGACTTGAAATGCTTTTAATGACATACATATGTACATACGAGTATATACCATACATATGTATGTACAATATTTACGACGTTGTCTGACGTTCCATTAAAAATTCGCTTTGAAATGAATGAAATAAATATAAAAACTTCTTTAATACATCCTCTCTTCCCTCACTAACACCCCCTGCACTAATTGCGTATCATTGCTCAGAGAGTTAAATAAAAGCAATACACGTCACGAATTCGTTGGAAAAGTTATTTACTACGGTATGAAGTTATTACAATATTTATGAAATTCAGAATTCCGCAAACAGAAAATTCAGAATTCCGAGAACTAAAAATTATTTCATAGCCTAATCAACAATAACGCCATTATTTCCTTCTTTTCGCTGTTGGCGTCAGGTGCAAATACCAAGTGAAATCTTTGTCTGATCATTTCAACAGAGTGAAGATTTCCCTCTGTTCTTTTTTAAGCTGGATTGTTTTCATACATTCAGACGACGTTACCTCGCCAGCGTAGCCGATGTCTCCTCTTCATTCGCTGAACTATGTCAATGATATCGTATAACTCGTACAGCCATTTGATACATCGTCTGCGGTATTCGCCGTTGCCAATGCGCGAAGGCTATAAATCGTTTGTAGAACTTTTCCCTCAAAGACTCCTAACGCCGACTCATCAGCTGTTGTCATCGGGCATGCTTCCGCACCATGTAACAGGACGGGAATGATGAGGGACTTATAGAGTTCGGTTTTGATTCGTCGAGAAATGAACTGACTATTAAATAGTCAAGAGTGATTCTGCATTAGATTTTCTGGCTGATATTGTTGTTGGTGTTAATGTTAGTCCCTAGATAAACCAAATTATTTACCACCTCGGTGTTATGACTGTCAACAGTGATGTGAGTGTCGAGTCGCGAATACGATGATTATTTGTTTGTTGGCAGGAGATATTTCGTCTTGTCCTCATTCACTGCCATACCCATTCATTATCCAGTGTGGAGTAAGCAGAGCTCACGGCGCGGTTGTTAAAGCCAATAATCTCGATATCATCGGCGTACGGCAGCAGTTGTGCACTCTTTTAGAAGATTGTACCTTCTCTCTCTCTCGAGCTCTGCAGCTCGTATTATTTTCTCCAATAATAAGTTAAATAGGTCGCACGATAAAGAGTCACCCAGTCTGAAATTTCGTTTGGCATCGAACGACTCGGAGAGATCCTTCCCGATCCTGACGGAGCCTTTAGTGCTGCTTAACGTCAGTTTACAGCCGTATAAGTTTTTTGATACCAAAGTCAGACATAGCGGCGTGGAAGCAGCTTCTTTTCGTGCTATGGAAGGCTGCTTTAAATCAACGAAGAGGTGGTGTCTGTCGATCCTCTTTTCACTGGTCTTTTCCAAGATTTTTCGCATGGTGAGTCTCTGGTCAATAGTTGATTTACCAGGTCTAAAGTCACACTGATAACGTCTAATAAGTTTGTTGACGGTGGGGTTTTGTCTTTCACACAAAACACTCGGTAGAACTTTATATACAATATTTAAGAGGCAAATCTCACTGTAATTGGCACAGAACAGAGCCCACTTAGGATCCAATCGTCGGGTCGGCTTTCGTCCAACCATGTGCTGTACAAAAGCTGACGACTTGTACCTTGTCAGGCCTCCACCGCCATGTTTATGGTAAATAGCTCAGCCAGTTTGGCACAGAATAAGTAGTTCCTTAAACGGCAATCGCTTTTCGAACGTTGTCATAATCGGGTAATTGAACGAAATACCAGGTGTGTTTGTTGAAGTGTGCCGGTTTAACTAGTAAATGTCGCTAACAATATGTACAGGTACATTTCTATGATTTGGCATGTATGTAATTTTTTTCTATTGACATTAACCTATAAAAATACGCAAGTCACATTCCGCCAAAGTAATAGCGTCATATTTATTTACCTCAGTGAATATGTCGAGTTTCGTTCCAAGTAAATCGCATTTGCGGCATTCGTTGCTTTTCTTATTTCATCAAAAGAAAAGAGCAGCTGAAGCTGGTAGAAACTTATGGTGAACATGCTCCAGTGATTAGAACTGGTGAAAGACACATTAAAAACACTTAATTGGGAAATATTATCGCACCCACCGTACTCTCCAGACCTCGCCACAACCGACTATCATCTTTTCGCATCGATGGGACACTCCCATGCAGAGCAGGGCTTCGCTAATTTTGAAGAAGTCGAAAAATGGCAAGGCGGATGGTTTGCCTCGAAAGAGAAAAACTTTTTTTGGAATGGTATCCATATTTTGCCTGGGAGATGGGCGAAATGTGTCAATACTTTGAATAAAAAACTTTTGAGATTCCTCTGAAAATTAAGTGTTTTCTTTATTGAAAAAACCGGCAAATTTCAACTAACACACCTAGTATACTAGAAATTGATTTAACAATACTTTTGATTATTGCTTTCTTAAGAAGTATACATATATATTATATATATGTACATATAGGATACTTTTTTTTATTTTTGTAAATTTTTCCAAGACATTAAGAAAAATTTATTAGAAAATAATTGAATTAAATTCATTTGTAATTTGTTTGATCAAATAATTGCTTCAAATAATTCTCCATATTTAAATCAATAATCTTTCAACACAAGGAATTTGATGCATACATAGATTTGGTCACATGTAAGCATTTAAATTCCACCATATATTATATACGAGTATAGTATTAAGCTTTATGGTATTGTGTCTTTTTTATTTCTTTCGTCGCACTCAGCCGTTTCGATTACAACAATTTGAATGTTTTAATGAAACTAATTGAAAGGCCAAGACCAAGTCATTGAAAGTGGCAATAAATACGGCAGATCAATGAAGAGGCCTTTAATATATATAACAAATACTGTAAAGCAAATATACATGTATATATATATATATGTATATGTATCTATGTGTGTATGTACGTATATTACGGCATATCAAAGAGTGCATACACTTATACTTGCGGGTATTCATCCAAGCATTTTACATATGCACATACATACTTACATACGTGTACATATATCGACATACTCGTACATCAACAACCCACTTGACTGGAGAGATTAAAAGCCTTTGGCATTGTAAATGGTATCAAATTTCAATCGAACTGTTCATATGTCTTGAGCTTACGAGTACGTGTAAAAGACGAGTGTAAAAGACGAATCATTTGTGTGGGTAGCAATTCGTAGATTGATTTGCAATGAAGGCAGAAATGTTCTTTGTTATCTATGTAGTTGTTTGTTGTTCTTTTTTTTTTATCAGAAACTAGATATAAACAGTTCTCGTAAGGTTGAACTAAGACAAGCGTAGTAAAGTCATTTACATTCCTGCCCAAACATACATCTAGATATGGCTAGAATAGCTCTGATTGTGAACCTTATCATCTTATATACATATAGATGAAAAACTGCCCAAAGATTGAAACATAAGGGTGTCCTGCCCAACGCACAAAAATCAGGATTCCAAAGTTTGTCCACTATAATTAGGACTAGCCACTAGCATATAAGGTCCTAACGGGTGAACTGGGTGAAAAGCTGGGTTCATAGTCAATAAACTTCTTAGATCTTACCATTGTAGCTTCATACCTGGCAGATTCTATCATGTAGACACCATGTGCCAAATCGTGAAAAAGCTCCGTGAGAATAGGATCGATACATATTACCTCTTCGTCGATTTTAAAGAAGCCCTCGACAGCACTACCTCTACGCCGGTGAGTCTGAATTTTGTAGTCATGAAAACCTTATACGACTGTGTATACGTAAGCACCACCAAAGCTGTGAGAAGAATGGGAAACACTTCTCCAAACCGTTTGATGTCAAACGAGGTTTCAGACGAGATCTGGTGGTAGTTAACGAAGATATGACGAAATATCTAACGTCATCAAACAAATACTCAACGCATTCGCATCTTCGTTCTCCGAATAGGTAATTGAAAATTAAAGTTCTCCCTCAACGGTACTAAACTAAACTCTACAATTCGATAATCATTCCCTCCCGTTTTGCTATGTGTTGCAGAAGCGTGACCAATGACGACATTTGCTAATTTTACCTGTTGACCTAAACGGGGTTAGGTCGCCAAAAGGGTGACAGCCCTTGGCCGGATAAAATCCGGGTCAACTCCGGTGCGTAGAACCGGCTGTCTTGCACAACTTAGATCTGGATACTGTAGTAGATTAAACTCCTACTTATCCAGACTCGACCCCAGCATACCCAACGTATGCCCTGCATGTGGAGAGTCCCCGCACGACACTAACCACCTTTTCACATGCAAACTCATCTACCCCCCTCTCCCTTTGGTCTAACCCCGTCGAAACAGCATGTTCCCTAGACCTCCCTTTAGATGATCTCGGCGACTTAGATTGACAATACCTGCCCTAAGCGGAGTTAGCTAGCCGCTACAACAACAACAACAACAACAACAACACGATATTTGTTGTTGTAAAAGCCGAGTGGTTAGCACGACGTAGTAACATTCAGAAGGGCAGGGTGCGAGTCCTACTTCAATCAAAATTATAGATGATTAATTTATCTAACTACGGCCGCCCCTCGACAGGGAACGTTAAGCCCTGCGGGTGTATTTTTGACAGAGTATAAAAACTTAACATAAAAATCCATCGATCGTCGGATCTACAGTCCCCTCCGATTGTGAAATGCTTTAGTTTTCACTTAAACTTTTTCAGATGGATTTCCAACAATCTGCAATATTTCGAAAAATGGATTTCCTTTCCTTTACTGATTTATCAGAACTTATTTATTCTCAAGTTCGTAGCTTAGGAGCTAAAAAATCTTTTATTTCGAAGGGTGGCGTAGTTATAAAAAACTCATTAACAGTTAATTGGTGGCCTCACGATACTCTCTATTCTTTCTCCTCAAATGTTAGAAAATAATAGTCCGGTCCATATTAGCTGTCCTAAGATATCTCTATAGTTCTTCTAAATATTTCCTAGCGCGGTGCCCCAATATGAGCAGGGAGGCAAACATATCTATAAACAAGTTTGTACCTTTTGGCATTTCGTTACTGGAATTTCAATTTTGCACTTGAACTGCAGCACATACCCATACAATCACACCTACTTTGGTATATATGGATGTACTTGCATATGCATATTTTCGCGGTGTTGTTTATTTTGCGAAAAACCAACCAACACTTTCTAGCTTCATGATTCTTGCAAATAGTGGATGCTGTCCGCACAATCGTGCACATGAAACGCTTACGGAATTTCGGTGGCAGCTTTATAGGAACTTAGAATGAAGAGTACGCACATCGCTCTGCTAGTGCTGTGCAAATCTTTGTTGTTGAATTTTCTTTTTTTTCTTTTTAATTTTTTTTTTTTGTTTCTTTTTATTTTTTTGTTTTTCTGGCAAATTTCATTTTCATCTTTTCCACAAAATTTGCACACACTCGTGGTCGTGGCGTTGCAGGGAATTTTTACGACGCAACATTACTTACGCACACATACACGCACAACCAGCTTGGACTCCAAATACACTGCTCTACCACGAAACCACCCATTATGCAGCTTCCAACCAACTACGCGGTGCTTGCCTTACGTGCGATTTTTCTCCGCATACACGTATTTTCCGTGACTTTATTTATGTATGTTTGTTCGTACACGATGTATGCATATGTATTTTTACTACCTTCTTTGTTTTGGTAACGCCATTCTGCCTCAACTCGTACGGGCAACTTGCCCACTCATGGCAAACCAGACATACTCGTATGTACATACACGTATGTATGTGCATACGTGTACACCTGTGTTTGAGTTCCCAAGCTGGTATTTTTCGTAATGAAACAAAAATGTGCTTAATAAAGTAAAACGGAATCACAATTAACTGCACACCATCGCAAATAAACAGACGAGTTGAGTTCGGTAAACAGTGGAAAGATGTGAGTGAACGAAGCAAGATGCAGACAGAGATCAGCTAAAAATTCTTGGCTGCTTCAAATTCAGTCAATCCATTGAAGAGGTTCTTCAAGCAACTCAGACGGCATAAAGTGGTTGTAAGTGGGGAGACTAATCTGAAAGGATACGTCGGGTTCTATAATTTGATAATTGTTTCACACTTTTAAGCCACCTATAAAGAATAATGATACAAGTAATGTGGGTTTGGTAGTGAACAAGGGCAGGACTAAATATCTTCTGTTATCGAACAAGCAGTCATCGCATTCGCGACTCGGCTCCCCGGCTCCTCGGCTGTCACTGTTGACAGTCATAACTTTGAAGTCGTAGATATCTTTCGTCTATCTTGGAACCAGTTTTAATACCAAGA
This sequence comes from Ceratitis rosa, assembly GCA_037013455.1. Classification (NCBI taxonomy): domain Eukaryota; kingdom Metazoa; phylum Arthropoda; class Insecta; order Diptera; family Tephritidae; genus Ceratitis; species Ceratitis rosa. The sequence continues at coordinate 10,425,125 of JAWMAG010000020.1, read as the reverse complement.
ACAATGCCAGCCTTGTAATCCAACACAGAATCACTCTTGCAACGAGTGTTACCTTGGACTAAGTAGGCAATTGAAAAGTAAAATCCTCTCTCGACTAACGAAAACCAAACTTTACAAGTCGCTCATCGTTCTCATCATGCTATATGGTGTGGTGTCATGGATGAAGATTTGTTGCGAAAGTGAATTGAGTTGCAAAAAGCGGATTTAATCTTTAAAATTGTATGGTACTTGAGGTTATTCTTTCTCAGGTTGGAGCTATAAAACTAAATAAAATAAATTTCTGATTTTTTTAACCCATTTTGTTTAAATTTTTCTCTACAAATCTCTTAAGAGGTGGGCAAATATAAAAGTGACCAAAAATACAGGAATATTCTGAGCAGACTCTCAGTCTGGATTCACCGATATCTCAAGGGTGCTACGACAAATTAGCCATAAAAGAAGATGTCCTAGTCTCTGTAGATTGGCCTTTGCTTGAAAAGCAATTAGAATCAAGCCGATAATAAGTGGGGAAAAACAGTGTACTCGATACTGCGGGTCTTCTCTTAACAAACTCTTAAATTTTCGTAGTTGAAAACCACGAAAGGATCTAACGTAGGTATTTGTGTACTCAACAAATAGAAATTAATGTTGTAAAATACTGTATATACTTATACGAGTAGGTATACATATCATATGTATATTAGTTGAATGTTTCCACGTACGTACACGTATATCTCCTCAGGCTGGCAAGCATCAACATTGTCTGTTTAGTTCTTTGCAATGAGTTAGGAACTGTTATTTACCATACATAGCAGTTAAGTACAAAATACACTATGAATTTGAGGTATATGTATGTATGGTATGTATACCTATGTGAGCTGAAATAGCTCAAAATACGTGCAGGTGAATAATAAATGTCTTGTGTTCAGCCAAATATTCTTTAATCTGACGTTGCTTTTGGATGAAAAAAAAAAATAGAAAAGAAGTAGTTGGTCAATGTCTCAGTAAGTGGAGGATTTATGGCAGTGCATGAATTTCAGTTTGGTATTGTTGATTTAAACCAACCCAACTGGGGCTCCATTAAAGAAAATCAAGGTTATGTTATGCTAGGCTATACTGGATGGCTGTTATCCTATCCAACATGAAAGTCGTTTTCTGCGTAGTGTAAGAAAGTCTGCATATGAATTTACCACTTCCTCCAGTATTTTGATGATGTCTGAGAAGATTTCTAGATAAGGTCGGTCAGAATCAGAGTAGGTACTCTAACGCCTCACTCATGCCTTCTTTCTTGTACTTCTTACATGTGTCAGGTGCTATCCACTCAGCTCGCATGTAGCCTGCCATTTGGCTTAACAGCTGTACAGTCCTGACAAGATCGTATATGCATGAAATGGGTGTGCTTTCCTTCGCTTTCATTACACTTGATCTTGGCGATCTTGCTTGCTGATAAAATAATCCATCTCATACTCAATCGTCTTTTAGGATTCTCGGGAAATTTTACTTTTTAGCGTCTTTTGCGATTTACGTACTTTCCATGACTCTAACGTCGGCTATCCTTCAAAAATCATTCAGCTAATACCATATAATTGCAGCTTTGTAACCGCTGAAGCAATTTTCGGCCGAACCCCTCCTCTAATTTATGGTTTAGAGTTATGCTAAGCAGCCTCCGAACATTTGATGGTTTTTTATGGAGAAATACCTCGGAAAGTCGGAGAGGTTGACATTGCCGAAGGGGGGGGTGATCCCAAAATTCCGTAATATAAAACAGCCCAAAGCACCACATTCGCATAGAAGATGGGTGATAGTTTCCTCCTCATCATCATCCTTGCACCTTCTGCAGCAACTTCTAGTCTTTCCGCGTGTCGTCCTATCAAACAGTGGACTGCTAGAACTCCTATTACTTTGAACTTCTCCCATCTTTTTAAGGAGCACATATTTTGTGCTCTTTTCCTAACCTATTTTGGCCAGGTTTCCCTGATTATAGTCTCGTTTTACTTTGACGTGGCCTATGCATACGTACAAGAGTTAGAAATGCCAAATGAATGCGGTGTAAACGTATAAACGTATAACTCGTTGTTCGAAATCGGAAGCGAATCTCGTGATTTATATGTATGTCAATTGCAGGCTGTCTAAAGTCACACCCGGTAGATCCATACATTTGGATCAATATAGCAATCGTTTTCAAGCCTTCGAAAACTAGACTAGTCTGAGGACCATTCCACTAGGAGTTATTTGCAAAATACAGTGATTGCATTTATAGAATTTTAGATTAAATCCGATCCGTTTGAGGTAATTTTCGATCACATTAAGCCATATATTGAGCCGTATTTCTGCCACAACTCGCCGAATGTTGGTTTTTAAGTGCTCCAGAGTTAAAGGATTATCCCCATAAACACGGTCTCCCGGCTAGCTCTAAAAAAAAAATGTTCAGCGGTGCCGATCTCGTTAGCCGATGGGCATCGCCAGGAAGAGAGATAACTCGGCCGGAAAATTTCTATCGCAATAAAACCATATTCACTCGTGTTGTGTAGCATGTAGCAACATCTTCTTGAGATTACGTACTCATATTCTCCTAGTCGTATTTTTATACGACTTTAAAACTGCGAGTTCACAGTGACAGTCTCGCCCTTGTCGTTTTCAAAGAAATAAGATTCAATCACACTTACGGACTAAAGAGCGCAAGATCTTTTTGTCTCTTCAATTGTTTGAGATTGCTCGAAACCCCAAAGGCGACAATTTTAATTATTTACCTATCTCTGGAGTGGGAAATATGCCCCGTCGCTGCAGAAATTTTGTTTTACACCATACACACCTGAGCTAGAACAAGCAAAACGATGAGGGGCTCACTATTTCTGTGACCGATCCAGTATCTCCAAAGTTCTTTAAAATTTTATCAAATGCTTTAGTAATAGGAAAATTACGTGCATCAGATCCTTAAAGCATGAAATGTGGCCACGTTGAAACACCATTTTTGTGGAGGGTTTAAACAACTTTTACGCATTGTGCGGTTGTCAAACGAACCAGTTTCATGAATGCCTGACATTTAACTAAAACAAAACATGTTTTGTTAGCACAGTTAAGCTTGACAGATGCCCTGAACTCTTAAAACCAAGAAATAGATAACCATATAGGTATAAGACTTTTTAAACATATTTATAAACTACATACACTCACTCCATCTGTACTTTCTCATGCCAAATTGATGCCACGTAAAGCAAATATTTCAAGAAAAATTGCAGAAACGCTTATTTAGCCGGTGTTAAAAGTACCACAAGATGGACTTAACAAATGAGAGACATAACTCAAGTAACCCGATGTGTTATATACGTGTATGTACATGTGCATATGTATGTACATGCATCATATAAGAACATGTGTACTAAAGGACGAGTGAGTGGATGCAAATGTGACTTTGTTGCGTTACGCATGTTGACTGGTGTGACCAGAGAAAAATCATTTCCAAACACATGTACATATGTACCATAAATGAATTCACATGAATATGTACGTGTATGTATGTATGTTATGCATGTACACGTGTAACCACAAATGGTGTGAAAAACAAGAAAAGACTAATACAACAACAACAACAACAACATGAATACATAACAGAGAATAGTATAGCAACAGCAATTATTGTCCACAACAAAAGACAAAATGTAAACAGAAACGACCTAAGCAGCGTATGTATGCTACAAAGGTCTCGCGCAATGACATCTTACCCACCTTACTATCAGCCGGTCAATCTACCAAGTGAATGCCTACATGGCTCGCTGACCGGCTGGCTGGCTCGCTGGCTGGCTGGCCACCTCGCCCGATGTAATACAGAAAATTATTTTCCAGAAAATAAGGAGGAGCAGGTTTCTTTGATTTTGTGTGAGTCTTAGTAGATTTTTAAATCCGTATTAAAACCATGGTTAAAATTTTCCGCCTTTTCTTTCAAAGAACTGAATGAATAAAACACCACCTACTGTAGGGGTTAAAAAGATTCGAACCAAGCACCATCGCGAAGTTTATGTCTAGGTAAAGCAAGCAGTTGCATGCCTTTTGGGGACTTTGTTGATATAAGAACGACCTGCGACCGCATTAGCCGAGTGTTTAGTATTGCGTACTGCCATTCCGGAGACCAGGTTTTGGGTACTGGTTCGACCAACATGCAAAAAAAAAAGAAAATCAAGTCTTCTAATGGCGGTCGCCTCTCGGTGGGGAATGTCGGGCCCTCCGAGTATATTTCTGACATGAAATAAAAGCTCCTCGTAAAAATCCATCGGGCGTTCGGAGGTGGCTTAAAATAAACTATAGGTTCCTGCATTTGCTGAAAAAATAGCCAGGAGGAGCTTGGCCGAAAATCGCTTCAACGGTTATAAAGCGCCAATTGTATTAGAAAATCATGCAGAAAGGCTCGGGGGAGTATTTTTTATGACTATGACTCTTCCATATACCAAGTCCAACTCGAATATAGTCACAGTTGTGCCACACTATTGCAATGTATATCTATAAAGCTAATTAAAAGCCTTTCAAAAATTTCTAATGAATGTTGTTACTTCAACATATTGAAAATAACCGTTAAAAAATTCCAGCATGGTATAAAAGAAAAATACAAAAAGTCTATATGGACATATGTATGTCTGCCCTCTGTGCAGTCTCGGTTCAGAGGCTGAAAGCCGTAGAGTATGCGTTGGCGCTGTTTGTTTGGCGAAGAAAGAACATCGCACACGGTAAACAGACGCGCCGAGCCAAGCCGGTCAGCAAACACACAATACGTTGATGGAGCAGGAGGAGGCGCATGACGCTGTCGTCCAATGTCGAGTCGAGCTCATTTTGCCTGGCGATGACTTATGCAGATAGCACAAGGTGAACACAGTAAGCATGAGCTTTGAGCATTTATGTTTCCTACCGTATACAACTAGCAATTTAGTGAGCTATTGAGTCACACGCCGGTATTATGTGCATATGTGTCTACAAATGTAGCTACCTATACGAGTAGGTATATGTGGCAGGCGAAAGGCCAGGAGTTAGGCACACCGTTGGAGTAGATCATATTAGCTGCCGAAACGCGTGTGAAGGTAGCGTATGAAGGTGTGGTAGCAGAGGTGAGAGGCACAGACGATTGCCTGGTACATTTACCAAACATGTATGCATGCCAGTATTAGGGTGGAATACCTGGAAATAAATAACTCCTAATACTGAAAAATATTGGATATCAGCAGACAGAGTATATATGAAATTCTCGCGGAACCGATGTGAGCAGAATAATTAGATTATAAGTTTTGACTCCTGTGAAGCTTTTTCGCAACCGCAGCGGATTATTTATAAGCCAGAAAACAGCTTAAGTTTATATAAACTCGAGTATAAGTCATACGGCTCTCCTAAGAGCTTGTTCCAGAGATAGCTGCCTGAAGAGCAGCATTGTGAATATTAATTGAAGCAGAATTTTAGGAAATTTGACTAACATATTTTCCTAATTTTGGCCAGTATTTGTTGAGCATAAAAAAATTTGACTCACCCTAATGGCATGGTTGTGCATAGCTTATGGAAGCCACCAATCACATATACAAACGCACTTTGTGTCTCTGTGCATATTCTGAATACATAACATACATAAATACATTCAGGAGACATCGCACCTTCCCACTTCTCCTTCTCCTTCTCCTTCTTCTTCTTCTTCTGGGAGCCTTTTGTCCGCACAAATGGGCATTTAAGTAATTTGCACAGCTCTCCGGTGGCATGTAATTTTTCAAATGTGTAATACGAGCTGCTTGTCACACTGTGGTTATGGAAAAATTTTGTTTTTTTTTTTGCTTTTTTTGTTTTTGCTTCTCAACGTTTAAGTTGTTGGCCGCTGGATTTTTCTCTTGCGTGCTTTGCTTCCGTCGGCACACGCTGCAGCAGCAATCTTTTGTTGTCAGCTTAACTTTAAGCTACCGATGCAGTGATTTAAGCCTTTCTAAATGCGTGTGTTATACATAATTGCATTGTACGGTGTAACGGCGGAATATCGCATGCCCTTTGGGAAATTGAGCTAAATGAAAGGAGACGAGAGAGGTTTGTAAGCAGAGAAAGAGAGGGGGAGAGGTAAAGGTTAAAGAAAGAACGATAAAATAGTGTAAAATGAAGGATGAAAATTATTTTTACAACTAAAAATTTGCATAAATTATGTTTAAATATTTTTTTTATGAAATTTTACAAATTCCACTTAACACTAGAACACTTTTTGCTCCAAGGCGTGGGAACATACCCTTTCCTTATGTTATCCAATTTTGTTGAAGTATATTTTAAAACTCAGAGGTCGCTATAGCCGAGTGGTTAGCATTGCGTACCGCCATTCTGTAGATCAGGGTTCAAGTCCTGGTTCGACCAACATCGAAAATTATATAAAATTAATTTTTCTAATTGCGGCCGCCACTCGACAGGGAATACCATGCCTCTCGAGGGTATTTCTGACATGAAATAAAAGTTCCTCCTAAATATCCATTGGCTGTTCGGAAGCGTCTTAGAATAAACTCTAGGGTTTCTCCATTTATTGGAAAAAAATCTCGACTACCGCATTCCGTCCAGGAGTATGCGTCTGCTCTAAGTTCCGGAGAAAGTATATGGTCACAAGTTTGAGTCTCTCCACAAGTGTAACGACTTTATGTAGCCTGTGTATTTAATAACTTAGTTGGCCTAGAATGGATGAGGAAGAGGAGAAAAAGAATTGGCTTGACACCGCTCATGCTATTATAGGCGAATCAATAAAATCACGCCAAGACAGGCGCATATCAACCTAATCTTTCGAATGGAGTGTTCTCATCCCTCCGCTGTCTATCGTCATATATATCACACTGCTCATCGTTCCATTGCCACTGCTATTACGCAAGGGATAACAAATCTTCCTTCTTGCTGTAGACGCCGCTTTCGCGAATAAACAACATTCTGCCATTCATTCCTTCTTTTCGTTGTTTGGCGCCAATTGGAAATACCAAGTGCAGCCAGGTCCTTTTCTATGGAGTGGAGATCCTTCACTGCATCGAAAACTTTCAAAGCTGGGGTATTATTATCCATTCGGACCACATGACATAGCCAGCGCAGCCGCAGTTTCTTGATTCTCTGAACTATGTCAGTCTCGTACAATAAATTTTAGGCAAAACCTTCCTCTCGAAAACTCCTGACGCCGACTCATCTCATGTTGTCATCTTCTATGCCTCGACAGGACGAGAATGTTAAGCGACTTGTAGAGTTTGGCCTTCGCTCGTCGAGAGAGGACTTTATTTTTGAACTGCTTATCACTCCGAAGTAGCAAATGTAGGTAAGAGTGATTCTGCGTTGGATTTTAAGGCGTACATTGTTGTTGTTGTCAACATTAGTTCAAAGATAGAGGAACTTATCGACGACTTCAAAGTTATGACTGTCAACAGTGACTTGGGAGCCGAGTCACGAAAACGACGACTGTTTGTTTCATGACAGAAAATATTGCTTCTTGCCCTCGTTTACTAACAGACACAAGCTGTTTTAAAATCGACGAACATATGGTCTGTGTCGATCTCATTATTATGGGTCTTTTATATGATACAACGCATCGTGAATCGTGTAGAGTTTTTTACCAATTCGGAAGCCACATTAGTAAGGTCCAATCAGTCTTTTGACTTTTCAATAAACTAGATAAGATTTTATATGCGATATTGAGAAGCTTAATTCTATGATAATTGTAGCAGACTGTGAGGCCTCCCTTCATATGGATTGTTAGAGTATAGCCACTCATCAGATGTGCTTTGGTCTGTCATTTCTGAATAGCTCGGCGGGTAAGCCAACGACGTTTTCATTCAGTGCAATTAAGAAAGATGGAGATGGGTACTCTCAATGAACACAGTATATGGTATATTGAAGTTCGGTTACCAGACCGCCTCTTTCGGGGATTACCGATGTCGACAAGTTTGGCAAACTCAGCAAATGCGTATCGCTTTTACCCACAACATCGTACCAGCATACTGGATCCTTTCCTGCTGGGTCATACACCGTGTGTTCTTATTCGACCGACAAAGAGACACTTTTCGCAGAACTTCTGAATTTTTCGACTTAAGCAGCGCGTTAAGCCGACACTCTTAAATGATTTGTTACATTTGTTGGCCTACCAGTGCAAGCACTTCACTGCATGTGAATTGCATTGTTATTGCACTTTTTGCGCGTTAAATTAATTACAACTCACGCCTGCAGTAGCACTTAGTCATTTATGGTACGAGTATGTTGGTCGCATTGAATGATTTTTTAATATAATTATTTTTATTTATTTTTTTTTTCTTAAAACGAGGTTAAAGCAACCTTGAGTTACCAAAAATGAAGAACTAAAAATTTTCAAATTTTTGCTTACGTCAAGGCAATTTTAGAGATGATTTTTTGTTTTGTTTTATTGCCTTTTCGAACAAATCAAAAATTCCATTTCCCATAGTCATGTCAGTAGGTATATATGTACGTATATGTACTCGTATGTATGTATGCGCGCGTTCTTTTTGCCCACAAGTAGAGGCTTAAGTGGTCAGAAAAAATTACATGACATCAAAAAGCAACAAACACGTTTACATACACGTACATACATACATACATACATACATACATGCATATGTTGTGTGGAACTTCATGTGTGACAAGTCAGCAAAAATACGCGTAATTAAGTTGCAAGTTGTGCAAACCAGCTGCAGCTGCCGCAGTGGCAATGTGGCAGCATAAAAAACCATCAGCACAGGGTGTATAAAATGCAGACAGATTTTTTTTTTTTTTTTTTTTTTTGTTGTGAATGTACTGCTGCAGCGCATATTTACAGTCATTTAAACGCACAACATGTTTATTTGTATATGCGTGTATGTATGTATATATATACCTAGGTATATGGTAATATGTCACTCGCACCCCACCAACGCCACAGCACTTTTTTTTTGCAACGAATCAGTTGCTCAGCAGCATGAATTTGTGTAGTTTCTGTAGTCGTTGCAGGAGTACGCGGGTCTCTAAGCCGCATAACTACTAATGTAAGTGTGCTTAGCGAATCTATACATGCATACAAACATACATACCATACACGTAGTTATGTTAGCGTAAGCGAATTTTTATTCCATCATTTCACTATGCGGCAATAATTTCTTAATTTTCACCTTCCGTTCAAGCGTTGACAGCAACAGCAGCAGCAGCGTCGCTAATTCGCCCTATGTTGCTTTACGCTAATACTATTTACTATGTACGTGTACATACCATACATGCATATGTAGGTGTGTATATTCGTATACTCGCATGTCTGCACTTGTAATCAACAACTTTAGCTCTGCTTTATTCACTTTTATAAAACGGCGCACATTTAATGAGTGAATGAATCTAGTATGAGTTATCAAGTCCCCAAACCTTCCACCCACTCCGCCAATGGTTCATTTGCTTAATATATACGTGTACGCCGTCTCTGCTGAAAGAATGTCGTCCATTACTGCAATAATTTAAAATAACTTTTCCGCTTTTGATGATGGTGTATTACTGGATGATTTTCTTATATACACGTATACACACATACAGATATATGAGTATTTATTAAAATATTATAGCAGAGCGAAGTTGATTTGAGAAATTAATTTGAAGTTAAAAGCGATTAGGTGCAATGGAGTGAAATTCTATGAAATTGCATTCATCAGTGATTGATTTTCTTTAATAGATATTTCCTTTTCATTAACAATTTTAATCAACATAGCAATAGTACAGAAAAAGCGAGGATGATGCAAAGAATTCAAATGCAAGAGTTAAAATTTAACGAAAACTAAAAAAAAAAAAACTTAGATTGAAGCGTCTATAGCCGGTACCATCGGCACTGTTAAGAGTACGTTGAAAGAGTTTACTTTAAGGCTGCAGGGTAACGGTAAATTTCACGTTAATAAAAAAATTTCAATCGATTCGAAACATTTGCAAATTATATCGATAAAGCATTTATCAAAATAAATTTTGTTTCGTATTCAACCGAAACGGAGAGCTGTCGATACTGGTAAATCATTAACTGATAATGTTAAACATCTTTAATGTTATATCGTTAACAGTTATTGTAAAAAGTCGTTAATGTTAAATCGTTAACAGTTACTGTAAAAATTCGATAATGTTAAATCGTTAACAGTTAATGTTAAATTTTAAAATTGGAGTGTGCTGTTAATATCAAAGCAAGCAGCCTCTTTCAAACTAATGTTAAAGATGAGCTTGTGCGATTTCAACAATTCGATAACATGGCGCCGAAACGCTGGATCGCAACGATTTCACTTCGTTATATATAAATATATGTATATATATTTGGCGCTTTGTAACTGCTAAAGCGATTTTCGGCCGAGCTCCTTCTCCATTTTGTGGTTTTTGATGTTTTTTCAACAAATAATTTATACTAAGCCGCCTCTGAAAGGTTGATGAGTTTTTTTATTAGTAGCTTTTATTTTATGTCAGAATACACTCTGAGGTGTTGACATTCCTTGCCGAGAGAGTGCCTGTGTGAACAGTGTTTTAAGCTATTTATTCGACCAACAGTCAGATTTGATTGAATAATTGACATTTTTTAAAACTGATAGATTCTATCCCAGAGTCTATCGATGTTACTTTCCAAAATAATAGTTACTTCAATAAAAACTTTGGTTAGATTAGGTTGAGAAGGTTACCGATCTATCATAAATTTGACCATAAGCCTTCATTATCCAAACATTTTGCTTCTCTAAAGAACCTAATTGGATACTTGGAACTTGGACGTTCGCTATTTTCGATAGACCATTCAGCAAAAGGGTCTCAAAATTCCGAAACCTCGTCCTGCACAAATCAAGTTAATCACATAAGAGATTGGGGATCGTTTCTTTCTTCTCATTACTCTTGAAATTTTTGCAGCATCTTCTATAGGGAGCCCCTAGTCTTTCCGCGTGTCGCCCTACCAGACAGCGGTCTGTCAGAACTCCTATTACTTTGCACATGTCCCCTCTTTTTAAGGAGTACATATCTTAAATCACTTCGGCCAGGTAGTTCGATGGAGGGTTACCCGGGAAAACGCTTACAAGCTTTGATCCGTCCGTTCATTCTTCCCTGTAGGTAATTCGTGTCCTGAAGTAATTATCAGTTAATATAATTAGACCACATCGATATTATCGAGTGCCCCAATGGTTGTGTGGTCCATTGATTTGACTTCCTTAAACAAAGTACAGTCATTGCTGTGGATTGATATGCCACCAATAAACACTTAAAAGCGTTTGAATTAGAGACAAATTTCTTTTTGTTGATATGAAAAATAAATTTAACGAAATAATTTTGCTTCCCTTTGGGGCCATGTTATCGAAAATGGCTGATTACTGTGATATTAACAGCAAAAAAACCTGTTAAGTATCTGTATCTGTTAACGATTTAACAGTAACAGTATATTAACCATTTAACATCAACGACGTTTAACATTATCTGCTAACGATTTAACATTAACGACGTTTGACATAATCTGTTAACGATTTAACATTAACGAAGTTTAATATTATCTCTTAACGATTCAACATTTATGACGTTTAACATTATCTGTTAACGATTTAACATTAACGACGTTTAACGTAATCTGTTAACGATTTAACATTAACGAAGTTTAATATTATCTCTTAACGATTTAACATTTATGACGTTTAACATTATCTGCTAACGATTTAACATTAACGACGTTTAACATAATCTGTTAACGATTTAACATTAACGAAGTTTAATATTATCTCTTAACGATTTAACATTTACGACGTTTAACATTATCTGTTACCGATTTAACATTAATGACGATTGACATAATCTGTTAACGATTTAACATTAACGAAGTTTAATATTATCTCTTAACGATTCAACATTTATAACGTTTAACATTATCTGTTAACGATTTAACATTAACGACGTTTAACGTAATCTGTTAACGATTTAACATTAACGAAGTTTAATATTATCTCTTAACGATTTAACATTTATGACGTTTAACATTTTCTGCTAACGATTTAACATTAACGACGTTTAACATAATCTGTTAACGATTTAACATTAACGAAGTTTAATATTATCTCTTAACGATTTAACATTTACGACGTTTAACATTATCTGTTAACGATTTAACATTAACGACGTTTAACATAATCTGTTAACGATTTAACATTAATGGCGTTATCAGTTAACGAATAAACTTTTAAGCCAGCCTTGTTTTCAATCAATTTTTAAATGAGTTTTAATCAGTAGCAGAATAATTCTGTGTGTCATGAGTTATGACATGTATACATTTTGTTATGATTATTTAGGATATTGATTTTATTTCAACTTTTGATGAAATATTTATTTAGTAGTAAGCTACAGTTATACGAACAAGAATCTATATTAGCAAAAAAAAAATCGGAAAATATTAGAAAAGAGGAAGGTTTTCTTAATAGTCTTCTTTATATGCAAAACACTTCTGCGACTAACTATTTCAAACAAATTATACAAAAATAGCTTTTGGCAATTCACAGACAGTGCTCACATTATTTAGTTATTTATTTTAATCATAGTTATCGTTTCCCACATTTCTATGCTCCCTACATTATTTACCGTAATGCAAATATGAAAACATTGTATGTATGTACTTATACATACATATAGCTACATACATATGTATGTATATGTATGCATAACATGTCCATGGCAACATTCTGCACTCTCGCACTCACACTGTAAAGCTTCCAAATTATTTCCGTATTTTCTATTATTATAATAAAAGGTTTATTGTTATGACTATAAAATTACAACAGCGCAACCATCGTTGACAACAAAGCAGGAAGTATGAAGAAAAAGTAAAAGGAAGGAAGGAATGAATAGATGAGTGACTGAATGAATGAATGAGTGGAGGATGCTTGAATGGGGTGCACAGTTGATTGGGCGATTTGTTGTTGTTGTTGTTTTTTGGTTGTTGCTAATGTCACTAATGCTTTGGGGCTTCTTTGCAGCTTGCGTTGCAAAGCACACCTTCTGTTGCATATATGTATGTATGTGCATTGGTATAGTTACGAGCTAATTTTGGATGTTATCAATAACTGTCATATGTCGTCGTTTGTTTTTGTCATTAATACAATTTTCTATGTTTGTATTTGTGTATAAAGGGTGTTGGTTCAGTTTAAGTTAAATATACACACATACATAAACTAACTTGCATTCATATAGGAATTCAAGTAATTGTTGTTATGAATACGGATACTGCACGTAAAATTAATGGTAAGTTTGTGTTTACGTGAATCAATTATATATATATTAGAGCTCCAGATACCCGATCACTGTGAGCAGCTTGATACTCATTCGTTGCTCAACTGCTCAAATGATAATTTGAAATTTTTCAAATTTCAATTTTATTTGTCAAAATTTCTTCAATATTCCGATGAATTTTACACTTTGCATAAATAAAATTAAAACTATAGAAAGCAATTCTGGGAAGAAAGTCACGTTTTTGTTTTAAAATGCTCAAAAATGCTCGAAAAAGCTCGAATTGCTCGAACTCAAGCTCGAAAACTTTCGAGCAATGAGCAATGAACGAGTGTGCGAGTACTCCTTGCTCAAATCCTCGAACAGTTTGTAAATGTTCGAACAAAATCTTGAGCTCTAATTTATATACATAGGTATGTATGTATATATATAATTCGCTTGTTTACACTTGAAACTGTCTAAGGAGGATTTAGTCTAAAGCAAAATTATAGTTCTATAAAATATTATACAAAAGAAGCTCCGAAAAAAACAAAATAAGGAACGCACACTGGAAATATAACATCCTGCAGGAGTTGTCACATATTTATCAACATTTAAGATTTTCATACTTTTTTTATTTATTGTTTTCATTATCGGTTACATCAGTAGTTATGACAAGAAACCCAACAAAATACAGCAAACTTCATTACAAATGTTTAATTCATTATATGAGTGCACATAAGATTTATTGATATTTTTATGATTCAAAATCACATATCTGAACGAATCGGTGGAATAAGCAACAAAAATATAACCGCTTACCATGATGAAATAATAACCAGGTGTAGTAAGTAGAGTAGAAAGAGACTTTGACACTGCCTTAGCTCAACGTTGTATTTTCGAATTTGAAGAGAAAGGGGAGGAAAGAAACAAAAATCGGGAATTTCAGGGGGATTTATATAAATATTGAAAATAATAAATTATGTTTTGAAATTTATATATGTATATATACAAACATTATTTTTATAATTTATAACTGCTGAAGTGTTTTTCGGCCGAGCTCCTCCTCATATTTATGATGTGCGTATTGATGTTTTCCCAACAAATGTAGAGACCTAGACTTAATTTTAAGGTACCTTGAAAACAGTGACAGTCTGCACTGCTCTGAATCCGAGATCGATCACGGAAGGTCGCGGTTATACTTATGCCTCTTACACTAAACAGCTACAGAATTACTCACCAGCTGCTATAAACTACACTGAAAAAGGGGAAGAAAATTACTTATTTATTTAAAGTAATTAGTTCTTGATGTAGAAGTAAGGCTTGGAGGAATTAAAGCTGGTAGAATGAGTATTAAAATCTTTGCTCAAACATTTGTTTTGCACGAACACAATAAAAGGGGTCTAGATGATCAATTCAATTAAACATCGCTTTACGACTATGTAGTAAATAACAATTAACTTCAAACCACTGGATCTAAAGCAATATCAAGGTAACTACAAAATTATTACTTGAAACTAAACAAAGTCGCTGATCACCGATAGGTCAATAACAAATTTTCCCTTTCGTTAAAAACACGACACTGGCCAATTATAAAATGCATAAATCCATTTATTGTGAGTTTGTATTTAACAAAATGTATGTTATATTCAATTCTTAACGTGTTAAATTGTTCCTTCTATAATTTTTGAAACAAAAAGTTTGAACAAAACTTATTTACAACGGAATGTCGTTAAAACAAACATTGAAATACCTCCAATAATGCCTACTCCTCTCAGTGATCAAAAACTTTAAATTCTCCCTATTTTCTAAGATTTTTATTTAAATATTGGAATATAATTCTATAAAAGCAACATCTTTTGCTGAGGCAGCGTGTGGGAAAGGGACAATTGCTTACTTACTACACCTGTATATTATTTCATCATGACCGCTTACTACCTTTCGATCAAATATTTCAAAAACTGATTACTAGTTTCCTTCAAATAGACAAACGAACAAACAGGCAGACAAAATCAATGTGATATTCAAATATGATTAAGTACATATTTAGGTATAATAGCGATAAAAGTGCAGAGAACTACAGCACTGGGTCACTTAGTTTTGCACATCACGAAACTAAAACTACACTTTAATACCCTGTTTAGTCGATACTTACTTACTTACTTACTTTACACCACTTAAGCGATTTTAGCCGAATTTATAACATCGCGCCATACATTTCTTTTTCTCGCTGCTTGTGGTGTTAATTGAAATTTGCCAGTTTTTTCGATAAAGGAAACACTTAATTGTTAGATGAATCTCAAAATTTTTTTATTCAAAGTATTGACCATTGGTTTCTACACATTTCACCCATCTCTCAGACAAATTATGGATACCATTCCAAAAAAACTTTTTCTCTTTCGAGGCAAACCATTCGACGAGCCATTTTTCGACTTCTTCAAAATTAGCGAAGCACTGCTCTGCAAGGGAGCGTCCCATCGATGCGAAAAGGTGATAGTCGGACGGGCAGAGGTCTGCAGAGTACGGCGGGTGTGATAATATTTCCCAATTAAGTGTTTTTAATGTGTCTTTCACCAGTTTAGCGCTATGAGACGGCGCGTTGTCATGTTGCAAGATAAATTTGCCATGTCTTCGGGCCCATTCCGACCGTTTTTCGATCAACGCATGATTAAAATTGATCATTTGTTGTCGGTAGCGATCCGTGTTCACCGTTTCACCAGGTTTTAACAACTCGTAGTACACCACACCACACTGGTCCCACCAAACACAGAGCATTGTCTTACGGCCAAAGGGATTTGGCCTTGCAGTCGATGGGCCAGCTTCACCAGGGGAAATCCATGATTTTTTTCGCTTGGGGTTCTGAAAATAAATCTATTTTTCGTCTCCCGTGACAATTCGATGCAGAAAAGATTTCCTTTCGAATCGTTGAAGCAGCATTTCACAAACGGTTTTTCGATTTTCCATTTGTCTATCGTTCAGCTGGTGTGGCACCCATTTTCTATACTTCTGGATCTCTCCCATGGCTTTTAGACGTTGGCAAATTGCTCTTCGAGTCACATGTAGTGTTTCCGCCAATTTTTGTTGCGATTGGGTTGGATCAACATCCAATAACGGCTGCAATTCCTCGTCTTCGAACTTTTTCGCTGCACCAGGATGTTCATTGTCTGTCAAATCGAAATCTCCACTTTTAAATTGACGAAACCATGTCTCACATGTTCTAATCACTGGAGCATGTTCACCATAAGTTTCTACTAGCAACCGGTGAGCTTCAGCTGCTTTTTTCTTTTGATGAAATAAGAAAAGCAACGAATGCCGCAAATGCGGTTTACTTGGAACGAAACTCGACATATTCACTGAGGTAAACAAATATGACGTTATTATTTTGGCGGAATGTGACTTGCGTAGTTTTGTAGGTTAATGTCAATAGAAAAAAATTACATACATACCAAATCATAGAAATGTATACATATTGCTAACGACATCTACTAGTAAAACCGACAAACTTCAACTAACACCCCTGGTATAACCCTATTCTCTGCACTTTATGATTCAATAAAAAAATTATAGTCACACTTTTTATGATAACTTTTGAATTTTAATCTTGCGTTCATTTTGGGACAGCCTTTATATTCATAAATACCATACATATACAGATTGTAAAGCTCAAAATTTTCCAAATACAATAGAAAATTGCATTAGAATTTGGAAATCAAATTTAAAAAAATTCAAGCTTTAATTGGATTAATCAAATTTCAATATACGAGAATATACAGTTCATTATGGCATTGGTTTTCAAGTCACTATGATATCAGAATTTTTTTTTTTTTGCAGACCAGTGTTTCAATGAATATTTGACTTTTTTGTATAATCCCACTTGTGGAAATTTCCCAACCACAACACCAAACGGATTGCAATACTTTTTAAATACAGCAGCAGCAGGTTCATTGGCAATACCTATGAGCAAATAGTGTGTACTCGTATGTATGTAGCTGAAGATATTAGCAGATACCCATACAAATTGATGCTTATGTTGTTAGTCAGTGTTGCAACCAACAATCCCCACCAAACGTTCGCAAACGTTCAAACTACAGTAAAATCACAGAACAAATGTACCATGGCGCATTTACTGCTGTCGGGTGAGTTTCGCGCTCTAATGATATAATGTATGTTGTTGTTGTTGTTGTTGTTGCTGTTGCCAGTCTGATTTGGTTGCTGTTACTGCGCCGATTGCCTATGGCTCTGCAGCAGTTTCTACCACCTAGAAAGTACACTACAACATTTACATACATATGTATATACATAAATACGTGTTTACGTATATTTGTGAGGTTAAATTTGCTTCGCGCCTCCGGTTACCCAATTTAGTCTCATAATTGTGCTGATAGCCGCTGAAGCGTCACTCCATGCAAACCATTGGTATTTATTCGCATGATTGTGTATGTGTGTATGTGTGTGTGTATGTGTAGCAACGTTTATTGCATTTGATTTCGCTCGACTTGACTTTCAGTTAAACTTCCGACCAATTCTAGTCAATTGTTGTCGCTTTGCCGCGCTCTAACACGCCGTGTGGCAAATACATAATACCAAATGAGAGGGTTGATTTGAGTTCATAAAATTGTCGTTGCTGATGCTGCGCTTATTATCACCACCATCACCACCACCATCACCATCAGCATCAGCAGCAGCAGCAGCAGCTGTAGCAGCTGTGGCAACAGCGCCAGCAGCGCAAATAGCATCACCAGCGAACATTAGCTCCTGTGACACCAGCAACATTTATTTCATCAACAGACTTTACCATGTTGTTACCGCCGCATGCCCACTGCCCGCCTCCACCAGTTGCTGACTTTTATCATTCCTCTCATCGCAATTCAATGATACTCCACTCCACTTCAGTTCTTCTCTGGTGCGTACTTCATGCCACTTCATTGTGCGTTTCATTTCATTCATTCGTTCGTTCATTCATTGCGACCGGTTTCTGTGTCGTTTTATTTGGAGAGTTGTTGTATTTATGTAAGTATGTATATATGTATGGTATTTGGTATGGTGTGATTGGAAATGATGTTACGCGGCGTCAAATAAGTAACGCTCCAACGCGCCTTTTTCTCAATTACACACAATCAAATGGCTTGAATTGTTATTCTTACTTTTTTTCATAATTGTTTCTCTTCTTGTTGTTGGGGTTGTTGTAGTCGTTGCATGATTTTTATTGCAGTAGCAAATGTCATTTCAGAATATTATGGAATTAAATTGATTTATTCATAATTTCTTTTTTAATTTTTTTCGGGCTTTTGAGATTTACCAAAATTATTTTACTGACCTTTTTCATATATATATTTTTTTAGCAACACTGATGTTTAACTTAAAAACTGTTAATTATAAATTTTCGCATTCGATAAAACAGCACCGAATTTATGAAATTAATAAGAGTTTTGTGGCAAAATTTTTTAGGTCATATAATATTACATATAACGAACATACGGGGGGGGGGGTTAACAAAAGTTCGGTAAGTTGACCAGAAAAAAAGTCATTCCTTTTGTATTTATTCGTAATCTTTGTATTTTTTTATCTTCTCCTCAATGCATTTCTTAAGCCTATAGATCCACTTCTGAAAACAGTCATCAAAATCTTGCTTTTTAAGCTTATCAAGTTCAGCATTAACCGCACTAATTATCTCCTCGTTGCTATTAAAGATCTTTCAGAAATCACAAGAGGCTATATCCGGGGAATATGGTGCTGGACTTATTTCTTCGATCCCAGAGATCGATCATAAAATTACCCGTTATTTCATGATGTAAAAAGTAGCGCAGCAAATCCTCTTTCTTCCTGTTTTCCAACAAAGTTTTGAAAGCTTTTGGTAAGCACTCTTCGGTGTACTATTTTGCCGTTACTGTCTGACCCTTCTCCAGTGGAATAACAGCTACGATTTTAGATCGGGGGAAGTAAACTGACATCACTACTTTTGCTGCTTAGATTTTAAGGGTGGTTTCGATCCTGATGGGCTACATACCATGGACTGCTGTTTGGTTTCTGGATCGTACTTATAGAACCAAGATTCGTCACCAGTAACGACTTTACTAAAATTGTTAGACTGACCATTTTCGAATTTGTTTAGGAAAAATTGAGCAAAGTGCCCTAGAGCCTCTTTTTGGATCTCATTTTAAATTCCCAGATGATTAATTAATATTCGCGATGCAGCCATGACATTTAACCCTAATTTATTAGCAATCATTTCTTGTGTCAATCGTGGATCTTCGTCATTTCTGGACTTCACCAAAGCTACAGTGTCGTCATCAGTGGAAGACTTTGGTCGACCACCTCGGCGCTTGTCCTCTATGGAAAGATGTCCGATCTGGAATCTTCGGAACCCCTTAGAAATAGTCTTTAAGGATGTTACAATCATTCCATATGCAATTTGGCATTCACTGAATATTTGTATTGGCTTTAAATTACGTCGAAACCCTAACTGAATCACATGGCGAATTTCTGTTTGAATTGGTGGTGGAATTTCGTCTGACCTATGCTTAGGTATCTTGCGTTTTCTCGTCTCCATTTTAGCCGATCCTTCCGAAATTTGAAAGGAAGACTAATAAAGCAATTGCAAAGGGTTTGGTATTTTTAGATTTAACAAAACCCAATTGCAAGTCAGGAACTGACCGAACTTTTATTAATCACCTCGTATATGGTATATAGTGATGGCCACAACGTAGCGAATTTGAAAGGAGCTCCAGGAAATCATTTCTTGACATACTTTCATTCGTTGAACCGATCTCGAAAGTTTATTTAAAAATATAATTTTTTTGAAAATGGTTTGTATCAATTTCTTCATATTTTTATTTTCGCGCGATGACTTGACATAAAATATCTTCCTTTAAAGTGATTTGCGAAACCTTGGTAATATATCGAATAAACCTCTAATTTTATATAACCGAATAAAGAAATCTAATGGTGTTAAATCGCACGATCTAGGCGGCCAATTTTTATCACCAAAACGAATGAGTACACGATCTGAAAATGTCTAATGAAGTCTTTCACAAGCTACCATATATGACATATTGAAAACACATATTGGCCAGATTAATATTATTCAATTTCGGCAAAAAGAATTTGGTTATCATATCGCGATATCGAGCACCAGTAACGGTCACTGCTTAACCATCCTCATCTTTAAAAAAGTATGGTCCAATTATGCCTCCATAACAAAATCCACAACAAATAGTGACACATTGTGAATGCATTTGTTTTTTGACAACCACATGTGGGTTCTCAGAACCCCAAAAGCGGCACTTTTTGCTACTAACAAACACATCAAGGTGAAAATGTGCTTCAACATCATTTTGTTAATGCTCAATAATCCATTCAACAAATTCTCATCACTGTAGATGGTCGTTAGGGTTCAGTTGTTATGTTAACTGCAAGCATGGAGACACAGATTTTTAGCTTTAGAGAGCTTGCATATTTTGTCTACGACGCCAAATTGGGGTTCTGGTGTTGCCACCAACACTGTTGTTGCTGTAGCCGCAAAAATATTACCCAAAGTAGTTTCTATGAAATGTTGCGGGAGGGACAGGCCTTGGCCGAATAAAAAATTCGGGTCATTCCCATATGACGACACGACTATCGTCGGAACTTTTGCATTTTAGTCGCCTCTTACGACAGACATGCCTTACCGCGTGAAAATTGTTGAACACCACCTCACATTCTTTCGCTATTGCACTCTGAACGCCTTGTTTTTGGACGACCAGTGTACTTGGCGTCTCCAACCGATCCTGTCTCCCAGAATTTTTAAATTCACAGTTGACGAAGTTAAAACACTATGCCAACCTTATTTTGTATAAAATTTTTGAAACCGTGTCAACACTTAACTACATAAATGGTGGCAAGTTTATAGATTGTGGCATAGAAATTGTTAACTGGAACTTTCGGGTGAATTAGTAAATATAAATTGTTTAGTGGTGACCTATTCCAAATTGAAACTTTCTTTATCTAAAATTGTTTGTCAAATTCTTTTACGAAAAATCTTCCGACGGGTTTGCGATGCGTGGCCGTTACTGAAATTCCTTCTTACAAATAAGGTCTTCATACATGGACGCCCTGTATTTTTATTCTACCAGGAAAAATCTTCCAAACCAAATATTTGGACGATTTGCATATCTTAATGAACGTCCAAGCACTTTTACCTACTTCAGTGAGCGCTCAAATGAGTACTTTTGGCCAAGTAGCAGCGTACTGTTGGAAGGACGCACCTACGTATCTAATGGTGTACTTCCTGTAGGACGGGTTACTATCTTCCCGCCAGAACTTAATAAATAAAGTAATTAAATTAGAAATAATATTTGACTTTTTTACGTAAAATAATCTTCACTCATTTTTCATAAATTAAACATCGTAAACTGAATAACGAAAGTGGGTCAAATTCATCGAATTATCTCGTACTTTCTGAAGCGCTAAAAACCGGTTTACTGTAGTTTGCATTGATCTATTACCTTCTATATTTAAAAAAATTTAAAGTATTTTTATAATAAGTATTCGAGCGTCCTCGTTTGAGTACTTTGTGTCCTGCCGGTAGGACACTGGACGTTCTATCACTAAAGGCGTTCACACCTGGGTAGGAAATATCGACGCTTCGCCGTGTGTTTTTGACATGAAAATGATATGATAAAATCTCATAAAAATCCAACCGAAGGGTAATGATATTTTTCGGTACTGCAGGATAAGTACAGCACAATACCTCCTTCGATAAAAATGGAAGTTATTTCATGTCTAGAAGGATATGAAAAGGCTCTTTACTATCTTCCTGTTGTCAATTTTCTCACGTAATTAATAGCTTAAAGGGGAGTATCGTCCAAAGATCGATTTCTCCATAATCTTCGAGCGACATTTCTATAAACTTTTTACAATTCTCTAATCATCTACTGACTACACGGCAGATTTCAAGGTGGTTATCCTAGATAGAAACCTTTGGAACAGGATAATACCAGCAAGCGCCGGCTCGATTTATTTTTATACGCTTGGGTCAAAACTTGATAACAGGGTTTGTGGAGGAGTCTACTCAAAGGATCTTGGTATCCATAAATCCTTTCGATTACCGGATCACTACTTCAACCAACCAACCAACCAACCAACCAACCATTTACAATTCTCAAGATTATGAAAGTATTTGTTCTGCTATAATTCCAGCTTTAAACTACTAGAAAAATGTTAGACCTTCAGTGGGAGCAAAAAATAGTATCCTAAGTACTTCATCAGCAATTTCATTTCAATTCCATATTTTAAAACAAATCATCAGGAAAAAGCATATTGTATTTCTGGCAGAGAAGGCTCTCAATTCATCTATCGGCCGACGTAAACCAATGCAATCTGATTATTATTATTAGAAGTGTGCACAACCCTTTCATTGGTGGAAAAATACTTCAATGAACTTGTATCTGCGAAGTATTATAGTAACCGTTGGCTTAAATAATCCTAAAAGAGACTTGATGATGATAATGACAGTTGTGAAATTTCAAGGGGGGAAAAGAACTCAGTACAAAACATACATATGTACATGTAAGTTTATGGTAAACATACAGTGTTGAATGTGCCACAAACTAAATATAACCAAAGTTCAAAATTTGCAAGATTTTCTTCATTCTTTCTCTTCAAATTTGTCGCCTTCAAGAGATAAAATCACTTAAAAACGCTACGCCAACTGCCAAAACGTGGTCAAGTTGAAAAGCAAAATTGCCGCGAAACTACAGACAATAATAAAAAATCGAAAACTTTGTTTCATTCTTCGCCTTCGAACACTTAGATGACAGACTGCCATTAAATATACATACGTACATACATCTTCAATCTTTAATCAGTTCAAATTTTCATACACTTGCCCGTTGGTGCACTCACTCAGCGGTTGATTGGATTCGAGTGATGATGCATTTGCTTGCCACAAGGAATTCGATAAGATAAGATTAAGGCTGAAGAAGAAAAGTTACCATAAATTCCAGTGCAAGTTTTAAGTTTATACTTTTTTTATATTTATTTTAATTTTTTTTTTTTGAACTGCAAAGAAATATTTTGCAGCTTCCTATTGTTAGAATGGTGTGGTAAGTATGTCAATGGTTGCCATTCAATAACCATATTCCAACCGTCAACTGGGCAAGCATCCTAGGCGAGGCGACAATGCCTTCGTTACTCCATTCCAGGCCACTTGATGATACTCGAGCGACTGCCACTTTGATAGTGGTTAAAGTGCCCTCAAGTACAACGTAGTCGTTCGCCGCCACGCTCATCGCCGCCGTTAGTCTGCACACCCCAGTGAGTACTCGGCAAACAGGATAAGAGCTGACAAAAGTGTGTGCGAGTGAGTTTTTGTCTGTAGGCGTGTGGGTGTGGGTATGTGTACGAGTATGTCTCTATTCAATGTGGGGGTGGAAGTAGGGCAATGGTTTTTAGGCGCTTTTTATTGTTGTTATACTGTGCTGATATGAAGTGTTGTGACGTGCAAGTCAAAGCTTGACGACCGACCGACAGACCAACCAAGCGACGCGTCTAACTGCATCACTGAGTGACTGAGTCATTCAGTTAGTGAGTTTGTGAGTCAGTCAGTTATGTGCGTCCGCCGGTGCTGTTAGCTAAAAACCATGAATTGCATCGACCGAGTATTTTGATGAGTTTTTCGTATGCTCTTTTTACGACACCAAGGCTTTTATAGTCTAAGCATATCAATTCTTTACTATTAATTGCATAATCAATTTGTGCACACAAACATATTTACTATGATTGGGCATGCTTTTGTTTGAGCACATATGTACATATATATGTGTGTATTAAAAAGCTTTTGAAAGTACTATATGTGCAGAGAAATGAAAATTTCATGAATGATAAAAGCAATTGATATAAAATTGGAATATTTGATCATTTGGTCATATGCCTACAACTATGAACAAGTCAAAATTAATTCCATTTTATATCATTATTATTTAAGGCTTCATATCCGGTTTTCTTTCGAATGCACTTATGTAGATATGGTTAAGCTGAAGTGGTAGCTAAGCATCAACTACCAACGGCCTCATGAAATCTAGAGATTCCCCATACTCTCCATCACCCGTTAGTCAAACCATTTCACAAAGGTCTTTAAAGGTTTTCAGTCTTAGACCGTTGCATTCGTGGTGTTAATGTTTCAAGCGCTTCCTTATCGATACAATTTAAGCAAAACTCATTTGTCTACCCATCAAAAGGTATCCCATAAGAAGGCGCATAAGCGCTCATGTGTCTTTTTTCTGCTCGCGTTGCTACATTTGAGACTCGTTCATCTTGAGTCTGTGACAGTGTATATTTTCATCTTTCGTTGACCCATGCTTTTACCTTTAGCAAATTCCAGAGCTTGCGGTGTAGCTTGGCTTGGGAGTATCTATTAGGTTGACAGTCCGCTGGAAAAAATATTAGAGAGATCTTCTTCTTTCTCAAATCACTTGTTATCGCCATCCACTAAGCGCTTTTGACAATTTTTATGACACCATTGCGTTTTCGAAAACCACGGGAGTGGAATTTTTAAAAGTATATTTTTTTATTGTTTTTTGAATATTAGATTTACGGTTTAGTGGTGAATTTTGGATTTTAGCGAACTGTCAAAAGTTCATCATTTAAAAGATTACAATGTAGGAAAGTGACTGTTCCAAGAGGCAATGTGAAGACCTCCGAGTGTGCTTCTGATGTGAAGATAATAGCTTTATTCGAAAATTCATAAACGATATCAAAAAATGTTCATCATTCAAATATTGTTTAATAATAAATCATTAAAGTTTGAGCTTGCCTTCGTTCCGGCCTTTGCTCATAAAAAAAAATAAGATTCTCATGCGTGAAACTGTGACTCTGACTCCAACTCCTGTCTACAGCAAATGTCCTAGGCACACTATCATACACCCACTTTTGCAAACAATAACTCCCACATATGCATCCAACAAAAGCCGCTCGCTATTGTTGTTGCATAGACTGGGAAGGCTCAAACACTCGTAAGCAGGATTCACATTTATTGCGCGATATTCTGTTGTTATGTTTATATAGGTATACGTATGTACATATAAGAGTATAATATGCACGTTTATATACATACATATTTGCACACACATATTCGCTCAATTTATACTTTATATGTACATCCACCCACACACACACACACACTCATTCGCTTCTCATTCACTACACTACAAGTACGAGTATAATATTATATTTATTTTCTTCTTTTTCGTCAGCCATCTGCCTGAATTATTTTTACTACTTGTTGTTATTTTTATTTTTGTAGTTACCGTTGTTCTTACTTGACAATTCAGTTGTTTATTTTTTTATTTCTGTTTCGCCTTTTCCGTATTGGTTGTATTTTATTTGATTTTTAATCCACCCTGCGTAGGACGTTTGACGCTTTTTTATGCTTTTGTTTTCACTACCTTTTCTTTGTTATTGTTGTTGGCACGTTATTGCCTCCTTTTATGCACTTTATTCACTTTGAATTTTTTAAATTTAATATTTTTAATTTATTGCGACACGTAATTTTTCTTACTTTTTTCACAAACACTTTATTCAAGGATTCAAGATTTGCTTTACGCACAAAACTCACTCACTTCACTCATGTGTAAACACTTAAATATTATTATTTATTATAATTTTTCTCAATGGATGTTTTTCAAGCATACATACATATATATATTTTTTTTTTTGCAACTAACTTATTTTATTTTTTAACAGCGTACGTACACTTTGTATTTTTTTTATTTTTATTTACTACACCTAAAGCGTCTGCTGCACTTTATTCGAATATCATAGGCCTTCCTGCGTTGCGTCGTGTCCGTAACCGTCACTATAATATCCGTTCAACGCCACTTTAATTTTTCAACTGAATGCCAATGTTGCTTTTTGCCTGGCCTTTGCCATCGAAACTGTCAGTGGCGGTTCAATTCGTGCGTTTCCGATGGCCGCTCGTTTAGTGAGCGTGAGAGCGAGTCAGTGAAGCCAACAATGTGTGAGCATCAACTGTTGGGCATCATGTAGTGCTGAATTGTGTTTAGCTGCATGCAAGTGGTTGGTTACAGCATAGACTCGTTCGCCTGAGCATGTTTATGGCATTCCCACTTATGAGTTAGTAAAATGTTTTGATATTATGAATGATTTTTGGCGTATACAAAATTTGTTGCTTAAACTCACTGCGAAGGCCATCTCTTTATTTTTACGCCCAATTCATTACTGAGGCGACTTAAAACTTATAAACCATCCATATGACCTATCCGATGGGATGTTATCATACTTCTTTGGACCATATATATTTTTATAGGAAGTTAAACCGCTAGAACGGAGCTTCCTATGAATGCTAGAGTTGGTATCAAC
The DNA here is from genome assembly GCA_037013455.1 of Ceratitis rosa. NCBI lineage: Eukaryota > Metazoa > Arthropoda > Insecta > Diptera > Tephritidae > Ceratitis > Ceratitis rosa. The sequence goes on along the minus strand of JAWMAG010000020.1, from coordinate 10,398,596 downwards.
CATAATATGGGAGAACAAACGTAGTTTTGTAGAATTCTCAACAGAACAGTAAGAATAATATCTACTCATCATATGAGTCCGTAAAGTGAATATCACCACAGTTGCACTTAACGCCATAAACACACAGATAGTCAATGACGTCAACCTCATTACCGCCGTGGTTGAAGAAGTGGACCATAGGTTACATGAGTGGTCGTCAACCATTTCGAGGTCAAACATCGAAACTCAGAATGATAAAACAAGGGCTTCCACAGGGTAGTGTCCTCTCCGCACTGCTATTTTTCTTTCATGTTTCGAAACTCTCTCCTCCACCGGAAGGGATTTCATTGATCTTATAAGCCGATGATGGCTTGATATTGGCGTCTGGCCAGGATGTTGATGACTTATGTTTGAAAACGAACTGCTATCTCGAGGACCTTTCCCATTTCTTCAATTCAAGACAATTACAAATTCAAGCAGCAAAATCCTTGGTTGCCCTCTTCAGCAGCTCGACGGAGGAATACCGGCTCGAACTCGATATGAAAGTCCATGATGACTCTAAACAACCAGAAGTTAGTGGGAGTCACATTCGTCAGCCTACACTCCTGCACTCATACGACCGTAATTGCTTCAAAATTACAGAGCCGCAACAAGATCCTCAAAGCGTTAGCCGCAGCACCTGGTAAAAAGATAAAAAACGTTGCTGGCAATCTACAAGACAATTAGCCGGACAGAAGTAAACTTTGCTGCAGCGATCTGGGCACCTGAGACTAGCGAGACGCATTTGAATAAGTTACAAGCCGAATCCAACAAAAGTTGTTCGCGTACGAAGCAAGGGATTGCCTGTTTTGTTTCTTTAGATAAACCAGATACGTCCCAACCCTACCACTAAACTAACGCAGAATAGTAACTTCTGACTGGTTTAGTTGATTACCAGTTGTCTTTCAAGAAATCAGAAAATCCAACCTTCAAAGTCGGAGCACTATTCAACACGACAATGCGAGCTCTCACACATCAACTGAGTTGCTGAGCACTCAAAACATCGATTTCATGAGTTATGCTGCAACTACCCAAGTTACATACCGCACAGCCATAACACCCGACTGTTCAATACAAACACGAGTATTTTCTACGTAAAAAAATGAACTGATAGGTTAACATTTTTCGACACATTCAGAGAGGCGGTTAATGCGTTCAGAATGCATGTTTTGGAGATATCGCAATCAGAGTGGCAAAATTGCTCGACAATTGATTCAAGCGCATGCAAGAGTGTATGGATCTTAATGGATAATATTTTGAAAAACAATAAAGCGATTTTTGATGATTAATGTTTGTTGTTGTTTTTCAATCCCGAAATATAAAAGGCAGCCCTCGAAATTGGCGCTTTGTGGAAAAATTAATTTTCTGTAATTTTTTAAGTTGGTCGAATGAGAAGTAGAACCCCGGCAGTCAGAATAACCAAACGGAATGCTAATCACTCCGCTATTGCTGCTCGCCGTCTTATAATGATAAAAATCAAAAATTCCGAGTAAAATTTTTTTAATTTTCATGAACAAGAAATCTTTATTGGTTTGGCATTTCATAATGAACAACGTTTGCTAATCGCTCGCTGTGTTCAATATTCGATCGACATAATCGCCCAGCAGAGTCGGTAATTTGAGGAACTATGCATCGTTCTCGCAACACGTTTACTCTAGGGGATAATGCGCATACTTAGAGACGCCGTACAGTGCAGCTCTACTCCACAGTTGACAGTATCGAAGAAGATTCAAAAGAGTACATTCGCCATCGCACCCAAAAATGGAGTTATGCCCATCCATTTCATGGAAGACCATCAAACGTCTTGCCCGTTCGGTGGTTGGGCCCAAAGCGAGGTGTCCACTGATCCCGATATTCACATAAAAAATTTAGCGCTGAAGCTCACTTTTGGTTAAATGGGTATGTGGGTAAACAAAATTGTGACATTTGGAGTGATGATAATCCAGAAATCATAGCTGAGGCCTGAAATTATTTCTAAAATATGTATAATGACAAAGCAATATCTTTATAATAAAGATAAATTCTTGGCTATAAAATTAAGTTAAATGCGTTTTATTTTTTCTTGAAAACCATTTGCCCAAAACAAACACCCTTTATATGTATTGGCTCAGCATTCCCTCGCCAAAGCGTTGTATTCTTTCTTGTTTTTTAATTGTTTTTTTTTTTATTTTTATTGTTTGTGAATTCGTTTACTGACGAGAGAGCTTTCACTTTTACTTTGACTCAAACCGATGTCTGCCACTGCGCAATAATGCTGCCACTTTGATTTTCGCGCCGATATGTCATGCCTTCATCCGCTTTGTCATTTCCGGCTTCCGTTGCGCGCGCACTGCTGTGCTCTTAGCGTTCATACGCTTATATACACACACACATTAATGCAATCAACCTTTGCGCGTCTTGTCTGTTACTTGTGGTTGTGATAATTCACTGTTATTACCATTTTATAAGCTAATTAGATTTTTATTGGCAATATGTAATTTTTGCGCATTTCCTCAAAATGTCTGCGATGAATTTTTACAATTTCCGAATATTTCCACCCGCTTCCGTGCACATACACAGCCACCGCCAACACTCGCGCTAGCAACTACCACTGTCACGTTTGTGTGTATGCTTGTGGCACTTTCATAGTGCAGCAACCCTTGTATTTAGTACTTTATTTTAGTGTTTCTTTTATTGGGCGGGACCAATGTTGATTTCAAAAGGCGTTAGACAGCTAATAACGGTAGTAAAATCAAGATTTGTTAGTCTAAATTTATGATGAATGTAAACAACTGGAATACTGAATTTTTCCAAGCGAACATAAGATTTTTACTATATGGTTAAGTGTATTCATCAACAAACGAAAACTGTTCGAATAAATAGGTAAATTAGAAAAAAAACATATCTAGAATAAAAATAAATAAATTAATAAAAAATGTATATGAAAAAAGTCACTTTTTGGAATTATCCAATTTTCCGACTTTTTCTCAGGAAAGTATAAGATTTTTTATTTTTAAACCTTCCCAGATCCACAACGAACAACCTTTGGAAATTTCATCATGATTGATCCAGCTGTTCTCGAGCCTTAGCATAAGACCAAAAAATTGCCCGAAATTGTCATTTACGTAGGCTGCTACACTAAGTGTTGCCAGGTGCAATCTGACATTTCCATTGGAAAGTTTGACATTTTTTTAGCATAACATCACTCAGAACGTTTTGTTATTTAATCGTGAATTGTTTTATTTACAGGGAATTAAAAAATTCATTTCGGCTAAAAAATGGAATTAACTCATGAACATTTTCGTGCGATCATTTTTCACAACTTTCGACGTGGATTATCACGACAAGAGTGCATCGATGAACTTAAATCTTTATATGACTATGAAGCACCATCCTATAGCACTGTGAAAAACTCGTACAACGAATTCAATCGTGGCCGACGCTCGCTCAAAGACGAATTCCGGGAAGGTCGTCCAAAACAGCCGTTGTGCCAGAAAACATCGATGCCGTACGTGAACTGATAATGCAAGACCGTCATGTAACATACCTTCAGATAGAGGCATGCCTATGCATTTCTCACACCAGCATACATTCGATATTGCATGAACACCTGGTCGTAAAAAAGGTTTGTTCTCGTTGGATCCCGCACAATTTGACAATCGCCCAAAAAAAGGCTCGTGTGGATTGGTTTAAAGAAATGCTGAAAAAATACGATCGCGGTGCTTCAAAAGACGTTTATAAGATCGTCCCAGGTGACGAATCATGGATCTATGCATATGAGCCCGAAACAAAACAGCAATCGACCGTGTGGGTCTTCCAAGACGAGCCAAATCCAAAAAACAAAAAAAAAACCCATTTTCGTTGATAAATATTCGTATTTTCATTATTACGCCAGAAATATATATACAGCTGTCTACGTAAAATGCCCACGCAGCATATTTTTCAGCCCTTTTTTGTTAAGTTGGTAGCACTGTCCTTAATTAATATGCCAAAAATGAGCGCGATCTGTCAAACATTTTGTTTGCAACAGCTGTTGAAATCAGTCGACCTCAGTTCTCCTGCGAATTTTCTTTTACAGCCCCAACCGAATCGAAAGGAGTTCCACGGAGTGGTAACTTGAGTTGAGTTTTGGAAACAAAAAGTAGTCGCATGGGGCCAAATTCGGTGGTTGATGGATGGTATTGAACGAGTTTTTAGACTTAAATTAGTTCACAACTACAGCTCGGTGCGATGGCGCATTATTGTCATAAAAGTTTCCGAAAATTATTGGCCCACGATTCCGACGAATGTTTTCGCGTAAATGCCTAAAACCGCTCAAATAATATCTTTATTGACCGTATGTCCCGTTGGAACGAATTCATGATGAACACAAATCCCGAATATCAAAAAACCATTTACGGAAACTTTCTGGTCTTACTAATGTATTAAGATATAAAGGGTGGTTAAATTGTAAGGGCCGATGTTGAATGTGAACCACACCTAAACGCCAAGTTTTTTTCCGAATTTAATTTGACATTTCTCTATATCAGACTTACTCAATTTGAACCATGGAGAGATACACAATCCAACAACGTGTTAAAGTTATCCAGACTTATTATGAAAATTTTCGAAGAAAATCATCTTCAGTGATGAGGCACATTTTCACCTCAGTGGATTCGTCAATAAACAGAATTGCCGCATTTGGGCGAATGAGAATCCAAGAGTGATTGTCGAAAAACCAATGCACCCACAAAGAGTGACTGTTTGGTGCGGTTTATGGGCTGGCGGCATCATCGGGCCGTATTTTTTCTAAAATGAGGCCGGTCAGGCAGTTACTGTGAATGGTGTTCGCTATCGTGAGATGATAACGAATTTTTTATGGCCACAATTGGAAGATATGGATGTGGACGATATGTGGTTTGAGCAGGACGGTGCCACTTGCCACACAGCTAACGAAACAATGGCTCTTTTGTGCAACAAATTCAATGGCCGTGTTATCTCACGTAATGGCGATGTCAATTGGCCCCCAAGATCATGTGATTTGACACCGTTGGACTTTTTTCTCTGGGGTTATTTGAAAGAAAAGGTGTACGTCGATAAGCCAGCAACAATTCAAGAGCTAAAGGATGAGATAATTCGGCACATTAACGGCATAGAAACTCCATTATGTCAGGTCGCGGCGCTCATTTGGCCGATATTTTGTTACATACATAATTGAGTAATACCAATATATCATAATAAAATAAAATTTCAATAATTTCCTAAATAGTTTGTGTTTTATTCAAAATCAACATCGGCCCTTGAAAATTTAACCACCCTTTATATATCAGCCGTTCGGAGACGGCTTAATACAAATTGTGGGCCCTCCAATTTTCGGCGCGAAGTACGAATTGAAGGATTAGCTCGACCGAAAATCGCTTACAGTTTGTATTAAGCTGCCACCGAACGGCTGATGGTTTCAAATCGAGGCTGCATCGTAACGATAAATTTCACGTTAATCGAAAAATTTCGTTCGTTTCAGTTGAAACTTTTGAAAATATTAGCGTTAAGGTAGTTATCAAGATAAAATTTATTTATTTTTTAACCGAAATGAAAAGCAGTCGCTAATGTTAAATCATTAACAGACAATGTAAAACGTTAAAATTTAAATGTGCTGTTAAATCATAGCAAGCACCCATTTAAAAATTAACGTTAACGATGAGTTTTGGCGGGTTCAACGTTAGCGATTTCATTTTGTTTTGGTAACATTGAGCCGAAACGAAACGATTTCATTTCATTGAGTTAATTCTGCTTGCGAAACGGAATAATATCGTTGCGTTTGAGCATCTATGCTTTATCATGTCATAAAAACAATCGCCGGGGTTAAAGTTCTCTGCCGAGAGGCATTAATTAAATTCCTTAATTAAATTAATTTTTCTATAACTTGTGGAAGTTGGTCGTACCAGGATCCGAATCCTGATCTTTCAGGCCGCATATTTGTTAAAAAGATTGCTCAAACTACGTGTAAATTGAAAATTGCGAATTTATATAGGATTTTTGGTCTTCTAAAAGTTTATTACAGCAAAACTACTTCAACCGATTAAACGGAAAGGATTAAGGGTTCCACCATATTTATTTGGAGATATTATATTTTCCATCAATATATATGGTATATATCGTTTAAAAGTACAGGTCTGTATTTTGACATCTGTTTTGCTCAAATGTCAAACAAAACATATTTTGTTTTAGTTAAAAGTCAAGCATTTATGAAAACGGATCGTTAGCGAAAACTGCTCAACTACTCAAAAAATTGAAGATTTTGATTTAAATTTGAAGATATTGTAAGTGAAGGTGCATCCGAAGACCCGAGTGTGCCTAGCTCCAGCTCAAACATCAACTGACCATTCACAATACCATAAATATGTCGATTGGGGCCTTTAACAGCGAGCAGTGGACGCCGATTTTTCGAAAAAAGATTTCTTCACTGACAAGGCACATTTCTCACGCGGGGGATGCGTATGTAAGCAAAATTGACGCATTTGGGGCTCCGAGAATCTTCAAATTATTGAAGAGAGGACGTTACACGCTCTTTGGTTCGGAGGTGTTATTAGACCTTACTTCTTTAAAAAGACAACGGCGAGACTGTCACTCTCAATTCAATGCATTATTATCGTATGATAACCGACTTTTTTGACCTGCAATTAAAGAACACGACTTAAACATTATGTGGTGTCAGCAAGATGGTGCCGCATGCTACACAACAGGAGAGAAATTGTGAGAGAAATTTCCCGCCCGCGTAATCTCTCCTATTGACGATGTCAATTAGCTGAGCCGAGATCGTACGACTTGGCACCGTTGGACTTTTTTGTATGGTTATGCAGGTTATGCGGATAACTTTTAACTCTTGAGGACTTGCAAAACTAGCATCCGTCAATTTATAGCTGAGATACCGCACAATACATTTATGACAAGGAATTAAAAATACCCCAAACGAATCGAAGTTTGCAAAAATTCGCGAGGGGGTCATTTAAATGTTGTATTATGTCTGAAAATTTATTTTAAGATTTTGAAATTATTGTTAGTTTTTAAAACGAAAGGTTCAATAAAATGCTTTGGAAAAAAATTTACTTATTTTTATTATTTATACCTTTCATAAACGTAAGTCGAAGTATGTAAGCACAAGAAGAAGAAGTAATCAGAATAACGATCTGAGTTTATTAGGCTAAGCCTGTTTGTCTATCTAACTGTCTGTCGGTCGGTCAGTTTTTGAGATATTTGAATAAAAATTATTATACGTCGGTATCATATTGCTCCGATATTTGATTTTGAGTTAGTAAAACATCTAAGAAAATGAAATTTGATATTCAATCTCGTACTCGTATATTCTAATAAAGATTAATGCCAAAAATCATCTAAATTAGCAGGCAAACGATATATTCAGATATGTGGTTTTAAGTGAGAAATCAATCAAAAAATCATACAGCAAATTGTTAATATTTGTACTGAAAATCATCGACATCGAGTTTTGTATTTTGCAATAAATTTGAATTGTTCATTAAGACTTCGTCTTGACAGTAGACAGCTTTTAGATCAGTTTTTATCTGATATTACTGTATTTTATTTTGTTATGCTTGTAATAATAAAAATATTTTCTACAACAAACTTCTCTATACCAATACAAATATTGCCCAATTACAGATATCAGATATCACTGAATGCAACTCAAGTCTCTATAATGGATGAAAAGGATATATTCTTCTTTGGTAGTAAAAAAACAGAAAAGAACAAGTCCACATCAGACTCCCAAACGGAATCACAAAAACCCAGTAAACCAAAAGATGTTAAACCGATCATTTCACGACCAACTACAGAAGTCGATTACAAAACCGATAATCCACATATCGGACTTGCTATCGTACTCAATCACAAGAATGTTAAGGGTCAACTAAAACGAAAGGGCACGGAAAAAGACAGAGATGATATAACAGCATCATTGGAAAATTTTGGTTTCGATGTTCGCGTTTATAACGAATTAACGGCACGAAAAATAACAATACTACTGAATTCGGGTTAGAAATGGTCATCGTCAAGACTTTACCCGAATTAATTCAATAATAATAACATATTTTCTAGTTGCCGCTGAGGATCACAGCCGGTATGATTGTTTCGTCATGGTTGTTATGACGCATGGGGATAAGGGGCGAATATGCGCAGCTGATGAATTCTATTCAACCGAAAAGCTTTGGGAGCCATTACTTGGCACCAATTGCCCAACTTTATTAGGGAAACCTAAAATTTTTTTTATACAGGTAAGACATATTGAAAATATTAATATAACATTTTATTGACTATATGTATGTCCTTATCGTTTTGATTTCAAATAGGCATGTCGCGGCAAACGCATAGATCAGCCCGTTATGATAATGTCACGCATGGCTGACATGATGCACGCAAACTTCATGGCTCCTGACACATCTACTTACGCCATACCATCTACAGCTGATATTTTGGTTATGTATTCAACATTTGAAGGTAAATAATTTTTTATTTGGAATTTATAATTATAATAACAATAGTAATTGAACCCATATGTGATGTTTTTTTCAACAAATGGTTCGACTGCCAATAGTGACGTGGGGGCTGAGTCGCGAATGCGATGATTGTTTGTTTGATGACAGAATTTATTTCGTCTTGTCCTCGGTCACTACCAGACCCACATCCTTCGCTTCCTTATCCAGTCTGGATTAAACTCTGCAGCTCGTATTATTTTCTCCAGCAATAAATTAAAGAAATCACTCGATATGAAATCAACTTGTCTGAAACCTCCTTTGGTATCGAACTACTCATAGAAGTCTTTCCCGTTCCTTTGCGGGGATACCGAAATCAGATATAGTGATGTAGAGGAGGCAGCTCCTTTTCGAGCTGTCGAAGGGTGCTTTCAAATCGACTGAGAGGTATTGGATGTCTATTCCCTTTTTCTCATGGGTCTTTTACAAGATTTGGCACTTGAAGAATATCTCGTCAATGGTTGGATTACCAGGGCTAAGCCACACTGATAAGGTTCACTCAGACAACGCGCTTGATAGGGCCTTATATGCGATATTAAGGACATTATGCCACGGCAATTGGGACACTGTGGGATTGTTTTTCTGCGGATTGTGCAGAGCACTGTTTTTGTTGTTGTTGATGTACCGATTCGCCAAACCCGCTAGTTAGAGAAAGTCATCGAAGTCATCTAACTAGAGGTCCAGGAAACGAGCTGTTTTGACGGGATCGGACCAGAGAGGCGGGACTCGTTGCATGCCGAACTTACTTTAGGTATGTCGGGGTTGAGTCTGGATATGTACCAGAACAGAGTTGTGTCAGTATTACGCGGGACTCTCGAGGCAGCCCGAACTCTTCGTCTGCTATAGGTGGTGGTTTGACTCCAAGAACGCCATTCGCAGGGAGAGAGTTCATGACGCGCTCTTGGTGAATGACCGGCCAATTGAGTTTGAGGATTTTGTTGCGGCTCTGGAGCTGAGTGTTTATGGCGTTAAGTGCAGTTGTGATACTGTTCACTTCGCGGAAGCCATGATGAGGTTTTCATGCACTAAGATGGACTAAGATGGGTCCCTTATCGCTTCATTTTATCAGTCGAAAGGTGCAATGTAAAGAGTCGGCGAAAGAATTCTCCACCAGTCATCGCGTCTCGTCGGGCTTAACAGTGATTTGACTGTTGCCCAGAGCTTGGTTGCCTTAGAGGAGAGATAGCAGGATATCTAGTGCTCCTCCCATTTTTCCGCTTATGAGTGTTGATTTGTCGCCGAATTTCCTGATTGAGATATTTTATTAGGGGATTACCGGTATCGGCGCTACGAATGAAGCCACGCCTTGATGCTAGAACTATCGCTTCCGTTTAGAAATTAGGGCGGGTTTCTGCCGGGATTAAATGGGCGGCAGCGGTCACGACAATCCTGCGGAATGAACATTCACGGCGTGTGACGGTAAATTCCGTGAATCCGGACTAGTTAGCTAAAAAGTTAACGAACGTCCGGTGGTCCACGAAACGAAGTGGGGAGGTCTTTCAGTCGAGATTAGTAGGGATAAGTAGTCCGACGCTAGCGCCATCATAGGTCGCCAGGCTATGCTGCTCATTAGACCATCACTCGCTATTGTTATGTCCGGCGAGCACTGGCAATTGCCCACAACTCTGGTGGGGAGGGATGTAGAGGTCTGGGTGTGGTTACCCCAGAGTGGGTAAGGGTGCTGAAGGCACTGCTGCAGAGGCTGGTAGCGCGTTTGAGCGCTGGACTTGGATCAGCTCAACTGCAAAATGTTGCTCCTTTGGTGAACTTAGACTAATGTTACCTGTTGACCTAAACGGGGTTAGGTCGCCGAAAGGGTGACAGCTCTTGGCCGGGTAAAATTCGTGTCAACTCCGCTACGCATTACCGGCTGTCGTGAGAGTGGCTTAGAAGCTGACGCATGCACTTAATCGGTTATTTATCGCCGTATTTGAATACTTCGGCCGGTAATCCATCGACTCCCGCCGCTTTGTCGTTTTTCAACCGGCCGATTGATATTTGAACTTCTTCTTAGTCATCGTCATCGATTGGGAAATCGGGTTCGCCATCACTTGGTATTGCACTTTCAGTGTTTTGGAAAACATCTCCCTCACTAAAAACTTAAAGAGATTGACTTAACTACCTAAAATGTAAAGCTTGTGCTTTGCAAGGTATAGCTGTAGTAGCGAACAACAGAAACAGTCTTACAATATATTTGAAAACAGCCAAATTATTTGATTCTAAGTACCTCGTTATTGCATAAAGTACCATACAATGATGCGGTTAGCCTCAGCTAGAGCTTTCCAGGAATCAGTAGTTTTTGATTTTCGGATACCATCAGGAAACGGCCGTAAATTCAATATCATGTTGGTCTTATAAACTAAACTCCAAGCCGTTGAACATTCTTTCGAACTTAAATTGAAAAATTTTAATAAAAATTAAATTTAACTTATTAAAGTATTTTACTTTTCTCTTCACAGATCATTACTCTTTTCGGAATACCACAACGGGTTCATGGTTCATACAAAGCCTTTGCAGTGTTTTAAATGAGGCCGCCGACAGCATCGAAGCACAAAATGCTGGCGCAGAGTTATTGCGTCTACTTACGGCTGTTAATCGCAAAGTAGCTTACGAATATCAGTCTTACAGTGACAATGAGTTGATTAACGAAAAGAAGGAGATGCCCAACTTTATGTCCACACTTACCAAAACGTTCTTTATGAAGGTGAAACCAAAAAGTGCAGAAACTGAAATTGGAATTTTACCCGAATGGGATAATAATGAAGATGAGGAGGAAAAATTGGGTCGAATTTTCCAAACGGACTCACCCTACTCCAAGTACTTCGATGGCCCAGTCCTACATATATAAAAACCGGCCTCAATCAAATGCCATTATACATTAATAAAAGCGAACACATTGCATTTTGTAAATGTTTTATTATTCAAATAAAGTTTTTATAAGAATTTAGCCATTTTTGAAAAATGGATGAGTGAAAGATGCATTTCTCTTTATAAATCATATCCACCACGATTATTAGCTTCCCTGAATTAAATTGCGCATTTATTTTTCAATGCTCCCAGCTAACGGTCAATAGACACTTTCACATTTCAATGGAAAACTTTCATCGGGGCACAGAGAGCAACTGAACGTGAATTCGTCAAATTTCCAAACGAATGTTCAGTAAATATTACCCAGGGTTATGCACCACAAGGCATCAATTAGCAGTACGAGTATATACCATCTAGTTTTAAAATCCATTTCAATACAAACCGCCATTTCCGAGCCTAATGCAGAAACCCTCAATTTAATAAACCGAATGGAGAAAGTAAAAGCGCTCCAGCTCGTAGCTGGGAAGAGGAGTACTGCGAAGATCTCCACAGAAGGAGCTTCAAGTTGGCGACTGACTGTCTACAGTGTCGGCTGTATCACCGGAACCACACTTTGCGCAATTTTCTCGTCATCCGGCAAATGCGTCCATCTAATCGCATTGTGATGGCTTACCGAACACTGACTCGCACCACTCGCCTCTGTGCAGTAAAAAACGCCCGTCAACAAGCACAAAAAGCTGCAATCACAAACAAATTTCCGAGCGGATTTTTGCTCTACTTACGCTCCTGCTCTCGGAGAGCACTCATCAGCAATCTGAATTTCAAGCGCCCTACATACAGCTGCAAAAGAAACTATTGGTTTTCGAAAAGATCGAAAAAAAACATGAGGATTCCACTGCACGATGCCTACCTCGCAGCGTTCAGATCGACCAATACATCTACCGGATGGGATCAATACTGAAGAGGGAAGCAAGACGCATATGCAGACAAAAACAAAGCGGTCGAGATGCGTGAGTATGAAGAACTCGAGAAGCTGGCCGACAAGAGTATTGCTTGAAAGTTCTATGTCAAGATAAGGCGACATTTAGAAGATTTCAAGACCGGGGCAAACTCTTCTAGGACACAGAGAGATGATCTAATAACGGAAGCACAGAGTATACTGAATTTATGGAGAGAACCCTTCTGCAGTCTGCTGAATAGCTGTGAAAGTGTATCACTAGGAGATGGCGAACAAAACCACTAATCAATGATGATGGGAAAGGTTGGAACGAGGTTCCGATAGCGGCCGAAATTCGCCTCATCGCCTATAATGCGCCAATAGGTTTTACTGAAAATTTCAGTTAATGATATGAATATGAATAGTTATCAGAGGAAATGCTTCCCTCTGCTTACAATCGGGTCAAAGAGTTTAGTCACCAAACGTGTGCGTTTCAACCGTGCAGAACCGCTTTGTCTGCCGAAAAATAGGCGCAACATAAAATAAATTTGGGCATACAGTCAATCAGGTAATAATGCTCATAATTATAGTTGAATGTTTGATGCATTAACGTCATTAATACATATTTGTATGAACGTAAGTAGATGTGGTGCTCTCTTATTTTGGGTTTAAGAGAATATCCAACCATCTAAGGTTTTTCAAATTTGTACTCTATGTAATTCCTCGGGTTGATAAGCAAGCGCTTGATAAGATAAAAAACGCATTCATTCCCTTAAATAATTCATTTGGTGACAATTTCCACCGAATATAGGAAATCAGTTCGCGAATAGATTTAGTGGCTGCCACTTGGGCAAGCGCGTGTGTAGTGAGTGATTTTTTAAAATAGAAATAAAAAATATAAAGTAGAACAACATGTCTGATGAGACTGATTTTGATATTTTCAAAAAATCCAAAACCAAACATGACAAAGCAGATGCTGCGCAAGTCGTTGGACAATCGGGTCGTGCTGTCACAGCACCAACAAATCAAATAGTTCAGTCAAGATCTACAAATGAGGAATTCTATCAAAATAATAATCCCTATGTGGGTGTGGCTGTCATACTCAACCATAAATATGTTAAAGGTCAAAAGGATCGTATGGGTACAGAGAAGGATCGTGATACGATCGCCGAGACGCTTTCATTATATGGCTTCGATGTGCGTGTATTTAATGATTTGACGTTTGAAAAGGTGGATGCACAATTGAAAGCGAGTAAGTGTATATGAGTACAATAATCGATTTAGAGACCTAACGACAATAAGTATAGTGAATCGTCATATTGCCTTTAATCACAAATTATATTGAAATTTCACGTTGAAATGAGTCGCATGATTTTTACCAATATTCTGAGATTCTTGCCTTTGTTCTTTGTTCTGAAGGACCACTGCTCGTAGAGACCTGAAACTTGGAAGATGTGTTCTAAGAAAGAGTTTTCTTTGAGGTGAACTTTAAGCGGATCTATATGAAAAAATGAGTTTATTTTTAAATTGTTTGATTTACATGAAGTTTCCTTTGCCTAAATTGGCATGTGGAACAGTTTTTCCCCACAAGAAGTGGGCCTAGTGGGCCTGATCTAATAAATCGTATTTGGTACATAGACAAATTTTTGTCCAAATTATTATTGGCAACACACATTCTTCCTGGAAATATCGGTCTACAAATAACAATTAGAGAAGAGTTTTACACATTAAAATATAGTGAGAGAATATCAAAAACAACTTGCATGTCTAACAAATTAATATGACAGCTCATAAAGAAATTTCCGAAGTCTTAAATAGTTCGAAACAACTCTCATTCCTCGCATTTGACAATTATTATTTCTATTATACAAGAATCACGGTAAAATTCTTAATAGGAAATAGTGATTTCTTGGAACTGAATAACAATATAACTAGGAATAAGTAAGTAAGCAAAAATAATATTCCCGAGGCGCCCGCAGAATGGTTATGCGAGCGTGCCATCTTAATACAAAAAATGTCCAAACCTCAGTCCTAAATGAAATGCTTTTAAAATCAATTGAAGGGATCGAAACTCAGTATAAATCCATCGACTCAGTGACAAACACCGACGAAGCCAAACATTACACGGTGAAGTTCCTAAATACACTAAAGCCTCCCGGTCTCCTAACACATATATTGAAATAAAGAGTTGGAGCTTCAATTATGTTACTGTGCAATATAAATCCACCGATATTGTGCAATGGCTGCAGATTACATGTAAAAGTATATATAGATTTTCGGCCGAGCTTCTCCTCCAATTTGTCATTTTGCGTCTTGATTTTTTTCCAAAAAATAGAGGGACCTACAGTTTATACTAAGCCGCCTGCGAACGGATGATGGTTTTTTATGAGGAGCCATTATTTCACGTCAGAGGTTGACATTCCCTGCCGTGGGGCGACCGCAATTAGAAAATTTAACTTAATTTTTTATTTAAATTAATTTTCTATAACTTTTTGGATATTAGTACGACACCAGGATTTCCATGCCTTCCCAATGGCAGTACGCTATGCTAACCGCTCGGCTACCGCGGCCGCCAAAAAGTATTACATCAAAATGTAATCGAGGCTACTGTTGTTCTCAAAAAGATGCTGCATTTATTCCTAGGATTTCCCTCATACCATCAAATTACACCTTCAAATCTAAGAGAATGCAGTTTCTCTTCAAAGTACGTTTCGCCATAACCATAACAAAGCTCAAGGCGAAACTCTTTAGGTAGCGGTAGAAGGCTTGAGAAAAAGCTGCTTCTCCCATTGCCGGTTGTACCAGGTGTGTTTGTTGAAGTGTGCCGGTTTTACTAGTAGATATCGCTAGCAATATGTATAAATTTCTATGATTTGGCATGCATGTAATTTTTTCTATTGACATTAACCTACAAAAATACGCAAGTCACATTCCGCCAAAATAGTAGCGCCATATTTGTTTACCTCAGTGAATATGTCGAGTTTCGTTCCAAGTAAATCGCATTTGCGGCGTTCGTTGCTTTTCTTATTTCATCAAAAGAAAAAAGCAGCTGAAGCTCACCTATAGTGAACATGCTCCAGTGATTAGAATATGTGAGACATGGTTTCGTCAATTTAAAAGTGGAGATTTCGATTTGACAGACAATGAACATCCTGGTGCAGCGAAAAAGTTCGAAGACGAGGAATTGCATGTTGATCCAACCCAATCGCAACAAAAATTGGCAGAAACACTACATGTGACTCGAAGAGCAATTTGCCAACGTTTAAAAGCCATGTGAAAGATCCAGAAGTATGGAAAATGGGTGCCACACCAACTGAACGATAGACAAATGGAAAATCGAAAAACCGTTTGTGAAATGCTGCTTCAACGATTCGAAAGGAAATCTTTTCTGCATCGAATTGTCACGGGGACGAAAAATGGATTTATTTTGAGAACCCGAAGCGAAACAAATCATGGCTTTCCCCTGGTGAAACTGGCCCATCGACTGCAAGGCCAAATCGCTTTGGCCGTAAGACAATGCTCTGTGTTTGGTGGGACCAGTGTGGTGTGGTGTATTACGAGTTGTTAAAACCAGGTGAAACGGTGAACACGGATCGCTACCCACAACAAATGATCAATTTGAATCATACGTTGATCGAAAAACGGTCGGAATGAGCCCGAAGACATGGCAAAGTTGTCTTGCAACATGACAACGCGCCGTCTCATACCGCTAAACTGGTGAAAAACACATTAAAAACATTTAATTGGGAAATATTATCGCACCCGCCGTTCTCTCCAGACCTCGTCCCGTCCGACTATCACCTTTTCGCATCGATGGGACACTCCCTTGCAGAGCAGGGCTTCGCTTTCCTTCTAAATGTTTGGTTATTGTTGGAAATAACCAGAAATCACAAGGTGCTATATTCAAAGAATGTAAGGCTGGACGTATTTCTTCGATCCCAGAGATCGCTATAAAATGACCCATTAGTTTAGCAGTGTAGGATTGCGCGTTGTCATGATGTAAAAAGTAGTGCCGCAAATCATATTTCTTCCTCTTTCCAACATATTTTTGAAAGCTTTCTTCGGTGTATCATTTTGCAACTACCGTCTGACACTTTTCCAGTGGAATAACAGCTACGATTTTAGATCGGGTGAAGTAAACTGATATCACTACTTTTGCTGCTTAGATTTTACGGGTGGTTTTGATTCTGTTGGGCTACATACCATGGACTGCTGTTAAGTTTCTGGATCGTACTTATAGAACCAAGATTCGTCATCAGTAACGACTTTACTAAAGTTGCCATTTTTGAATTTGTTTAGCAAAAAGAGCAAAATGCACTCGAGCCTCTTTTTGGCCCTAATTTAAAATTCCCAGATGATTAATTAATATTCGCGATAAAGACATGGCATTCGAGTCCAATTCATTAGCAATCATTTCCTGTGACTTCGTAAATTTTGGACTGCACCAGAGTGACGTCATCAGTGGATGATTTTGGTCGACCTTCTCGTGGCTCGTCCTCTAGGGAAAAATGTCCATTCTGGAATCTTCGGAACCACTTAAAAATTGTCTTTAAAGACGATGCAATCGTTCGATATACAATTTGGCATTCACTGAATATTTGTATTGGCTGGAAATTACGCCGAAAACCGAAGAGAATCACATGGCGAATTTCTGTTTGTGTCCATTTTAACCGATCATTCTAAAATTTCAGGGAAGACTAATAAAGTAATTGCAAAGCGCTTGGTATTTTTAGATTTAACAAAAACAAATTGAAAATCACCAGCTGACCGAAATTTGGTTAAACCCCTTGTATGTTCCTATACTTTATCTATAGAGTGTAAATGTTTTCAGTGATAAGTAATGACATATCAATTAATTCATGATTTAAAATGCACACACATACACAACCAAAAACATAAAAAAATGCATGCATAATACCTATACATGCATATACATACATATTGGTTTCTGAAAAATACGAATTTTTTGTACATTGCAGTTTTCTTATCAACTTAAGGCGAACTCAACCTTGCGTTAAATAAGGTGTAATAAACAAAGTGTTTTTAAGAATTTTTACCGGCGTTCGGTAATAAAAATCAACTTTCAAAGTGCTGATAAGCGTTAATTTGTATGTATTATTTTTTTAAGTCAAAAGTGTAAAATCTATTCGAATTGAAAATTCTTCCTTTCGGCAGATTTGGTATCTATCAGTCTTCAGTTAAATTATACGAATATATAATCGTGTACTTCAAAAATATAATTTTCCAGAAATGAAGGTAAAACTTTACTTCGATAGGTGTGATAGTCATGACGATGCCTTTCTTATTTCTTTTGAGTTTTACTAATGTTTTTAGAGCAATATGGTAAATGGGGTATTAAATAAGGCCACCACACAACTGTCAAAGGTAGAATTGAAAGTGTTTTGGTAAAAGGTTGTCAATGCGCTAAATGCTCTTAATCCATCATCAAATGATTCGATGACTTTGAAAAAATTAGACAGTGATTTCCCCCGTTTCGTTGACTGACGTTTTGCTCCATTATAGTTTGCTCAAAATTTGTTTTTGGTACGAAATATATTTTTTATTCTATATAATCTACCTTAACTTCAATACACTTATTCCAATGGTCCTCCAATAATTTTATATCATCCCTCTAATGACTTTCTGGAAGCTCTGCAAAAAATACCCGTCTACAGCTATAATAGCTTCTTCTTCATTCTGCGAATAACGCTTTTCACAAAGGAATTGTTTCAGGTTTCTGAAGAGGTAGTAGTCGCTGGGAGCCAAGTCTGATGAATACGGTGTATGCTCAAGCAATTCGTACTTTTCGTTGAATTTTTCATTCTTAAAACACCTTTGTGAGCAGCTAATCCAAAAGGCTGTAATAATATTCAGAGTTGATTATTTTATCTTTTTCCAGATAATCAATCAACAAAATTCCTTTTGCATCCTAAAAAACTGTTGACATAACCTTCTTTGCTGATCGTTATGACTTCACCTGCTTTGGAGCTGAAAAACTAACTTCAGTGCTCGTCCACTGTAAACGTTCTTGTTTCAATTTAAGATCATGGTGGTAGATCCAAATCTCATCCATAGTTATAAAACGACGCAAGAAATCGGTCTTATACTGTTTAAAACGCTCCATGTTATGCGGAGAGATTTGTTTTCGATTCAGTTTTTTTTTTTGGATTGTTAACGTGTGCGGCACTAACTTTCCAAACAACTTTTTCATATGTAATTGTCCATGTAAAATATGAAATACTCATTCGTCTGAGATGCTTATGGCATTAGCAATTTCATGCTTAGTCAAACGTGGATCTTCACTAACAATATTATGAACTTGCTCAATGACTTCTGGTGTGGTTGCGGTTTTTGGTCGTCCGTCTTCAAGCATAGTACGACCACATTTAAATTCACCAACCGAAAATTCAACGGTGCGTTTTCAAGGACTTATTATACACATCTAACAATTGTTCATAAAATTCCTTTGCTTTTAAGCCTTTCAAAACAAATAATACTCTGAAACGTCAACTTCAAATGGCTAGTATAAACCAAAATTGAATAGACAGAATAACTTGTAACTTTGAATGTGTTCTCACGACAGATGTATCAACTTGAGTCTGCCGGATATCGCCTGCTAATAATATAGGGAATATCTTGTAATGATCTATTTATATGGTATACGTGAATATATGTATATGAATATATATATAATTGGCGCTTTGTAAACTCTGAAGCGATTTTCTGCCGAGCTCCTTGTTCAATTTATTGTGCAGCTCTTGATGTTTTTTCCAACTAATGGAAGGACCTACATTTTATTTTTAGCCACTTCCGAACGGCTGTTGGTTTCTTATGAGGAGTTTTTATTTCATATCGAAATACACTCGCAGGGCTTGGTATCCCGTGCCGAGGGGCGACCATAATTAAAAAAAGTAATTTTCTTTTGGATGTTGACCAAGACTTAATAAATAAATCATTGATAAATTTTTCGTAAGATGCACCGTGATCTTCACTTCGTACTTCGCTCATTATATCGGCTTAGTAATAAGAAATCCATTAATTTTGCATGAAATTGAAGGCTTTAATCCGATTTAGGTCAAGTATGCGCCGTTTTGTTCGATAACTTGTTGCCATTTTAAAGGTAATTGTTTTCGGTTACCGGTCTGTTTTAGTTTTGTTTTGTCCTACATGCGTGCTACTTGGCCGGTTTGGTGGTATTAAAAATTTAATTTTACGAAACCAACTGACAGTTCTGACTATGAGTGCATCAACAGAATATTACTCAAAAACAAAATTCACGTTCTTGTAATTTTATTATTTATTTTCACTTTTCACTTTCAGTTGCCAAGGAGGATCACACCAATCATGATTGTTTTGTTTTGGTCATAATGTCACATGGTGCCGAGGGACGAGTTTTCGCTAGTGATATGAGCTACCCTGTGGAACGTCTGTGGCAACCGTTTTTTGGTGAAAATTGTAGAAGTTTAATAAACAAACCAAAAATATTCTTTATACAGGTAAAATGAAATGTTGTGAGCAAATTTTAATTCAACAGTTGCTCATTTTTGTTTAAATATTATTGTATATACACGTACATAAATATAAATCTTGCTTAAAGGCTTGTCGCGGCGAACGATTAGATAAACCTGTTGTATTTAATGAATTTTCGGTGATGACGCGACAAATCGGACCAACTGAACTGGATGAGAAACCGTCTACAATAACCTATGCCATACCCAACACAGCCGATCTGCTGGTGATGTATTCAACATTTGAGAGTAAATTTATCACAATAAAAATTGCCATTAAAGTTTTTTATGCCAAATGTTTCATTTTCAGAGTATTATTCATTTCGTAACGTTGAAAATGGTTCCTGGTTTATTCAAAGTCTTTGTGATGTATTTATTGAAGCCGCCAAAAAGCCAATTGCCTATAGTGAGGGTTATGATCTGCTGCGCTTGCTGACCGCCGTCAATCGCAAGGTGGCCTATGAATATCAATCTTCCGCCAAGGTTGAAGTGCTCAATCAAATGAAGGAGATGCCCAATTTTCTATCAACACTCACTAAAGTTTTCTATCTCAAAGTTAAAAGTCGTCCCGGTAAATGAGTCATCGCGTAGAAAGCGCGAAATAAGTACACATTTTTCTATGTATGTATGTATTTTGTAAAAATATATAAATGACAACAAAATAGTAATGAAACTGCACAGAAAATCGCTGTTTTATCATATCTTTTTATTGATACGCAAGTAGGTATATACACGTATGTATATGCATGTGTACTGAGATTATATACCCTGCAAACAATTTTGGACCATCTAGTTCATTGGAGTGATCCAATAGGCACTTCTCTGTAGTATACTATTGGAGCAAGTGACGTCTCGCTACCAGCTCGCTCGGTGTTAGCCGATGATTGCTCGTGTTCTAATGATCGCAATACGAAAAATTAACTGACATTGAGTGAGTCTCGTTTCGTTGGTAAGCTCTGCTGGCACCTAGTTAATGCATAGTTTACGTATATCCGAATGCAATAGAACAAATGGGCAAATTTAAATAAGTGACATATTTCACAGCAAAATATTTAGTATTATGTTAGTATGTATGTTTTGAACAAAGCGAACTGTATTCGAAACTAAAAATTATGTTCGAATGTCATTTTTCCTATATACTACATAATGTAACCCACTGTAGATACTCCATGGAAGATCTCTGTGGAGTACTTTCAAAACTAATCTCATGTATGTACTTCATATATGTATTATTCTGGTGTTATGCAGAGGTCGGGCATATGGTTCAACCCTAGAACATCGCAATGTTAATTGGACCACACTTTTTCCTCGTATCGTGGTAAGTTTTGGATGACACCATTGTCTGTGCATGGTGTACTCACGTTTTTTGCTGGGTACAATATGAGTATATCAATGTGTGAACTTTTAATGATAATCGCCTGGCTTGTCTTATCAGCGAAACAATTATAGTGTTTAAACATTGGCAAAAGTGTAAAATATAGTGTACATATATTTTATCAAAGCAATTTGTAAAGATAATAAATGGAATAACAGTAGATTGTGTATATTGTGAAATTTATTTAAATATTAAATTATTTAAAATTTGCTCTGCTGTTGTTTGTTCTTTTCTTCCTCTTTATTATATCCGCAAACTTTTTCAATATCCCATATGAAGCACTTCTGTATGGTATGGTATTAACAATTTGTTAACTAGAAAGCTTTTTTATGGTACATACATACATACATATGTATATACCATATGTGATTCATGTACATACTGTTAGTAATCGAATTTATAGGTGGATTAGTCTTATTGTAAAAAAAAAATTATTATTTGATATATGACTAATAGAAAATTAAGTTAAATTTTTTAATTGCGGTCGCTTTTCGGTAGGCCGAGCTCCTCCTTTAATTTGTGGTCTTGCGTCTTGATGTTTTTCCAACAAATGGAGGGACCTACAGTTTATACTAAGCCGCCTCCGAACGGCGAACTAACTTAATTTTTTATTTAAATTAATTTTCTATAACTTTTGGATTTTGGTGGCGCCGGGATTTGAACCTGAGTCTTCCGAATGTCGGTACGCAATGCTAACCACTCTGCTATCGCGGCCGCCAATTATACATATACATTATAAATATACATATAGGTATATAAATTCCCCCTCTTCGGGCGTACTTTTTAATTTACTTTTTACTTTTACTGAGAAGTTTTCCTTCTATAAACTCCATCCTCCGGTCTTGAAACCTTCTGTAAGTCACCCCATCCTTTCATAGAATTTCCGTAATAGTGGAAGGAGGGAAGCTTGAAATGACGTTCAACAGTTGCCTTACATCGAGTTGCTCATGAGAGCTCTCGGATAGCAGAACTGCAAGTAGAAAACAGTTGTGCTGTCTATTGAGATTTCCAACTTTTCGTCGTCGAATCTTCGTTGTATTTGTTGACAGGCGTTCGTTGATACTCAGAGGCAAGTGTGTATCTTCGCTGGGAGCCGATTTTAGGTCCTTGGACCATATGCTCATATAAAACACTGAAGATATCTCTTTCGTTAATTATAACATAATCGATTTGATTGCGCGGTTTGTAATCCAGCGACCGCAGCTTGTTAATTTTGTGTCGGAATCTGGTGCTACAGACAACATAAATTTCAAATCCCGACAAAGTCGATTTGGCTCAGGGCATTTGGGGATGTTTTATCATGGACTTTATATTTTCCATCTGTTATGCCGAAGATACCACACTCACCCTACTTACTTGGGGATCGTCTTGTCAGAAATGGAAATATCTACAAAGGAGGCTTCTTATGGGACATCTGCCATTAGGTAGGTCTAAGAAAGGCTTGGAGTACCATAGAATGAATTATGCATGCGTTCAAGAATGGAAGAAGAATCTGAAACTAAAAGGCACTTTCTTTTTCACGGCCCGTTTGTTAAATCCAAACTCGAATAAACTTTAAAGAATATGTTCCTAACGGCATGTGGAGAAACTAAAATTATTCAATATTGACAATTTTCACTTACTTCACTAAATGTCTGTTAGGTTTCCTGCCGTGACTATTCTTACATGAACAGTGTATAAAATTCGTTTATTTTGTTTCAGTACTATGTACGTTTATGTGAAAATATATATTTAAAGCTCTAAGGAATTATTGCCTTTGGAGGTGCAATTAATATGCAATCGTTAATAACACGGTGGTACGGGAAAATTATGTCATATTAACGCAGGACAAATGGATGGTGTGTTCACTTAAAGGAAAATATTTTAAAAAACCAAATTTATTTGCAAAAAATATATTAACTGTTAGCAAAAAAATTATTAACTGTATAATAAAAGTTCACTAGAAACAATTTAGATAATTTTAACCTGCTGGCCTATACCTGAAAGGTGCGTTTGTTTCCTTATATTTATTTATCAGTGACTTTAAGATTATTCATTTACACGTACATATAGATTTGACCCAAGAAGACCCAAAAATTTTCCCAATCATAATTTTCAAGTCAAGCCAAGTAAATCAGACAAGTAAATTACTTGTGCAGGAGTATTTTTTACACGCAACCTTATTTCTAGCTGCAGAGAAGTCAAACAGCCCTAACCATTATGCGGAAAAAATCATTAAAAAATCGATTTTTAATGCGGGGCTGCACATAGAGGAACCTATTACAGAAATATGTATATGTATATTAGGTGTAGTAAAAAGAAATCCATTATTTTTCCAATAGATGGCGTTATTTATCTGAATCTCGCGTTGCATAAGTCCGTCACATTTCGTACCAAAAAAGCGTCAACAGTTATCGTGTCACTCACCAACAAAAAGGACGTGTTTCAGCCGCCATTAAAAAAAAAAATTAATTAATATATTTATACGTCTACTTATCTGCAAAAACTCCGATTTATAAATATTTTTTTTAATATTGGGTGTATGCATTAATTCGTGGGGTTTTTTTTTCGAAAATTAAGACTTTATTGTGAAAAAATTGTTATACATTTAGTGTTCAAAGTATTGCCCATCGGAAGCTACGATATTTGCCCATCTTTCTGGCAGTTTGTGGATCCCATCCCAAAAGAACTTCTCCGGCTTGGAGGTCAAGAAATAATCGAGCCAATTACTGATACCCTGTTCTGAAGTGAAGCGTACTCCGGTGAGGGCATTCTGCATTGATCTGAACAAGTGGTAATCGGAAGGTGCTATGTCTGGGCTATAAAGCGGGTGAGGTAGAACTTCCCACCCACAGTTTTCCAAATAGTTTTTAACTGGCCTTGCAACATGTGACCGAGCGTTGTCATGATGAAAAATTATTGATTCGTGTCTGGTCGCATATTCTGGTCGTTTTTCCGCGATGGGCTTTATCAAACGAATCAATTGTTTTCGGTAGAGGTCCCCATTAATCGTCTGACCCGATTTCAATAGCTCATAATAGAGCACACCCTTGTGGTTCCACCAAATACATAGCATAACCTTGGCACCATGGATATTCGGCTTTGCCGAGGATGTCGATGGTTGGCCGGGCTTCACATAAGATCTCTTGCGCTTTGGGTTATCATAATGAATCCATTTTTCATCGCCAGTGACAATCCGTTGCAAAAATGACTTCTTTTGGTGGCGTTGAAGCAACATTTTCGACATGCAGAATCGACGTTCGACGTCTCTTCTTGCGTCTGGCATGCATCTGCGTCGAGCAATGTCTCCAATTCTTCGTCTTGAAATTTTTTTGGCTGTCCGATAGTCTAAGCCGAAATTGCCACTTTTAAACCGTGCAAACCACTTTTGGCACGTTCGTTCGGCTAAAGCATGGTCACCATAAACGTCCAGTAAAATACGATGGCTTTCGGTAACACTTTTCTTCATGTTAAAATAATGAAGAAGAACTCCCAGCAAAAACACTTTATCTGGTACAAATTTCGACATTTTCAAATGAATGAAACAAATTGTTGTTCACGCTAAAACAAATGACATCTACTGAAAACGACGCGAAATGACAGTACCTTTGAAATGAATATAGCCACAGATGAACACGACGCGAAATAATACTAGTAGAGCCCTCTCTTAGAAAACCCCACGAATTAATGCATACACCCAATAATGGAATTTGTTAGAAAAAAGACGATTTTGGAGGAACCTGTCCTAAAGACAGTTATCAAAATACATTTCCTTTCGTTTTTACCCGAAACGAAGCGATTTTTTTAGTATTTTCTTCATATATCATATGGACTGAAAAGAAACTAAGCTCCTCGTAATATAAAGAAAAACATTGACTAAGAAAAAGAAATATTCAATCACAGTTTAAGGAAGAAATGGGCTTAATAGTGAGCAAGTGGAAAACTGGTGAAAGTGGAACATCTAAAGATAGAAACTCGGGTAGGAAATTTTTTAACAATACTGATATACACGTATCTGCCGAAATAATAGTATTTGATGTAGGTGATACTTAAAAATGGGAGCGTGCACTTGATTCTGCTAAAGAGTTAACGCAAAAATATTATACACGTACAGTGCATCAAAATGTAATTCACGCTCCATAAGTTATTGAATACGCATTGCTATCAAATGGAAAACATTCGGATATCAAAATATTTCGACTTTTGCATACCTGTAAGACTTTACGGATATCATTCAAAACGGATTTTATAAATATCCTACTGCTAAGCTCAGACGTGTAACTGTTTGGTGCGGTCTATGGTTCGGCGGGGTCATTGGCCCTCACTTTTTCGAAAATGAGACTTTAGCAACATTTACGCTGAGTGAATTGCACTATCGATAAGATCTACGCCAACAGTCCCACAATGATTCAAGACCCCAAAGATAGTATTCATGGAGCTATTGAGGGCATACAGCAGCTACTTTGCGATTTTCATAAAAAGGATACAGTCCTTTAAGCGTAGCGTGGTCATTTGGCTGATATTGTTTTTCATTATTAAAGGCATATCTTCGTCTTTACACTCAAATAAATATATGCTCATTTATCGCAAAAAATCTAATTTTTCTTTGAATATCAAAATAACTCCTTTTATTGAAAAATCCTGTTTAAGCAAAGCACAATTTTTTTCAAAATATTTTAAAAATTTTAATAAACCTATGAAGATTTCACTTTGCTAGTTCAATTAGTTTTTTTAGCAGTTTTCATACAACCGGACCGGTGTGCACTTGCATGAACGATAGTCTATGCTGACAGAGTATTATAGACAAATCCAACCAGTTCCCAACCATCCGTTTTTGTAGCTATTTCAGAAAACTCCCACGCCAATTCTATTTCAACAACTGAAGATTGGGTTAATATTTCCCTGTTGTCTCCTTCTCTTTAGTTGATGTACTTTGTACTGTAAAATGTGAGGGAAACGAATCATTGACCAGCTTCTAAGAAATAAAATAGTAGATTTAATCTTAACCGACTTTTCAGTCCCTACTATTAAACATCAATATTTTCGCGTATACTGGATACCTTTGGGATTTGGCAGACCGATTAAGCAACTGCAAATTATGGCAATTTTATACGTAGCAAATTCACTATCATTCCATCTCAGAGCCATGAATTATTAAAAATGTCCTACCCGAACATGCAATGACATAGGAAGGAAGGTCTCTATGTATTGTATATGTATATATATATAAGTGAGTATGAAAATGTAACTCACGCTGTATAAAACACCAGAAGAGGATATCAGAATATTTCAGTTCCAGTTCCAGTTCAACAGTCACTGGCGTAAGTATTTCATTGGCAAAGGTAGTCGCTGATGTCGTGGTCATCGTAGAGTCGGCCTAACACCCAGTACAATGACACAATGGGCAGATCGTCGACGTCGTTTCTGCAGTGTGGCCTTCTTCATCAGCATCCGTTCGATTCTACTCACCGCACAAGTGATGTTGTTGGCGCCCATTTTACGCTCTAAAGAACGCGGCACATATCGTACGCATAGAGCTTTGAGCTACCTTTCATTCCTCTTACTGTTGGCCATGTGCACCGCCGCACCCTTCCTGTTGCGCATCATCGCCTCGACATACGCAAGTGTGGGTGTACAATATGACGCAATTTTCGTGCGAATTGCCATGATATCGCAAGTTAGCGATATTAGTATTGTCTTAATCACCATGCTATCGCAGATCTGGCAACGTCAGCACCTGTGTGAATTTATAAATCATATGCAAGACACTGTGCAGCGTGTACGCTCCATTTATGGCAGAAACTTCGTGAGAGTGCGTGTACTGCTGCCGCTTTGGTTGCAATTGGCGCTGACGCTGTACGATGTGTTGATGCAGCTGGTCTTTCTGGGGAAGTTGGCAATCAAAATCGACCCTTGGCAATTTGTCGTTAACTTAGCATCACTCTATTTGCAACAGTGCCGTGCCACACTGCAGCTACTAATTATGGCTTCGACACTATTGCTGACCGCATGCTACGCTCAGCTGGCGCTGCGCTTGGAGGAGGATTTCGCGCAGAGCACGATTGTTGAGTTTTCGCACTTCGAGGATTTGGTCTCGTTGCAAAAGGAATTGGATGAACTATTGGCGCGATTGCAGAGTGTATTTCAACTGCCGCTCTTTCTGCTTGTTGCCGGTGAATTTATAAATGTGTTGGCGAATTTGTATGCTCAGCTTTATTATTATGTCATAACAAAAGCCTGGTGGTTTGCTTTCGTTTTTTACTGTGCTAAAATCAGCATTGAACTGTATCTACTCATACATACGGTGTACTTCTGTTGTGTGCTACGCACAGTGGTAACACAGCTCTTCCTCAACCGCGATGTGGACTTTGAAGACGCGACTGAGGTAAAGCTTTTATGATAGTTGAAGTAGATAATACGTGAATTAAACTTAACTTTGCTTATTTAGATTTCCCGTTTCGAGCTGACCCACTCGGATGCACTGTGGCCGCAACCAACTCAGTTTTTCATTCTCGGCCTTTTCGAGCTGAACAATGAGTTTTGGCTGTTTCTTGTGGCGTACTCGGTGAATTTCATAGTCATTATTTTGCAATTTGGATTTTTCACGTAAAAAGCGATATGGCCTAAGTTGTGAAGTGTCAACATTCGTGGTTCTGACAACGAAATTAGCTAGACAAAATGCAATCTTCGGTTTAAAAAAATGCATCTACCTATATGATGGACGGGTAGTGTTAAGTACAAATTAAGTAAGTTAGTGTTAAGTTTC
Source organism: Ceratitis rosa (assembly GCA_037013455.1). Taxonomy (NCBI): domain Eukaryota; kingdom Metazoa; phylum Arthropoda; class Insecta; order Diptera; family Tephritidae; genus Ceratitis; species Ceratitis rosa. Next base: position 10,370,701 of record JAWMAG010000020.1, on the reverse strand, counting down.
AATGGAATCGGAAAATGGAATTACCTCTTCTTCTTTACTGGTGTAGACACCGCTTACGCGACTACAGCCGAGTTAACAACATTGCGCCATTCATTCCTTCTTTTCGCTGTTTTGTGCCAAATGAAAATACCAAGTGAAGCCAGGTCCTTCTCTAGCTTGTCTTTCCAACAGAGTGGAGACCTTGCTTTTACTCAGCTTCCACCAGCGGGTACTGCATCAAAAACTTTCAAAGCTGAAATAATTTTATCCATCTGGACCTTGCCAGAACAGTCACTGTCTCTTGATTCCCTTAACGTTTGTCAATGTCACCATATATCTCGTACAGATCATCGTTCCATGTCTGCGATACTCACCTTCCCAACTTGCGTTCCCAACTCGCAAAGGAACCATTAATACCGACCCATCAGATGTTATCTTCGTCCATGCTTCCGCACCATAAAGCAGGAAGAGAATGATGAGTCACTTATCCAAATTCTATTCAGTCCAAAGTGCCAAGAGTGAATGTGCGTTGGATCTCCAAGCTAACGTTGTTGGTGGTGTCTCGTACCTTCTCTATTCAGCTCTCCATCAATAAATTAAAGAAGTCACGAAGTAAGTTTTGCAGGAATACCAATGACAAAAACAGCGGAGTAGAGGCAGCTCCTTTTCCTGCTGTCGAAGGCTGGTCATTGGATGACTTGCCAAGTCTAAAGCTACACTGATAGAGTCCAATCAGTTTGTTGACGGTGGACTTTAGTTTTTCACTCGCTCGCTCGCTTTACTTTGCTCGATGGGAACCTATGGTACATTCGATATTGAAGATGCTTATCTCACGGTAATTGGCAGACCGTGGAATTGACCCTTTTTATAAATTGGACAGAGCACGTGTTGCTTACCGCTTCAAATTACCTAATCTATTATTATTCTGCTTGATAGTTATTAGCGTAGCCTGATAAAAAGGTTTAGTTCAGAGTCAGCACGGAGCACTGCTTTTTTTAACTCTACCTCACTGTTCCTTGCTGTATTGGCAGCTCCGTAGTGTCCAGCACTGGCAAGAGTGTTCACATCTCTGAAGAGATTTTTCTTTGTTTATTGGGGAGTGAGTTTCGAATCATCATAGCCAGTGCTCTGTACAATATGTGTTTTACTTTAATAATTTTCGTCCGAGATGCTTACGTTCTATCATGCGTAAAACCTTAGGAAATCGTGTCCTTGCCCCTTTTTAATCGTAAGTATTAAAATTTGCTCTCAAGGCTCCATAGCAAATACAGAAAACTTATTAAATAATTTGAGAAATGCTGTTCGAGGCTTTAAACAAAATCAGTTGGCTCATAATAATATACAAATGTACATATTTACGTACATTTACGTTTAAAAAATAGTTCAACATTCAAGCGTACGATACACATAAAGCACTTTAACTATTTGGTGTGATAATGATGTTTCATTATTGACGCATAAATTTTGTAAACACAGTTTTCACACACAAATTTTCCCGCTGCTTATCATCAATTAAAAGTTGATAAGCAGATGGCGCTGTATAGCAATAGCAACATACATAGTGGCCCCCAAACTGTATCTGACATAAAAGTACCGGATATTCATACGAGAGTGTTCAAACTGTTAACGAATTTTTATTCAGTATTGTAATACATAATAATCAATTAAATACATTGTACGAATTCACACAAATTTGTAATCGAGTTTGTTTCTCCATTTGGTGCATACAAGATCGATTTGTCAACAGAAATTTAAAATATAGAGCTACAGACTTTTACGTTTAATCGCGGTTTTTCTATTCGATATTATTATTAATCTTCTAGTGGTCTTTCGTTGTCGAATCGACCGATTTAAATATGTTTTCGTTCAGAATTATAGATATTGAGTCATGTTCTTTGATTTTATAATTGCTTCATTTCTGAATTTAAGTTACTTGTTTTCGACAATTTAAGTTTAAACACAATGATAATATGCATATATGTATACAAAAAATAATCGATTATTAGTTAATTAGTGTTTTATTTCTCTAATATATTCTACAGATATTTTACGCGCGGCCGCTTGAAGTTTACTAAGTTATATAACCCCAGTAGCCTCCCTGGAACTGAAGCTAGATCACTTTGATTTTTTTTCGATCGAACAGATATTCCTTTCGCTATCACCGGAACCGCGAGAAATCGCACTTCAAAGTTTTGCCCGAGCATTCGAACATGCTCGACACTCGGCCACTAGAACTGCTCTAACTTCTAAAATGTGTCTTGGATAGTTTCAGCATAGATTTTTGAAGCCTCTAAAGCCTTAACTCAGTAGAAAAGAAAATAAAGCCGAAAACACAAGTCACACAGCTGAAATTGTGAAACTGCCACGGTCAATCATGTATAATGTTGGTTTCGTCAATTTTGTTCTGATGAATTTGACGTAAAAGGTGTTCCATGGTGTGGAATTACTGTCAGCAATTGGATCGTCTGAATCTGAGGGGAATCGTGTTTCGATAGCGATAGCCGAGTGGTGAGCATTGCGTACTGCCGCTCGGTAGGTCAGGGTTCGAGTCCTGGCTAAACTAAAGATCCCTTCATTTGATCGAAAAATAGCAAGGCGCAAACCATGAATTGGACGAGTAGCTCGGTTGAAAATCGCTTCAGTGGTTACAACTATATATATGTGTGTACGAGTATGACATATGAGAAAGGTTAAAACTCTTGGATGCTGATCTCTTCCTTACATCAGCGAACTATGTAAGTGTAACATAACATTTCATGGTTTGTACATCTACAGAAGTTCAGGGTTTATTGAATTTATAAAGGAAGCACTTCTCAACCCGCTGAATAAGTATATGGTAAAATATAAAGTAGGATAATAATCACCTTTCTGAAAAACAAAAAAGCGGCGAATTACAATGGATTGCGTGCTGTGCAAATACCGGGGGTGAAGAACTGATAAGGTGCAGGCATCAGCTTCTTTGCAAAATATGGTCGGAGGAAAGCATGTCCGACGATTGGAACTTAAGTCTGCTCTGCACAATCCACAAAAAAGGGGATTCTCACAGTCTGTTCCAATTATCGTGGTATAAGCATCCAAAATATTACCTTTAAGAGCATCGAGCATCACTCCTAGCGGCGACTCATCATATGTGCGGGACGGGAATGAGGGACTTGTAGAGTTTGGTTTTCGTTCGTCGGTAGAGGTACTCGCATTTGGCGCTAAATAACGAAAGAAAGGAATGAGTGGCGCGCTGTTGTTACCTCAGCTATTACCTCGTAAGCGATGTCGTTTGAACAAATTATTAAGAGAAATTTTTATTAAAATTTAACTATATATATTTAAATACTCTGCGCTACACAGTATTGAGATGGCTCTTTAGGAAAAGTATGGGAATACTGAATTATTTTTTATAGTTTTATGAAAAAGTCCTTTAATCAATAACAAATTGTTTTCGCACTTTTTGATATTCCCAGCACCTCTTACATGTATTATAAATTACCATACATACCGACACACACCTAGCTATTCAGGCAGACACCTCGTAGAAAACCGCAACTTTTTTTTAGCCCAGCGAATGACTGAAAGTGCCTTGCCATCTACACGTATCCTTTGCATTGGTGTGCAGGTGTTTGCGGTCAATGTGAAAATACAGGTTAAGTATGGCTTTTGGGATTTGTTTTTATTGACCGCAAATTGCAGCCGCAACGTCGCCTCACGTCAAACGACCAAAAACTTGAACTTGCCAAACCAAAACGGGCTGCACATAGCAGCATGCTGAGCGAAGAAAATCCTAATATGGACAAAAAAAGATAGAACCAACCGAAATTGCCAGTAGATGTGGCACATGGCATTTTCGTACATGCATACATACATATTTATATGCATATAAATACATACGTACTATATGCTATTAATACAATTTTTTTTGTTTGTCTCTTGTTATGGAAAGCAAATAAATATAATTTTTTTCAATTTTAATTTTTATTTAATAAAAAAAAATTGCATTTTGTACACATGCGCACAGACACATCCATACTATATAATACATACATACACATTAATTGGCGTTATCAAAGCGTCCACAGCCAGATATGCTTTGGCTGGACAAACACCATAAGTTGCAGTTGGATCACTTCTTTCGCTATGGTTGACCGCATTTTCTGGCGATTTTCCTGTTTTACTTCTTACAAAACAAAGCGAAAAACAAAAACACGCTGCAGAAAAAGGAAAATGTGGGTTTTGCACGCCATACAAAATACAAATTGAATAAAAGTAAACACTGATTCAGGTTGGTATTGGCGACTGAGGGTTTGGATTATGTAAAATCCCGCCGACAGTGCGAAAAAGCAAAGTGTACATACATACGTGTATGTATGTATGTAGGTGCGAAAGCGCTCAGAATTACTTTAAATATTTAAAACGAAAATTTTCTTCTATTAATGATAATAAACAAAATGTTGTATAGTTCATCTCAGTTTCTTAGCTTAAAAACAATTTTAATGAAAGAACTTAACAAAAAATTCATAGAAAAATTAAAAAAAGCGTTAAAACAGGCAATTGGCAATACCAGCTGCATCCAGATCCCCCTTCTGCCTGGTCTTTCCAACGGAGTAGAGGTCTTCCCCTTTCTCTGCTTCCACCGGCGGATACTGAGGCGAAAACGTTCAAAGCTGACGTATTCTAATTCATCCGGAACACATGACCTCGTCAGCTCAGCCACTGTTTCTTGCTTCGCTGAACTATATCAATGGCGCGGTATATCTGGTGATGAGCTGTACCATTCCAGCGCCTGCGGTATTCGGCGTTCCAAACTCGTAGAGGACCATAAACCTTAAGCAAAACCTTTCTCCTAACTCCTAACGCCAACTTATCAGATGCTGTCATCTTCCAGGACGGTGGCAATGAGCGACTTGTAGAATTTGGTCTTTGCTCTTCGAGAGAGGAACACTCTCAGTCCGAATTTGCACGGTAATGAATTGGGCAGAACACACTTAGGTTCCAACCGTCGGGCATGCTTTCATCCGACCAGATCAGAAGCTAATGCATGCACCTGATCAATTCTTCATCGACCTCCAACACTTTGTTGTTTTTCAAGCGGGCGGTTCCAAACCAATTCATTTAAATTGGCATTAATTAATCTCAAATAGAGCAACAAATTTTAGCGTTATGTAAAAAGTCTCCGCAATTTTAAATTTGTTTTAACTTAAAGTTATTTTTAATCAATTTTATGGGTTCGGTTGGTAAATTTTTTCCACCAAGAGAGTTTTGCACAGACCGAAAAATATTGTCAGCTGATGGAAGCTCTGTGCTTTATGGTGGATGCTCCAACCAAGCTTCGTCAGTTTTTGCCTGGTCATCAAAAATACTATATGGTCTGCCTTAATCGTGATGAAACGCAAAACCTTTTCAATCGATTAACTCTAGACGCTTTATATATATATATATTTTTTTTAGAGCTTAATGTAACGCGGTTAGTTGTTGAACGGTAGAGCTCAGAAATGCTCGTTTCGTCGGGTTGTAGCTGCTCTTAATGGACAATTCACTACCCATTCTATAATACAGTTTCCTTTAATACAGGTTTTGAAGTCGTTGGTTCAGGTTCTCCAACTGTTGACTTTAATTTTTTTCCTTTGATATTCTCGTATTGAACCTATTTTCCATAGCTCATCATGAGTCGCTTTCACTGTTGGTAATTCTGTCAATCAATATTTTTTTTTCTTTAATACATGTGACACTAAGCGGTGAGCTTTTTTGAGTATCCAGCCCATTTTAAATTGTTCCAAACTGCCAAGTATGCCAATCTTGCTCCTCCAGACGCAGAATTTCATCGGCTTTTTGAGTGACTTGCAGACAATAAGGAGGTGCATTTTTGACATCAAAATTTTCCGAGACGGAATAGAGCAAATAACTCCTGGCTAGCAAGCTACTAGGGTTAAAAATAATTATGTGTACTTTGACGTCATTTTCCTCTCAAAGAAATTCACTCTGGGAGTACGAAAAGAACTTTAAGCCACCAGTACAACAGAGCGCCATTGTTTGGGCTTGTTCTAAAGTAGAAAAGGCAAAATGTTTTGCAAGTCACTTAGCGATAAATTCCAGTCTCATTCAGCCATGGATGATTTTCCGATTCCGGCTTTGTGTTGAGGGTTATTTCTGAAGTGAACCCGAAAAAGACACAACGTTATTATATCGGTAAATTAATATGTTGTCAAATCTTTCCAATCTTTAAAAAAAAGAGCTCCTTTTCAAAGCTTATGTGGCATGTAGCACCGTCTTGTTGAAAGTAAATGTTGCCCATATCAACACCAACCAACTCTGGCATTTAATTTTCGAAAAAGTAAGGACCAACGACCCCGCCAGACCTGAAACCGCACCAACCAGAGTTACACGTTGAGAATAGGGAGACTTTTCAGCAATAAATCTTGCGTTTGATATAGCCATTGAGATGTAAATGTGCCTCATCAGTCGAGATGATTTTTGTTCGAAACTCCGGATCGTTTTCAAGGACCCAATCAGCATAGACACGACGTTGTTGATGATCGGCCGATTTGGGTACTTGAGTTAGCTTAACTTTATAAGGCATAAAACCAAAGTCTTTATGAAAATTTAAGTGTAATGACGTTTGTAGCATGATCAATTCCAAAGAACGACGACGAATGAACAAAACACCAATATTCTCATTTCTTTTTCCACCAATTTCTGTATGTTTTCATTTTACGAACCGTCTCCGCCAGGTATTCAACATTTGTATAGTGAATTTTAATCATTTCACTGCGTTCTTGAAGCGTTTATCGTTCTATTTTTGTTACTGGCGTATTTTTTATTTGTCAAATGTCAAAAACTTCCAGTTTCAAAAGTGACATCTACCGGAATAGCAGGCTATTCAAAGTAACACCTCTTATTGGATGACCCTTTATTATATCATATAAAGATATGATAAATATAATATTATATTATAGGTATACAGATTATTGTGAATGAAGAGCCAAAAAAGAAAGAAAATTAAATCTAAGAAAACAAATTTTGCAGATTGTCAATGGAGCAATTTAAATTCGAATTCGGTTACCTATCTGCACCACTTTAATGTGCGGTGAAAATAGAAATATAACTAACAGATTTAAATGGCATTGGCGCCTAGTAATAATAGCAACTTGTTTGTCTGATTAGGATTTTGAAAACCACTGAAGTGCATATCATGTCGTTATGCTTACATTGCCAAAAACAAAAAAAAAAGTGGGTAGAATTAAAGATTGGTGAGATTTATTTGGTTTTAACCATATGCAACAACAACATAGATAAACGAGTACATACATACATATACTGGCAGTTTTTCTGTTACATAGGTACACAGCAAAATTTAGAAAAATTTATACTATCGCATAGCAAACGAAACTACAGTCGTATCTGGATATAGTGAACTAATTATTGCAAGGCCTACTTACCAGGCATGTTAGTTGAAAATTGCCGGTTTTTTCGATAAAGAAAACACTTAATTTTCAAAGGAATCTCAAAATATTTTTATTCAAAGTATTGACCATTGGTTTCTACACAGTCAAATTATGGATACCATTCCAAAAAAACTTTTTCTCTTTCGAGGCAAACCATTCCACGAGCCATTTTTCGACTTCTTCAAAATTAGCGAAACACTGCTCTGCAAGGGAGTGTCCCATCGATGCGAAAAGGTGATAGTCGGACGGGGCGAGGTCTGGAAGGTATAGCGGGTGCGATAGTATTTCCCAATGAAGTGTTTTTAATGTGTCTTTCACCAGTTGAGCGGTATGAGACGACGCGTTGTCATGTTGCAAGATAACTTTGCCATGTCTTCGGGCCCATTCCGACCGTTTTTCGATCAACGCATGATTCAAATTGATCGTTTGTTGTCGGTAGCGATCCGTGTTCACCAGTCCACCAGGTTTTAACAACTCGTAGTACACCATACCACACTGGTCCCACCAAACACAGAGCATTGCCTTACGGCCAAAGCGATTTGGCCTTGCAGTCGATGGGACAACTTCACCAGGGAAAAGCTATGATTTTTTTCGCTTCGGGTTCTCAAAATAAATCCATTTTTCGTCCCCCGTTACAATTCGATGCAGAAAAGATTTCCTTTCGAATCGTTGAAGCAGCATTTCACAAACGGTTTTTCGATTTCCCATTTGTCTATCGTTCAGCTGGTGTGGCACCCATTTTCCATACTTCTGGATCTTTCCCATGGCTTTTAAACGTTGGCAAATTGCTCCTCGAGTCACATGGAGTGTTTCTGCCAATTTTTGTTGCCATTGGGTTGGACCAACATGCAATTCCTCGTCTTCGAACTTTTTCGCTGCACCAGGATGTTCATTGTTTGTCACAGTATTGAGGTTGTTCCCTATAACAAGTTTAATATTTTCGCTCGAAAATTCGTTTTATTTGCTCAAAATGTATACAAATTCCAGAGACGATTAAAATGAATTTGTGGGAAAATTTAAAAGTATGCTTATTGAAAGAATTGGCGAATTGACGTTTGCTTCTTGCGTTCGCAAGTGACTTTTGAACTGCTTTTTTCGCGTAGACTGCGCAGATTATTCGGTTCGTCATCTTCGATTGCGTTCCATTCACCTATATTGAATTCAGTGTAGATTTCCTAAAATAGAGTAACATTTAAACTAACACGTGAATGAAATCAAATAGCAACAGAATTATCCCATTTAATAATAACTTACAATAAATTCAAAATTGAGGAAATTGTATACGACTTCAAAGTTATGACTATCAACAGTAACGTGGGAGCCGAGTCGCGAATGCGACGACTGTTTGTTTGATGACAGCAGACATTTCGCTTTGTCCGCGTCCACTACCACACGCAGACTCTGCAGCTGGTATTATTTATTTCATCAATAAAGTAAAGAAGTCAAACTATTAAAAATATCCTTATCTGAAACATCGTTTCGTATCGAAAAGCTGGGAAACGTCCTTCCCGATGATCGTATAAGTTTTTTGCGAATAACAAATTCAGACAGAGCGGCGTAAAGGCAGCTCCTTTTCGTGCTGTACTAGATTGGTTAGCAGTGCGTGCTACGATGTGGAAAGTGTTGGGTACGAATCTTGGCCCAAACATCATCCAAAATTATTGAAAAATAATTTAAAAATATAAAAAAAATTGTTTTTCTAGTTTTCAACCTCTCCGCGTATATTTCTGACATGAAATAAAAAGCACTACACACAAAATCCATCAGTTTTTCGTAGGCGGCTTAGTATAAGATGTAGGTGCCTACATTTGTTGGAAAAATGCACTCCAGTGATTGTAGCAGGACTCTACCGAAAATCTCTTCAGCGTTTATATACATATGTACAAATGTAGGTATATAGTATGTGCCTGTGTGCATTTATTCTTATTCTTCATTTTAGTTCCACCTTAATTACGTAACTTTTTTCTATGCCCCGATTCGAAAAGTCGGCAGCTCTACTTTATGATGTTTCCGAAATTTGAATAATTGGAAATGCAACAGATTTGCTGCTTCGAAAACCCACAATTTGTTTGTCCCACAATTTCCAGCATTTGCCCCAACAACTGCTGCCTTCTAGGACCATACACTTACTACTGTATGAGCCACTATAACCAATGCTAAGTGGCACTTTCATGTTTTTGTACTCCATAATTCTGTTTGGTATGCTGATGATGACCTCATATACAATCTGCGTGCAATATACTTATGTAACACCGCCACATTACCTACTGCAGCTCTTCATGTTACTTCTTCTATAACTTCGGTGTCGTCACTACTCGCCTACTTCAATCTCGCTCCGGGCAATGGCCTTACTTCTTTAGTGATCAAGTCAGATCGAATGGTGGAGTACAACGCACAGGAATTTACAGTTAGTATTCGCTCATATCCATCCACATATCCACCAATAGTAACATTGCTCGCCTTTTAAAAATTTGGGCGGACGGAGATTATGAGGCATTGAGTTGCCAAAGCCTGGATACGCCACTTTTGGGCTGGTTCGTTTTAGTTTAACGACTGAGTGGTTGATGGCTCATCTTCCTCAAGTGAAAGGTCAGTTAAAATACATACGAATATATACAGTACAGTACAGACATGGATGTCGTCTGGTCAGATAGTATACAAAATAAGCAAAATTAATAACAAAAAAAAGCGACTTTAGTTAAAAATTAACTGAAAGACAACTTTTTATATGTTTCGCCTTTAAAAGAAGGTAGAGTAATATAAAAATAAAATCGACACTCTGTGAGTTGGTAGAACTAGAAAAATCTCTCACGTTATCCTAGAAAAGAATTTCCCACTTGGGAACTTAAGAGTGAAACTTTTATCAACCAACTAGCAAACCGACCTAGCCAGCGTAGTCACTTGAACCGCTGAATTATCGTTCATATCGTTCACGCTTTAGCACCATATAAAGAGTAGGACATTTCGCTTCCTTATTCAAGTGCCACTCCCAGCTGATGGGAGAGAGTACTGATGGAAGAGAAGGACGATCTGACCAAGGGAACTTTCCATGAACGCCTAGAGCGGGCATATGAACGTTACTCTCGCCACGATGTGAAAATTGTGCTTGGTGACTTGACCAGAGTGGGAAAAGAAGGTATTTTTGGCACAACTGTCGGGAAATTCAGATTTCATAACAAAAAATCCCCAAACAGCCAGAGGCTGATCGACTTCGCCAGGACCCAAAATATGGTTGTCTGTAGTACTAAATTTCCGTACAAGAAAATACATTAAGTTAAGTTGCTGTCGCCTAATCAAATTGATCATGTTGCGATTGACGGAAGACATGTCTCAAGTGTTCTAGATGTGCATACATTCCGAGGACCCAAAATCGACTGGGAACATTATCATGTCATCAGCGAAAATACAAACACAACAAACAGCCTTCATTTTCTACTTGACTTACACATCTGTAACTCATCGGCAACTGTGCAACGGCATTTCAAATACGTTACGTACCGCCGCGATGGAAACAACTGTTTTTCGGCAGTACCAGAAAGAAAAGCTGGTACCATGAGAAGGGGTCTAGAAACAAAATGACAAGGTCCCATCAGTTGGTTTTTGGTCAAATATACATATATATTAGAAATAATCCGTGCGGGGTCCCAGTCCAAAAGTTTTCTCTACAGGTTAAACCGTGACCGCGGTAGTCTGGTTCAAATCCCGTTGCCACTAACATCCAAAAATTATGGAAAATTTATTTAAATAAAACATTAAGCTAAATTTTCTAATTGTGGTCGCCCCTCGGCAGGGAATATCCACACCATCGAGTGTAATTCGGGCATGAAATAGAGGCTCCTCGTAAAAAAAAAACCATTAGTCGTTCGGAGGCGACTTAGTATAAACTGTAGGTCCTTCGATTTATTGGAAAAATATCAAGACGTAATACCACAAATTGGAGGAGGAGCTCGGCCGAAACTCGCTTCACCGGTTACAAAGCGCCAATTATATATATGTAGGTATATATTAATGAATATGCAATGCACATTGAATTCTGCATATGATTAAGCTAATGATAATCAATATCAATGCTATTACTGGTAGTAAGTGAGCGCTCATTGTACCGTTATACGCAGCTGCTCATACCAGCTAAACTTGGATATCTCATTGTTTCGCTCACTTCTGCTGTAAGCCATCATCACAATCTCTTACACTTAACACTGCTTCTTCCGACTCATTTTGCTTTTCATTCTTTTGTTTTTTGTTTTCCACTTCTCAATCACGTGCTGTTCCTCACACCGCCATTGCAGTTGCATATCAACCATTCAGTTGAGTTCTTGCTTTCTATTCTTTCTATTCTTGCTATTCTTCATCACTGCGACAGTCGTTCGTTAGCGATTTTATTATTATCACACAATAGCCGGCAGCAACTTTGTTATGAATATCACACAAAAGTAGTAGTGGCAAGGCATTGTGGCAGCAACAGGTTGCAAGCCATACTCGTACGCTTTGTTCTCTGCCGTTTGGTTTTGGTCAGCGACAGAAGCGGTTGAGGTTGGTTAAACTATCCATTCTTTTCTCATCAAACATAAAACTTGCTTACGTACACACATACATACATATATTAGATGTATGTACTCGTACATATATGTATACATATGTATGGTATATTCAGCTATGCTTTAACGTATACGAGTATACTTGGATTTTATTGTTTGTGGACTCATAATTGGAAAGATGTTTTACCGGCTATGTGTGGCGTTACAGTTATTTTAAACTAATGTTTTTTTTTCTTTTCTTTTTATTATTATGAAATTAAACTATTTAAATATTATGAAAAAAGCAACTCCATCCACTTGCCCGCTCATCTACCTAAATGCGGCTGTGTTGCTTTTGCTATTGTAGTTAAGCTCTATACCATATTTATTGTTTAGTTTCATTGCCGTAGTGATAGCGAAAACTACATAGATATAATATAAGCACATACACACATGATTACAATATTTATTTATTTATTTTTTTACATTTTATTTTGAATTCATTAATGACAAATCATAACAAATCATTGTGGCTGAGTGAATGGCTACGCGAGTTATGTATTAACCGTTAGTATGTATGAATGTACTATGTATGTATTGTATATATGTAGGTATGATATGAAATCCATAAAATGTCTCCTCGAATATATTTTTATGTGATTTTTCTGTTGTGAATGGTTGAATGTCTAGTCATTCAACATAATCTCATGCAAATGAAAGTTTTCGTTGACTTTGGAAATTTTGTTAATTTCTTACTTGCATTTCATTTTTATGTACATACATATATTACATATGGATGTATGTATGTTTTATAGTTAAAAAGTGGCCCTTGTGCTAGTTTAAATGCACAAAATTTTTGTTATTAAATTAGTGTTTCCGTAATAATGCAAAAATGGCCGCCATGGCTACGCTTACAGAACCGTATCCTTTTCATGACATTTTTTTATCACCAAATCGCAAATTGACTGCTGTATGCCCACAATAGCTTCACGAATTCCATCTTTGAGGAGTTAAATCAAGGTTGGCCTGTTGTTGCGGTAGACCTTATTTTTCACATGGCCCAAAAGAACAATTCGCAAGATGTTAAATCACAAGATATCGGTCTCTTCGAGAGATAACACGGCCTGGAAACTTTTCCCTTAGGGATGTAGCGCCGTCTTGTTGAAAGTAAACCAACCAATTCCGGCCATAAAAAATCATTATTCATCTCCCGATAGTGCAATTCACTCAGCGTAACTGTTGCTCCAGTCTCATTTTCGAAAGAAGTGAGAATCAATGATCGGGATGATTTTTCGATGAAATTTCAGGTTACTTTCATGCATTTCAAGGACCCTTTCCGCAAAGACACGACCTTGTTGATGATCGACCGGCTTGAGTTCAAAATTGGAATCTACCGGAATAGATCGTGTCTATGCTTTGGGGGTAGGAGGGAGAGGATTTTAGGACTAAGGAAGGTGTTAATATGCGATATCCTTGAATTTATTCACAGAGCCGTTTGGTTCTTAAGGGGTAAAGGATTTTAAGAAACGCAATTTTTTTTTGCTCACAGGGTACCTTTAGATCCTAAAAATTATATGCAATTGATTTAGAAATGGAAAAGCATTTCAAATAGCTGAACTTTTTATTTTGATGCGGCCCGTCAGAGCGTGCGCGTTTTTCCCAAAATCACATTTTTCAAACTGGGAGGACAGATTATTCGGACCCTGTTGCATCGATGTATCTGAAATTTTGATGGTAGCTTCACAAATACATTTTTCTTTAATAATTTAGTGCATTGTTTTTTTTAGTCAAAAATCAATCTTTTTAAAAGGGAGTGTGCCGCTTTCACAAGAATTAGTTCGGGGGGAGATCCATAGGAAAAAACTAGAGGTGGCTATGAATTTATGGCGTGGAGCGCAGGGATGAGCTCCAGGTGAGACATTTGGATATGGTGTGGAGTGACCATTCCATTTGTTACGATGGTTATTTATTTGAGCGCTTTGGCTCTTCAAAACTGATCAAGGGGTTGCTTCGTGGAATTCTTTGATTTCCTGGTGCTGATAAACATCTAAGCATGCAATAATGTAAGCTGTCGAATATCATCCAAGCACCCTAAGTTTAGCATCTGCTTAAACAGATCGGTTTCAGGTTCGAAAAATTCTTTCTTATCGGGTGCACAGCTTAGGCTGTGGGTCAATCAGGACAAAGCCTTTTATATATTACATATGCATACATATATATACCTAATATAGATGTACAGAATTATCCATACATAAAATGCATTTAAAATAAATATTTTCATTAAATTCGTTTTTATTATAAACCTTGGACCTCAGCCGCATATGTGAAGCACTACATCATTTAAATGACCAACTCGCGAATTTCTGCAAACAACAATCTGGCCGATATCTCAACCATAACTTGATGAATATTGGTTTTCAAGTGCTCAAGAGTTAAGCGTTTATCGGCATAAACACGTTCTTGCGTGTAGCCCTACAAATGAAAGTACAACGATGCCAAATCGGAATATATCGGTTGCCAATTGAGATTGCCAAGACGAGAAATCACGCAGCCGAGAAATTTCTCTCGCTATAAAACCATATTCGCTCGTGTTGTGTGACATGTGGTGCCATCTTGTTAAGACTACATATGTATTGTCCAAATCGTGCTCTTCAATTCGATTCAATCACACTTCCAGACCAAAGAGTGCATCAGACTGTAAGTCTTCAATTATTTGAGAAATCACGGTACCCCAAATGCTACAATTTTGCTTATTTACCATACGTGTTCCCCGTGAGAGAGAGAAATGTGCTTCGACGCTGAAGAAGATTTTTGTTAAAAAAAATCGCCGTCCACTGGTTGTTGTACAAGCCCCCAATCGACGTATATACGGCTTTATGAATGATGAGCTGGCTTCAGTTATTTTCTTAGCTGGACTCTATATATACGACTATGTAGGTGTAAGTCCAAGTCCATAATAATACGCAAGAAAGTCCCAGCTCTAGAGAACGTCGAGAACTTTCTCTTACAAATGTCAATTACAATTTATAAATTTCTTTAAAATTTATCAACTGCTTGAATAGTTGGATAATTATGTGCGACGTAATCTCCTCCCGAAGGTAGAAACGTGGCCACATTGGAAACCTAATTTTTGTAATAGATTTCTACAATTTTAACGCGTTGTACGGTTGCAGACCGATCCATTTTCATACATGATATATTTGACTTTTAACTACAATACAACAAAGCATTTGTGGCTTGACGTCTAAGTTTGACATATGTCAAAATACAACCCTGTACTGTTGAAACCATGAAATGGATTATCCTATATGTGTAAAATAATCACTCTTCTATATTAATATTGCATTAAATTTTATAGTCTCATAATCTTTCCTAAAAATTCGATTAGATTACATAATCAGAACTGAAAAATTATTGCATGTTTAGAATTAAGATTACCAGCTACCTTATACCATTTGATTAGATTTATTTCAGTTCTTGGAAATAGGTTTACCTCGTAAATATTTTATAGAAGAGAACTAGAGCTTCTCAGTATATTCCAGACTCCTATTCTCTTCCAAGAACTTACATTCACATTCTTCTTTTTATAACCGAGAAAATTACAGCACGCCATTCTTTCCTGCTCTTGGCCGACACAGTAAGTGGGACAAATCTTTCTCTACCTAATTTATTCAACAAAGTGGAGGTATTCTTCTCTTCTACTGACTCTAGCGGCGAGTACTGCGTCCAAAAAAACTTTCATGATATCAATATCATCAGCAAACGCCTGTAGTAGAATGCTCTTCTATATGATTTTATTTCCTATTAGTTCTACCACACGAAAAAAAGCCTCTTTGTTGGAAGCCTCATTTGGGACGGTTGGAGTAGGTCCTCTCCAAGTCTGCCTAAACTTCTGGTATTACCCAGTGTCTGTTTACACAGGCGTAAAAATATGCATGGTTACCAATCTCAGACATAACGGCATAAAGGTAATTCCTCTTCACTCCGTCTAAGGCAACTTTAAAATATTTTCACTCATATAAGATCCAATCAGTTTGTTAACGGTGGGTTTTAATCTTTCACATACAAACAGGAATTGTACTAGATTTTGGGGTACCTCATTTTATGGGAGGGGTACACTTAGGATCCAATTGCCCGACCGATCTGCAAAGAAGTTTAAGATTATACCATGCCGTCGCTGAATTTGAATAGTTCGGACAGATAAACAACCGCTTTGTAGTTCTTCAATTACTTTCTTCATAGTCGGGTAATGAGTTTGTTACGGTCTTGAAATCTTCAGTGAGTCCCTGTGATTGCTGGTTTCGAGCCACCGATATGGCGTGATTCATACTACACTGGAGGATTAGCTTAGAGATCTTCCAGCTTTCAAATCTACAAACTGCTCAACAGATGAGCGGAGATATAAGTAGATATAACTTAGGTTGTAGTCTGGATCTCATACAATCCAACTCTATCAATGTCGAGAATGAAAACGGTATATATGGTATACAGATGTATGTATGTCAGCCCCTCCGCGTGTACTTCTGACATGAAATAAGCTCCTCACAATGATGGAAAAACATCACGACGCAAACCACAAATTGGAGGAGGAGCTCTGCCGAAAATCTCTACAGCGATTACAAAGCGACAATTATATATATATGTATATATATATATGAGTATATGTGTAAATAACGGTCTAAGAACTGCTGAAACTTAAGGTAGGCGAAAATGATTAATTCAGATATAACAGAAGCAGCACCCAATATCTTCCAAACAGACACCATTGAAGCATTCACAGCACTCGAACGAAAAGAAAAATATATTTTCTTGTGAAAGAAAAAGTGCAATGCGAAAAATTAATTATGAAAATACAGAAAATATACAATAATTAAAATTCATATGAATTCACTTAGGTAAGCAAGGTACGAGTATTGTCGGTTGAGTCGCCCTGAGCAAAAGAAAAAGAAAGCGTTCGGAAATATTTGCGGAAATCTTAGCAATGAAATTACTCTCAGTACATATACATAAAAATATTTGTGTTAATCCAATGAAAGCGTGGAAAAATTGCGCGCCCATCGGTCTGAACGAATCTTCCAACTCAACTAGGTCTTTGCATAATCACAATCACCAAAGCGACGATGACTTACTGCACTCACGGCAAACTTACTGCTGTTGTTGTTGCATTAATATTCGCATGTCAAGTTCTTGGGAGGCGTCAATCTTTATACCAAACACTCTGCGTAGACTTGTATACATACACATATTGTGCAAATATTTTAGGTAAAGCTATAGAGCTGACAACACTTCCTTATGTGCGCAAAGACAACTCGTTAACTTTGCTGGCTGGCTGGCTGACTGGTTGGCTGTATGACTGATAAGCGCAAACTCCACACGATGCAAGCCCCGCTCGTAATCCCCAACACAAGCGGCAGCTAACCATACGATGCAACATGCGACAATGCTACCTCTCTTACACTTGTGCCGACAACAACAACAACAACTAACACAAATACATAATCGCCCACTGCCGTGTGCCGTGCGTAGCAAGTGACGAGCCGCTGAATGGGCAGCTAGCAAGCAGCCAGTATGGCAAGACAAAACCACAACCAAAGCAGCAGCCGCAACTATTGCACCACCACCACCACCACGACTACCGCCAACTGCGTACAAACTCGGCAACTGGGAGCAAACCATCTAAGACGGCCAGTTGGCTCAACCAGTTAATCGTAGCTATCCAAGCTCTAGCTGCTTTTTTGCGCTGCGCCAACTTCTACATTTGATTACTGTCTCTAGTTGGCTGCGTTGATAATTTGTGGAGTGCAGCCGCCACTAGTCCCGAGTTGCTTAGGCCAACGCTAATTTCAGTTTAGTCAGTTCGAGTTGGAGCGCGGTCGTTGTTGCAAGTGTACGCGTACGTTAAAAGTCTGTAGAGTTGGTTTTTCTATGTATGTAGGTACAGCATAAAAACCTATGTGAATCTTTTGCAACTAAAAGAAAAATAAATGTGTAGTTGAAAATCTTGAAAAAAAATAAAATAAATACGAAATTAAATACTATTATTATCATAGTAAATATGTGTGTGTGTGGCATTGCAATTGACACGGAAAGTACATAAGTACCGTAAAGTGTAACCACAACATACGTGTACGTGAATAAGAGTAAATGTTGGCCTAAGGATCAACACAATTTCGCCGCTCGGTCTGACCTTAAACTTGCGTGTGAAGTGAAATGTGATAAAAAAAAATAAAGAAGAAGAAGAAGAAGTCTTAAAAGAAACAAAGTAATAATAAATAAAATAAATGAGTTAGTTAACTCGACTCTACAAACCGTTGGCAGTTAATTAGCGAGTCATTAAGCAACTCATAAATAGCAACAACAACAGCAACAGCATTGCATCCAAACATACATACATTCATCAAATATTAAGTGCCAAAACATTGAACGAATGTGTGTAGAAAAATGCAAATGCAATTAAGCGCAAAGGATACATTGAACCTGTGGATTATATTCATCTGTAATTGCATCGTTTTAAATGCTTCAAATTTGGGATTTGTGCGAGGCAAGTTTTAATAAGTCGCGCGCCGACTTACGCCTTAGTTATGTTTATTTTTATACCACACATGTTATAACGGTGTTATTATATTATAAGTATGGATGGAAGGAACAGAGCCAATCTGCACTCTGCGTTTGCAGTTTCCGAAGCTCACTACGAAAGAAATTTTGATAATATTGACATGAATTTTATATCAAACTTCGAACTGAATTGGCTGAATATAAGACACCAATTCAAGTGTTCGAATGTAATAATTTTAATGGAAATATTTCAAATCAGAAAGTTTGAATTATCGTTTAACTTTAAGTATTTAATCCCAGCGTACTCAGAAAGTTTTGTCTAGCATGTTTAGCTGAGTGATGAAAAGTCCGCTTCTAGAGTCACTGCTTAGTTTTCGAAGTTAACATTCAGCTTTTCGATACTTTCGATCCCTAATAAATGTGACTTTTTGTACCTACACGTACTTATAAAATATATAATAAAATAAAATATTCCAAACAGATACCACAATCTGCCAAAGTCACATAATAATTGATAGAGCATCACCGCAATATCTACTTCGGTGATTTCAAAGCATTTTCAAATAAATTTAAATTATTTCTAATTTTTATTGATTCTTGAAATCAAAGTGAATTAATGGTAAAATGTAACCTATCCATTTGGAACAGAGTTGCTCAACTAACCAAACGTTGGCATTTCGTTTTAATAATATAAAAAATAAATTTAACGAAATGATTTTGTTTCGTTTCGACGCCATGTTATCGAAACGAAGTGAAACTGTAAAGTCATGGTTAATGTTAATTTTAAAATGGCTGCTTGCTATGATATTAACAGTTCACTTAAATTTTAACGTTTAACATTATCTGTTAACGATTTAACATTAGCGACAGCATTTCGTTTCGTGTGAAAACGAATGAAACATTATTATGATAACGGCTTTAACCATAACAATTCCAAATGCTTCAACCGAATCGATTGAAATTTTTTGATTAACGTGAAACTTAACATTAGGATGCAGTCTTAATTTGTAATCTTTTGACATTCGTGGAATGGCAAAATCAAATTCTTATTTCTTTGGAATTCTATTCAATCAAATAAATAATATTTCATTTATATTTTAATAATTTAAACCATTTCCAAAATTTATTTTACGCCCACAAAAATATTTATTTGTAAGCCATGAAACTAACACATTTTGGATTAGTTTTGATATTAAAATATCTGCTTTTTTGAGTTAGGTAATAGAAGCTCACTCAGACTTTAGGTTTAGAAAGAAAAGAATTAAAATTTATATCACTTTATACATACATAAATGCATAAATTGCCTCGAATCTGGTTCAAACCTTTAAATGACAAACATTTGAGAGAGTAAAATTTGAATAAAAAATATCAAGAAAAAATGCGAAATTCTAACGACTGAACAATTGCTGTTAAAAAAATTAAAAAAAACGCGCTTTCCTGTAGGGAAACCGAAAGACAATTATTGGAAGAACTGTGAGCTCATCTATGTCAGTTCCTCTTTGTAAGAAATAATTTTCAAACTCCACAAGTACGTATGTACATGAAATCACAAATTCAATGTCAAATTAACTGAGAGCTTATAAAAAACAAACAGGCCAATGGTTTTTGTTGTAAAATTATAAAAGCATTAAGCCTATAAACATTCAATATTGTAATAACATTTGGTTTCCCCAACCTATTACAATATATTCCGTTAGCTAGGCTGTGATGAAGTCTCTTTAATGCAATCATACCACATCAAATGTGGCAATAAAATGCAGAGAGATCTTAAACAAACTCTCGACAGTATGCGAAACATCCACGGTTTGGGCCCCTGGCCATAGGGACATCCGAGGGAATTGTGTAGCCGACAAACTGATCCAAAAAGAGAACAGTCTTAACCACAGTAAACTCCATTAATCTCTGCTCCTTCTAAACCGGACTGCCGAACTGCAGGGACATGAATGCGGAAGAATCGGTGAAACACTACTTCTGTCACTCGAAAATATCTTAATCGATTGCCTTGCAGAGTTTGTATCGGTAGGTGTCATTAAGCTTCTGAATTTCACAAAACACACCAAGATGTTTGAAAATTTGGAAATGTGAAAGGATTTCCCTTAGCTAGACCAACATTGACATCGCAACGGGGCAGTGGGCCTAAGGCTGTCATTACCTGCCAAGAATCGATCGCAATTAGAAAAATTAATTTTAAAATAACTTTCTATAACTATGGATGTTTGTCTGGCCAGGAATCAAACCGCATGTTAATACGCAATGCTGATCACCCGGCCAATGCAGCCGCTAATTAATAATCTCTTCATATTAAAGCTCTAAATTTACGTGAACTAAACATTGCGATTTCAGTTTTATTTGTCGAAATTTCTTTTAGCATTTAGCATTCTAGAATGACTTCAACACTTTACATAAAAAAGATATGCTCAGAAATGGTAAATCAAAATATTTTAGTTCAAGTTCTTATGAAATTTGTGTTATAATGAGTGTACGATTTTTCATTGTTTACATGTTCTGGTTATACGAAACGAGTAAAAATGATAAGAGAGTCTAATAAAACATCTCTAGCAAAAGTTTTTGGTGTGAGAAGCATTTTAAAATAGTTGCAAGCCAGATATAAAGGATTTTCCAATAAGAGGTGTTATTCCGATTGGCCTGCTATTCCGGTAAATACCACTTCTGAGCTATAGTTTTTTGAAGCTAAAATTTCAGTAATAAGAATAGAACAATACACGCTTCAAAAACGCATTGAAATTATTAAAGTTCACCATAAAAAAATTC
Organism: Ceratitis rosa; assembly: GCA_037013455.1. Lineage (NCBI taxonomy): Eukaryota > Metazoa > Arthropoda > Insecta > Diptera > Tephritidae > Ceratitis > Ceratitis rosa. The sequence goes on along the minus strand of JAWMAG010000020.1, from coordinate 10,349,447 downwards.
ATCGAAAAATCATCTTAACAGATGAGGCCCATTTCCACAACGATGGTTATGTCACTAAGCAAAACTGTCGAATCTGGAGCTCGTAAAACACAGGATATATTTTTTGGAAAAACCTCGCCATTTCAGTATGAATTTTCATAAGAAAGTTTTTCACAGCTTGCATATTCTGCATTTGTATCCCTCAGTCAATAAATAAATTCACATTATTTGAGAATATCGTCGCTGATTAAGTTAAATTCGTCTCATTTGATTCATGAAAGGTATAAAACCTCCTGTAAAACCAAACAGCGTATTTTTCTCGTTTTGATTTTCATTTATATTTTTTACAATTAAAAGTGTTTTGTTATTTAAAATGATATGATTTATTCAATATTTGTGAATCGCGTGAAATATAAGAGTGCAACACATTTTTACACATACATACATACATAGATAAATGTATGTATACATATAAGTACGTATGAGCACGCGCATGCGTCCGCATTAATTCATTGCTCACGCACTTTTATGGTCAATGCCGCAGCCAACGAGCCCGCTTCACTACGATGCAGCACCCGCGCCGCGCCTCTCATCCAAACAGCTTTCGGGTATTTGTTGCGCATCTTGTTCAGTTGTCGTTGTCGTGGCCATGGCATTGGCCACCAGCTACCAACCAACAACAACATCGACAGATATTATGTATGTATGTATGTTTGTAAGTTTGTTGTTGAATGATCCGTTAAATAACCTCATTTTGTATTAAATGGCCGCAGCGGCGCATACATACATACATATGTATGTACCATATATTGTTTGACTTTTTGCTCCTCTTTTTACGCTTTTATGTGAATATTTTTTTTAATGCTTATCACAGTTTGTTTTTTTTTTAAAGGAATGTGCTCCGTTTAATGCTTTACTCTTTTCTCTGACGGCACCTCAACAAAGTTAGTACACAAATTTTAACACATTTAATTACTACTTTTTTATTGCCCACCCAATTTGTGGTTTATTTGGTTATGAACCCGGTTTCCATGCACACATACACACTTACACACAAACAGTTCGGGCCAAGCATGCAAGCAGGTTAAAAAGCTGGAAAAGTGCGGAAACTCACGTAAATTTGTAATAATTTGCCAACGGCGTGTGGGCTGGTCAGCTTAATTTTGAAAGTGAGTGCACACTTTCCTGCTCCTGTAATCTGAAAATACGAAAATTGCTAACAATTGCAGGATTTTTTTTTTTAATAAAAAGGTGTGAATTCAGGAAAACACCAATTTGAGTGATTTGCTGTGATTAAATGCCGGAAGTTGAAAGTAAGCGGACTCAAAATAGTAGATTACTTTTCAAAAATAAGCTAAACTCTTATGGTCTCTACATATGGCTCGTTGTTCATTGATTAATACTTTTTAGCTAATTCTCATGAGTTCTGATTATTCCTGAAGATGAATTGCAACTGAATTCTTACGCGACGGGTCCCAATATCGCGCTGGGCGAATAGGTTTAGATTTTGGTTACACAGCAAAAACATTTCTCGTAAACAGATGTGGTGAACAGATTCTAATGAGACCTTAAGGGGAATATATCAGAATCGCTCTATTTAAACTCCCTCTCTTTCGCAAAGGGTTGCCCACATTTCTATGCCGACGAGGACCCAAGAGCATAGTATTTTAATTGCAGCTACTTCCATTTCTCTGATTCCACTTTCGAAATTAGAGAATTTCGGCAATTCCCAACTAGTGAGCGTAAAACGCGGTAGATCTTTTTTTATACAGACTTTAGCTGAAAGAATATGCCTTTCTACCTACTACTCAATATATTGTATAATGTAGCTGAATGTATTATATATTGTTATGTCTTAGCTTTTCAGATAATAGGTACACTGGCTTTATCAGTTACATTACGCGTATCCCCTTAGTGTAGTAAATTTTCTTAGGAAACATGTATTTCTAGGTCTTCTGAAGAGAATACCCCTGTTAGGTAACCAATTGGAACTAGCTTGTTTGTATCGCATTGTCTTGTATTGTACAAAGTTCTATTTCTCAAGCCACCGGCTAAAGAAGATACTGGTAGATAAGGATAATGAAGTCCCAACATAGGGAAACTTTTTCTTTGTTTACATTAACACCCAGTAACGACGAGAAGGAGTTTATTAATTGTCGAGAAGTGGATCAAATTGTTTTCTTAATATGAAAGAGCGAGTCAGTTATACCAAATGTACAAGAATGAGAGTTGAAACCAAGAAACAATGCAAGGTCTCGGGAAATTCAAAATTTCTTTTACATTTTTTAGAAGTAATGTCGGCACGTTCTACTAATTGTAATAGATTATGTTCGATCATAGTATATTTGATATCTCGGGATACCAAATTACTTAATTAATTAATTAGTTAGATTAGCCATTTAGAGAACCCATATTGGCAATGTGATATAATAGAAGAGTTTAAATGAGACAAATTATTTGTGACCAGCGTTTCAAATAATTTTGGAATAACAGAAAAGGTTTTTGAAGAGGTATAATAAAATATTATTTCCATTCATAAAGGAAAAAATTCCTCTTTAAATGATAAATTGAATAAATGAGTCAAAGGTTCGTGAATTCACTCCGCAAAACAAAAATTGTACCAGAAGAGTTGTTTATTTTTTCGAGCTAGAGAATATAATATATTGTAATATTTACATTATGTTCCAAATCTGTTGATTGCATTTATGAAATACAACTCACAAGTTTTATAGTAGTAACTTCTGGTTATTCAAAGTGTTGCCAGAATTATTACTCTGAAGTAGCCTACCCACAGCGTCTTTCGCTTCATCATGACGCTGAGATAATTGAGGCGGGAAATTTTAAATAAATTCTGTATCTGGTAATTCATTTAGCAAGCTCTAAAGATTGATTCGGAGTAACCGTTTTGAGTCGATTGACGGGATTCAACAAGATTCGGTAAAGGAATTAAAAACAATGAAAAAAATAAATGTATGTTTTGAAGTTATAATAAAAGTCACCTTGATTTGTGAGCATGTGCGACATCGTTATGCTAAGAATATCTAAGAATAGATTAGAATATATTTTTTTTTAATTTGGTGCGAAAACGGTTTCATGACCTCAAGGTAACTAACTGTACGAAATTTTGGTCAAAACGCAATAATCGAACAAGTAGATAAAAAAATTGAAATCTTTAACGAACCAGGCACGCTTTTCCACCGTCAGCTATGACCCTTCTAAGCAAGTGACATTATTCAAAAATTTCTTAGCGATGCTTAAGAGATGGGTTTGTCAAAATTCATTCATCAATATTAAAACGAACTTCGCTCTCATATGCTGTCAAGCATCCCATCGGTTGCACATCTTATTGATTGTGAAAGGCTTGTACCGCTGGCTATAATTTTTTTGCACTCGGGGTATACTTCTTTACTATGTGCCGCTTTATGTCTCTTGCAATAAAACTAATCTGATGCATGCACCTGATCAGTTCTTCACCCCCGTATTTGAATAGCTCGGCCGGTAATCCATCGATCCCCGCTGCTTTGTTGTTTTTTAAGCGGGTGATTGCTATTCGAACTTTGTCATAGTCGGGTAACGGAACAACTTTTCCATTGTTGATTGGGATTTCGGGTTCATCGTCTCCGGGGGTGTGATTTTCCCTGCCACTCAGAAGGCTGGAGAAGTAAATGCAAGGACCCACCTTCTTCCGTCCTTGTCCCGTCCATCGCACTTCTTGGACGGCGGTGATGTCAGCCTTTAATTTTATGAGGGCATCAACCAGCTGAATAACAGCACCTTCCCAATTAAGGGACCGGACATTCCAGGTGAATGTCCTCAAATCTTAATCTTTATAACATTTGCAGGGGTCGTCGTCAAAAGAGGGTGCTCTCATCCGAGGCACATATTGTTTTTTCATTGGAATTTTTTTGTTGTTTCACGCACAACCGCATGGGATTTGCCTTCTCACTTTAACTCCCCTCCAAACCTGTGTTCGTCGGCTACTCTGGGGATACCTGGTCTAAGACTGGAAGTCTTGAGCTGCTTGAACCATATGCAAAGAAACGTTTCTGGCTACTCCCAGGTGAATGGCAGTCAAAAACTTTCCTCACTTGCGTGAACTTCTATAAATAGCTCCATCTCCCATAGCTTATCATTTGCTATAAATTACATGGAAAAAGGTGATGGAAATTTCTTAGTTTTTTAAAGCTCTTTTGATACAGAAAAGCGAGTCAAAGGAATCAATGCTGGCGAAATTAGTATTAAAATCATTACAAATCGTTGTGTTCTACATCAACACAAAGATGATTTTAAGGGGATATATATGGGCTATTGATAACATCTCTTATCAATTTAGTTAAAAATAAAACTCCAAGCATCTTTCTATGACTATGGATTGTGGGCAGATTAATGAGCCGTAAGCGACTTTTGTAAAAAGGGAGGTTCTTATTCACCTAAGTCAGTAAATTGTTCAACATTGTGATTATGTATCATACAGGCAAAGGATTGGAAAGTATTACTAAACGCATATTTTTGTATTTATTAAATTTAGGGGCATGCAGTTCGCATCGCACCATCTAACTAAATTATTTAGGTCAAGTTGAAAATGCTTTGTCCTGAAGGACTGACGGATCAAACCACCGCTTAAACTACTGATCGTGTGTTCTGGGAAAGAGAAACTGTATTTATCCTTAGGATTTCCCTCATACCATCTAATTACCCCTTCGAATACAAGATAGTGCAGTTTCCCATAATGTGGATAGGTGACTCATTGCAAACCGAAGGATTTTATACCTATAAGTCTGACATCCCTTCTACTTAAGGTAAGATCTAATGTGGATCTTAATCTCTCGAAAAACCAGCACGCCTTTATGAAAAGCAGATCAACGGAAGCAGCGCTGCAAACGGTAGTATCCCAAATTGAGAATTGAGGGTTCCTTCAATAATATAGCGCCAAATGCAGTTACTTCTGCCCTGACTTGCCTGGGTGTCGATCCTCGATTTCTTTCATACGCCAGATGCAGGGTTGTAAGATCTGAGATTGCAGGAGTGACAACAGTTGGGTATGTCGGCAGAGGATTTCCCTCATACCATCTAATTCATAATAACCATAAACAAAGCTCAAGGTGAACTCTTAAGGTAGCAGAAGCAGATTTGAGAGAAAGCTGCTTCTCTCAAGGCCAGTTGTACCTATACGAGTATGACATGATCCAGCATGAGCTCACAAAGTAGCTTGGTGATTCTAGCACCGTACGGAAAAATAAAAAATATTTTCTACAAAGAAATACTGTTTACTTAAGGGGTTAGGGGTAGTCACAGGCACGAAAAAATGAGAATTTTCAGTATTTTTTTTTTGTTATTAAATAATTTTATTTTACAAAAGGTGTGATATGGTATTATTAAACAATGTTTTGACTTGAAGTCACGAAAATTTCAAAAAAAAAAATTATTTCCGAAGTTACAGCTGTCTGTGTTAACCCAGTTCCAAAAAAAGGTCCTTGCGGTGACAATCATAAGTCCTTGGAGATTCATCTGAAATCAATCGGATAAAAAAAATTAGTTTTATAAATAAATAATCCTGGGCCTGATCGAAGGATTTTTTTTTTTCAAAAATTAACAAAATGGCGGCCTCAGGAAATTTTTTTCTAGATTTTTGGGAAAAAATCAACAGTTAATTGGTCTTAAAAAATCGAAATTTTTCAAAAAAAAATATCCTTCGATCAGGCCCGAGTTTATTATGTATTCTAAAAGCTGTATAAATTTCATTAAAATCAACTGAGCGGTTTTCGAGTTAAAGTTGTCACCAGTTCAAAAAACATAGTTTTGAGAAAAACGTGTTTAAAGTTTCACACTAGCGCTTTGAAAGGCCCGAGCTCTCTTTGTTATTTGTCGAATAACTTAAAAACGAATTATCGGATTAACTTGAAATTTTCAGAGATTATTTTTAAGATATTATACTTAACGAAAATGCAAAAAAAAAATTGATTTTTTGAAAATTCTGACTACCCCTAACCCCTTAAGTTTAAAATCCCTGCATTATAATAAAAATTCATATATTCTATAAGTAATCAGACAATTCCATATAATAACCATATATTAAATGCCTTAAAAAATAAACTTAAAACTTTATTAAAGGCATTTTGAAAATCCATGTGGACGAAGTCGCGTGTAAACTTTTCAATAGAACGTACTGATTTAAAGAGCTGGACATCATCTCCGTACATGTTTGAAAAAAGAATCACATTTATTTTTAAGCTTAGGTTACAAATCCTTTCGACAAATATTGGATGTTCTAAAAGAATTAAATTTGTATTTTCAGCTTCATAATTCATATTTATAGGTTATAATGAAAGTTGTGGCAATTAAATTATGATTTCTTTTCAGAAAGTGCATAGACCAATGTCTTTGAATTGCGAATTTCTTATACATACATACATACATAAATATGTTCATACAATTAAATATTCGTATTTATATACGTGTATTGGCAATAGTCAGGAACAACTGATCAAACACGGAAAGAAGAGAAAAATCTCTTGATTTCACCAAAAGCAAAAACATTTCGCTATAAAACTGCCGGAAAATGAAAAATGTCAGATCAACTGATGGAGCGTCGCGTGTCAACATGTTAGACAAACATTGTACATATTACAAATGCATTGCCAACGACATGCAACAGCTCACGCTCTTTCCTACGCGAAGTATTTGCAACACTTCTTCAATTCTTCGAATACAAGAAGCAGAATGCTTTGAATAGATTAACTTAAATCAAAACCACAAATGAGAAAAAAATATAAACAATAACAATAACAGTGGCAAGAAGAAAAACAAAATTAATGCGAAAAAGCTGCAGCAATAAAAATTTCATCAGCAACATCTATTTGTTGATGTTGCGTGTATGCATACATACACGTACATACATTGTTGTATACAGATTACAGTTTGTGCCACCCATGCCGTGCTGAAAAATTAGTTAATTATGTCATGAGGGTGGGAAAAATATTAAAAAAAATGCTGCACATACATTCTGTGGACTGTTGCTGTTGCTGCATTCGCAGTTGCATTGGGCCTTGTGGTATTGTTTCGGAAGGAGTAAAGTAGGCACGGACGCACGCACGCATATATATACCTACATACACATTGACAAATCAAGTGGCTACAAAACAACAACAACAATACCAAGTAACAGATCCAAGTAAGAGTGAAAACCTGTCGAGTAAGAAAATTTGCAATCAAACAACAACAATGAGACATAAGGTCTGTGGATAAGAAATGAAAATTGCTTTGTGCAAACACACGCCAGCTAATATAGTGCATTTGTACATACGTATACATATATACAAGTGCATTGTACAATTCCAAACGCCCCTGCATTTCAACTGAACGCTTGCGTCCACTTATTCCCACCCAAGTGTATGTATATGGTATGCATACATACGTGTATGTACGCCACATGTGGGCTACCACAAAATTTATACTCAAGCAAAAAACAAAAAAAAAAAACAAAAAACAAAAGAATCGAACAAAGAAAGTTTTTGTCGTTTGCCACAAATTTTGTTATTGTTGCAACATTTGCTGCAATTGTTAGCAACTTGCATTGCATTTCGAGGAAAAGTTGTTGCTTTCAGTTTTGTGTGGGTGGCGCAAGTTTTTCACACGTACTAATATTTATTGAAATTCTCTGCAACGCTTAGTACGCATTTGGTTTAGAAACCCTACCGACATTAATCAGTAATTAGTTACGCCGAAAATATCTATGTACAGGGTGTTATTTGGTTATTCCAAAAAAAATGGCCTTTTTGGAGATAAATGATCGGATGTTTATTTCAGTTAATAATGGAAAACAATATCAACCAAAAGGCCGCCATGGGTAAGCTTACAGTACCGTATCCTTTTTATGAAATTTTCCATCTCCAAATCGCTATACGAACATCATCTTTGAGATCTTGAATCGACGTTTCTCAGTTGGTGTAGGTCTTATCTTTTGAGTGGACCCAAAGGAAGAAGTCGCAAGGTGTTAAATCAATTGCAATCACTTCTTCGGGAGATAACACGGTTTGGAAGTCTTGTTGAGAGTAAATGTATCCAGATCAATACCAACCAACTCCGGCAATGAAAAAATCGTTAATTACCCTTGTAGAATGCCCAATTGCAAAGAACGACTAGGAATGGACAAACCTGGACTTTTTTCAAGACTTTTGGGCTACAGCAGCAATATTCTCAGTGGTTCTTGAGCAACATGCATGTAATTTGCTTCACATCGCTAACAGCTTCATTTTTGCCACCATTTTCTATATAGCAGTCCGACAAGGGTTTTCAAGATGACCAGGTTTTCACCATTTTTATTGTAAATTTTAATCATTTCAACGCGTTGTGGAAGCGGGCATAGTTCCGTTTTATTACACCTATTTTTGGAAACCCCTTCACAAGATTGTATTGATCCCAAATGAATAAATACTTTACTAGAAAGACGAAAGGGGATCCGTAAAGGATCTGGTATAATCCTTGATAAAAAACTTAACTGGATGAATAACGTTGAATGTTGCAAGGCCAGTAAAGCGCTCCGGATCTGGAATAACAGCAGAGAAGCTATTGCATCAAATTGGGCCTACAACCTCACCTGGTACATTGGCTTTACACAAGTGTAGTTAGACTCATACTAAAACATGGGACACTAGCATGGCGGGTGGCACTTAAGAAGCGCTGCATTTAATTCTTGGAACAGGTACAACGTGCCTGCCTAATTGATATACGTATAGTAGCCGCGATGAGGGCAATTAAGGTTCTGGAAGTGTCAAAGAAGACTTCTTTAAGGCAATTAATGTACAAGCTATGTATGGAACAACGCTAACAGCCAGCCGCCAAACTGTTGTGGAAAATCGGCTTCAGTCCGCAGTTGTAAGCGACTTGAAAAGGGAAACCTTCTATAAATGCCACCTACTTTTTCCATGGCAGGTAAGAATGAGCGGAAGTCTGGCCCATCGAAAACAGACAAGTTATCCATATTTATACTAATGTCTCTAAATGCGAGGCAGGCACAGAACCAGGGAACTTCTGAGACCATCCAATAACCAAGATGTCTTACCAATGTCTTACAAGTAGATAATGTCCGCTTTAATTGGAAAATCTATTAGGTTTCTGTTAAATATTCAAGCGGCATCGAAGGTAATAAAATGTGTCAACAGAATGTCGAAATGCGTAAGAACAGGCACGGATGTAGAAGGTAATGAAAAGGCGAATGAGCTGGCACCGTGGACCATGATGGAACACTTAAGGTTATAGAGCACTTCCACCACAAGACACACCACCAAATTATTGTGAGACAGTGTGGATTGTAGACAGACAAAACGAGAACTTATTATTTTTGTGGGTGTATTGACTGAGCATCTCGTCTCCACAAGCTAGGCAAAGTGGAATCAGATGAGTGCAGAGATGACGAAATACTGGACCACTACCTATGCGAATGTTCGACCTTCAGCCGATTACATCTTTATGGTGCCCCCAAATCGAACCTTACGGAGGTAGGCACATATGGTTGGAGAAATTAAACCAGTTTATCAAATCTAGCGAAATCTTCAGAAAAGTATAGTTAGGTTCTGCGGGGGAACACACTGAACCTACTCTATGGCTTGGGTGCGACTGCTTGCAGTCAGGTCCTCAACATTCCCTTTCGACCTACCGGCAACCAATCAAATAAATAAAAGTAAATAATAGTGGCGTTCGAAGTTTTACCTCTTGGATCTAATGGTTTACTTTCTCTGCGATCTCTTCTCTAAATCCTGTAGATCTGCCAACATCGTCCAAGCCACACATGGTGCTGTGGAAGACATCGATTATTTTCTCACGGATTCTTTCGGACATTTGACGAATGGTGAATATCTAGTCAATGGTTGGTTTATCATACCATCGCTGATAATCGTCTAATCAATTTGCGAGGCAAATGCACAATGGTGGTATTATTTCATGATAGAACCGTTATTGTTATTGTGTTGAACACCTTTATTTTCTTATTCAAATTTAATTTTGGATTAACCAATATTCAATGAGAAGAGAATTAAATTAAAATAAGAAATAGTCTTAGTACCATAAAAGGCATCTGACGGTGCGCAGACGCCAATCGCATGCCGCTCAAGAGAGTAGACATGGAAAGACTCAAACAGATGAGATAATTAGATATCTGGTCTGGACCATAAGTAATTTCCATTTTCAAACAGTAAGCACTTTAACCGTATCACTTCGCTGATGATAAGAGAATTACATTCTTGCATATACATATAGGTATATGAGTGTACAAACATTCAAACGTGATGACAGCATGGAAAATCTCAAATAACAGGTAGCAATTAGACAGAGGCTAAAGTTATGCAAAGAAAAATTCTCTCCCCTAGATGGCTTATCGTCTAGAACCCCATAAACGCTGGCTTGAAGGAGCATGTGAACAGCGCACTATGGGCATGAAGTCCAATTTTAGAGCTAGAGAGTTCAAATTTGGCACACAAATTTTGAATATTATTATAGAATTTTAGTTAATATTTTTTCAACAATTAAACTACACCTTCAAAAATTAAATTTTTGAAACTATTATTTTGAAATTTTAATTACAAATAGATTTAATCTTCTTCATCATCCAAATCAATTTCTAAATAATCATTAGAATCATCAGCAGAGTCCGATTCTTCTTTTTCAATTGCTGACGTGATTGTTGTATACTTTGATAGAGGTGAGAATTTTAAAAGATTTATTACATCTATTTTTTTTTTTTTTTGCCTTTCACTTAAACAAATCAGGAGAATCTATAGCTCTATAAAAAAAAACATATAGTTTAAGTGTCAATTATTTCGGGCATGTCATATCGTTTTTATTGTACTTATTTCTTGCTTCTGAATCATTTTCTCCTCAACATCCAACTGGAACCAAAGACGAGTTTATTATTTACCAGCCATGTACAAATTTTTTTTTTGTACCGTCGGTGACATAGGATACCAGGGATAAGTATTAAAATATAATATAAATGTTCCCTTACAAAATGCCTTGAATTTATCAACATCAATAGAATGCTCGATAATAATTGATAATTGATGAAAATAACTGTTTCCATCATTACTTTTCAGACTTCCGTTTCCGTTTTCAGAGTCGCAGATCTTGGCTGAAAGCATTCGGAGTCAGAAGTCAGTGGTTTCAAGGAGATTTTTTGGTTCAACCCCACATATTGGACAGCACTGAGTTGCTGACTTCATTTATGTTCATTGTTTCCACAATCCCCTTCGTTACGGCAGAGTCGTCGCGTCCGTTGGGGTCCCAAACCTCCAGCAATGTTCAAAGGCGAAACTCATGTTTGGCTGCGACATGTTAATTTTTTTCAAAAAGGGGCAAAAACGAGCTAGGAATATTAATAAAACCTTAACCTCGACCGCGGTAGCCGAGTGATTAGCATTGCGTACTGTCATTCGGAAGGCGCGGGTTCATATCCCGGTGTCGTACTAACAACCAAAAATTTATAGAAAATTAATTTAAATTTTCTAACTGCGGTCGCCTCTCGGCAGGGAATGTCAACCCCCTTGGTGTACCATATTTCTGACATAAAATAAAACTCCTTATGTAATTCCATATTTATTTAGGGCCGTAGCCTGAACATATAAAATATAAAATTCTTTCCTCTAAATTACCGAGTTATCAACGCACAGCTGCCGTTAGTAGAGCAAGTTCCTTTATGAGTTGTTTTGCCCGCTAGTACAATATTTCATTCTATCGCTCTCCACCGAAACTGGCATGGTGGCAAAAAGTTGAAACCTCTAACTTCTGTTAATGTTAAAATCAAAAGTTCCAAAGAAGTTTCTGTCTTTGTATACCTCATTAAGGAGAATGTTGCAATCATCAGCTGAAGTTCTGAATGAAGACAATTTAAGTTATCAACTGCCCATCAGATTAAATTTTAACTTTTATTGACCGAAATGTTTACTATTATTTACATAGTTAGTTAGTTAGTTTTACAAGTTCTTAGATCACGGAACTCTGATCAAGTGCTGTTAAAGATATTCCTTTCACTTTTCCAAATTTTTAAACTACTGGGTGTGTTTTATGCGAAAAATTTCCGAGAAAACTATAACGGACCATACAGAGAGCTGAACAGGAACAGAGGTGGTGTTTCACCGATTCCTCCTCGTCTATGTCCCTGCAGCTATGGCAGAAGTCGTTTGAAAAGCACCCCATCCTTCTACCAAGAGCCTCTATAAGGCTGTGTCCGGTTATTGCGCCGGTTGTTTCCGGTTTAGAACGAGCAGAAAATTAGTTCTGTTAACCTCGATTAGTTGTCAGATCTCTCTTGTCACATTGCATGTGGTTCCCCTCTGCCATCTCCTGTTGGCCCTTCTGGTGAAGGTTAGTCCTGGCAGAGACTTAGCCGAGGAAATCCCAGAGTTTACCGTGGTTAAGTCTGTTCACTCTCTGGCCAGTTCGTCGGCTACTCACTTCCCAAGCCACGAACGTTTCGCATACATTTGAGAGTTTGTTTAAGATCTCTCTGCATTTTTTTGCCACCTTTGAGGTGGTATAATTGCATTGGAGATACTTTATGGCAGTTTGGTTGTCAGAATATATTGTAATAGGCTGGGTTAATGTATTAGAAGCGTGCGGTTAGTTCCGCTTGAAATACGCTGCAGTGGTCAGGAAGTCTTTTGCTTAAACTCCACAAGCTATTTGGTCATCTAGTTTAGAGGCGTCGGTGAAGATGGCTACGGATCTTTGATCTAAAATTGCTGCATTTCACCCACATGTTCTACTCTGGGATTTTTGTTGAGAAAGTATTGTCGAATTGGTGTAGTTCAACTCTTCCGAGAGTGATGTGGACTTCAGTGGTTTCTCTATGGTTGAGTTGAATTCAGTCTGATGACGTTGCAGCTCGCATGGAGTCTCCGGTATAAGTCTGCCAGGAGAAGATTAAGCAGAATTTCAAGGGCTTCCGTTACCTCATTTATTAAACAATTTTTCTCGTCAACAGCTACACCAGGATGTGCTTTTCACATGTACGACGGCGTTTCCGCCGAAAGTGAGGGTGTGCGATTTATACGCCTACGAGAGGATGCCGAGATCGGCAAGGAAATACTTTTGCTCCGTGCGTACCCACGTTCAACTATTGCCCTAAAGAGTGTAGACAATTCCGGGGACCACAAGTATTTTGGACTCACTGAGTTGAATACAACAACTGTACGCATAACATTAACACGTTCCGTTGAGGATTTAGTAGATCGTGATGTGCCGAGAAATCTATTGAAATTCAGAGTACTCTGTGCAGGTAAAAATGAAAAGCTCGAAGAGGTGAGTCGTTGAATAATACAAAATTGTTGTTGAAAAAGAGCATTGAATTTACACTTTTGTCTACACTTTAGGGAAGTTACATGTCAATTACTGTATACATCGAAGATGTCAACGACAATGCACCGGAATTCCTCAACACACCCTACATTATCGATGTGGATGAGAATACGCCACCAGGCACCATAGTATTTGAGGGAATACAGGCATTCGATCGTGACAAGCCGAATACACCCAACTCAGAGGTACACTTTAGTATGTCGACAGTGCCGGAACAACTATCCGCCGACGGCAGTCCATATTTCTCGTTGAAAAGTCCCCATCGACCATTGTTAATACTAAAGAAAGAGTTGGATTTCGATAATGGCATACGACTTTTCAAGCTGCCGCTCTTCGCTTGGGATCGCGGTACGCCAGCCAATCAAGTGAATACCACAATCACCATCAATATACGAGATGTAGACGATTTGCCACCAAAATTCACTGAGGGTGTTTATCGCACCAAAATCAATGAGTTCTATCCCATGACGGTGAGTCTTTAGTTCTTATAATTTTTAATAATTCCCTCCATTTATTCATTATATTACTCGTTGCAGGGTATACCCATACGCATACCGCTTTATTTCTCGCCGCCGATCATGGCCTTCGATCAAGACTCGCTGAACGCCACGCTAATATACGAAATTATTTCGGGTAACGAGCGCAAACTATTTCGGGTCAATCCGAACAACGGTGTTATATACTTGCAAAAAGAAGTGGATTTAGAGGAGGAAAGTTTGCCAGGAAACACCTTCGTGCTACAGGTGGAGGCACGCCAACGCGAAAATCCGCTTAAAAAAGCTGTCGCCAGGTATAGTAAACGAAGTCTTGTGTTTGTTATTTTTCTTAACCCCAAATATTTTTATATTGCTAGAATTGAAGTGGAGGTGCTGGATCTAAATGATAACGTGCCTGAATTTGAAGCAGATTTTTACAATATTTCGATTGTCGAAAATTTACCCACCGGTTTCAGTGTGCTACAAGTGAATGCTGTCGACCGCGATCAAGGTGAAAATGCCGAATTTTTATATCAACTCACCGAGGAACCTGCTGCAGCTGATGCTTTCCGCATTGACACACGCACCGGTTGGATTACGGTTAACGATGATCGTCTGCTCGATCGAGAGCAACGTAAATCATTGCATTTACTGGTGGAAGCAATCGAACGTAATCCACCTTATCTGCCTGATATTAATCTCCGCAAACCAGGACCGAATAGAGTAAAAGTCGATATAACTTTGCTCGATACAAATGATAACACGCCTAAATTCGAACATGGCAATTTATATGAATTCAAAGTACCTATAACGGCGGCGGTGGGTTATAAGGTGGGACAAGTTGTGGCGCTAGATCCAGACGAGGGCCCTAATGGCCTACTTTTGTATGAGATGCAACGACCCAAAGGCAGTGGCTATATACCGTTTCTATTGGATACCAAAAATGGTACAATTTACGTTAATGGACCACTGCGACGTGGTCGTATGGCGGTGTTTGTGGAAGCGAGCGACCAGGTGTGTGGGGAGATCTAATTTCTAATAAATGCATATATGTATGCCCATTAATCGATAATTGTATTGTTTGTTTTTTAGCCCATAAATCCATCGGAGCGCCGTTTTTCGCTTGCCGTTATCACGATTGAGGTATACGCAACTATCGATGACCAAGTGATTGATTTTGTTGGCGCGCCGTATGAATTTTGGGTCGGTTCCAATGCACCGCTGGGCACTTCTGTGGGTCAAGTACGCACCACACTGATCTATGATGGCGAAGATGAAATCATGTACGATCTCTTGCATACCTATTCGGAGGGAGTGCCGTTTGCGATCGAAGAGCGTTCCGGCATTATCACAGTAATACGCGAGCTATCCGAATTCAACCGAAAGGTATATCTGTTCGAGGCAGTGGCCAATTATGTGAGTACTTAAATAGAAAACTGTGACTTTCCCATAATACTCGAATACTTTTAGCTCTTTGCAAATTCTACGCAGTCACTTGTCATGTCACGTAGCTCGCCGCCTGCTACCACTACACCAACACCAGCAGAGCTCGGCGATGAAGGTGTACTGATCACCAATGTTACCATACATGTGGTCATGAAACCTGAGAATAAGGTGCCCCTAAGACCGGTAATAGAGTACGTATTTGAAAATAAATTTGTGAAATTTTTCGATTTTAAGTTTTAATTCGATAATTTTTTTTTTTTGGTAGAGAAATTAATCTGAATGTCATACGCTTTCACATCGAGGAGAATCTTGTAGGCGGCATTATAGGTCAACTGCTTTATAAGAATGGCATTAATGTGCTGAATAATGAGTTGGGCACATACCGACAACTACAGTCTGCCAACAGCAACATAACGATGGGCAGTCGTTTTCGTAGTCGAAGCCGAAGTCGCAACACAGGCGCGATCCCACGCATGCGCTCACCGCGTCGTTTAGTCAGTGACTCGAATATCAAATTGCGCTACATCATCGCAAATCAACAGGAAGTGGTTAATAAAATCAGCATTACGGAAGACGGCACACTACTCACACTAACTGGACTGGATCGGGAGGATAAGGATCAGTACGATCTCACTGTAATCGTTGAGTACACAACGGGTTTGGTCAGCGGCGCAGGCATATATCAAGTAACCATTGAAGTGGACGATGTCAATGACAATGCGCCCAAATTCAATAGCTTGTCCTATGTGGGTCTGATCAATGAGAACAGTGTCAGTGGCACAGAGATCTCGGTTAATCAACCAATACAAATCACCGATGCCGATTTGGGTAAGAATGCTGAATTTCGCGTTATACTACAAGGCGACTATAGCGATCAATTCTCGATTGACTACTACAATGCCAGCAACGAAATTCAGAATAAGTCGCGTCATGCGCTACAAACACCAGCCACTTTCAGTGTTTTTAATTTAACCGATCAGTGGAATGAGGAATTTAAATTTGTGGAAATGCAAAATATGCTCATGCAGTCCAATATAAAACTGGCGAGTGGTCCACATTTTCGTGTCACCTACAGCGGAAAGCGTGCGTTGGATCGGGAGAAAGATCAGATTTATAAACTGAAGCTAATTGCCATCGACACAGGCGGCTTATCAACCTACTCGCACCTGAATATACTTGTGGCGGACGTCAACGATAATGCGCCCATTTTCGAACGCATTTCTGTGTTCAAAGAATCGAAGGTAGAGATACGTGAATATACGACCGATATGGAAATTTATTTTGTAGACAACTCAGCCATGCAAATGATTGATATGATACCTTCCGCCATGGTGGCGCCGCCTTATCACATACCGGGTTCGCCTCGGTTTAGCTCCGATTTCAATTACAACAACAACTTCACAGATATGCGCCAACAACGTGGACGCCGTTCGCGTAAGCGTTTAGGACGTGGAACTGGTCAGAAACCCATTATGAAATGTCCTTTATTTGCTATTTATGAAAACACACCCATTACCACGAAAGTGTTGCAAGTTATGGCAAGTGATGAGGATTATGGCAGCAATGCGGTTGTGCATTACGAAGTAACCGCCGAGCACGTGGAGCGTCCCATTGTGGGTACACAATTTCCACCAAAGGTGAATGGTGCTAAGCACTTTGCCATCGATAAGCTAAGTGGCGAGTTGATGGTCAACTATGCTTTGGCGGCGAATTTAGATATGCTACTCAATCTCACTGCGACCGACATTGATGGACTTAAGGACATAACTTGCCTGCGTTTTACGGTGGTTGATGTGAATGATCATGCACCGGTTTTCAAGAAGTCTTGGTACAGTTTCGACACCGAGGAGGGCGAGTATCTGGATAACGTGCTTGGTCAGGTGTTGGCTGTGGATTTGGATTATGGTGAGAATGCAAATATTTCATATAGTCTGAGCCAAGCAGATTTGCCTTTTAAAATCAAAGCGCATTCTGGTGTTATTAAGATTACGGGTTTACTGGATCGCGAAGTGCATCCCAAGTATAATTTCCAAGTTATTGCAACAGATAATGCCGAGCCGTTGTACCGCATGTCCAGCAGCGTCGATGTTGAGGTTAATGTTATAGATATCAACGACAATAAGCCCGAGTTTATCGGCTATGATGACATGGTGAGTGCAGCTAAGTATATTGCTGACATACCAGATCGCACACTCACACTGCCGATCTATAAAGCTTATCTAGATCGCAGCACCAATGCCGGCATGTTTGTGAAGCAGGTTAACGCCATCGATAAGGACTACGTGGGGAATGGCAATGGCTTAGTGCTATATTCCATATTGCATCAGGATATACACAATCCCATATTCCAGATAGACTCGCGTGATGGCACAATCACTACTGTGGCAAGCTTCCGTAGTTATAATGAATATGAGCATTTGAATGTGACTGTGGTGGCCTCGGATCTGGGCAGTCCTGCGCACTCATCCACCGCCATTGTACTCATCAATTTGCAAGGCCAGGCTGTAACGGAGCCGACTATAGAGGAGCTGGAGTTGCAAAACGAACAACGCAATGTGACAATATTCCAACACCAGTACCACGAAGTGCAGGTGCTGGAGAATAACAACGTACCATTACAGTTAATTAAAATTAATATCACTAATGGCGTAAATCCCGAGGTATTCCGCTGGAGCTTGGTTATTGAGGAAAATGACGAAGAGGAGTTCAATGCTGAGCCACTCTTTGAGTTAGATCCAAAAACTACATCACTCTTTTCACTTAAGTCTTTTGATCGTGAGCTGAAAAGTCGTTACCAGTTACGCGTGCGTGCCGATCGTCTTAATCGCGAGCCGCGCAACTATGCACGAATTTCATATCCCGTCACCGACGAGCGCGTCGACGGTTTGGATCCCAACGAATGTCGCATTATTGTAAATGTTCAAGACGAAAATGATAATGAGCCGCGTTTTAAATCTGCGGGGCAGGCCATAATTTCTGTGGTGCCACGCTCGGCCACCTTCGGTTACCCGGTGACAATTGTAAAGGCATATGATGCAGACGAGGGCTTGAATGCCGAAATTCGCTATCGTCTACTAAACGAACCATCCCGCCTTTTTGGCATCGATGAATTGACAGGCAAAATTCGTCTGATCGGCATCATACCGATGGATGAGCGTGTCTATGGGTTTGATGTGAAAGCAACGGATCGTGGTGGCGCTGACGATGGGCGTAGCAGTATTGTAAACGTGTTTGTTTATATTATCGATGAGGCACGCCAAGTGCGAATCGTAGTGGCGGGCAGACCAGTTGAAGTGGAGCGACGCATTGATGCTCTGATGCAAGTCCTGAGCGATGCCATACAAATGGATGTACGTGTGCGCTTATTGGAGCCCCATTTGGGTGGTCTTGAGCCAGCGTAAGTTGTTATATTATTTTAGAAAGAAATTCTTTTAATGTTCGCACCTTCGGTTTTCGAATATTTTTTAGCACTGATGCGTATATTTATGCAGTGGATTATCGCACTAATGCCATTTTGGAAATGGAGCAATTGCAGGAGTAAGTATTATTTTTCAATTAAGAGCTATACCTATGTATATACATACGAGTACATACATATCTAAATCGTCACTCGCACTAATAATGAGCAGATAGCTGAGAAGACGCAAAGGTTGGACAATTTCAAAAGAAAGCTCTGAGTTCTTCAGCCACAACATACGCATACATGTAATGTCTTCGGCAATGCCGAAGTCTCAATGTCATATACTACATATGAAATACGATAAAGTTTTCGGATTTAGATGATTCTCGGTGTCAATGTTGATTTCACGCTCTTGGATACTCTTCTGACGGATTTGTGACACAAAACTTCATATCTGAACAAATCGGTTGTACGGAGCTATCTGATATAGCCTCCGATTTTGCTGATTTTTGGTGTGATACGAATATTATACATTCACTTCATCCTGATTGATGCTTTTCAGTACCGTATCGGTGTGTCGATTCGATCATTTTCAGTACCAATGAGTAATTCATTATATGAGTGATTTTGAGGGATATCTCATATCCGAAAAATCTGTTGTATATAAGCTTAGTGATTCGATCTGGACGGTTCCGACAAAAGAACATTTGATGTGCAGCTGCACCAAGTTTGGTTAAAATATTTCAACAACTGAGGGACTGGTTTGAGTACAAATAGACGGACATGGGTAAATTAACTCAACTCGTCATTCTAATCGGTATAAATTTTGATGGATCTACCTCTTCTTCTTCTGGTACTTGCATACTTTGGCCATAAAATTAATATACCACCAGTTACCTGGTGGACACCAGAAGTCCTTTCGGAGGATGCTGATTTTAAAAAGAGGTTCCACAATAGTCGTCAGAAAAACGAGTATTTACCAAATAATATCAACCAAAGAATTAGACAGAGATCAAAATGCGATAAGCCCTTGACACAGACACTGAGTAGGTTCTCTCTATTCAAACTATTCAGAGAGACTTCTTGAAAGGAAAACTAATGCGCAGTCATTATTTAAAATTTTTCAAATTAATAACTAAAACATAATATCTAAAATCACATTGGAACATTCAAAGAAAGATGTTTATGATGCAAATCAGAATTGCTGTAACTGCAAAATATGTAAATATATACAGCCTTGGCCAAAAGTATTAGGCACCCCACTAATTACTGAATTTTTTGTTTTAACAAGTGAAGTAATGAAGTTTTATTAGTAAAACAGTGAATATACAATGAATTAGTGATATAAACATTAATATTTAGTAGGTCCACCCTTTGATTTAATAACGGCAGCAATTCTCTTAGGCATGCTGCGTACAAGCTTTGCACATTCGTCCCCACTTATAGCGTACCACTCGTTAATTAAGGCAATTCTTTAAGGCAGTTTTTGATTTTATACTGTGTTCCTTAATCTTGCTCTTTAAAATAGCCCGCATGTGCTGAATGGGATTAAGATCTAGAGACTGTGCAGGCCAATCTAACAAAACAATGTTGTTATCTCTAAGCCAACGCATCGTAGTCGCTGATTTGTGACAAGGAGCATTGTCTTGACTGTCCATGTGACCCTCGCAAACGAACATTTCGCCGACACCATCAGCAGCCATGCAGCCCCAGATCATAATGCTGCCTCCTCCATGCTTAACAGTGGGTACCACGAAATCTGGATGATATTCTTCTCCAACCCGTCGCCTCACGAACGTCACACCAGGTGCTCCAAATATCTGTAGAAAAGAAAAAATAATGTTTTCATAAGATTTGTATTATGTCTTCAAAATTGATTTAGGGTGAGAAGGGTAAGTTTACCTCGAAGTTTGATTCATCAGAACACAGAGCATTCGACCAATCTTCTTCCGTGAAATGTTGATATCGGCGAGCCCATTCCAAACGATTTTTCATATTCTTTTCTGAGAGCCACGACTTCTGTCGGGCTTTACAACCCTTTAGACATGCTTCCAGAAGTCTTCTTCTAGCTGTTCGAGCACTAACTGGTTTACTAAATTCATCCAAAAGGGCAGCTGCAAGAGCAGAAGAAGATTTTTTGCGATCCTTGAGAGACTCGCGTATAAGTATTCGGTCTTCTCGTTTACTGGTTAGACGCTTTCTTCCACTTTTTGATTTATTATTGTGGGATTTCATCTCCACAAATCGCCTGATAGCACATTGGACCGCACACCGCGAACATCCCACCAAGTTGGCAATCTCAACCTGAGACTTACCTTCTTCACTTAGAACTTGAATTCTATGGTAACTCTATCATCGTAACTAATTTCACTTTTTTAGACATTTCGGTAAATATGAACTGTTTTTATAAGATTGGTAACTTTTCACTAAATGTAATTTACACTTTCACTTTCAAATTTTAAATGCGAAAATATGAAATGACAATTTTTAGGTTTAGCTTACACAGAGTGCTTTGACTTTTAATATTACACAATTTATTCGTTTAATCAACAGTTAAACACCCATGTAAGACATTTACAAAAAGAAGTGGTAACTTTGATAGCCACATTTCAGACTACTTGTATTTTAATGGATTGCCTAATACTTTTGGCCAAGGCTGTATGAGTTTTTGTTATGAAGCAAACGGAAAAATTTGAGTCGGTTATTGAAAAGGAAGAAGTATGCATCCAGGAAATGTGTGCAACCAGTGCGGAGCTTTGGGCCACGAATAAAAGTGAGGAAGTTTCAGTGGAATCACTTCGACTTATTCGATTAAAGGGGTTCACTGAAATTTAATCCAGACCCTTCGATTCACCAGAGATGCAGTCGCGAGTGAACGTCGTATTTTATTTCTTAGTGAGACCGCAGTCCAAGAATTGCGATGGACGAGAAAGGACGCAAAACAGGTATGTCCTTGTGACATATGATACAGCAACCAGGATGACCAAAATATGGTTGTCTTCAACATCCGATTCAAGAGATTAAACCAAATCAATCATGTTGTGATAGACGGAAGACATGTTACCAGTGTTTTAAATGTTCGTGTTATCCAAGGACCTTCTGTGCAGCAAAGATCGTCCGTCGATAAATACAAGGAGGATTTGCCAAACGGATTTCTACTCGACTGGTTTTTCTTCTCTCTAAGAACACTTATCAGCAATTCGATATAAGGAAACTATGGAACGGCATTTCAAACTACATACGCATCGCCGCTTCAGAAGCACTTGGTTTCCCTAGTGCCAGAAAAAGTGGCGATATCAAACTGTAGTGAAGGAAAAAAGGCTGCCTACCTCGTGACCCTACGATCGACCACAAGATACTGAGAGCTATAGAGGGAAACAAGGTCCATTTTCAGAAATTCGTGAGAATAAACAGAACTGACAAAGTACATGTCCCAGCTACTTTACAAAATATAGCCGGACGAAAACATGCCACACGATTTGAACAATTACCGCAGTATAAGCTTCCTTAATATCGCATATAAGATCCTATCGAACGTATTATGTTAAACACTAAAGCTCACCGTCCAAACAACTAATTGGGCCTTATGAGTGTGGCTTTAGACCTGGTTAATTGACCAGATATTCACCATGGAAAAAATCTTGGAAAAAACCTGTGAAAAGAGGACCGACACTCACCACCTCTTCGTCGATTTTAAAGCAGGTTTCGATAGCGCGAAAAAGAGCCCATCACTGAATTTGAAATTTCCACAAAGCTTATACGGCTATGTAAAATAACCTTAAACAACACCAAAATCACCATCAGGAACGGGAAGGACCTTTCCCGGCCGTTTGATTCCTTATCGTGTGACTTCTTTCATATATTGTTGGAGAAAATATTTCGAGCTGCAGAGCTGAATAGAGAAGGAACAATCTTCTATAAGAGTGTACAGCTACTGGCGATGGCTGATGATATTGACATTGTCGATCTCAACAACCGCGCCGTGAGCTCTGCTTTCTCCAGACTGGATCAGGGAGCGAAGCTTATGAGTCTGGTCTGGTAAACGAGGGCAAGAAGAAATATCTACTGCGATCAAACGAGCAGTCGTTACATTGGCGACTCTGCGACGTTACTGTTAACAGTCATTACTTTGAAATCGTAGATAACTTCGTCTAACTTGAAACCTATTAACAGCAACAACAATGTCAGCCTTGAAGTCCAGCGCAGAAATGCTCTAGCCAACAGACGCTACTTTGGACTGAGTATTCAAATGAAAAGTAAAGTTGTCTCTGGACAAACGAAAACCAATCTCTACAAGTCGTTCATCGCTCCCTTTCTGCTGTATGGAGCGGAGTCAGGGACGATGACATTTGATGAGTCGGCATTAGGAATTGTTTAGGGAAAGGGTTTGCGTAAGATTTATGGTTCTCTATGAGTTGGTAACGGCGTATACTGCAGCCGATGGAACGATGCGCTCTACGATCTATACGATGACATTGGCATAGTTTAGGGAATCAATTTTTTCGACACTCATCTTAAGAAATTTGGTACTGTTTTAGAACTGGTTTAGTTCTCGACCCTTAATAAGCCTCTGTGTCCGTAATGCTGGCTCCGCACTGTGCCTTCGTTAGGATACACGGTAGATGGTACATATAGTTTATTGCACTTTGTTTTTTTTTTAATTGTTGCATCGGTAACTTATTTTATGTATTAGTGTTAATTATAATATTTTTGAAGTCAGTTTCTAAAAAGAAAGAAAAATCAAAATTGCAAATACAATAAACAACGATAAAATTGACTTGTCTGTTTTCCTATTCAACTTCTTAGAGTTGTCGAACCAGAAATGTTCAACTAACGAAACGATGCCATTTCGTTCTGTTAATATACCAAGTGTGTTTGTTGAAGGTTGCCGGTTTAACTAGTAGATGTCGCTAGCAATATGTATAAATTTCTATGATTTGGCATGTATGTAACTTTTTTCTATTGACATTAACCTACAAAAATACGCAAGTCACATTCCGCCAAAATATTGGCGTCATATTTGTTCACCTCAGTGAATATGTCGAGTTTCGTTCCAAGTAAATCGCATTTGCGGCATTCGTTGCTTTTCTTATTTCATCAAAAGAAAAAAGCAGCTGAAGCTCACCGGTTGCTGATAGAAACTTATAGTGAACATGCTCCAGTGATTAGAACATGTGAGACATGGTTTCGTCAATTTAAAACAGACAATGAACATCCTGGTGCAGCGAAAAAGTTCGAAGACGAGGAATTGCATGTGATCCAACCCAATCGCAACAAAAATTGGCAGAAACACTACATGTGACTCGAGGAGCAATTTGCCAACGTTTAAAAGCCATGGGAAAGATCCAGAAGTATGGAAAATGGGAGCCACACCAGCTGAACGATAGACAAATGGAAAATCGAAAAACCGTTTGTGATATGCTGCTTCAACGATTCGAAAGGAAATCTTTTCTGCATCGAATTGTCACGGGGGACGAAAAATGGATTTATTTTGAGAACCCGAAGCCAAAAAAATCATAGCTTTCCCCTGGTGATCCTGGCTCATCTACTGCAAGGCCAAATCGCTTTGGCCGTAAGACAATGCTCTGTGTTTGGTGGGACCAGTGTGGTGTGGTGTACTACGAGTTATGAAAACCTGATGAAACGGTGAACACGGATCGATACCGACAACAAATGATCAATTTGAATCATGCGTTGATCGAAAAACGGTCGGAATGAGCCCGAAGACATGGCAAAGTTGTCTTGCAACATGACAACGCGCCGTCTCATACCGCTAAACTGGTGAAAGACACATTAAAAACACTTAATTGGGAAATATTATCGCACCCGCCGTACTCTCCAGACCTCGCCCCGTCCGACTATCACCTTTTCGCATCGATGGGACACTCCCTTGCATATTCCCATATTCGTTGTTGCCATAATGCATGGTAGCTAAATTGAAAGAAATTAAATTCATTTTGACGATGCAGCCTTGACTTGAATCAAGGGTGGTGCCAGACTGTACTTACCTAATTGATTTCTGACGACGAAATTGCTCTGCTCGACGGTGTGTTCGTCCGCCAAATGCACAAGTATATACCGAGTGTTTCCGATATTGGAATGCATCAAACGGTATTCTGGTTAAGAAATACCATATTTTCTTATGGCATTGTTTATTATTTATTCTATAAATGGCTAAAATCTTCTAAATTCCATATTTATTAATTCTGCAATTATTTTGTCCTTTTCAGATTACTCGCTGGCCTGCAGTTGGACACCTTGCAGCTGCAGCAGCAGCAACAGCAACAAGAACAAGACAATGGCTTATACGAAAGCAACAGCATAATGCCGCGTATCATCGAATTGGCTGAATTTGGTCAATTAGCACGGAGCACAACACATTCTGCCAATTTTATTAGCGGCTTAGAGATTGTCAGCATTGTGTTGATTGTATTGTGTGGCATTGGAGCGGCAATGACGGCATTGTGTTTCCTGTGTCTGCGTCAAAAACGGTAAAGAAATAATAATAATAAATAATAAAATATTTAATTTTAGTTTAAGAGTCTTTCCAAATGTGCGCACACAGCCACCTTCTATTCGAAAAAAAAAAATTCAAAATTCAAAATTCTAAAAAAGAATGCGGAAATTGACAAAGTGTTAAGACTGACATATACAAGTGTATGTGAGAAGAAATATTGCGAAAATATTTTTTTTATACTTAATTATTTTATACTTAGTGTAGTAGTCGCCATTTAAGGATACATAATATTTAGGTTAGCCATAATTTAACTTAGTACAAGCTAATGGTACAAGATAAGGAACAACAAACACTTTGAACACATGGAATAATAAATGTGAAGTAATGGAAACGAGTTGGTTGTTTGTTTTTTACTCTCTTGCTCTTATCGAATAGACTACATTCATCACCTAATTAACCCAGAAATGTTAAAGCAAAAGCTTTAGACTATGTCGATGATTGTCATCAGTTAATGGGGTTTCATTATTTATTGGCTTAAACTGGAAAGCCTTTTTTTCCTTTTTTGTTCGCTCTATACGTATGATGGTTTGCCGTCAGGCAACATTTTTCCATTTTTCCACAAATTGAGCTTGAGCAAAAAAATTTATAACTGTAAAAAAAAATTATCATGCAAACACACACACACACACACAGCCACATACAGTGGGCAACAAAAACAAGCACAACTCTTCTATTACCACTGTTCAATGTTTGCAGCCGGTTAACATTGCCCGCTGAACAGTTCATTGGCATGCACAACCCATATTTGTGGGTTTTCTTTTAGCCACGACATTTATTACACCAACTCATTGCCAACCTGTTTTACGCGAATTGTGTAAGATTGACCAAAGTCATGTTGGTGCTGGAGGCCAAGTGTAATAGAACAAAGATAAATTGCAAAAGAATTATTTAGAGTAGAGCACAGCTGGCATTCAATTAGGGTGGTCCAAAAGTAACATATTTTTTCAGTATTTTATTTTTCGCTAAATTTCTTTTGGCATTCTTAAAACTACTCTACTACAGCAAAATATTTGACTACGAATGACAGTTTACACTTTTTTGTACTAATATTTATAAGGTTTGCCATTCAAATTGCATTCATTTGAGAATGAAAGTCGCTTTTCCTAGTGCGTTATACAATATATATTCACTTTTTATTCATTATTGAACAAAAAAAGTTGGTTAAACAACTGTATGTTGTAAAAATTGGAAATGCGGTTCGACGGGAAACCGCTAAAGCGCTCATTTTATTAATAAATATATACATATCTATAAAGAGTTTTCCAATAAGAGGTGTTTTTTTGAATATCCTTCTATTCCGGTAGGTGTCACTTTTGAAGGCGTAATTTTTTGACATTTGCCAAGTAAAAACTACGCCAGTAATAAAAATGGAACGATGCCCGCTTCAACAACGCATCAAAATTATTAAAAATCACTATATGGTAAAAATAGTGAAAACCTGGCAGAGACGGTTCGTAAAACTAAAACATTTTTCGATCCGTGAAGCACCTTGTCGGACCGCAATACAGAAATTGGTGGAAAAAATGGAGCTGTTGAGACAAGTTGATGATATGAAGAATAAAACAGGTGCATGTCGCTCAAGAACAACTGAGAATGTTGCTGCTGTAACCCAAAAAGAGTTGAAGAAAACCCAAATTTGTTCATTCCTCGTCGTTCTTTGGAATTGGGCATGCCACAAACGTCATTACACCGTATTTGGATAAAATCTTGGATCTTGAGGCTTGTAAAGTTCACTTAACAGAAGAACTCAAGGCGGCTGTTCATCAACAATGCCGTGGCTTTACTGATTCGGTTCTTGAAATGCATCAACTTAATTTATAGGCTCTCTTATGCTTCGATGGCAACATTAATCAAAAAAAAAACTGTCGCATCTGTGCCTCGGAGAATCCAAAATTTATTGTTGTAAAGTCTCTCTATCCCTAACCTTTAACTATTTGGTGGGGTTTATGGTCCGCCGTGATTGTTGGACCTTACTTTTTCGAAAATGAGGCTACAGACACAGTTACGGTGAATGGGTCTCGTTATCGAGAGATGGTTTTTTATGGCCCGAATTGGAGAATATTGATCTGCAAAACGTTTACTTTCACAATACGACGCTACATGCCACACAAGCAACGGAACCATCGATTTTTTCAGGGAAAAGTTTCCGGGATCTTGTGATTTAACACTTTGCGACTTCTTCCTTTGAGGTCACATGAAAGATAACGTCCACGCCAATAGGCCTACATCGGTTCAAGTCCTCAAAGATGGAATTCATGAACCTATTGAGGTGATGGAAAATTGAAATAAAAGGGATGCGTTCCTCTAAGCTAACCCTTGGCGGTCATTTGGCTAATATTTTTTTCCATTATTAATGGCATAACTTCCGCTCTACATTGAAATAAACATCCGATCATGTATCTCAAAACATGCCATTCTTCATTGAATACCAAAATAACACCTCTTATTGGCAACCCCTCTGCAATATCTTGTTCCTTTTAAAAAATATTAAAAAGTTGCCATCAAGTCTATGGTAAAATATGAAAGCTTTTAACACCTTTCAGTTCTGGAACTGAAATAAATTTTCCAAAAATATTTCTCAATTAATTTATGCAAAAATTTTAATTCATTTTAAAGATTTTAATTACATTAAAAGTGTGAAAAAGTTGTAAAAGCTTTCGTTATTCAACGAATTTAAGAAAAAAAATTTAATAATACCAACAATTTTATTTAAATATTGTTAAAAAACTGAAAAAATGTCCAAGTAAAGCTATGAAGCTATTTCTTAATTTTTGTTAAATTAATACTGAAGAAAAGAAAAAAATTCTGGACCACCCTAGTGCAAGTACGTAGGTAAATACATATATGCATATGTTCATATAAACTTTGTAGCTTAGTCAATAATCGCTTTAGATCCTTCAACAAAAATACTTAATATACACATATGTACATATATATTTCCCTAAACCAACTCATTTATACTTATTTTTATATATGTTTGTACTCATGATCGCACAATGGCATTTATCTTGCTACCTACTTCAATCGCCGCCGTTGCCCACCGTCCGCTCTTTATCGTTCATGGTATGCCGTTTGCTTTGTTAGGAACACCATTTGGTCGCAGCCGGAATTCCCATCATCAGAAACCGGTCTCACATACAGTGTTGCACGTACTGGCCTTGTCGGTGCGGCCGGCACATGTCGCGAACATCGCAGTCGCCAACGCCAATTGCAACATAAGCAACAGCAATTTCAACAACAAAGCCAATTACAATTACAACAGCAGCAGCAGCAGCAACAAATACAACTTTGCGGTAAGTCGGTGAAGACCACAAGTTCTTTCATTCCAGAATCGGTGTGCTCCTCCTCGTCTCAGACACCGTCGACAGCTGTTGCCGCCTCGTCGCCAAACAGTGATCATCAGCATAAGCAACAACAGCAACAGCATCAAACACATCAACACCATCATCCACATAGTAGTCAGCATAATCATGCACTTCATTCGCATCTCAGTCATTATACTCATGGTGGGCATATGCAGCAGCAACAACAACAACTACTAGCTGCACATCAACACGGCACAGAGTAAGTTTGAGTAGAAAAAAAATTAGGACAAATTCCTGTGATTGCATTCTAGTTTCGTATTCGGCTCAAATATGGATCACACTCGCATATGTAGAAGTAGTATGTACCATACATATGTATGTTCCCGGGAACGATGATTTAGTGCTTTTTAGTGTTTTTGTTTACTTTTTTGTTTAATTATTTTATTTGAACACATACCTATATGGGCTACTTGCTTTCTAATGGTAGGCAGCATGCGAACTTTAACGTGGAAAAAGTACTGTCTCGGGGCGTTCCGAACGAAGTCTTTAGACTTTTCATATTATTTTTCGCTTAATTTTTTATAAATTTTTTTAAATGTTCTTATTTTATTGCTTAAATGAAAGAAGTAACTATATGACTAGTCATCCGCTCAAGCTGGTAGACGTATGACCCTCCACTTAGTAGCACGCACTGCTAATCACTCGCATACCGTGGCCGCCGCGTCAAAAATTCTCAATTCGGCGGCCGCAGTAGCAAGGTTAGCATTGCGTACAGCCATTCGGAAACATCCAAAAATTATAGAAAATTAATTTAAATAAAAAATTAAGTTGAATTTTCTAATTGCGGTCGCCCCTCGGCAGGGAATGTCAACCCCTCCGAGGGTGCTTCTGACATGAAAATTTATAGCTCTTCATAAAAAAACCACTAGCCGTTCGAAGGCGGATTAGTATAAATTGTAGGTCCCTCCATTTGTTGGAAAATTTTCAAGACGCAAACCCACAAATTGGAGGAGGAGCTCCAATTATATATGTACACATAGATATAATTCTCAAATACTTAGTTAGTTAGTTTAACAGTTTGCTTTATCACTAAATTCTGATCAAACGCACTTAGGCCTACTGGCACGTTGTGATATCTATGTTGGTCCTACTAAGAAGATTTCTTTCACCTTTCCAAATGTTCAAAATACTTGATGTGTTTTATGAAATTCAGAAGATTAACGACACATACCGATGCAAGCTCTACAATACAATCGAAGTAGAAATTTCCCAGAAAGCAAAAACGGACCGCACTGAGAGCTGGGCAGTGGCAGAGATAATGTTCCACGGACTCCTCCTCATCTATGTTCCTGCAACTGCGGCAGAATTCGTTTGAGTAGCAGTCCATCATTCTACCATGAGTCCCCATAAAACCACTGTCTTCGGTTGTTATGCCGGTTTTTATGCTTGTGGTGGTCCGGTTTAGAAAGAGTAGTTCTATTTATCTCGATTAATGGCCAAATTTGTCTCGCCACATTGGACGTCGTTTCGCTCTGACATCTGTCGTTGGCGCAGTTCCCTGAGACATACTTTTTCATTTAGTTTAGAGCCGTGCATGAAGAGGGTCGCTCTTCTCTGGCTGGGAAAGTGTTGTCGAAACAGAAGACGGAATTTGATTTTTTTTTTGGGTTTGACTTGTTGCATAGGCCAAGGTGTTAGCCAAAGGGTTCGGCTGGTAAGGCTGTCCTGGGGAGATAAAGTCAAACCTATTTTGGGAGCACATAACCGTATTACATAAAAGGCAACCTTTTGGGTTTGTTGGGGTCGAGAGTCCCAGTGGGTGTGCTTCGCGCTTCGCATTGTAATCTCCTCCAGCTAAAAATCTGTCTCCAAGTCACTAAACTGCTTCTCTATTATCACAAAGCGTAGTGGACAATATATCGCGGCCAAGGAAAGGTCAACGCCCTTACTTTTAAGTGTTATGGAAGTAAACTGCATCCAATTTGTTGCGTAGGAATGAAGAAAGTAATGCTTTAAACGGGTTCTTACAAGTACAGCTGTACCATCATGATCTTGTGATTAGTGCAGTACAATGTAAACCCAGGTATTTAAAAATTTTATTTATGTGTGAGGTGTGTTTCCGAGCTGAGCATTACATCGATTTCACGCGACGTTAACAGACAGAGCTCTGTAAACAACCCTACTAGCAGTCTAGCCTATGTATACCTATGTCGCCAGTTTGTTCATTCCCATAGCATGTTAGCTTGTTGATACCAAAATATTTTTGATGTTTTTCTTTTATTAATGAGGCTGGTATGTCCATGGCTACTTTCTGCTCCGAGAGGGAGTACTTTAGTCAGTTCGTGCGCCTTTATGGCTTATATGCTTGGCTGTCCATATAGATATGTATACCCCTTTTGCAAGGTCTTATCCCCTGTAGTAGGTCTGTCACCATTTTGATTGCGAATATCTCGTCTTGGAGTTTACTGCAGTAGTTAGGTAGCTTGAATGATCGTTTTATTACTGGTTGGGAAAAATATTCAGTGCTCTGTCCACAATCTTGGATTTTTGATACATCTTTCTGCGTCTATTTCCGCTGTGAGAGGTTTCTCGAAAGTCCAGCGCGAGACAATACAGTCCATGCGTCTTCTCAAAGATAACGCTATACCACTGTGTGAGGCGTGTAGCCTCGTGGCTGTTGTGAATCCCTGTTTATCTCAGGAAGCTTTCCGTAAATTCCCTTAAAATTTTCATCTTTTGAAATAACAAACCCAAAAACATTATTCAATGATCGAAAATACAAAATAAAACTTGTATTAGAGTATTAGTAAGAAATCTATCTAATCGTTATCCAGGTCCGATTATACGGTGTTATCCATTTTGTGGTTTCGAAAATAAACGTTAATAACTTCATTTTTTATTATGAAATTTGAACCTTGAAATTATGTATATGTGAAACGAGAACGCCTTGCGAATTCTCGTCGACTTCGATCCGCTTGAAGTAGTTTTCGACCACATTTCGTTACGGCGGTATCTGAGGCATAATTTGACGACTGTTGTTTTTCAAGTACTGAAGAGTTAACTTGTAACTAAAACAAAACATATTTGGTTTCACAGTTAAGTATGAGTTAATGGATAACCCTAAATTTGGTTGGCTAAAACGTGAAAGATACTTTTATTTTTTCTATTTTAAATTTAGTAAAGCATTTACCGTAAAACTCTATTAGTAACTACGAAGAGATTAACAAAAATTTGGTCAGTTGGTGACTTTCAAT
The DNA here is from genome assembly GCA_037013455.1 of Ceratitis rosa. Lineage (NCBI taxonomy): Eukaryota > Metazoa > Arthropoda > Insecta > Diptera > Tephritidae > Ceratitis > Ceratitis rosa. The sequence goes on along the minus strand of JAWMAG010000020.1, from coordinate 10,317,723 downwards.
TTGTTTTTGTTACTTTATTAGTCCTCCTTTCAAATTTTAGAACGATCGGCTAAAATGGAGACGAGAAAACACAAGATAGCTGAGGATAGGTCAGACGAAATTCCACCACCAACGCAACAGAAATTCGCCATGTGATTCTCTTTGAGTTTCGGCGTAATTTGCAGCCAATACAAATATTCAGTGAATGCCAAATTGCATATGGAACGGTTGCATCGTCTTTAAAGACTATTTCTAAGTGGTTCAGAAGATTCCAGACCAGACCGTTTTCCGTAGAGGACGAGCTCCGAGGTCGACCAAAATCTTCCACTGCAGTTCTGGTGAAGTTGACGAAGACCCGTCCACACACTGCTGAAATAACGGGGAATTTTATTTCGATCACTGGGATCGAAGAAATACGTCCAGCGCCATATTCCACGGATATAGCACCTTCTGATTTCTGGTTATTTCCAAAAATTAAAAAAAAATTAAAAGGAATGGTCTTTAATGGCAACGAAGAGAAAATTAATGCAGTTAATGCTGAACTTGATAAGGTTAAAAAGCTAGGTTCTGAAGACTGTTTTCAGAAGTGGATCTATAGGCTTAAGAAATGCATTGAAATCAGTGGCGATTATGTAGAGAAAATAAAATAGAACAAAGATTACGAATTCTTTTTGTATATTTTTTTTCTGGTTAGCTTATCGAACTTTTGTTAATCTCCTCGTATAAACATATGTATGCACATATACGACATACAGTGTGAGTTTATGGTATATTTATATATGTATTGTATGTAAATGTACATATATGATATTTGGCCGTATAAATCTTAAACAAGAAAACGATTCCAGTATAAAATTAAATTGCATTTATTTCATGTTTTTACTTATTTCAAAGTCAACGACAACGCGAATATATCGATGTGCCACTACCTAAATCTGTTGCCAAGTCAGTAGCTGCTAATCGCTGTGCCACATTGGAGAACGAGCCCACTTCGCTGCCATTTGTACTCAAATACAACTCATGCCAGCCGGTGAATAATCTGTAAGTTCAAATGCAACTCGCTAAAGATTGAGCAACTAAAAATAATAAAAAAAATCAAATAAATAAATAAATAACAAAAGCTTAGGAATTTCAAACCGAGATAATATCGGTAAGTGTGTTTGTATAGGCATATGAGATTGTTGGTGTACAAAAGCAATGCAATCAATTGGAATTTTGAAAACAAAAACAGAGTTTAACTTGCTTTGAGTTAAGAATATATGTATTTATACATGTATGAATATCCGTACAAACTCACTGAAAATTATTATTAAATACATATGTACACGTATATGTATAGTAAAAGATTTACATCAGCAAGACCATTTGGAAAGTCAGTCTCTGTCTATAATTCTTCGTTTACTAAAGTAATTTTTATAAATTAACTTTCGATTTTACCCAACCATGTAGAGTTACTATTTGACTTTTTATATTTTTAGAAAATTTGCTCGTGTTCAATAAATATGATTTTATCCTTTTCCCTCTAAATGGTGATCCATTTCGAAGTTTCCTTCTTTTTTAAGAAAAAAACATAATAAATTCAAATTTAATGGGGAATGTTTATTATCATTCGAAAGAACATTCTTTGGCATTTACTTTTCGAAGATTATCTCTTTCAAATATTGGGCCGCTGCTACGTCTCAGAGTCCAATTTTCGAAGACTCTCTCGAGCATTTCGACTGGAAACTGGGGAATGACACGCGTGATGTTTTGCCCCAAGGCTGAATCGAAGCGAGATTGTCTGCTAACGGTTGTCATTGACGGTTACGTTTGGCTCGGCAACTTCAGATGTTCTTGGAACTTTTCAAGAGCACATAGAGCAAATCAATGCCGCTTGGGAAGGTCGAGCGGCTTCAGTTCTTGCACAAGCTGTCTTTTAAGACCTCCACGTTAAATGTGCCAACTCGTTCCATACGTCAGTCCGTGTTGCTGCGAACGGCGCCGGATCGACTTTCGGTCGAAAGGCAGTGAACTGGCACAAATAATTTTCAAACCGGGATAGACGACCGAGAAAGTTCCGTTGTGTGTTTGGTGTTCCTGTCTATGGCGAATGATTTGGCTGGTGAAGAATTAGCCTCAGGACGGGAACTTCTATGTGAGAAACATAATGACATTAGCTCGTTAATTGATCTTGTTAATTGACCTGATATTAATGCATTAAGGTCCAAAGATGACGCTTTAAGTTAAAGTTGTTAAGTTCTGAGAACATACAGCTCGTACAATAAAGAACGGTTAGCTTTCAAACTGACTACCTGACTAGAGAGGTCCGTCAAAAATAACCTGTACAAGACCGACTTTGCATCTCAAACGCCTTGCGTTGAAGCTGACGTTCACGTCTATTTATCTAAATATTTTTGTGCTACTACGAGACATCCCTAACCAATCCAGATAAGCAGTAAACTGTATAGCCTGGAATGAAGTCGAGGCCCTGACCGCAGTTTTCGCATATACAGATTAGCCAGCGATAGTAATAAGTACCGAGTAGCATTGAGGGCCAGTTTATACCATTGAGAGCCAACTAATGTAGGTAATCTAGCTATATGGGTAGTGTTGCTTTCTCCAGCGCCAACCACGAGACAAAAGTCTCATGAAACATTATAGATCTAACCATGGTTTAATTTTTCAGTTTTGCTTTTTTGTACACCAATCACACAATCACAACCTCTAAAAAGTTATTATACGTTTCAGAGGAGTAAAGGATTACGATTAAGAAAAAAAAAAAAAAATAATATTAATAATAATGATAGACTACGATGTTGCCCTTTGTATTGAATCATTCATACATATCTTTGAATATTTCACGTTTTCTTCCCCTAGTTCACCCAGCGCATATGAGACCTCCATGTTTTCACTACATTCAAATGGTCAAGATTCTGGCGTCGACTTTCTCAGTAGTCGCGAATTGTATGAAACTTCACCGGATTCATTCAAAACTAGCTCGCAGCATTCGCAGAGTTTGAATACTTTGGAATTGCTATGTCCCAGACATGCCAAACACAAGCATAATGGCAACAGCAACAACAATACAAGTGGTAACGGTGGCACAGCGATAGGAAACGAGAGCAGGTACACACGTGTACACATAGAAAACAATTGAATATTATTTATTTTATAATTCTCTAACCGAATTAATTGTTTTTCTCAAATTTTAGTGATAACTATGAAGATTCGCTTAAAAACGACGAACCTTTGGTGGCTACAAATTGTCGCAATCCACACGCCTTGCACAATTCGCTATGCGAACACCACCAACACCACCGGCACGATTATCAAAATACACAATTCGAGAAGCGTTCGTGTGTGCGACACTCCTTCTCAGGCGTAAAGGATGATTTGGTGCAGAATTCACCGCAGATTTCTTTGCGTCCGCGTGGCCACGTCTTGCGTAACTCCATGAACGATCTAGAGGAGCGACTACACAATTTAGAACAATCGTTTCGGCGGCCGTTGGATTACGCAAAGTCCAGTTCGATATATTAGTTTGTAAATAAGAGACGATTAGGGTTAATAAGTGATTATGAACATAGTTAAATGTATAATAATTATTTTAAAAAATTAAAAAAAAAACAAAAAACTTGATTTAACTAATAGCCAAGTACCTGTTGCAAGAGTATTTGCTAGAGTAGTGAGATGTGCAATAAATGAACCAATAAAGAAATAAATATAAATTTATGGAAACATTTTCTTAAAAACAAAAATAATACATTTTTATTAAAATATTAATACATTTGCTCCAAAGAGTTACATTAAATTACAAACTACATTTAAGTACAATTAATGGAAAAATTTCGCCTTGAACTCCAAGCAACCCTCCCAGTTCTCATCGAAGCCGGGAATCACCTTCTTTGCATTTGCATACCATTTGGCCACGTTAGAGAATTTGCTGAAATCAAAACTGACCACATCGAAGGTCGAGACTGTAGCGGCGATGGCCAGATCGGCCAAACTGAGTGAGTCGCCAGCAACGTAGTCATGTCCCTCCAAGAAAGTGTTCAAAAGCTCGAAGGCATCTTCGATTTTCTTATGCAACTCTGGATCAGCCGGTGCTTTGGCAAAGATTTGCGGGTAGTAATAGTCGGCAAAGCTCTTATACAGTGTGCCCATATCGAAGTATAAACGTTGATTGATAACCGCCTTCTTCTTGGGGCACTTGGGCAGCAGTGCGTCGTTCTTGCCGTATTTCTCAACAAGATAGACCATAATGGCACGCGACTCCCACAGCGCGAAACCGTTATCAACCAAAGTGGGTATGGTATGTTGTGGATTGATTTTAAGATATTCCGGTTTCAGATGCTCGCCAGCCATAAGATTCATATTCTTTTTATTCAGTTTCACATCGAGCGCCTTAGCTGTCATGAGAACAGAACGGCAGGGTGCGGAACCGGCGGTGTAGTAGAAATCCATATTGATTTTTTTTTTCGTTTGGAGCTGGAAAAAAAGAAAAAATAATCGGATATTTGCTTATTTGGTTGAAATTAATTTAATAAATACATTTTAAAGTAAATAAGTATTGTATGTAAGTACGTGTATATCTGAAATGCATTTTCCAATAATCAATTTTATACGTTTAAATATTCTTTAGCATTGGAATATTTCTAATAGCATCCTAGATTTACCTTCACCAACAGAAATACATAAAAAATTCTAAAAAAAAAAATATCAATAAAGTGGTCAATTTCGGAACATTGGATTTTCTGGCGCTATGATTTACTTGACCGACCGTTCATAAAAGAATTTGAGTCGTCGTTTGGTCACCAGGAGGCAGTACCCGCCACAGTTAATGGTAGATGGGCACTCCCCAATCATTATCATCGAGCCTGGCTTCAAGTTAAATGCGCAATATTATCGGAAAAGTATTCTGGAGGTTGCTTTGAAGCCGTGGGCGGACAAACATTTCGGTGGCAGACCATGGACATTTCAATAGGACTCGGCGCCGTTTCATAAAGCTCGAGTAAACCAAGCATGGCTGAAAAACAACGTCCGAGCTAAAGATACACCAGACGACTCGAGGTGCTGAAGAAAGCCGTTTTCCGCAAGTGGACCAAAATAACCTGCGAGATCACATTCGGGTAGCTTACGATTCGTTTTTGAACCGGTCAAGGCAAAAGTAAATTATTTCCGAATTTTGTGTTATTTTCACACATTTTGTACTTTGAATTGATTAAAAGTAATTTTCAAAACTAAATTTATGGCTTTTTTAATTGGTTACACTTCGAGTGCCGGATCCTGTCCAACATTATATATGCGTACTGTTACATTAATAGAAAGATTGCATACAAGTATGTAAGTATATACTACACTCTATTCAGGCAACAGCAGAGGATAATCAGGTATTTAGAAGCGATGAGAATCTACTCCCTCTTCTGGAAAATCGTGGTGAGGTACTTTTTCCTCGTCTAATGAATATTTATGAATGTGGCGACAATCTACACCCTCTCTGGAAATATATATATATACGACTTCTAATTGTAATTAATTTCTTTGCGCAGGAGCCCGGCAATCGTCGAGCAAGCCACGGCGACAACCCGAGGCTCGACCGGCATTGTTTATTGTTTGTTGGAAAGTTGAGTAATACAATGAATGTATTTACTTAGTTTTAAGAAATTCTATTAATTTTTAAGAAAAATTACTGTTAAATAGGTGTCCGCTTATTGGGTTTTTATTGTCCGTTCATTAAAGAAAAAACTAGAAAAATAAGACTTATTGTACAAATGTAACTTTTACAAAAAAGTAATATTTATAAAAATTGCGATTCTTAGTCGAATTATAATTAATTAAGGCTCCTGAATTGGTAACAATTATTTTGACATAATTAATAGTAGAAAGAAAATTGAGCATGAAGTTGAAAAAAAGTTAATCGTCCGGTAACTGGCACATTTACCCTATATTATCAATTTAACTTCTAAAAATAAACTACGAAAGGAATCAATTACGATATTTAAAAAAAATCAGATCTGTTTTTACGAAAATTATGATCAATAATCTTACAAAAAATTAAAAAAGACCATCTACGAATCGATCTCAAAACAATTAAAAAAGAAAACATGTTATTATTGATTGAGTTATTTCTTGAAATGGAAATCGCTATTATAAATCATCACTTTAGCTTGAAAAGCCGCACACAATAATAAGTCTTTTGTCTAAAATATACTTTTGGGTATTATTTTTATTTTATTGTGAAACTTTTGTATACTTCAGTATTTCATATATATATACATACACATAAGAAAGTAATATTTTTGACACAGTTTACACATCAACAATTTTTAAGCCCATTCAATCTTTTGTCTATTACCTTCGAAAACAAAATAATCATCGAAGCGTACACGACTAATCTACTGTCAATTCGGGTTTCTTTCATTTTTACACAATATGTTTGAAAAATAGCATGAACCATACATAAGTTCACATGTTAATTCATACTTATATGTAAGGAGTATTCAACCATGTATGTATGTAAAAAAATTACTGCACACAAACCAATTATATGGTAAACACTGAAACAACTTATGTACTACATGTGAAATAACTGTTTACACTTTTACACTAATTCACATACTTAACACTTTCAAAAACTAATTATTTTACTCTAACTTCACAAACTTACCTCGATGTTATAACTTCAAGCCTGTATTAAGAACTGATGCCAAAGCTGCGTGGCGTTGGCTTTTTATAGCAAATTTTCAGCTTGACCTTATCCCACAAGCGACTGCCGGTCTACGCCAATAGCATGAATCATACATTTGTCGATTGAGCACAGCTTTGGATGTTTCTTTGAGTCATGAGAACAAGTTTAAAGTTTCTCTTTATAACCGCGCTCTTAGCGTAAATAAAAACATACAGTTATACCATATAGGTATAAATAATTCTTCAAATCATAAATGTACGAACATACATACTCGTATGTACATTTGTACATAAATTATTCGAATCTGCTATTTTCAAAAAATGCAAAAAAAAAATATTCTAAAATGTTTTATACGTTAAAATTGTGAGTTGTCACCAGATATTTAGTCACAAACATTAAAAACGGAAGATAGCCGAGGAGAGGTCAGAGGAAATTCCACCACCAACGCAAACAGAAATTCGCCATGTCATTCTTTTTTGGTTTCTGCGTAATTTGCAGTCAATACAAATATTAGCCGATCGTTCTAAAATTTGAAACGAAGACTATAAAGTAATTACAAAGGATTTGGTGTTTTTAAATTTAGCAAAAACAAATTGAAAGTCACCAACTGGCCGAACAACATGATCTTTCTGGGGTATTTATCACGCCGCAATATAGCAGTGCCGTCTACGAAAGTGGATGTTTACTGTGATGTCTGCAGTGTATACACGTATATGTATGAATATATATATAATTGGCGCTTTGTAACCGCTGAAGCGATTTTACGCCGAGCTCCTCATCCAATATGTGGTATGCCTCTTGATGTTTTTTCCAACAAATGAAGGAACCTACAATTTATTCTAAGCCGCCTCCTAATGGCCGATGGTTTTTTATAGCAAGCTTTTATTTCATGACAGAAATACACTCGGGGAAGGCTCACATTCTCTCCCGAGGCGCGATCGCAATTATAAAAATTTATTTTTATAATATTGGATGTTGAAGCAACTACGACTAGAACCTTGGCCTTCAGAATAGTGATACGCAACGCTACTGCTCGGGTATTGCGACAACCATCTACAGTGTATATAATGTATAATATAATGTATATAATAATAAATATATTGTAGTACATCATTAGTAATTCGGTTGACTTGTTCTACAGTGGCAGGATTTTTACGAAAATCGAATTGGTGTGATAGGATCACTTGGAGAAAAGGAGAACTCTTTCGAATAATTTGGAGAGAGAGGATTTATTGGTCTATAAGAAGACGCCTGTGTATGGTCTTTACCTAGTTTGGCTCTCATTATTATCTGTGTGTTCTTCTACGCGTTTGGAAAGTAACTTACTTCAAGAATGGAAGTAAAGAGTTCAGAGAGCAATGCTTGTGCAATTCTTGACAGTTTTTTTTAGCCCGGAGATTTCTTTGGATCCTGTTGCTAAGTCGCATTTACAAGTTTCAATTTTCAATTGAGCAAAATAAAATTATTACAATAGTTGCATCATTTGGCCTGAAACACCTTAAATGTTTTGCAAAACAATTGGCATTGTCTTTGTTACCATTTGTGTTCCTGATTGGCGTACTCACATCAGCTGGAGCCTTAAAATTCTTATGTGCCTTTGACAGTGAATATTTTTTGGTAAAATTTGGCGCCAGTTTTTCTATGTAAGGTTTAATATTATGGTATTCTGCTTTTTTCAGTGCGCTTTTCATTTTTTCTGTTGCTGATTTTAATCATTATTTTGAGAAAGGATAACTTTATCTTGTTCTCTAAACGGCAATAGGAATCTGATCACAGTATGGTAATGTAACGTCTATTTTTGATGTTTTCAACGTCTTTTGCACTCTTTCATGGATAAAACAAAATTAATAGAAATTAATTGGCTTTAAGCAATTTTTTTTAACCGAATCAACATTAATAATTACTTTAAAAAAACAAGCCTAGGCTATGGATTATACCATAATATCTGTCATAATACCAAGGCTGCATCTTAACGATAAATTTCACATTAATCGAAAAATTTCTATCATTTCGATTGAATCATCTGAAAATATTAACGTTAAGGCAAATATCAAAATATATTTCTTTTCCTTACTGTTTTTGCGGCCATACTATTAATTTTTGCTATAAGTTTTTAGTACACTGAATGCCTTGTTTGTTTATATGAATTGAATATTTTTGTTGCTACTCGTTAATGTATATATTTTGTATTCGCATAAATATGTACATACATAAGTAAAAATTCTACAGCAGTAAAGTAATCTATTCCTTTTACCAATAAGATGCTTAATATTCCTAAAAAAAAAACTATTCATCATTTATTGCATCCCATAAATACCCATGAGTACTTACATACGTTCATATACATGTACATATTTTTAAATTATTTTTGTTATCAGCTCCAGCTGAGAAATGTATTGTAATAAAATCCCACAGCTGAGCAACATATTAATTATGTATTTATGTATGTACACACACGTATGTTTGTATGTATGTATTAGAAACCACTTTCGAAGCGATGAATCTTCTAATGATTTAAGTTCTTCTATTGTTCAATAACTTTTTTTGCAAGGAAATAATATACATATGTACATAACTATGTACATCTAATTACGCTTGTTGATGTTGGCACTCGAATGTTGTTATCACTAAAATTCTTCATCTTATAGCCTATTTCCACCAAGCACTTAAATGCATTTAAGACCTCTGTTAAGTGAATGAAATGTCAAACGTTTCCACCGAAAGTGAGTTAACTCAAACAGCTGATTTTTGTTTACATTTGCAGTTTGCAAAATTTGCCACAAGTATTAAAATCATGAATTCCTGAGCTCTTCCTTCCCAGCAATCCAGGAAACTTTGCTCCTCCGTAAGGTTCCACTTGCGTCGTTTTGTTTCCATTTTCAGTTTAGTTTATTTTTTTCAGTAATTATTTATTTTGTTTTTCTAGATTGGAGGAGTAGCTCGGCCGAAAAATCGCTTAACCGGTTACAAAGCGCCAATTACATATACATAATTATTTGTTTTGCGCAATCAGCTGATAGTTGCCAGAGTCGCGTATATTTTTATGTTGAGGTGATCGTTTTCTATTCCACAATTGCTTTTTGTTTGTTTTTTATTTTTATTTTATTTTATTTTTTAAAGAGGAGAAGCATTATCTTCGCCTATTACTTAATATATGTTTTTATGTTAATACTAATGCAAAAAAGTAATTTTTGCAGAAAAAATTTCACCATGCAAAATAAAAGTCTGGCCCCTCATTAAATCCGAAAATACACGACTCTGGCAAGAAATATACCGAAACTTCCGAAGTGTTTAAATTAGTAGTGACAGCATCGACTGTTAATATAACATTTCCTGTTAAATTACCGAAAGTGAGTTAACTCACTTTGAAAAGTGACTTAACACACTTTTATACAACAACAAACACATGGGAATTTAGAATTTAAATGCGATATTTAAATGCATTTAACGTCCGGTGGAAATAGGCTATTACTCACCAATAATAAAGAGTAAAGTATTTTATTGTTTCAAATAGGCAATCGCACTTGGGAATTCCGAAACCCTTTGCATTGTCATTCAGTGAGATGATTCAGAGTAAACTCGTATTTATGTATATTTCCCTACTAATACGTTATACATACGAATATTAAATTGAGCAAATTTTAAGAAAAGACTCTCTCTCTCTTTCTCTTTCTCTCGCTCTCTCTTTCTCTTTCTCTCGCTCTCTCTCTCAGCACACAGATCGTTTCTCAATGACAAAATAATCTCCGGTGCCGGCGAAATATGTATGTACACGTATGTTTGTACATTGTATATATTGGGCAGTAGTACACACGTATTTATGTACCTATACACATACTAATATGTATGAAAACTAGTTTTTTGTTTCCATTTATTAGCGATTTTGATATTTTTTCGGTTTTTTTTCTTAATTGTAAAACAACGCTTTCACGTTTTTGAAGGTTTTGTATCTACCTTATAGGCCGTTTCCACCATGAGTAAACTCTGTGTTTGCAATCGTTAGCGTGTTTAGCATTGTAGAAACTTACAAGTACAAAACTCATATTTTTCACATATACAGGATCACACACATATTTAGTTAAATGCTGTATGAAGGAAAGAAACTGCAATAAGAATAAAATGGATTGAAAAAGCGATTTTGAGGAAAGGCACGAACCGCGGGTTGCCTATATAGATATTTTGTTACGTTTCTCTGAATTTCGATCGAAACCGTTAGTATTTAGTTGGGTGTGTAGTCGAGCTAAATATGTCTTCGGTGAAAGTTTTGAATTTTTTTTCTGAGTTCCCTTGAAGATGACTAAGATTTAAAAAAAAGAATGTTTGATATTCAACTTTATGGCTGATAATGTAATGTAAATCTCAGCTTTATTATTAAAAAGGGTTAATATTTAATAGTTGTAAGATTTAAGACATGTATTAAAACCCCAATTTTAAAGAATTTTTTTTATTGCTTGCAACCCTGCGTGATGTTACTTAAACTTACCGAAACAGCGAAAACGGGAAGTTTTAAATTGTGATAATGAGAAAAGTTTAAATTATTAATATTAGTTTCTATTTCAAAAAATTTAAATTAATTCTATCAATTGGTAAGTACATCCACTTATCCATATATAAATAGTAATGTCAGATTGCTATTTTGCTTTCAGACTGACATAGTAGGTCTACAGGGGAACCGAGCTCCCAAAAAAAATCGGTAACGCGCCTTTTTTGCTACCTTAACGGTGGTGTGGATAAGCAGTACAACCCAATAAAGAAGCAGAACAAAATAAATATATTAACTTTGTGTGTTTGTATTTATTTCTTTACTTTCTTATAAATTAAAAAGTAAAGTACTTGATAATTATTCAATATAAACTTCGAAAGGCAAACTTTCGTACTATTCGTATCGTTTATAATTATTACATCCCTGGGTGGAAAAGTGGATTGTTTCGATTAGGTGATCTCACCTGTTTTTTGCTTGTAGGACTGTACAGTCTCAAACACCATTTCTAAATATTTGTCAAACTCCATGTCTCATGTATCTCACAGCACAAACTCACTTCAAGCTCACTTTTCACAGCGTGAAACTGGCAACGTAATTTTTTCTTTTTTGTTATTTCATTCTCGTCGATGTACGGCAGCGCTGTTTGACATTTTCGTACATTCAATATTTATATATATTTTTGTGATAGTGTAATGCTGCAACTACCCATCGCACGTACCTTCCGTCCATAGCAACCTATCTTATGAGAGCGCCATGCAAATGAAAAGTTGTCACCGCTCGCCCATACCGTTATTAACGGTTGTCCCACAGAAAATACTCGTGTTTGTATATTCTATTATGGTGTTATATTAGTTGCAGCATAAGATTAGTAATGTGGCGGACGCGGTAGCCGGAAGTTTGGGGTCGTACCAACGTCCCAAGAATTACAGAAAATTATTTTAAATAAAAAATTAAATTAAATTTTCTAATTGCTTAGTATAAACTGTAGGTCCCTCCAATTGTTGGAATAACTTAAAGACGCAAAACCACAAATTAGGTGTAGGAGCTCAGCCGAAAATCGCTTGAGCAGTTACAAAACGCCAAAAATATACGCGTACATATTAGGTCAAGTAATTGGTTCGTTCGGTTTTTTATTGATTTTTCAAAATATGATAACTTTGTGTACATTTGTCCGACTTAAGTCAAATATGCGCCGTTTTGTTCGCAAACTTGATGCCAACTTCATTATACCCCTCTCGTAGAAGGCTGCGTCCCTATTGGCAAAAAACTCGGAGATCCAATTTTCACAGGTCTCTCTTGAGGCCAACTTCTCACCACTAAGCGCGTACGCCATGGGCAGGAAAAGATAGTAATCACTTGGCGCCAGGTCCGGACTATAAGGTGGGTGCATTAGGACCTCCCAGCCGAGCTCCTGGAGCTTCTGGCGCGTCACCAAAGACGTGTGTGGCCTGACGTTGTCCTGATGGAACACAATTCGGCCTCTGTTGATCAAAGATGGCCTCTTCTGCATGAGTGCTGCCTTCAAGTGGTCCAGTTGTTGGCAGTAGAGGGCCGAAAGGAGCGTTTGGCCATAGGGGAGCAGGTCGTAGTAGATGACTCCTTGTCAATACCACCAAAAACACAGCAAAACCTTCCTGGGCTTCAATCCTGGCTTGGCCACCGTTTCCGCCGGCTCACCGCGTTTCGATCACGACCCATTTCATTTGACGTTGTCATAAGTGATCCCCTTTTCGTCGCCAGTCACCAAACGCTTCAGAAATGGGTCGATTTTGTTGTGATTCAGCAGCGATTCTCTGATGGAAATTCGGTCCATCATGTTTTTTTGCGTTAGTTAGTGTGGCACCCAAACATCGAGCTTCTTTTTGAATCCAAGGTTATGCAAATGGTTCCAAACGGTTTTCTGGCTTATCTTTAGTTCCTCAGCAATAAAATAAGTGCTCACGTGACAGTCTGTTTCCACTATTTCCATGATTTTATCGCAATTTTAGACGACAGGCCTCCCGACGCGTTGTGCATCTTTGACATCGAAATTACAGGAGTGGAACCTAGCAAACCACTTTTGTGCTACACAATTACAATTTTTTCAGCCGCTTTGGCTGCTTTTTCGCCTTGATCGAAGAAAAATTGTAAAATTTAGCGAATTTTCTCTTTGCTGGTGTCCATTTTTGCCGAGCGCTCACAATGTACTGAGTCAATCAATCGAAAAACTGACAAACTGACAAACTTTTAGCGCGAATAAACACGTTTTTAGCGCCGTATGGCATGACATGATGCGACACGTAACACTAGTACTATGGACAATAACGCCCTCTCTTAGATAAAAACCGAACAAACTTTTTACTTGACCAAATATATAGTAAACAAAAATAAATGACTGTTCAAACACTAAACTCAGTATACACCCAGGGCAAACACTTAAAACTTTTCGTAAACTCAAAACCTGCAAACTCAGAGTTTTACGCTTGGTAGAAACGCTCTTTTAAAAACAAAGTACAGTGTTGAGGAAAATAATTGTAAAATGATAGCGATACTCCTAATATAACTAACTGCATTCTTTTCGTATAACGCCGGTAATTCAAAGCTTGTTGAGTATTCTGTTATACTTACTGTAATAACTACGTACATATAACCAAAAGGTACTATGCTGTTCATTGTTTAAAAAGTACAAGCTTTCCTCAATAGATCTGGCAGATGGGAATGACTACGCTCGTCCAGTGCAGGTATCTATAACCGTTGAAAACGTTCATTAGGTGAAGGAAATTGTTAACGAGAATCTTCTAACCACTAGCAAAATGGTTACAAACCTAAAAGGACAATGTTCTCAATTGAATAGTTCTTCAACGATACCACGCCATTTGGCAGTTGGAAATATCAAGTGAAACCAGGTGGCTCTCCACCTGATCCTTCCAACAGTTCCATCTCTGGTTCCACCGGCAGGTACTGCATCAAATACTTTCAAAGCTGGGCCCCTTATATTCATTCGTACGATCAAATCAATAATAAATAAGCTAGCGGTAAAAGAGAGTTTTAATTTTAGGCATCATCATTGGGTGAGAAGCTTCTCCCTCTCGTGTCGTACATTTAGGCAATATACACGTAGGTCCATTAGAATCTGTACGAAGATAAACGTTTCCAATAAATCAAAAAGGAATGTCTTTTGTTTTGCATTATAGAACAAAAAGGAACGGAATCGAAAATGACATTAGTCGCACGATCACGCCGACTCATCTCAGACACATCTCATACTAATTGCATTTTTGGATGAGTATTTTCTCACTAATATTGGATGACTGCATAAGTTCGTGCCCGATTTCAAGTGCAAACTAAAATTGAAATTTTTTGAAGAAAGCGCTTTTATTAATCAATTATGTATTCGCCATCATGTTCGGCAATCCACTCCCAACGTTCAACCAACTTACGGATGCCTGATTCATAGAAATCGCGCGGTTTCTCGTTAAAAAAGGTGTCAAGGTGGTTTTTGACGTTTTCCACATTTTTAAATTTTTTTCCATTCAAATTGTTCTGCAGCGATCGAAACAAATGATAAACAGAAGGTGCAATGTCGGGTGAATATGGGGGATGCGGCATGATTTCCCAATTCATCTCCTTCAGTCTGGCCAGGGTCGGTTTTGCAACATGTGGCCTGGCGTTGTCATGATGGAAAAGAACTCCTTTGCGATTGGCCAAAATCGGACGTTTTTCATCAATTGCTTTCTTCAATTCGACCAATTGCTGACAATACTTGTTGGCAGTGATCGTTTCTCCAGCTGGCAAGAGCTCAAAATAGATCAAGCCTCGGATATCCCACCAAATGCACAGCAGTACCTTCATCGGATGCAATCCACCTTTCGACATCGATTCCGCCCCTTCGTGTGCCTGTTTCCATGTTCTTTTGCCTTGAACATTGTTGTACAGGACCCATTTTTCATCACCAGTCACGAGCCGATCCAAAAAAGGTTCGTTTTTGATCCGTCGAAGCAAAGAAATTGCTGTTGATATACGGTCCACTTTGTTCTTTTCACTCAACTGATGTGGCACCCATGTATCGAGCTTCAAAGTGTACCCAACCTTTTTTAATCGACGAAACGCAGTTGATTTGTTGACGTTCAATTCACTGGCAACCTCTTCCGTCGAAATACGTGAGTTATTCGCAATTAAAGTCCTTAGAACATCGTCATCAAGCTCAGAAGGCCGTCTACTGCGAGGTTGATCTTCGAGGTTAAAATCACCAGAACGAAATTTCGCGAACCATTTCTTTACTGTGCGGAGTGCTGGAGCACGGTCCAAATAAACTTCGCGAATATCTTTAGTTGCAGCGCCCACTGTTTTTCCTTTGCGGAATTCGTATAACATAATATGACGCATATGATCTTTTTCGTTGTTCATCTTCCATGCGACTTTTCACTAAGCAACTCAAGTCAAAATGAAGTTATTTTATGCTTGATTTACAGTTCGGACTGTCACCTTTCCAACGATATATAATATGTATATATTTCTTTCACGAGCGCCACTCTCAAACGATTCGTACGGCATCCAGCGGATTCGGGCACGAACTTATGCACTCATCCAATAAATACTTACATATTTCCATTGTATATTATACACGTGAACAATAACAACTACATAAGTGGTCAAACACTCTGCTATTTTTTCAATGTTGATAATTTTATTTATAAAATTTATCAATTATAATTATTAACATCCATTTGAGTACAGAAATTACATACACGTCTTTATATACATATACATATGAAAATGTTATGAAATTTAAATATTTTATTCACAATAATTAAAAATATTTCAAAAACAGCTCACAACCCTCTTTGTTTTCATCTACGCCGGGTAATGTTTTGTTGCATTGCTCGAGCCATCTGACAATATTTGGGAAATTACCTACATTAATGCCACTTGATTCAAAGGTAGAGACAGAGGCGAACAATGTGAAATCAGCTAGAGACAAACTATCATTAGCCACATAAGTTTGTCCCTCCAAGAAAGTATTCAAAAATTCTAGTGGCCCCTCGATTTTGGTCAAATTCTCTGGCACAGGTAGTTGTTTATCTCTAGCGATGGGATAGTAGTACTCAGCAAAGGACGCATATAAATTCAAATCGAAGAACATACGCTGATTGACAAGAGCTCTCTTCTGTGGACACTGTGGGTATAGCGAATCGTCTTTGCCATACTTCTCGGTCAAGTAAATGAGTATAGCACGCGACTCCCATACCGAGAAACCATTGTCGACCAAAGTGGAACGGTGTGTTGTGGATTTAGTTTTATGAATTCCGGTGTCAAGTGTTCGTCCGCTTTCAAGACCAACATTTTTCGATTGAGTTCGATGCCCAATGCTTTGGCAAGCATTAATAAAATGGAACGGCAGGGCGCTGATACGAGTAGAAAATAAAAATCCATTGCGCCTGGAATTATCAAAGATAACCACCTAGTTAGGCGTGCACCTCTCTTAATTCATATATTTATAGGTATACGTATGCACAAAACAATTTTTGCTTTCACTTACCACTTTATTTTATAGAACTAAATCTTACTATGTAGCTGCTTCCTTCTACTCGTCGGAAGGCTACAGAACTGAATAGGACTTCTGAAACTGTCGTCTATTTAAAACATAAACGATTAACATTGATATATTTGTATGCACTCTTAAGCTTGTAATGCACACTTGTACAAATCTATAAATATAAAAAATACTTGTATAATTAAGAGAAAAGCGTGGGGCGCTTTGAGCCATAATTTTCATATATCGATCGCCCCACGCTTTTCTCTCAATTATACAAGTATTTTTTACATACTATTGTCTTAAGTTTATTTCCAAAATTATTTTCAACTTTTTAGTTTGATATTCTTTAAAAACGTGTTTCTTTTAGTGTTTTTAAACTATATTTATTTAATATTGTATATTTTTCTGATTAATTCTATTTTGATTTTATTTATTTTTGTTTATTTTCCCTGAGTTAATTTAATTTTTTTTATTTTACTTTCATTTGTTTTATTTAATTTTATTTTATTTTATAATATTTCGTTTTAATTTATTTCATTTTGTTTAATTTAATGTTATTGACTCATTTTCTCTTTTATTTTCTTTTATTTTGTTTTAATATTTCCTACTTTTTATAATAATTTAATTTTTTTTATTTATTTTATGCTATTTTATTTTTATATTATTTTGATTGATTTTTTCCTTTCTTATGTCAATATATTCTAAATTATTTGAAGAGTAAGGCCACTGTAGATGCATCAAAAAAAAATAGAATAAGGAACAAAAGGTCTTACCGGGCGCAAGGGACTGCTCCGATGTATATTTTGTATGTCTCAAAATTTTTAATGCATTTTCTCGAATCACGTTTTTTGAAGTTGGCTCACAGCCAACCAATATTTTCAATTGACTTTTTTCTTAGACCTTTTTAATATTATTTCCAAGAGAATGACGTACGGAATTTTAAATAACCTAATTTAAACAATAGTTATTAACAATTAGGTGCCGTTTTTTTTGGCAGTGATTCATGTATAATTCAAGGCCAATTTTACGCTTTTCGCCTTCTGCCCCAGTAACTTCGGGCACAAATGTCTTTCAAATATATCCAGCACTTCTAAAAGTATGTTGTTAAACGTGAACTGAGCGAGAAACACACTAGAATCTTTACCTTCCCCAGTTTGGTAAGCGCCTTCAGCAAAAAAATCTTAAAAAAGCATTCAGCTTCTCCAGCTGAAAAATAGCAAATTGTTTCTTTGCGGTGCCTAAAAAGTAAATTGTATAAATTTGCATTAGCTCCAGAAGAAGTCTGTGGAGTATTGCTCCATCCATGTTCCTCTGCCACTAATCTTAATACAATACTGTCTATTTGTTCTTTCAATTTTCACATTTTAAATTAATTCTATATAAATTTTTATTGTTTTTTTATAATTTGCAACGGGTTTTGAAATGTCAAGAACCGACAAACAGCTGATTTTTGACATTCGAAAATCAGCTTCCTGTTCTTTTCCCTTATTATTGTTCTCTCACGAAATTAAGAATGCCAATTTTTTTTCGGAGAGAAAAAATTCCCCGTGAATATTTAGAAACGGGCTTTATATTAGAAAAATTATACCCGGTGAAGCGATTCCCTGCTGAGCCCCGCTCCACAACCGCCAGCAGATGCTAATTGTGAAGCTAAAAAATCCAAAAAAATAAATTATATAAATATTAGAAATAGGTGAAATTTAATTTTCAAATGATGGTTTAACGTCTAAAAAATACAGTTGCTATCGAACACATATATATACACAAACAATTTCCGCAGTGTGGTAATTTTGAAATGAGTGTTCCTGAACTACACGTAGTCTTAATAGAGTAGAAGTGAGCATGAATGAGGCTCAAGTATTTTCTATTGGAGATCAGTTAAGTTTGACTCAATCTTTGCTTGTAGAATATAATCTGCAGCAAGGGTAAGGTAACTTAATATTGAATATACCATTTTTTCTTGGTTTTTCATTTATAATTAATGTATAATTATTTGAAATTCATACTTTGTTAAAAAAAATCGTTTTTTTTTTTTTAAATAAATGAGGAAAAAAGTCTTCGGACAATCCCCCTTTCTTTCAATATTCTATAGGTTGTATTCAATTGAATTTTTTTTAATAAATAATAAATAAGGAGTGAAAAGAGAGTTCGAAATGAGGAGAATGCGGATTGATTCCACAAGTATGTAAGGTACTACTTCCTATTTAAACATCAGGATAAGCTGAGGAGTTTCTCCCTCTCTTATTACCTCAGAGGCTCCAGTGTGGTGAGATACTATTTCCTATTTAGATGCAGCGTAGGACCATAGGACCCGTACGAAGATAAACGTTTGCAATAAATCAAAAAGGAATGTACGAGTATATTTTGAGCTCGAAGTCGTTTCGCTTCACATTATCGAACAAAAAGAAACGGAGTCCAAAATCATATTAATCGCACAAGTCGCAAAAGACTCATTCCAGACACATTTCCATAAATACTTATATAGTACTTCCGTTGTGTGTTATACACGTGAACAATAAAGAGTAGAGAGTTGAATTTATAAAATTTATTAGCCATGACTATTAACATTTATTTGAATACAAAAATTATATGTCTTTCTTGTTATACATACTTGATAGTTTTATGAAATTAAAACATTTCATTTATATTAATCACCAATATTTCTTGAACAACTCACTACCCTCTCTGTTTTCATCTGCACCGGGCAATGTTTTGGTGCATTGCTCGAGCCATCGGACAATATTTGGGAATTTGCTTACATCAATGTCACATGCTGCAAAGGTAGCGACAGTGGCGAACAATGTGAAATCAGCTAGAGACAAAGTATCATTAGCCACATAAGTTTGTCCCTCCAAGAAAGTATTCAAAAATTCTAGTTGTCCCTCGAGTTTGGTCAAATTCTCTGGCACAGGTGGTAGCTTATCTCTAGCGATGGGATAGTAGTACTCAGCAAAGGACGCATATAAATTCAAATCGAAGAATATACGCTGATTGACAAGAGCTCTCTTCTGTGGACACTTTGGGTATAACGAATCATCTTTTCCATACTTCTCCGCCAAGTAAATGAGTATAGCACGCGATTCCCATACCGAGAAACCATTGTCGACCAAAGTGGGTATGGTGTGTTGTGGATTTAATTTTAAGAATTCCGGTGTCAGGTGTTCGCCCACCTCCAAGTTTAACGTCTTGCGGTTGAGTTCAACTCCCAATGCTTTGGCAAGCATTAAAATGGAACGGCATGGCGCTGATACGATGTGAAAATAAAAATCCATAGGTCCTGGAATTATGAAAAATAACCACCTAATTAGGCGAACAAATTATGTATCAGAGGTGGGCACCTCGCTTCGCTTTCACTCACCAGTTAATTCTTTAATACTAATATATTTCTAGGTAATTCTTTCCACTCAGCCAAATGCTACAGAACTAAATATGATTTCCGAAACGGTCGTCTATTTAAAGCGCAAGTGTTGTTAAATGATAAAGAGAGAATATATTGGTATACATACCTAGACGAGTAGTCGCAAGCTTGTAGCGCACACATGTACCAGAGAACGTACATATATGTATTATCTACGTTCTCTGCATGTACCTACCGCAAGCAAATGACGCTACCCAAGAAACAAAATATTCAAATCATTTTTGATTGTAATCGCAAAAGCTAGCATTATATGTAGGCACATACATATGTGTTATTGGGTAACTCATCACTCACCTCAACATTTATAAACCGCTTTGAAAATAATAATTGCAAATATGTAACAAAAATCAAACATAATATTAAAAACAACCAAAAAAATTTTTTTGAGACAATTTCGATTATTTTTAATGGTAAATAACGCAATTTTGGTTCGTTGAGTTATCCACACATACGAGTATATGTACACGTATGCCATAGTTTTTTAACTGATTTATGCACTGTTTGTACATATGCATACATATGTATATGGGATATATACATGTACATATAGCTTATTATATGAAGTTAAATTAGTGTTCAGCGTCGGTGAGTGTTTCATCAGTTCAAGGCCTGATCAAAGCGAAATGTACAAAAATTTTAAATATATTACATAAATTTAAGAATTTAATTATAGGTGCCTCATAAAAATCCATTAACCTTGCAGATGTGTCCTGAAACGTACACTTGTAAGGACAAATTAATACATTTACCAAAAGCAGGAGAAGAAGCACGGCCAAAGCAAAGCATAAACTATTAAGTATTGGATGAGTGCATAAGTTCGTGCCCGATTCCGCTGGATGCCGTACGAATCGTTTGAGAGTGGCGCTCGTGAAAGAAATATATACATATTATATATCGTTGGAAAGGTGACAGTCCGAACTATAAATCAAGCATAAAATAACTTCATTTTGATTTGAGTTGCTTAGTGAAAAGACGCATGGAAGATGAACAACGAAAAAGATCATATGCGTCATATTATGTTATACGAATTCCGCAAAGGAAAAACAGTGGGCGCTGCAACTAAAGATATTCGCGAAGTTTATTTGGACCGTGCTCAAGCACTCCGCACAGTAAAGAAATGGTTCGCGAAATTTCGTTCTGGAGATTTTAACCTCGAAGATCAACCTCGCAGTGGACGGCCTTCTGAGCTTGATGACGATGTTCTAAGGACTTTAGTTGCGAATAACTCACGTATTTCGACGGAAGAGGTTGCCAGTGAATTGAACGTCAACAAATCAACTGCGTTTCGTCGTTTAAAAAAGGTTGGGTACACTTTGAAGCTCGATACATGGGTGCCACATCAGTTGAGTGAAAAGAACAAAGTGGACCGTATGTCAACAGCAATTTCTTTGCTTCGACGGATCAAAAACGAACCTTTTTTGGATCGGCTCGTGACTGGTGATGAAAAATGGGTCCTGTACAACAATGTTCAACGCAAAAGAACATGGAAACAGGCACACGAAGCAGCGGAACCGATGTCGAAAGGTGGATTGCATCCGATGAAGGTACTACTGTGCATTTGGTGGGATATCCGAGGCGTGAGCTCTTGCCAGCTGGAGAAACGATCACTGCCAACAAGTAGTGTCAGCAATTGGTTGAATTGAAGAATGCAATTGATGAAAAACGTCCGATTTTGGCCAATCGCAAAGGAGTTCTTTTCCATCATGACAACGCCAGGCCACATGTTGCAAAACCGACCCTGGCCAAACTGAAGGAGATGAATTGGGAAATCATGCCGCATCCCCCATATTCACCCGACATTGCACCTTCTGATTATCATTTGTACCGATCGAACAATTTGAATGGAAAAAAATTTAAAAATGTTGAAGACGTCAAAAACCACCTTGACACCTTTTTCAACGAGAAACCGCGCGATTTCTATGAATCAGGCATCCGTAAATTGGTTGAACGTTGGGAGTAGATTGCCGAACATGATGGCGAATACATAATTGATTAATAAAAGCGCTTTCTTCAAAAAATTTCAATTTTAGTTTGCACTTGAAATCGGGCACGAACTTATGCACTCATCCAATAGCTCTAATTATGTGTATAAGTGTGCATATAAATGTTACGCTCTCCAAATAAACAAATTATAATTGAAAATTCAACTCTGCTTTGTGTATGGAAGGCGCATCTGTTGCTAAGTAATAGGTACATACATACATACATACATATGTATAGACAATTTTAAGTTATAATAGTGAAAAGTTACTGAGAGAAAATTTGAGAATAAAAGCAAGTGCAAGCGACTGGCTAGCAATTTTTCAATTAGTTTAAGATGTTGCTGTAATATTTGTGTGGCAGTAATGGGGCATTTTTCCGTCTTATTATAGCAATATCATCCGCAAAAGTTGACGTTATTACTTTTTCACTTTTTGAAATAATGGGCCGAGAACACTACCTTACGGCACACCTGCCGTGATAGGTTAGGTTGCAGTGGCTGCCGATCTATCAAGTCGGATGCACTTAAGCCTGACTTAGACACCTTGTGATACTACAAAAACTTAAACCATCAGGTTTCATCCTCCATCCATTTTGATTCTCTAATGAACCTTGACTTTGAAGTCAGTCATCTTCGATAGACCATCCAGCATTAGGGTCCCAAAATTACGAAACCTTGCCCTGCTCAGGACAGTCGCATAAGATCGTCTCGTCCTCTTCATCCACCTTGAAGCTTATTCAGCATCTTTTATAGCGAGCCTCCAGTCTTTCTGCGTGGCGTCCTATCAGACAGTTGTCTGTCAGAACTCCTATAACTTTGGACATGTCACCTCTTTTTAAGGAGTATATATTTCGTGATCTCTTCTTATCCCATTTCGGCCATGTGTGCCTGGTTTTGCGGCAGGCTGAGGTTGAGCTGAGTTTGGCTATAAGAATACTTAAATCATAGGCTGCGGCACTTATTTCTGTTAATTATACACTTGAGCGAGATCACATTTATACTAATAAATAACCACTGAGAGTGTTTCTTTCTCCCGTGGATATAATATAATATATCTATTATATATATAGGTATATATCAATGAATTATTGAAATAAAAATTGTCAAATGCACTTAAGGGCATGATATGAAGTTCACGCTCACGCCTTCTTATAAAGTTCCAGCTTAAGTTAACGTATGATGTCATATATGGGGTTATGGATTAAAGAGGTGGTCTATGGGATACCTGAATGATCGACAATCATCGGTAGAATTTCGAGGTCAAAATTCACACTCCGAAAGATTAAACAAGCGGTTCCGCGAGTTCTCGAAGCTCCTCTCTCCACCAGAATAAGTTTCATTTATCTGATACGCTGATGATAGTTCAACGCTGATGCCTGACCAGGATATTGATAAGTTATGTTCTTCACGTCTTCACCGCACAACAATTGTAGCTACAACCCGCGAAATCGTTGTCCGCCTCGAGCTCGATGTGAAAGCCGATGGTTTAAAAATTTCGATAATTATCCTTCACTCAGCATACGTCTGCA
Source organism: Ceratitis rosa (assembly GCA_037013455.1). NCBI lineage: Eukaryota > Metazoa > Arthropoda > Insecta > Diptera > Tephritidae > Ceratitis > Ceratitis rosa. Next base: position 10,294,151 of record JAWMAG010000020.1, on the reverse strand, counting down.
ATTGCCAAAAAACTACAGGACCGCAGCAAAATCTTCAAAGCGTTAGCCGGCAGCAGGTGGGGAAAATTCAAAGAAACATTGCTGGCAACATACGTGTATAAGGCAATTGGACGACCGGTCGTAAAAAGCGGGATAAAAAAGCTAAAGGACTGGCAAAACACCGTCCTAAGGACCATGAGAAGAAATGTCGTGATGTCACCAGAACATCACTTGCATATCGAATCATCTAAGCTTCGAGTTAAGGAGCATATTGCTTCGCTGTGCAAGTAATTTCTTCTGGCAGACACTTATTAGAAACTGAACCACCATCAGGAGAATCCATTACCAGTTTCTTGAACTCTCTTCCAGTGAATGGCTTCTCGGAGTCAGACGAAAAACTCGACCTGCCTCGAGAGTCCCGCACAATACTGGCGCAATTAAGATCAGTATACTGTACTCGTATACAGTAGTCAACTAAATACCTAGCCATTCAGACGTGATACCCAAGGTACGTCCTGCATGCAATAAGTCCCCGCACGACACTAAACACCTCTAACCCCGCCCCCCCCCCCCCCTTTCTCTCTGGTCCGAAAGCGTCGAAACAACTCATTTCCTGGATCTCCTGTTAGATGTACTAGATCTTGCCAGCTCATAAGCGGGGTTAAACTTGCCGCTACAACAACAGTAACCAAATTTCAAGAAAATCGAACTACAAACTCAATATTTTTCGAATAGGTCAGCTTTTGGTCCACTTCCCGGGGTGTGTTTGCGTCCTATAATGAGTCCTACTGAATATATAACACAAACGAAATTTCAGGGAATCGGTAAACCTGTTTCGAAAGAGTTTGATTACTATCACTGTGACTCGAGAATTGCGTCTATTTATACATACATATATACAAAAGGCTTTATCGTGAATGACTGACGGATCAACCTGCAGCTTAAACCACTGGCCGTAGAGACATGAAACTTGTAGAGCGTATTTTGCGTTTGACATTTGCACCCGATAAGAACGGATTTCCCGGTAAATGGATCTAGGACCGATCTATTCGAAAAAATCTAATTTATTTTAAAATCGTTTGATTTACATGAAATTTGGTTTAAAAGTAGTATTTTGCCTTAATTAACGTCAGGATAACTTTTTCTTCCAGGAAGTGGGTCTGGAATCGATTCGCTGGTCAATGGTTTTGCTTAATATTGTACATGGAGCGTAGCCTATGTCAAGACATGGAGGAATTTGTTTTATTTATTTATGGTTCGATTTGCTTAAAATTAGAAACATAAAAAGCTCTTTGTCTAGGCTAATACATGTAAGACTCTTATTTCCTTTATACGAGTCGCGGGCAAACTCTAGTATATTAAATAATAATTTATTAAAAAAGAATTTTATAATTTACGTTAATCGATTTTTATTAATAGTAAGTAATATTTATTTCCTCTGATTTTAATTCCATTTATTTGAATGTACTCGTATCTGTACATAACGTAGAACTGTACATATAAAGCTTTATTATAATATCATGAGTATTATTAATAAATATCAGAAGCAAAATATGCAATCCGAAACCATTCTTTTTTTTTTTGCTCCGACCACAATTTACTCTATAATCGAGGTTCAGTTGCTTGAACGCTGATAACGATAACAATATCAGAAACTAAAATCAACTGGATTTTTTATTGCTTTCGATTACTGTAATGTAATGCTGCAACTACCCATTTTACATACCGCACAGCCATAACACCCGACCCGAAGAGCATACATGCATAACGACGCTGCTAACAGCGACGAAATGTTGCTGCCAGTGTGATTCCATACTTTTAAACAAATTTATAATTTACGTCAGCGAATTTCATAATTTATATGCATGTTTGAATATAAACGACAATCATATAGAATATAATCTGCAGGAATGGAAAGTTAACTTACTATTGAATATACCATTTTTTTTGGTTTTTACATTTATAATTAATGTATAATTTATTTGAAATTCATACTTTGTTTATAAGAAAATCGTTTTTTTTTTTTAATAATTATGGAAAAAAGTGAACGGACAACCCCCTTTTCTTTCAATATTCTATACGATATATTTCATTAAATTTTTCTTTTTAATAAATAATAAATAAAAAGTGAAAAGAGAGTTCCAAATGAAGAGTATGTAGTAAAGGATATATTCCAGAGTTTTCAATAAAACAAAAACGGTTAATTATTCTTCAACATTTATTTTATCCCCTTCAAAATAGTCACCATTAGAGGCGATACACATATGCCACCTTTTTTTCCAATTTTTATAACACTTCTGGTAGGCCGCTTTAGGTATGGCTTTCAGTTCCTTCTTCGAATTCTCTTTTATGACTTCAATCGACTGAAAATGCTTTCCACGAAGCGACAATTTGAGTTTAGGGAAAAGAAAAAAGTCACACGGTGCCATGTCGGGTGAATACGGTGCTTGCGGAACAATATTTACGTTGTTTTTGGTCAAATAATCGCGTACAAGACGAGACGTATGAGCTGGCGCATTATCATGATGTAGAAACCATGACTTGTTGTCCCACAAATCCTTCCTTTTGAGACGAATATTCTCACGCAAACGCTTCAAAACGGATAAATAATATTCAGCATTAACGGATTGACCTTCTGGAAGGAATTCCGAGTGCACAACACCTTGGCTATCAAAGAAAACAGTGAGCATAACTTTGATTTTCGATCGACCTTGACGTGGTTTTTTGGTTTCGGCTCATTTGGAAGGCGCCATTCAGATGATTGCTGGGCTGTTTCAACGTCGTATTCATAGACCCAAGTCTCGTCACCAGTTATGATGTGAAGTGCATTTCGTTGGCGACAGTTTTGCGTTCCTCTTTTTGAAGAAAATTCAACAATTTTGGAACAAGGCGAGCAGACACACGTCTCATGCCCAATACATCGTGAATAATGCTATGAGCGGATCCATTTGATATGTTGAGCTCACTAGCTATCTCTCTTTCAGTCACACGACGATTTTCCAACACAATTTTCTTTACTTTTTCGACGTTTTCTTCGTTTATTGACGTTGCTGGACGACGATCATGGGGCAAGTTCTCCAGCGATGTACGGCCGTCCTTGAACGACTTATACCAATCAAAAATACGTGCACGCGATAGGCAAGACTCCCCATATGCCTTCTGCAACATTTTCATTGCGTCCGTCGCACTTATTTCATTGGAATAACAAAATTTCAAACAAACATCTTTGCTCAACGTTAATTTCCATAGTAAAATTCGAAAAACACACTCGAGGTTGACTTGTTTATAGTGCCGTAAAAAAAAACTATGTGACAGATCGCGCTCAAATTTGACATGTAAACATATAACAGTCCTAAAAAAGCAAAAAAAAAAGTATGGCCATATGTCTTGTCCTTGTCGAGTTATGGATAAAGTCTCGTTTATATTTGAGTAGAAGGTATATGAGGTACTACTCCCTATTTTAGGATAAGGAGAGGAGCTTCTCCCTCCCTTATTGTATATTTAATCAGGCACTAAGAGCGCCGTGCTGAGGTATTATTTTTCACCTTTACGACAATATTCCTATTTAGATGGAGCAAGGATCCACTCCCTCTCTGGAAATATAGGACCTTTAGACTCCGTACGAAGATGTACGTTTCCAATAAATCAAAAATTAAAGTACATTTTGAGCTCGAAGTCGTTACGCTTCACATTATCGAACAAAAAGAAACGGAATCCAAAATCATATTAATTGTACAAGTCGCAAAAGACTCATCCCAGACACATTTCCATAAATACTTATATACTTCCGTTGTGTGTTATACACGTGAACAATAAGTAGTAGAGAATTTTATTTATAAAATTTATCAGTTATAACTATTAACATTTATTTGAATGCACAAATTATATGTCTTTATTGTTATACATACTTGATAATTTTATGAAACTAAAACATTTCATTTATATTAATCACCAATATTTCTTGAACAACTCACTACCCTCTCTGTTTTCATCTGCACCGGGCAATGTTTTGTTGCAGTGCTCTAGCCACCTGACAATATTTGGGAATTTGCCTACTTCAATGTCACATGCTGCAAAGGTAGAGACAGTCGCGAATAATGTGAAATCAGCTAGAGACAAACTATCATTAGCCACATAAGTTTGTCCCTCCAAGAAAGTATTCAAAAATTCTAGTTGTCCCTCGAGTTTGGTCAAATTCTCTGGCACAGGTGGTTGTTTATCTCTAGCGATGGGATAGTAGTAGTCAGCAAAGGACGCATATAAACTCAAATCGAAGAACATACGCTGATTGACAAGAGCTCTCTTCTGTGAACACTTTGGGTATAGCGAATCATCTTTGCCATACTTCTCCGCCAAGTAAATAAGTATAGCACGCGATTCCCATACCGAGAAACCATTGTCGACCAAAGTGGGTATGGTGTGTTGTGGATTTAGTTTTAGGAATTCCGGTGTCAGATGTTCGTCCGCCTTCAATACCAACATTTTTCGATTGAGTTCGACGCCCAATGCTTTGGCAAGCATTAAAATGGAACGGCATGGCGCTGATACGAGTAGAAAATAAAAATCCATTGTGCCTGGAATTATGAAAGATAATCACCTAGTTAGGCGTGCACCTCTCTGTATTCATATATGTACATACGTATGCACAAAACAATTTTTGCTTTCACTCACCACTTTATTTTGTAGAACTAAATCTTACTATGTAGCTGCTTCCTTCTACTCGTCCGAAGGCTACAGAACTGAATATGACTTCTGAAACTGTCGTCTATTTAAAACGTAAACTTGCCAAACGATTAACAGGAATGTATTTGTATGCACTCGTAAGCTTGAAACGCACACTTGTACCTACCGCACCCAAATCACGTTACCCAACAAACAAAAAATTCGCAAATTATTGTAAATAGATGAATTTTCGTTTGGCTTGTATATATTTTTACGATATGTGTAGAAAAGCATTGCGGGTATTGTCAGCAGTTTTTTTTCGGTCAAAACTAAAAGTTATAATTTTCAACAAAAGTTAATTTTTTTTTTATTTTTGACCAGAAATTCCAGTTGACATATTTTTATTACAGTATACATATTTATGTATTTTAGTTGATAGAAAATAAGAAACACTTTTTTTCAGTTCATTTACCAAAAACATATATGTATGTCATTTATTTTTTTAAATTTGTAATTTAAGTTTACCCTTCAGCAAACGCATCTGATAGCTTTACATACAAAAGTTCGAGAAATACCTAAAAATAAAAATGTCCGTAAATTTGAACTTATTGGCGAAGATATTAAAATTAAATTTTATGACATTTGACCGAAAAGGTGTCGAAGGAAAATCTATTTGCTGACGTTTTTGTATATTGTACATTTGATTATTTTTATTTATGAAACATTTATATATTTTTCTAACCCCTATAGATTGAAGAACAACAAAAAAATATTTTACGAAATAATATTAAATATAAAAAATTCTTTTCTTCCTAATATCATTTTTGAATTGTAATCGCGAAAGCTAGCACTATATGTGTGTGTTATTGGGTAACTCATCACCCACCGCAACATTTATAGAACTAAGGGTAAAAAATAAGTAATTTTCTTTGAGCTTTTTAGAAACTCCGATTATTTTTGGCAATCGAAATTTTGATTCGCTGAGTTATCCACTGTTTGTACCTATGTATAGATATTTATTAAAATGTGTATAAGGATATGTGTTTAAGTAAAGGCATATCTATATAACGCTTTGTAACCGCTGAAGCTATTCTCGGCCGAGCTCCTCCTCCAATTTGTAGTTTTGCGTCTTGATGTTTTTCCAACAAATGGAGGGAGCCGCCTTCGAACGGCTGATGGTTTTTTATGTGGAGCCATTATTTCATGTGGTTGACATTCCCTACCGGGGGGCGACCGCAATTAGAAAATTCAACTTAATTTTTTATTTGAATTAATTTTCTATAACTTTTGTATATTGGTCGCACAGGGATTTGAACCCGGGCCTTCCGAATGGTAGTATGCAATGCTAACCACTCGGCTACCACGTCCGGCAGGCATATATATATCCCTGCAAAAATTTGTGGAACATATGGTCCATTGAAGTAATCGAATTGACACTCCTCTGTAGTGTATTGTTGGACCAGCTCACGTCTCGCTACCAGCTTGCTGCTAGTAGATGATTGCACGTGCTTTTACGATCGCACATGCATTTTGGGCCCAAGAAGATTTTACTCGTATATGTAAAATTTACTGAAATTGCGACAGTTTCGTTTCGTTGATGAGCTCTGCTGGTACATAGAGGACGCGTATTAATTTGAGCAACATACATATGTATATTCCAAAGCAACCAGAACAAATGCCCAAATTCAAAAATGTTATATATATATAGGTATATATATGTAATATATTACTACTATATATATATATTCTGATAATAAAAATTATGTCAGAATGATATTTTTCGTATATACTCCATAATGTGAACCACTGCAGATACTCCACGGAATATCTATTGTAGAGTAGATATCTATTGTAGTAGTAGTAAAAACTAATTTCATACATGTACTTCATGGATTATTCGGATGTTATATAGAGGTGAAGTACATTGTCCAGCCCTAGGACATCGCAGTGTTAAATGAACCATATTTTTTGTATAAATTGTGGTTAGTTTTGGATTACTCCATTGTCGCGTTGTTTGCAGCGTAGAGGCATGCATACATGTCTTATCACTTGAAGCTATAGATGTCACGCTCTCCAAATAAACAAATTATAATTGAAAATTTAACTCTGCTTTGTCTATTTAATACATACATACAGACATACATATGTCTAGACAATTTTAATGTTATGATAGAGAAAAGTTACTGAGAGGAATTTCGAGAGTGAAAGTACTTAAGCGATAAAGTATATAGTTAGGAGATGTGTTTGTAGTTATAAATATATCTATGAAACATTATGCTACAAATTTGCAAAAAAAAAATTTCTTAAGGGTGTATATTATTCCTGCAGTGAAAAGCTAAACAATTATACGAAAATTCTAATGCTAAATACCAGCTATTTGTTGGCAATATGTAGTCTACCACCAACTCAGCAGTAAAGGGAATAATAATAATATCCACCAACAGGCTACTGCCATGCCTACTTACAACTCATAGTCGATGATTCAATCTCATCAAGCACACAACAAAACTTTCCCGGCCGTCAATCCTGGCGAGCCTTTTCGTTTGAAGTTGCTGTACGTGATCCACTTTTCATCATCAGTCGACATCCGCTTCAGAACGGGTCGATTTTCTTACGATTCAGTAACGATTCACAGATGGAAATTCGGTCTATGAAATTTTGCCTAGTTAACTCATGTGACACCCATACTATATATCGAGCTTCATTGTGTATACAGTTCCAAACTGTCTTTTGTACAATGTTTTGTTCCAATCGAGCAATAGAAACAGTGCTCACATGACGATAACACTTGACGATTTCAATTATTTTACCTATATTTTCACCAATTCTTCTTCTAAACCGTGGGGCATCTTTCACATCAAAATTACCGGAATGAAATCGACAAAGACAAAATTGTGCTTAATTGACTCTTACAGTATGTAAGACTAGCGTTTTCGCCTTATCGAAGACAAATTTTAGAATGTAGCGAGATACATATCACTAAGGTCATCTGTTGCAAAAATAATGGATTACTTCAATAAATTTATATTTACTCTAGAACCGAGAGTAAGGCACTGTGTGAACTACCCTAGTATAGATAATAAAATTTCTAAATCTAATAAAAAAGATAAAATCATAATTTTGCTTATATAAAACGGAGAGTATATTAGATAAAGAGCTCTTACCGTAACATTTTCGAGTGGCATATTCGCTTTTAATTACTCCAATTATGCAGCTCGGCCGCATTAGTCGAATGGTTAGCAATAAATACTACCATAAAGAAGGTCGTGGGTTCAAACTATGCTAAACAAACATCCATGGATGCAAATAATTGATTTAAGATTATTGATCTTCTAACTGCCGTCGACTTTGGGCAGGGAAGGACAACCTCTAGGAGTGTACTTTTTTAAAAATCTAACTACCTCTCTATTAATTATAATTTTGTTAAGGCAGATATGTATGGTATAGTCGTTAACTCTTGACGAGCCGACTTGACCCAAATTTCTCCCACAATGATTGCTCCGTCAGATACAGTTCTTGCTCTTCCTGAATGTGCGTCTCACTCATGAGTTGAGTGATTTCATTGTGTATCATGCTTAAGTAGACGAATTCTTCGGCGGATACAGTTTCGTTTACAGTGATAAAAACCGGTTTCGGCTTCTAAAGTTTTCTATTGAGATATTACCCAAAGGTGTTTTTGCGACCAATACATGTATGTAAGTGCATATTTATGTGGCAAATTGTTATAAGACATCACCAAATATTCACCATCATTTCATATTATTCAGTAGCCTGCATTTTAGGTCCTTTGTCTATAAGTTTTTGTCCTGATTTTCGATTTATATATATATATCTTACATTTTTTGGATGTCTTGGCTAACATTATTATTGGTGTTAATGCTGATTCCAATATAGATAAAATTATCTACGATCTCGTAGTTATGACTGCCAACAGTCACGCGTGAGAAGAGTCGTAAATGAGTTGACTGTTTGTTTGAAGACAGGAGATATATCGTCTTGTTCTCCTTCCCTACCAGGCCCATTGGATTCTCCTCTTTGTCAAACTTGGAGAAGGCAGATCAAACGGTGTCAATCAAGCCTGTTGAAGGTAGGTTTTAGTCTTTCTCACAATACACTCGATAGAACCCAATATGCGATATTTAGGAGATAATCCTACGTTAATTGGCGCAGACTGATACCCCTTTCCAAGGATTGGGCAGAGCACACTTAAGTTCCAATCGTCGGACATATTCTGCAGCTCTTCACCGCCATGTTTGAATAGCTTAGCCGTTAATTAGTCGGCTTTAATGTTTTGTTGTTCTTTGAGCGGGTGATCGTGATTCGTCATAGTCGGGTAACGGAACGTATTTTCCATGATCATCAATTGAATTTTCGGGTTCCCCAGAGAAGTGTTCCCTCAATACACCAAGTACGCTCCGGTTTTGAAACGTTTGTTAGTCGACGGATCTCTTCATGGAACTTTCGAGCATCTTAGTTAAATGAAAACACCCATTGTGACTCAAGTCACCATAAAACTCAAGGACCATAAAACTTACGCAAAACCTTTCTCTCGAAAACTCCTAACGCCGACTCATCAGATGTTGTCATCGTCCATGCCTCCGCGCCATATAGCAGGACGGGAACGATGAGGGACTTGCAGAGTTTGGTTTTCATACGTCGGGAGAAAATTTTACTTTTCAATTGCCTACTCAGTCCGAAGTAGCACCTGTTGGCAAAAGAGATTCTGCGTTGGATTTCTAGGATGACATTATTATTGATGTTGATGCTGGTTCCTAGATAGACGAAATTACCGACGACTTCAAAGTCGCGAATGCGATGACTGTTTGTGTGATGACAGGAGATGCCCTCGCTCACTACCAGACCCATATCATTCGCTTCCCTCTCCAGTCTGGTGAAAGCAGAACTCACGGAATGGTTGTTGAGGCCAATGATGTCGATATCATCGGCGTACGCCAGCAACTGTACACTCCTTAAGATTGCACCTTCTCTATTCAGCTCTGTAGCTCGTAATATTTTCTCACACGATAAAGAATCACCATATGCCTATAACACTTAACATCGTTTCTTTCAAATCAATCTCCAGTTTGTAACGTGCGGAACGAAGACGTTACTTAGAATATTTTTTTCTTACTTCTAATTTTCAGTTACATAAAAACAGCCAAATATAATCTACAAAATCTGAGAAAAGCGAAATTCTTTCTCATTAAAAATTCAATTACTATTTTTAGTAAAATGCGACCCAAAAAATGTCCGTAGCAAGAAGACTCGATATGCACGTGTTGAAAGAGCCCAAAGAATTCGCACAGCTGAAATTCGTGCACGAGAATCACGAGAACAGCGTGATAATCGTCGACAAGAAAATGCAGGGTGGCACGTCAACAACACATAGATTCATTTAGAGAACAAAATCGAGAAAATCATCGGACCAGCGCCAGGCAGCAATCCGTGGATCATTTGTTCGTCTTGCATTTTATTATGAACCAGACATCAATTCCTCGGCTGATTCCAAAGTAACTATCGGTGCGTTGGACAAAATATGCAATTTTTGTCAGGCGTTATAATTTCGCAATGAAATACCCGGCATGTGTTGCGCATCAGGAAAAGTTGTATTGTCACCACTCCCTACTCCATCTGAAGACACGAAATTTTAAATCCTGCTTCCAAATGACGTCGTTTGGAGCATAAAAAGTTTGTGATTTGTCATCTGAAAGTCGTAATTTTGAGACAAATTCACAGCCAGGTTATACCAGGTAAGGCTGCTACATATATTTCTGGCCTATGCAACACTTAGTGTTGCCAGGTGCAATCTGACATTTCCATTGGAAAGTTTGACATTTTTTAGCATAACATCACTCAGAACGTTTTGTCATTTAATCGTGAATTGTTTTATTTACAGGCAATTAAAAAATTCATCTCGGCCAAAAAATAGAATTAACTCGTGAACATTTTTGTGAGATAATTTTTCACAACTTTCGACGTGGATTATCACGACAAGAGTGCACCGATGAACTAAAATCTTTGTATGGCTATGAAGCACCATCCTATAGCACTGTGAAAAACTGGTACAACGAATTCAATCGTGGCCGACGCTCGCTCAAAGACGAATTCCGCGAAGGTCGTCCAAAAACAGTCGTTGTGCCAGAAAACATCGATGCCGTACGTGAACTGATAATGCAAGACCGTCATGTAACATATCTTCAGATAGAGGCATGCCTATGCATTTCTCCCGCCAGCATACATTCGATATTGCATGAACACCTGGTCGTAAAAAAGGTTTGTTTTCGTTGGATCCCTCACAGTTTGACAATCGCTCAAAAAAAGGCTGTGTGGATTGAAAATACGAACGCGGTGCTTCAAAAGACGTTTATAAGACCATCACAGGTGACGAATCATGGATCTATGCGTATGAGCCCGAAACAAAACAGCAATCGACCGTGTGGGTCTTCCAAGACGAGCCAAATCCAACGAAAGTTGTTCGTGGAAGAAGCACTGCGAAGCAAATGGACGCCTGTTTCTTCGGCAAAACTGGTCATGTGGCGACTGTTCCGCTTGAGCAACGTAGGACGGTCAATTCTGAGTGGTACACCACCATTTGTTTGCCTGAAGTCTTCGGAGAAATTCGAAAAACGAACAAGAGAAGACGAATCATTGTGCACCATGACAATGCGAGCTCTCACACATCGGCTCAAACCAGCGCCTTTTTGCCGGTCAAAACGTCGAATTGATGGGTCATCCGCCGTACAGCCCTGACTTGGCACCCAATGACTTCTTTGTATTTCCACACATCATGAAAATAAAACTGCGTGGTCAACGATTTTCGTCGCCAGAAGAAGCTGTTGAAGCATTCAAAAACCATGTTTTGGAGGTGTCTCAATCGGAGTGGACAAAGTGCTTCGAAAATTGGTTTGAGCGCATGCAAAAGTGTATAAATCTTGATGGAGAATATTTTGAAAAACCATAAAACCATTTTCGTTGATAAATATTCGTATTTTCATTATTTGGCCAGACATATATATAGCAGCCCTCGTATATATTGAGAAAGGTTGTACAAATCTAAGTAAATATGAACGAGTATGTACAGTTCTACAGTGATGCATTATTTCCTCGTTTGTTTTGATTGCCATTTGAATTTAACTTTCACTTTTAATTCAAATTATAGTGCATATTATTGCATTTACTATACCTACATATATACGAGTATGTAACTAACTGTGTAAAAGCATTTGTCAATGCCTACACACAAGAGAAATAACGAATACCTTATAGGTCAATAACTGATTGTACAATATTATAATTTTCAAAACTGGTTTTAACATTTCTCACAGAGCATACACGAATCAGTAAGAGAAATAAAAAGAGAAAAATACCAATCATCGTCTCAATCACTCGCATGATTTATGTATTTACACGTATATTTTATTATATTTATTTAGGAAATACTGAGAAACTTTATAAAAGTTATGCAATAAAAACAATTTCAAGCCATACTTATTCACCATCAAAAAATTTTTTAAACATCAAACAACCTTCATAGTTCTCTTTGTAGCCCGGCGTAACTGCCTTCATGTTATCGTACCATTTTTTAATATTCGCATACTTTTTTATATCGATATTGGATCCTTTTGCCAATTGTGCAATATCCAAAGTGCTGATCGTAGCCAAAAGTGATAAGTCGGCCAGTGTGAGCGTACTGCCAACGGCAAAATTATTGCCAGCCAATAAAGTATTCAAGAGATCCAATTGCGTCTCCAATTTCTTAAGTTCTTCCGGATCGAATGGGGTCTTCGTTTTAACGGGCATATAAAAATATTTACCAAAAACCATATTAAGATTCAAGTCAAAGTACAAACGTTGGTTGATCTGCGCACGCGTTTCGGGACATTCGGAGTAAAGTGAGTCAGTTTTGGCGTATTGCTCCACCAAATAGATCATAATCGCGCGCGATTCCCACAGCGTAAAGTCCTTGTCCACGAGTGTTGGAATTGTGTGCTGTGGATTGATCTTCAGGTATTCGGGCTTTAAGTGTTCACCAGCGCTTAAATCCACAATTATTTTATTCAATTCGATTCCAATGCAATGAGCAGTCAGAAGAACAGCACGACAAGGCGGAGAACCCGGTAGGTAATAAAAATCCATGCTAAAGTGGAGTGAAAAGGCAATGAAAAGAAGTTCAAATTAGAACCAAATTTCAAATAGCTTTATATGTTTGTATGCATATACATACTATATATAATATAGTATGTATTCTCAATGAGTTGGCCAGCTGTTTATACTTAATTGCTATAATCATTATAATTACAATTGTTGTTGTTAATAGCGTAAGCCATTGTTATTTCACTGTGATCATACCTGTTTTGAAAATTCACCTTTTATATGTACGTAACTGTGTTGTTCCGTCACGAAAAAACAAAAAACTTTATAAATAATATGTACGTATAACCGCAGAGTTGTTCAACGCTCGACTGAATTTCGCTTCATGACTGAGTGTCTATTTAAGTTATTTTCGGTGAAAAAGTTTAAAATGTTTTTTCTTTGAAGTAACCTTATACTTGCTAACTCATATAAACATCTACGAATAATACGTATGTGCACTCGTAAGGTCAATATGAGAGCATAACACCGTGAGAGACTTTAAAACAATGTCTTTTCAAGTCAGAAGGAAGTATTGAAAGCGTAGAGAGTACAATTCGTTTGGCATCTGAAAAATTGTCGTTTGCGTACATTTAGAAATCATCAATAATGCATATACTATATATTTAAGTCTTGGAAATACGTTTTTCATCGGTTGTTCGGCGGCTTAGAATAAACTATAGTTCCTCCAGATGCTCACGACAATTTGGAGGAGGAACTCGGCCGAAAATAGCTTCAGCAGTTACAAAGCACCATTTGCTTGCTAGTTAAGTCTTGCGGCTAAAAAGGTATTATATGATTATTCCACTCAAGCAGACAGGCAATCAAAAGGGCCAGAATTAATTCATCATTCTGATCATTCATCTTATTTTTCTGGTTCTTTGAAATATGGAATCAAAGTTGTAATACCATAAAATTAGAATAAATTTTATTTTCACAAAAGTTGTGATGTAACATTTAATTTGATTCCATAACTGATTGACAGCATTTGACCAATATATTCTGATTTGTGACGTTTGTAATGTCTTTTTCTTCTTTACAGGCGTCGAAACCGCGATTATAGTCTAGTTAACAACAATTGGCCATTTCTTCCTTCTTTTGGCTGTTTGGCTGATCTTTCTAACTCCGGGTACTCCGTCGAAAACTTTCAAGGCTGGAGTATTCTAAACTAGCCAGCGAAGCCACTGTTTCTTGATGCGCTGAACTATGTCAATGTCGCTGTATAATTCGTACAGCTCATCGTTCCATCGGCTGCGGTGCTCGACCAGAAATCCTACGCAAAATCTTTCTCCGAAAAATCCTAACACCGACTAATCAGATGCTACCATCGGTCAAGCGTATCATACATATGGTATATATACCAGGACGGGAATGATGTGTGCCTATTTAGTCCAAAGTAGCACCTGTTGGAAACAGTGATTTTGCGCTGGATTTCAAGACTGGCATTGTTGTTGGTATTAATATGACGAAGTTATCTACGACTTCAAAGTTACGACTGATGACAAGAGATATTTCGTTTTGTCCTCGTTTACTACCAGATTCATTTGCTTTACTTCCTTATCCAGTCGGGAGAAGCAGAACTGAAGCCGCGGTTGTTCTGGCCAATGATGTCAGTATCATCGGCTTATGCCAGTAGCTGTAAACTCTTATATGTAGAAGATTGTTGCGTCTCTATTCAGGTGTGCAGTTCATATTATTTTCTTCTCGGAGAAGACAAAGCGGCGTAGAGGACAGCTCATTTTCGTGCTGTCGAAAACTGCTTTAAAATTGACGAAGAGGTGGTGTATGTCGATCTTCTTTTAACGGGGTTTCTCCAAAATTTGACACGTGGTGGATATCCGGTCCAGGTCTAAAGCCCTACTGATAAGATCCAATCAGCTTGCTTATGGTGGACTTTAGTCTTTCAAACAGTGTGCTCAATAGGACCTTGCATGCGATATTGAGGAGGCTTGTTCCACGGTAATTGACGCAGACTGTGGAGCCTACATTTTTGTGGATTGGGAAGAGCACACTTAAATTCCAATCGTCGAGTACAAAGCACCAATTATACATATATATGTGTATATATATGTAGGCTAATTTACATTTCTTGGGTTCTTATGCTTGATAATATTGATTTTGCTATTCCGATCGGATGAAATTCGGAGCTCAGTAATATTTGTCGATTTTTCGAATCGCTAAAGGATATGGCCATTCGCTAACTGATTTTCAACTATAATCGACAACTGACATTTCCTTTTTATTCAAGTGCAAAAGATCTTCCACTTCTCGAAGCAAACTTCTATCCCGATCTACTTTACTTTTAACCTTAATCAATTTTCAATGTTTGGTCCATGGTGCTGGCAGATTCATTCGCTTAATTAGCGGTTTGTCGAGTAGTGAACGACAACAACTGATATCGATATTAAAATAGTTGAAAATATCCCTAAATTATTTTAACGACCCAAAAATCGTTGTAATAAAATAGGGAATCATACCATTGTTGATGGCTCACTGTATAGACTAATCTACACTACGTTGCATTTTTCCTTCAATATTTTCCAAAAAATCGAAGTACTGATCCCCATGTTCGCTATATAATCGGATTCGAGCATAGATTCGGATAAATCAAATTCGAAAAGATTTCAGAACATGATTTTGCAGTTCGGAGAGGCCTCAAATCAGAGACCGAACGAAACCCAATTTCAGATCAGCCCTTGGAAACTGTGGCTTGAACTATTAGTAGTTAAGGCACATTCATATATTATGCCAACAAAGGCGCTAAATTCTGTTACAACAATAAAAAATTGTATGTTCTGAATAAAAATCCAGAATTCAGTACAACAAAACTATTTTTTTTTAACATAATATTTTTAATTTATTTAAATACAAAACAATTAACACTCATACACATAAATTTTAAAACTCCTTAAATAAAATTATATCTATGAACATAAATTTATAAGCCCAACAATTTCTTATATTCCAAGCATCCTGCCCAGTTCTCTTTCCAACCAGGTAGTGTTTTCTTCAAATTATCATACCATCTGGCAACATTTTCATATTTGCTAAAATCGTAGTTCACAACGTCATATGACGATATTGTTGCTAGCAATGATAAATCGGCCAGAGTTAACACATCCCCAGCAGCATAAGTATGACCCTCTAAGAATTTATTGAACAACTCAAAGGCAGTGTCAACTCTTTTGTACTTTTCAGCATCGACGGGTTTCTTGAAGAGATATTGCGTAATATATGTATCGATGAAAGCCTGGTAAATTGTGCTGCCATCAAAGAATAAACGTTGATTTATAACAGCTCGCTTCTTTGGACACTTGGGATACAACGAGTCATTTTTTCCATATTTCTCCACCAAATAAATGATTATGGCACGCGATTCCCAAATGGCCAAACCATTGTCCACCAAAGTGGGAACACAATGCTGTGGATTTAGCTTAAGGAAATCAGGTTTCAAATGTTCGCCAGCAAACAAATTTAAAAATTTCTTATTCAATTCAATACCCAAAGATTTAGCGGTCATAAGGACAGCACGGCAAGGGGCAGAAGGTGGAACGTAGTATAAATCCATATTGTAGCTGGAAATACAAGTAAATGAAATAAATATTAAAAATTTAAATAAATTACATTTTTTAAATAATATCTTGATGATTTTGATAATAAAAAACACTTTTTCGAACACGCAAAACTAATTCGAACATACATACTCGTATATGTATATTTGGAAATTTGTCTTAAGTCGGTTTATTTCATATTTCATACATACACGTACATATGTATAGGTGTAGCAGCCCTGCAGAGAAAAGGTAGACTAGTAAACAAAAATTCTAGTTAAATACTAGTATTTTGAAGAGGAAATCATACTAGTTTGTTTGTAAACCAGAATTATACTAGTATTTAAAGAACAATAATATACTAGTTAGAAATACTAGAACATGTCGTTAAAATCAGGACTAGTTTCTAGTAAATGAACTAATATTTCGTGGACAAATTCATACCAGTTTGTCGTTTTACAAATCAGGACTCATAAGTAACTAGAAGCACCGGCCACATATTATTAAACTTGCCGCTACAAGATCATCCACATATGATTATGTTTTTTGTACTTTGTTCTATTGTAAAAAATGATGAGCGGTGCTAATTAAGCTTAAAATGAATAGATCGATATTTGATCCACTTTCTAATAAGAAATAATTTACCTTACTTCAAGTAAAGTGAACCATAAGTGCGTTTTTTTTTCTAAGTAAGCGAAAGTAGTTTTTCAAAATCATTCTCAAATCTACACACACACACAAATTTATAAAATCAGTACAACCATTTGAAATGCCGGTATCAATCGAACTAATTGTTGGCTAGAGCGATACAGACTAGTCTGAGGCAAAGTAGCTCTCAACTGGTATGAACGAACGAGTATTTTGACTGGTATATATGAACTGTTATTTAGCTAATATGCAGCTGATGCATAGACTGATTATTGACAGTTCATAGAATACCTCAGTGTTAAAAATACCAAATGATTACATGGGAAGTAGATGGAATATGAACTAGTTGGTGTAAAAGTGGAAGTTACAATAGTCGCATTCTAGTTAACAACTCGTATTTTTCCCTGCAGCGAAGCTTTATAGCTTAAACTTATATTATATAATAAAGCTTATGGTATAAACCAAGCCTGCATTGTATCGATAAAATTCCCGTTAAATAGAAAATTTCTACCGTTTCGGTTGAATTATTTGAAAATATTAACGGTAAAGCAGTTAACAATCGAATCGAAAAGTTGTCGTTAATTTTAAATTTTTTGCAGAAAATGTTAAATATTAAAATTGAAGTGTGCTATTAAATCTCTGGTATGTACCCATTTTAACAACCATTTTCAATAAATATTGATATAGAAATTGGCCATCGTAACAATGGAATGGTCATCTCGCACTATCTCCAACACAGGAGGATTGGTCGCCTCACAACAGCTAAAAACATTTCACACCCGGAGCTCACCAAAATAACTTCTAAATGCGACCACTAACGTCATAACGGACAAATCGAAGTTAAAAATCAAACCGAATTTGAAAAACACCTTTCTCACACACACACACACAATGTTTTCTACTAGTTCTAGGTGTAACCTAAAGTCAAGTTAGTCACAATCATAATCATAATCGTAGTAGTAAGATGCGAGTCACTATTATTTATACATATATCAAGTTTTCTAAAACTCACTTATTTTTCGAAATTTGTTAGATTATTTTTATTTTGAAGTATAATATTGGAATGGTCTGCAGCAACTGAATTCACTTTGGATGAGCATTTTCTTTTATACTAAAATTTCTGTATGGAATGATTTGCATTTTTCTATTCCAAACTAATTACAGATAAACACAAACTTTGGAAAACACAACTTTTTTTTGGTAACTCTCTTTTGAAAAAAAACGCATATGTGTTGAAGAGGATGAAACAATTAAGAGAAATTTCTCACAAACTTTACTACAAATGTTCTTTACAACATACACGTATACAGTTACTCACAGAAGTATTTTGCATAGTTTGCTGTTGTAGACCAAAGTGCTGAAGAAAACCCAGGTTTGTCCATTCTTCGTCGTTTTTTGGAATTGGGTAGTTCACAAACGTCATTAAACCTTATTTAGCATAAAGATTTGGGTTTTAAGGCTTATAGACTTAAGTTAACACAAGAACTCAAGTCGGCTGGTATTGATCTGGACAACGTTTACTTTCAACAAGACGGCTCTACGTGCCACACAAGCAACGAAACCAACGATCTTTTACGGGAAATGTTTCCGGAACGTGTTATTACCTCTCAAAGAGGTGATCGCAATTGGCCGCCGAAAATCTTATGATTTAACACCTAGCGACTACTTCCTTTGGGTCCACGTTAAAGGCCTATTCCAACAAGCCATGATCGATTGAAAATCTCAAATATGCAATTCATGAAACTATTGAAGGCAAACAGCAGTCACTTTGCGATTTGGTGATAGAAAACATCATAAAAAGCAGTGTCAGCCATTTAGCTGATATCATTTTTCATTAATAATGACATATCTTCCTCTTTACATCGAATACATGTTGTTGTTGTAGCGGTTTGACCTAAACGAGGTTAGATCGGTGCATAGAACCGGCTGTCTTGAGAGTGCCATGCTAACCATTCGGCTATTGCGGCCGTCAAGCATAAAAAAATATAAAAAAGTTGCAATTGATAGTTCCGAAAAGTATTTCTAATTCTTTTGATTAAAATTCATTTAAAAATGTATTTAATATATATTCGTATATATTTAGTAAGTAACTGATATATTCTGTCTGCTCTTAAGGGGTTACATACGTCCAGCAGCACCAAAAATGCGCTAAAACAAAAACTGTTTTCAGAAGGGATAACAATAGAAATAAATATAAAGAAATTTTATACAATGTTTATTGGTACTTAAAGTTTATAAAAAAATGTATTTTAATTTTTCTTTACAAAAATTAGTACATAAAATATCACGTGACCCAAAGTACAATGAAAAAAAAGTTGCTCCACGGTCTGCATCATTTATCCTTGGAATGTTGATGGATCTGTAAAAATAAAAAAAAATCTTGTAAAATGAAGTTGTAGTTATAGTCTGTCGAGCCGAATTTTTTAATTTCGAAAAATTTTCCAATTTACGGAATTTAGAAAAAAAGTATGCGTTTTACGTCATAAATGTCACACTTTAATTATGTTCATAAAATTTTTTAATAAAAATATCGAAAATACGGCTCGACAGACTATAGAGAAAACATTTTCGAATATTTTAAAAAAAATCGCATCAAAAAATGTTAAAAACTGTATGAGTTATCATGCAGACCGTGCCGGGAAACTTTTCGAGAAAAACGCGTTTAAACTTTCATGTGCCTCAAACGAAGGACAGCTACCTGTGTGCATTAAACTCTCGTCGGGCGGTCTGATTTTCTACCATAACTTTGTATCTATGGGGAATTTTTACAATCGACTTTCACAGAAATACGCCTAAAACTATAAAGAATAATAACCTATAAAAAAAAAATCGATTTTTTGAAAATTCTGGACGTATGTAACCCCTTGAAAAATGTTCACTCTAAGAGTAAACAATCAGTTTTGCTTGTAACTTTGTGCTAATCAGTACAAATTTTCAAGACAGATCCAAATGTTTTAAAAGAAATAAAAGATAGGTACCATTGGAAGAATTTCTCTGCCCTTTCTTTTCTTAAAAACATCCAAATAAATATGCTTAAACCTTGTAGTTTTTATAATGAGTAGTTCTCTTGTATCCCTTTTCATGTCCGAGTTTCTGTCATTCATATTTTCTTTTTTATATCTGACATCCCTTTCTAACCCTCACGCTCTGTCAACGACTTGGAACGTACGCTTCAGCAATGAAAATATACTTTGAAACATATTATACAAATATATTATGTCTACGCAGCGCTTAGAAATTTGAAAACTTTATAGACTATGCTTACCATAAGCAAAATACTTCCGTGAGTAACTGTATGAAAGTCTTAACGAAAGCGCAATCGAAGAGAGAAAATTTGATTGGCATCAGAGAGTATAATATATGTATGTAAGTATGTATATGTACCTATTATCGGTAATAACAAACGCGGCTAAATATATACGAACAAAATATTATAATAAAGCGGGTTAAAAATCTGCATGCATAATTTAATGCATTTACATATGTATGTATATAGGTATGTATGAATGGATAAAAACATATTTACAGTAAATATGGTTAAGCATTTGGTTGCTTTCAAATATGTATGTATGTATTTATTTAGTTTAGTTACAAATATTAAATAATATGCTAATGGTAAAATAACTGTAAAGATTAGAATTATACCTATTATATGAACATATACGTATACTATAATAAAAACCTAAATGAATCAGGGACCCCCAAATACTATTCGTATGCAGGTAATTTCTTTTAAAATTTTTTCTAAATTTCTTACAGCACATACAGTACTTAATCCAGAATAGCGATGATGTCACGTTGAGCACTCATAACTTTTTTTAAACAAAGAAATTAAACTGTGAGCGCATAAGTTGAGAATCGCTGAATTCTAAATAAGGGATAAAAATATATAGTTTAACAACATACCTTCCTCATTGGCTTGGTGTGTGTGAAGAGAGAATCATTTTTCGTAAAAATTGTGCTCACCGAAGGGTAAGAGAATTGTTTGAGAACCGCTGAGGTAAGCCAATTAAACTAAAACTCAGCTATTTACCTTTACAGGTACAATTATATATATATATATGTATATTATATATATAGAGAAGTGTGTACGTGTGCGACCATGTAGATGAAATATTCGTTTCAAATTATACATAAATACCTATGTATTTACTTATAAATTCATAAATACATACATATATATGTACGAGGGGATTAACAAAAGTTCGGTAAGTTGACCAGAAAAAACCACAAAAAAATGCTTTTTGTATTTATTCGTAATCTTTGTACTTTTTTGCATTTCTCAAACCTATAGATTCCCTTCTGAAGACAGTCTTCAAAATCTTGCTTTTTAAGCTTATCAAGTTCAGCATTAACCGCATTAATTATCTCCTCGTTGTTATTAAAGACCTTTCCTTTTAATTTTTGGAAATAACCAGAATTCACAAGGTGCTATGTCCGGGGAATATGGTGCTGGACGTATTTCTTCGGTCCCAGAGATCGCAATAAAAATACTCATTACTCCAGCAGTGTGAGATGGCGCGTTGTCCTGATTATTTTTCAACAAATTTTCGAAAACTTTTGGTAAGCACTCTTTGGTGTACCATTTTACAGTTGCCGGCTGATCCTTTTTCAGGGGAATAGCAGCTAAAATTTTGGATCGGGTGAAGTAAACTGGCATCATAATTTTTGCTGCTTAGATTTCACGGGTGGGCTTGTTCCTCCTGGGCTCCATATCATGGACAGCTGTTTGGTTTCTGGATCGTATTTATAGAACCGAGATTCATTACCAATAACGACTTTACTAAAGTTTCTAGACTGATCATTTTCGAATTTTATAGTTCATGGTATCCATCGAATAGATTTCTTCTTGTATCCCAGATGATTACTTAATATTCACGATACAGCCATGACATTCAAGCCAAATTCATTACCAATCATTTCTTGTGTCAATCGTGGGTCTTCGGCAATTTTTGACTTCACCAGAGCTACAGTGATGTCATCGGTGGAAAATTTTGGTCAACCTTCTCGGGGCTCGTCCGCTACGGCAAATTTCCGATCTGAAATTTTCGGAATCACTTAGAAATAGTCTTTCAAAACAGTGCAATCGTTCCATATGCAATTTGGCATTCATTGAATATTTGTATTCGCTGTAAATTACGCCGAAACCCGAAGAGAATCACATGGCGAGTTTCTGTTTGCGTTGGTGGTGGAATCTTGTCTGACCTATGCTCAGCTTTCTTGCGTTTTCTCGTCTGCATTTTATCCCATCATTCTAAAATTTGAAAGGAAGACTAATAAAGTAATTGGAAAGGATTTGGTATTTTTAGATTTAACTGAAACAAATTGAAAGTCACCAACTGACCGAACCTTTGTTAATCCCCTCGTATGTACATACATACATACATATGTCTGTGAAAGGTATAAGAAATAATAACGGATTATGACATGGCCTAAACTTATACATAAATATTCAAAAAATTTACTAACTCGTTTTCATTACTATTATAACCATTTCTCTTTTTTGTTTAAGAGCAAGCAAAGAAAAGTTTTAATTTCTAAAACTGAACGAGCCGTCATCTCTTGTGAAGATAACTAAGAAAAACCGGTAATTTCTGTCAACCCCACACGCTGATCGCATAAGCCCTTATGTACCATAAATATAATATTTAAAATTAATTTTCAATTTAACTTTATTTTAATTATAAAAATTTTTATTAGAAAAAAATAAATCTTTTTGAAAAAAACGTCAATTAACACAACTCAATCATTAATCACAAAATTACTTAATTCAAATTCTCAATAAAAATAATTTTATTCTCATCAAAAGTTCTGTGGCATCACTTTTTTTTATTCTATAAAATTGGGAAATTAAATGTAGCTTGCTTATTAAATTTCTGTACATACATATGTATATATACATACATACATCTAATGTATACTCATATCTATTCTATATTACCTAATTTCATGAAATAATAAAGCAACTGCAACATGTCATTATATAGTGCTACAAACATACATACATATCTACATACGTACGAACAAGCGTCAGAGTCACAAACTGCTTTACTCGCGCCTCAATGTTTGGATCTATCCCAAGTGTTCCCATATCAATTATTGAAAGTCATAGTGACTCAGCAAAAACTAAATTTCAATACAAACGCTGTGCACAGATACGCATATATATATATACCTACATATTATATGTACATAGAAATACATGTCCACATACATAATTTGATAATTTCCCAGCAGTAAAATGTACACGCTACTAAATACTTCAAAACTCTATTAACCAGTTTAAAAAGGGACAAAACATTTGTAGCAACAGCAATACGTGTAAGTTTGTTTGGAAAATAATGTTATAAAGAATCATTTCGAATGAACGTTTTATTTTGTAAATTTATAATATTATCCTTAAAATTAATTAAATTCTGAAGTAAAATCATTGCTTTATTAATATTATTAAAACTCATATTGTCTTCCAGAAAAGAGGATGTATATACATACGTGTACGTATATGTACAGGTTGTCCCAAAATTAAGGCAAGATTTTATTCGAATAGAAAACATAGATTTTAGCCTTCGCTCCCTTCTCGGGTCCTACTAGAGGCTAATTGATATTTTGTTTTCATTTTTTATTTTATTTTTGGTGAATCAGAAATTTTCACCACATCATCATTCGTTTGTTGGTTTTATTTTTAGTACGTCACGGCTGAGTTTCATTTTCTAAAAAGTTCTGTTGAACTGCGCAGATTTCGTTGCTCTCCACATCATAACGAGAGTCTAGTGGTTAGAGGTCTTCACTGTGGTGCGTGAGAGTCTCGGGTCGATTCTCGCAGCCGGCAAAATCATCTTTAATTAATTTATTTTTTTACATTCAATATGCCTAAATGAACTGGTATACAACTAGTATGAAGCTGATGCAGCGGTCAGTTGTTAGCTCGTGTTAAAAATACCAGTGGCTTATGTGGAAAATATATGGAAGATCAACTAGTTTGTAGCTAGGATTTTCACCTGCAGGGTAGTGGCATTCGGCTAACTTAGAAACAATCATGTTTCGAAGAAGATTTTAAGTAGCGGGTAGTTAATAATAATTAAATAATTAATAAATAATTTTTAATATGTTCAAAACTAGATGAAAATGTAATTTTTTTATTTATTATTTTACATACATTATATAATTGCCTTGTAAGAACAAAGAACAAAAACTTTTTAATTATACAAAGAAATAAAAGCATTCTTCACATATTTTCCAATTTTTTTTTCTTTTAATTATTAATTTAGTGAATTTCGTTTAAATTGAACTAATTCTGGTTTTTATTCTTTTTAAACTTTATTATATCTTCACGTTTTAAGTAAAAAAATTATTATAAAATCCTTTAAGGCACCAATAACTTAGTACCTGATGCTTTTAGGACTGGCGAAATTTCTCATAAGCTATTCTAGCAATATGCTAGATATCTTTTGTGACCAGTTTAAAATATTATATACCATATACACAAAGCTGGCGTAAACATGCATACGAGTATTTGAGTACATACTCAATAGTAAGCTCAAGAGAGAAAGCTTTTGTTTTTTATTAAGGCATTAGATGATGGTCATCTGAAGTGAATAAAAAGAGTGTAAGCAAATAATTATTTGTTAACATATGTATGTATGTATACAATGTTGGAGAGCCACTTGTTGTGTGCTCGTATGTATTTACTAATCGCATTGCTCTAAACGAACAATTTTCTTATAGAAGACCACACACCGGCCACGCGTTATTGTAGTTTTCTGAATTTCGTTCCTTTTTTATTAAAATGGATATTGTAAAGGAATGGAATAATGAAAAGTCCTAAATAAAATTCAATTAGTGCAAAATATTAAATTTCCATATAAATATTCAAGTCGTTTGAATGTCACAGCGGCTGATGTATTTTTTTCTTAGATATAATTCGAGTTTAGACGCTTTTTTGATACTCAAAGTCTTTCGTATATGTACATATGTAGTGCTGGATGTCGGGTGACGATGTGCTGACATATGACAGTAAGCTAAACGAGGACTAAAATAACGAGCTTGAACTTTTGAAAATTAAAAAACGAACAGTTAATGAAGTATATAATATACAATCTATAATACTTTGTTAAACTTTCGGCTTAATCATTATATATATAATTGGCACTTTATAACCGCTTAAGCGATTTTCGGCCGAGCTCCTCCTCCAATTTGTGGTTTTTGCGTCTTGATGTTTTTCCAACAAATGGGATACCTACAGTTTATACTAAGCCGCCTCCGAACGGCTGATGATTTTTTTACGAGAAGCCCTTTATTTCATGTCCGAAATACACTCGGAGGGGTGGACATTCCCTGCCGAGGTGCGACCACTATTAGAAAATTTAACTTAATTTTTTATTTAAATTAATTTTCCATAACTATTGGATGTTGCTGGCCGAATTAATCTTTACTACATATATGTATAATATGCAGTTGGGGCTTTGCATACACTGAAACGGTTTTGTAGTGAGAGTCTTGATGTTTTTTTAACAACAGATTATTATAAGAGGTTACATACAGTTAATAGGCCAAAAAAAAGCGAATTTTTAAGAATTTTTTTTGAGAAGTCTTTAGAATTTATTGATTCAAAAAGTTTACATACTTATTATGGTATTATTCAACAATATTTTAATCCTTATAACTAGTAAAAATATTTCTCTGGAGAAGAGCTACAGCTGATCTCCAGGAGGTCCTCTGAAAAAAGACGTCTTGCGGTGACTACTCTATCTCTGAACTGGATCATCTGAAATTAAAAAACCAAAAAGATTTCATTAAAGTAATGTTAAGTCTAGTGATTAATCACGAAGGAATAAACAAAAAATTTTTTTTTGTCAAAATGGCGCCTTCTCAAAGAAAAAAGTCGATTTTTCAGCGAAATTTCGATATTAAATTGTTCATAAAAAAAATATTTATCATACATCAAATTCAAAAAATCAAAATCATACATGAAATTCAAAACAACCTTCAGATGTGTCTGATTCACATCATACTAATTTTCGCTGACAACCGGACAACCTTCTTGGTAGGAAAGTATTTCATTAGTAATCTAAGTAAAAACAAATCGAACCTGATTCCTGGACCTGCAAGAAAACCTAGCATTCGTGTTCAACGAAAAAAAAGAAGATACCTACACATGTACTCGAGGTCAATTACTAGTCCACGTCTAATGTATTTTTAACCTTGAAAACCTTCGTTGACACATTTATTTCAAGATCAAAAAAAAAAAAAAAAAAATCATTATCAAATATAAAATATTATTGATATTTTTGTAGTATTTTAGTATTTTTATTATTATCACATAAGCTAGAAATAATTTATAATATTGATACTTTAATAACCTTACATTGTAAAGGGTGGTTAAATTTCAAGGGCCGATGTTTTTTTTTGTTTTGAATAAAACACAAACTATTTAGGAAATTATTGAAATTTTATTTTATTATGATATATTGGTATTACTCAATTATGTATGTAACAAAATATCGGCCAAATGAGCGCCGCGACCTCGGCGGCACACCTCCATACGATGGTCCAAATTTTCGATGACGCTGAGGCATAATGGAGTTTCTATGCCGTTAATGTGCCGAATTATCTCATCCTTTAGCTCTTGAATTGTTGCTGGCTTATCGACGTATACCTTTTCTTTCAAATAACCCCAGAGAAAAAAGTCCAACGGTGTCAAATCACATGATCTTGGGGGCCAATTGACATCGCCATTACGTGAGATAACACGGCCATTGAATTTGTTGCGCAAAAGAGCCATTGTCTCGTTAGCTGTGTGTGTGTGTCTCTCCATAGTTCAAATTGAGTAAGACGGAAATAGAGAAATGTCAAATTAAATTCGGAAAAAAACTTGGCGTTTAGGTGTGGTTCACATTCAACATCGGCCCTTGAAATTTAACCACCCTTTATAACACTTTAACATTAGTTTAAAAATAAGCCGAAGGCCCTGGCAGCCAGTGCTTTAGTTTGTAAGTGGAATAATTATTAATGATTGTTTCTCTTTTAAATAAATAAAATAAAATGATCTAGGCACAGGTATTCATATATATCTACATGTATTCCGTGGCTTTTGAACATTATGGTGGGACATAACAGAGCCGCACAGGTAGTATACCAGCCTGCTGAATGGCTGCGAAATTGGATGCCCAAGAGAAGACGAAGACGATGGTACATATGTTGGCTGGCTATGAAGAAGTTTGAATAGTTATTGGCCGCTTGAAAAACAACAATGCAGCGAGGGCGATGGATTGTCGACCGAACTATTCAAATACGGCAACGAATAAGAGGCAAGCTGCGCCCTTCTGCTGCTTTGCAAAATAAGATCGAATAAAAGCATACCCGCTGATTGGAACCAAAGTGTGCTTTGCCTAATACACAAAAGAAGGAGCCCATGGTAGGCGCCAATTACCGTTGAGGAAGCCTCCGAAATATCGCATTTATGGATTTATCAACCATAAAAACTAAAGGCCACCGTCAACAAACCGATTGAACCTTATCAGTGTGGCTTTAGACCTGGCAAATCAACCATTAACCAGATATTCACCATGCTGCCTCTACGACGCTGACGAACGATATCACACGACGTTTCAGGCAAGGTAATTCCTTATCGTGTTAAATAAGTCACACATTCAATGCTGGAGAAAATAATACGTGCTGAAGAAGGTACGATCTTTTATAATAGTATACAACTGCTGGCGTACGCCGATGATATTGACATTATTGGTATCAACAATCGCACCGTGAGCTCTACTTTCTCTAGTTGGATAAGGAAGCGAAGGATATGGGTATGACCATCCATCTTGGAACCAACATTATGACCAAAAACTATGGAAATCCAACGGAGAGCCACTCTTTACAACAGCTGCTACTTTGGACTGATTGAGCAATTGAAAAATGAAGTCCCCTCTGGACTGACAAAGACCAAACTTTACAAGGCATATACGATGGCAACATCTGATGAGTCGGCGTTTGGAGTTTACGAGCGAAAGGTTTTACGAACGATTTATAGCCTTGTATGATTTGAGAACGGCAAATACTGCAGCCAATGACAATATGAGCTGTAAAAGTTATACGGCGACTTTGGCATAGTTCAGCGAATCAAGAGACATCTCCAGCTTTGAAAGTTTTCGATGGAGTAGCCGCCGGTTGAAGCAGAGGAAGAAAAAGAACTTCACTACTTTGGAAAGAACAGGTGGAGAAGGACCTAGCTGTACTGATATGTTGAACGAACTCACTTTCACCTTTCACCACGCGCACAAACTGCACGAAAATATTTCATTAAACGAAACTAAAAATCTATTTCAATTTTTTTTTGCAATAAGAAATTAAATTATATAAATTTACAGATAACAGATTTTATTATTTTAATTCGATTTGTAATTTAACGTTCTAACAGCTTTTTATACTCCAAACAACCGGCCCAGTTCTCCTCCCAGGCAGGTGCGACCTTTTTTAAATTCTCATACCATCTAGACACATTATTATATTTACTAAAATCATACTTGGCCACTTCGTATGACGACACTGTTGCCAACAATGAGATATCAGCCAAAGTCAACGAACTCCCAGCTACGTAGATCTGGTCCTCCAAAAATGTATTCAAAAACTCAAAAGCGGTAGAAATCTTCTTATTCTTTTCTTCGGTAATCGGTTTTTTGAAAAGATATTTTTCCACATAAGCTTCGACGAATGCCTGATACAACGTGCCAGCATCAAAATACAATCTTTGATTTACAACAGCACGCTTTTTAGGACACTTGGGATACAGACTGTCATCTTTACCATATTTCTCAGCCAAATAGACGATGATTGCACGGGAATCCCAGATAGCGAAACCATCGTCCACTAAAGTGGGAACGGTGTGTTGAGGATTGAGTTTGAGAAACTCGGGTTTCAAATGCTCGCCCGCAAATAAATCTAGGTATATGTTATTTAACTCGACGCCAATCGCGCTAGCGGTCATGATGACGGCACGACAAGGTGCAGATGCTGGAAGGTAGTAGAAATCCATAATTTGTCTGTAAAGATAAAGTCGATATTTGTTATTTTTGTAATAAAATTGTAAAGAAATATTTAATTAAATTAATTAATACATTTTGAAACTTATTTTGGCTATTTTCCCTTGTTCAATTGTATTTGGATAAATTTCGATTTCATGTTTATATTTTTAAGTAATCTACTAGTTACTATGGACACAGATTCCATTAAATAATTTTTTAAAATATAAGAATAATGAAATTAATGAGATTTGGGATTGTAATGAACATAAACTTACATTTAGAATATTAAAAAAAATATATATGTTCACGTGTATGTGTGTAGAAAAAATTTTTCACTTTTGTATATTCTTACCGCCAGAAGAATATTGTAACTGAAATAAAATTGACTGCACTATAACTTTTATACAGTTATTTGATATATTCATATATGTAAGTGCATACATACGTATGTATGTATGTATGTTTGTAGGTGAATGAGAATTTTTCTATATGTATAATATCGGTGACAATATTTTATAACATCTTAAGTCAAGTTAAGTCAATATTGAGTCAATGTCTTCTTTTTGCTATGCATATTTTGAACCTGTTTTCAAATTCTACGTTTTTAGAAAAAGTTTTCGAGATTTACATTCAACGTCCTTACTTTTTTGGGAATATTTGCTGCGATCTTAAGTACACCTTAGTTTTTTTCATGTGTCTAAACGCTTATAAAGGATTGCTTTAAACAAACCTATGTCAATATAAACTCAATATTTTCTAAACAATTTTAAGCAAATTTAGATTTTCAATTAAAATTTTTAGTTTTGAAAATAGTTTTCGAAATTCTATAATTTAAATGAATATAAACGCTTCTGATTATATTGAAATTTTCTAGAAGTTGAAATATATCGTTTTACACATCATTAATCTTTAATACTACAAAAAAAATGAACCAAAAAAAAATGTTTTAAAAAAATTATTTTGAAATTTGTTTTTATTAGACTAAACTAATTTTCTAAAACTGTAACACAACAGGTTTTACACAGTATTGTTAAAATATCTCCGAATACGATTTTTGGACTTAAGATGTTATGACAAAACAGCACAGATATTAATATGCCTTTTATATGTGGCGGCCGCGGTAGCCGAGTGGTTAGCATTGCGTACTGACATTCGGAAGGCTCAGGTTCAAATCCCGGCTCCACCAACATCCAAAAATCATTGAAAATTAATTTAAATAAAAAATTAAGTTAAATTTTCTAATTGCGGTCGTCCCTCGGCAGGGAATGTCCACCCCTCCGAGTATATTTCGGACAAGAAATAAAGGTCCTCGTAAAAAGCCATTAGCCGTACGGAGGCGGCTTAGTATAAACTGTAGTTCCCTTCATTTGTTGGACAAACATTAAGACGCAAAACTACAAACTGCAGGAAGAGCTCGGCCGAAAATCGCTTCAGCGGTTACAAAGTGCCATTTATATATACGTATATATATATATATATATATGAAAACCATTGCCCATTGAATGTATGTAAGTATCGGAGAGTAAAATAATTTATACAGGAAACATTCACGTACGTGGCCATAGCTCGTGGCTGTGGTACTCCTGTAAATAAAAATTTACCACCGTGTACGTACGACGGCGGCTGTAGACCGTGAGCAATCTGAAAAATTTAAATTTGTTCCTTAGAAACTGCTGCCTTCTGCTTGCATATGGAGATGTGTGTATAACAGGGCTGCATCGTAACGATAAATTGCAAGTATATCAGAAAATTTCAATTGACTCTGTTGAAAAATTTGGAAAATCAAAATAAATCCTTAACAGATAATGTTAAACGTCGTTAATGTTAAATCGTTAACAGATAATGTTAAAAGTTAAAATTGAAGTGTGCTGTTAATATCATAGTAGGCAGCCATTTTAAAATTAACATTAACTATGAGTTTGTGCGGTTTCAACATTAGCAATTTCATTTCGATTTGAGAACATGGTGCCGAAGTGATACAAAATCTTTTAAATTTAAATTTTCATATTAACGAAAAGTATGTTGTATAAACATCGGAGCAGTCAGACGAATGGGTATACTGTAAACTAAACATGATACCAAATACACACAGGCACTTTGTGGCTGCTGTGTTTTGTAAATATATTTACATATACACAATGAAAAGAAAATTGCTAATTTCTGCATTGGTGCTACAGTGATAAGCGCTGCAAATTTAGTGCATTATACGATAATCACCCACGGGCTACGGACACGTTCATGAGTGTTTCCAGCATTATGATCTCTTCAACTAATTTAATTGAAGGGTGGATATGCCGTAGGGACGTATGTGTGTACGTACGTGTATGTATGTATGTATAAATAAAAATTTGCAATATATGTAAATAAAAATTAACAGTAGAATATGAGTAGCAAGTAAAAAACTTGAGCGAATTTGCATTTTGTATCATATACGAGTACACATATACGTGGGTTGCTATATATATTTCTGGCCTAATAATGAAAATACGAATATTTATCAACGAAAATGGTATTTTTTTTTTATTGGGCTCGTCTTGGAAGACCCACACGGTCGATTGCTGTTTTGTTTCGGGCTCATACGCATAGATCCATGATTCGTCACTTGTGACGATCTTATAAACGTCTTTTGGAGCACCGCGATCGTATTTTTTCAGCATTTCTTTACACCAATCCACACGAGCCTTTTTTTGAGCGATTGTCAAATTGTGCGAGATCCAACGAGAACAAACCTTTTTTACGGCCAGGTGTTAATGCAATATCGAATCTGAAGATATGCTACATGACGGTCTTGCATTATCAGTTCACGTACGGCATCGATGTTTTCTGCCACAACGGCTGTTTTTTGACGACCTTCACGGAATTCGTCTTTGAGCGAGCGTCGGCCACGATTGAATTTGTTGTACCAGTTTTTCACAGTGCTATAGGATGGTGCTTCACAGCCATACAAAGATTTAAGTTCATCGATGCACTCTTGTTGTGGTAATCCACGTCGAAAGTTGTGAAAAATGATCGCACGAAAATGTTCACGAGTTAATTCCATTTTTTGGCCGAGATGAATTTTTTAATTCCCTGTTAATAAAACAATTCACGATTAAATGACAAAACGTTCTGAGTGATGTTATGCTAAAAAATGTCAAACTTTCCAATGGAAATGTCAGATTGCACCTGGCAACACTTAGTGTTGTCTAGGCCAGACCTATATATAGCAGCCTACGTACATACGTTTGCATCTGAATACTTCTGTCTGTCTGTTGTTGAGAATGCGAACATCTCCACAATTGCAAAAAAGATCAACTCTCTGTGTGCACTGCAAAGAGCTTTACTGGGTATTTTCCTTTATGTGTTCGCGATTACAAATATTATATGTATTACATTATACATAATTATCAATGACACTTATTGTTTTTTTTTTATGAAAATTGTACACAGACGAAACTTCATATTTGTTTACTACATTCTCTCACGTTCAATTATACAATTTACGCTTTCATTTATTAAAAGGGTAGGTCGCAAAATTTTTAAAGTTTCTTCGATCTACAGCAAAATCAAGGTCAATTTCCCTAACATTAAGCTAAAAACGCATCTTGCAAATGAACAGTTATAAAATCGGTTGGGAGACACATTCACTTTTACCTGATAAGAGCGAAGAGTGCATAAAACAGTGATTTAGGTTATTATTTAATGGGTTGGAATTTGGCCGTGGATCCATGAGATTAATATTCGTCCTTTCGCTGACGATCGTCAATGTTCATCGTCAATTTCAAGCAAAGCAGACGAAACGTTGGGAATTGAGAAAACGCGGAAAAACTGTACGCAGGAAAATCTCTGTTTTGGGAAGTTTACCAGGACTGTTAGTTGAATTTTCGATTAAGAAAACACTTAATTTTCAGAGGAATCTCAAAATTTTTTTATTCAAAGTATTGACCATTGGTTTCTACACATTTCGCCCATCTCTCAGGCAAATTATGGATACCATTCCAAAAAAACTTTTTCTCTTTCGAGGCAAACCATTCGACGAGCCATTTTTCGACTTCTTCAAAATTAGCGAAGCACTGCTCTGCAAGGGAGTGTCCCATCGATGCGGAAAGGTGATAGTCGGACGGGGCGAGGTCTGGAGAGTACGGCGGGTGTGATAATATTTCCCAATTAAGTGATTTTAATGTGTCTTTCACCAGTTTAGCGGTATGAGACGGCGCGTTGTCCTGTTGCAAGATAACTTTGCCATGTCTTCGGGCCCATTTCAACCGTTTTTCGACCAACGCATGATTCAAATTGTTCATTTGTTATCTGTAGCGATCCGTGTTCACCGTTTCACCAGGTTTTAACATCTCGTAGTACACCACACCACACTGGTCCCACCAAACACAGAGCATTGTCTTACGGCCAAAGCGATTTGGCCTTGCAGTCGATGGGCCAGCTTCACCAGGAGAAAGACATGATTTTTTTCGCTTCGGGTTCTCAAAATAAATCCATTTTTCATCCCCCGTGACAATTCGATGCAGAAAAGATTTCCTTTCGAATCGTTGAAGCAGCATTTCACAAACGGTTTTTCGATTTCCCATTTGTCTATCGTTCAGCTGGTGTGGCACCCATTTCCCATACTTCTGGATCTTTCCCATGGCTTTTAAACGTTGGCAAATTGCTCCTCGAGTCACATGGAGTGTTTCTGCCAATTTTTGTTGCCATTGGGTTGGACCAACATGCAATTCCTCGTCTTCGAACTTTTTCGCTGCACCAGGATGTTCATTGTCTTCCATTCCATGTCTCACATGTTCTAATCACTGGAGCATGTTCACCATAAGTTTCTACCAGCAACCGGTGAGCTTCAGCTGCTTTTTTCTTTTGATGAAATAAGAAAAGCAACGAATGCCGCAAATGCGATTTACTTGGAACGAAACTCGACATATTCACTGAGGTAAACAAATATGACGCTATTATTTTGGCGGAATGTGACTTGCGTATTTTGTATGTTAATGTCAATAGAAAAAAATTACATACATGCCAAATCATAGAAATTTATACATATTGCTAGCGAAATCTACTAGTAAAACCGGCAACCTTCAACAAACACACCTGTTATTTGTGAAATCATGGTTTTTCAGTTTATTGTCATATTTTTGATATTCGAATCATATATTCAAGCTGTGAAGTTTGCTTAAATCAATAAACCGGATTTTAAATAAAAAAATGGCATAAGAAATGTTCTTTTCAAGCTCAAGCGATAAAGAAGACACAGTCGTAGACTGTGGCAATCATTCTGGAATATGTGCTACGCGAAGTGCCGCCAATTGGCACTTCATCTACTGATGGAACATCTACTCGAGAAGATTCCTCGTTTGACAAATCAAGAACTCTCCTGAATCTGTTGGCGTATTGTTGCTGTTAATGTTGCGCTGCGTTTCATTGTTATCTTCATTCACACCAAATATAGCACCAGCTGGATTTAACAGCTCTTCGAATCCCATTTACAACAGATTCTTCAAGAATAGTCAATACCATCTGGTTGTAACCTCTCCGCCGGTTGCTCTTGACTCTTTCTTTCTTCATTTGGAAATAAAATATGTAGCCATTTTCACTGACGATGACGGCATTCCGCCCGAGGCCCATTATTTTCTTATTTAGTCTTGTAAAAAGCTATCCATTATTTTTATATTAATTTGAAGGCTCTATTTGCCATAGTCTGAATTATGCAATTTATATCAAATATGTTCGGTAACTTTTTGTCATTTTGATGGTAATGTCTCTTAAAAATCCTTGCAATCACTTGATGTCAGCTCCCAACTATAAGGTGGTTGCATTAGAACCTGTCAAACAAGCTTTCGGTGTTTCTGGCGAGTCACTATCGAAGTGTGTAGTCTAATGTTGTCCTGAAGAAGTACAGTTCCCCTCCTGTTGGCCAAAGCTGGGCGCTTCTACGACCACAATCATTTTCATTTCACGTTACTGTAAGTGTTATCATCCACTTCAGAAATGGGTAGATTTGTTTACTATTCAGCAGCGATTTGCAGTCAATAAGATATTTTCTAATTATCTCATGTGGCAATGTTTAGCTAATGGGTAATCGAAACAGTACTCGCATGATGGTCAGATTAAACGGTTTCCATTATTTTAACAAGCCGAATAGAACATCGCTCGGTAGTCTGTTGTGATTGCAGCTTTTCGATGTCGAATCTTCCTTGTGTTTGTTGACGGACGTTCTTTGATAAATAGAGGCGTGTGCTTATCTTCGCCGCGACAAGATAGTGGATACATGTCTTCCATCTATCACATGATCGATCTGGTTGAGAGTTTTTCGCTCTGGAGACAACCAGGAAGCTTAGTGAATTTTCTTGTGCACTATTGCTACAGACAATAATATTTCGGGCACCGGCGAAGTCGATTAGACTTAACCCATTTGTGGATGTTTCGTCGGGGAGCCTAAATTTTCCGACAGTTGTGCCGAAGATACCTTCTTTGGGCACCCTGGCGTTGAAGTCGCTAAGCACAAGTTTAACATCGTGGCGGGGGCAGCGTTCATAAGTATGCCCGAGGCGTTCGCAAAAGGCATCCTTGGTCACTGTAGTTCACCGAAAACGGTAGTAATAATCATTTCCATGGCCAAGCCATTCGTATGTAGTTATTATTCCTAGCACGTCACGGGTAAGTCTAATTTCCTGATAACCTCTGTTGAAGTACGCAGTATTTCGTCGTTTAATTCATCGTCTCGATAGCCGAATTTATGGAGAAAAAAAAGGTTAGGGCGAAAGGGCAAACTAGTCAAAATCTAGTTGACAACTAGTATCTGTAAACGAGTCCAGTCTTTTATTTAAATAGTCCCGCGCCGGCACAGTGAGTGAGATATGAGAGATATGTACGTGAGATACATAGATCGTAGATACATAGCATGCACAAATTTGCATATAAATAAGCATTATCTTTCATGCATCGTTATTCATAAATAAATATTCATATATATTCGTTTTAATTTTTATTTGGTGACTATAGCCGAGATACCAAGTGGAGTCAGGACGTGAGGTGGAACTTGCAGAGTTTTTCGAGAGAAGACTTTCCTTGCGACATACCCTCGGTTTGCTTCGCCCCGTAGCCAGAGTTTAACCTGCCACGCAAGGCGAAGCAGGTTTTATGTGAATCAGCCCTTACTCTTCAATTGCATGCGGTGTCTAAGGGACACCATTTTCCAAAAGGGGTATTGTTTTGGATTTCAATACTGCTATTTAACGGACAGATTGTCTACAAGTTATGACCGTCAAATTAAGCTCCTATTCACTCGTTGGGCCGATTTTGGATTATGGTTTCCTCTATATAGAATATAGACTATCAAGCGAATCTATGTATATCAAATTCAACGGTGTAGTTCATTAAATACATGCCCTTATAGCAGATTATACCTTCTAAAGGGTGGTGCATTCCGAAGTTCCCCACTTAAAAAAAAGCACGGGAAATTCAAATCGAAAGAACATTTTCTGGAATTTATTTTTTGAAGATTATCTCTTTCAAATGTACACCGCGGTCACGTCTCGGATAACCCCATCCGTTGAGTCCAATTTTCGATGACTCGTTCTACCAATTCCATTGGTAACTGGAAAATAACACGCGGGATGTTTTGCTCCAAGGCCTGAATCGAAGTCTAACGGCCCAAAACGTGAAATTATCTACTCACCGAAGTGTTCTCTCAATAAATCCATTGATTGATGCGATGTGTGGAAAGTGGCACCGTCCTGTTGAAACCAACTGTCGCATAAATCTCGAGCTTCAATTTCAGCCAGCAAATAGTCGGTTATCATGGCGCGATAACTGTCGCCATTGACGATGATTCCACCGGCAGACAATACCAAACCGTTGTTTTTTCTGGATGAAATGGCAGCTCTTGAATATCTTCAGATTGCTCTTCCCGTAATCCCGTAATTTTGCTTGATTACGTACCCATTGAGG
Source organism: Ceratitis rosa (assembly GCA_037013455.1). Classification (NCBI taxonomy): domain Eukaryota; kingdom Metazoa; phylum Arthropoda; class Insecta; order Diptera; family Tephritidae; genus Ceratitis; species Ceratitis rosa. Next base: position 10,257,229 of record JAWMAG010000020.1, on the reverse strand, counting down.
CAGAAATGGGCCTCATCGCTGAACAAAATTTGGGTCGAAAACGTCGGATCTTCTTGGAACTTTGTCAAGTGCCATAGAGCGAAGCGATATCGCTGTAAGCTGTGTTTTCTACGCTTTAAATTCAAGATCTCGACGTAAATTTGCCAAGTCGTTCCATACGTCAGTCCGAGTTGCTGCGAACGGCGCCAAATCGACTCTCCATAGTCTTCATGTACACTCTCAGCTACAACTGCTATATTTTCTTCACTGCGTGCTGGACGTGGTATATTCAGTCGAATATTACTCAATAATGAATGTCTTTAGACACGACTCAAGCGAGAAAAAAGTACCTCTACTTGGATCACCTGCTGTAGTCAGTTTAAGGAAAACGCTTGTTAAGAAGAAAGATATTTTCACCTTTATTTGCAAGTGGCTGGAAAAGGCTCTACTGAAGAAATTTCAGCTTACATAGCCGCATACGTTTTGAGGAGAAACCAAATTCGGATTTAGCAACGTAGAGACGGTCTTAAATCTTCCACACGTTCCTCCGACCATATTCTGCATAGAGACACACAGTTTTTCAGTTTCTCGATGCAAACGCTTGTGGTATGTACGAGTATACTTAACCGGTATAAGTTACCATAGTCACGCAAAAGAAATACGAAAGAGCGACGCAACATTAGATATCAGAACATTTTGAATACATCAATTGTGAAATATATACCTACATACATATAAACATATATAGGTATGTACACGAGTTTTTGCTAATGCACTTAAGTGTGTTTAAACCATTATTTTGTTTTTAAGTTGTTTTGTTTGTTCAAATGTATGAATATAAGTAAATATAATATAAACATATTTACGAATACTTACCGGTAAAACATATAAAAAAAACCGGAGACTAAACATAAAGCTAACCCGAGGCAGATATGTATGGTGTAAGAGAGTGACAAACGACCAATTTGTATAATTGTATACACAACTATATATTTATATATACATATATACGTTTATACATATGAAAATAGGTATGTATATTTACACTCAAGTCATACAAACACGTAGTGCTTAACAATCAAACAAAAATTGTGTACATACAAACATACATTCATACATCGTTAAATAATGACGAAGGTGTGATAACATCAAAGCGCTAAGTCAAACAAGTGAAATTGCACTCTTCATGTTAATATACTCGCATATTATGCACATACATATATATGTACTATACGTACATATGTATACATATGTGTTTAAATTATTTCAGTTAAATTATCTATTCACATCATTCAGTTCCCACTGTATATGTATGTATGTGGGTATACATTCAAATATATTTAACGGTGCGTCAAATAAAAGTAGAATAATCTTTCATATGTACATACAATAAAAGTACACATACTAATGTATGTACCTACATAGTATATATGCACACAAAATAATGTGTATAAAGATATGAGTTTATCATAAGCGTAATTACTTTTTGATAAGATATTTTATAAATGCTTACGAGGGGATTAAAAAAAGTTCGGTTAGTTGGTGACTTTCAATTTGTTGTTGCTAAATCTAAAAATATCAAATCCTTCGCCATTACTTGATTAGTCTTCCTTTCAAATATTATACTGGACACGAGAAAACGCTAGATAGCTGAGGAAATGTCAGAGGAAATTCCACCACCAACTCAAACAGAAATTTGCCATGTGATTCCCTTCGGGTTTCTGCGTAATTTATAACCAATACAAATATTCAATGAATGCCAATTTGCATATAGATCGATTGCACTGTTTTCAAAGATTATTTTTAAGTGACTCCGAAGATTCCAGACCAGACAGTTTTCCGTAGAGGACGAGCCCCGAGAAGGTCGACCAAAATCTTCCATTGATGACGTCACTGTAGCTCTGGTGAAGTCCAAAATTGCCGAAGACCCACGATTGACACAAAAAATGGTCGCTAATAAATTGAGCTTGAATGCCATGGGTGTATCGCGAGTATTAAGTAATTATATGGGATACACGACAAAATCTGCTCGATGGGTACCACAAATTAGGCTCAAAAATAAGATCGATTGCATTTTGCTTAAACAAATTCAAAAATGGTCGGACTACCAACTTTAGTAAAGTCGTTACTGGTGACGAATCTTGGTTCTATAAATACAATCCAGAAACCAAACAGCCGTCCATGGTATGGAGCCCAGGAGGAGCACACCCACCCGTAAAATCTAAGCAACAAAAATCAGCAGTAAAAGTAATGAAGTCAGTTTACTTCACCCGATCTAAAATCGTAGCTACTATTCCACTGGAAAAGGGTCAGGCGGTAACTGCACCTTAGAGTGTTTACCAAAAGTTTTCAAAAATTTGTTGGAAAATAGGAAGAAAAAGGACTTGTGGCGCTACTTCTTACATCAGGACAACGCGCCGTCTCACACTGCTGAAATAACGAGTAATTTTATTGCGTTCTCTGGGACCGAAGAAATACGTCCAGCACCATATTCCACGGATTTAGCACCTTGTGATTTCTGGTTATTTCCAAAAATTAAAAAAAATTAAAAGGAATGGTCTTTAATAGCAACCAGAAGATAATTAATGTGATTTATGCTGAACATGATAAGCTAGGTTTTGCAGACTATTTTCAGAAATGGATCTGTAGGTTTAATAAATGCCCATTATGAAGAGAAGATAAAAGAGGACGAGGATTACGAATAAATACAAAAATCATTAATTTTTGTTTTTTTCTGGTCAACTTATCGAACTTTTGTTAATCCCCTCGTACAGTTGTACATACATACATATGTTAACTTGCCGAGTGGTTAGCAGATCGTACAACCATGCGGAAAGTTGTAGGTTCGAATTCTGGCCAGACCAACTTTCAAAGTTATAGAGAAATAATTTTTCTAACTGCGGTCACTCCCACTACTGTTTAATTTCTATATATCGAAGTTCCCTCCACCCCCAGAAGAAGTTTCCCTAACCTCGGGTCGGGGCCAGCATATTGATGACCTATGTTCAAAAGTGAACTGCTGCCTCGCCTATCTTTCCCACTTCTTCCCTGCAAGACAGCTGCGAATGCAACCGACCAAATCCTCGGCTACCCTCTTCACCAGCTGGACGAAGAAGTACAAGCTGGAATTAGACGTGAAGGTCGATGTCCCAAAAATTCCGACTGTAAACGACCCAAAGATATTGGGAGTCACATCCGATAGCTTGCACTCCTTCACTCCGCACACAATCGCAATTGCCGCAAAACTCCAGGGCCGCAACAAAATATTCAAAGCGCTAGCTGGCAGCACCTGGGGTAAAGATAAAGAAACCTTTGCTGGCAACCTACAAGGCAATTGGCCGGCCGGTCGTAAGCTATGCTGCGCCGATCTGGGCCCTGGAGACGAACAAGACGCATTTGAGGAAATTACAGGCATGCCAAAACACCGCCCTTAGGACCGCAGCCGGAGCATCACTTGCACAGCGAAACATCAATGCTACGAACCACCACCAATTGGAGACAACGAGCTCGAGCTGCCTCGAGAGACCCGCGATTCAAAAAGAAGCTCGATGTTTGAGTGCCACACGAGCTAAGGCAAAAAAACATGAGGGACCGAATTTCCATCTGCGAATCGCTGCTGAATCGCAAAAAAATCAACCCATTTCTGAAGCGTTTGGTGACTGGCGATGAAAAGTGTATCACTTACGACAACGTCAAGTGAAATCGGTAGTGGTCGAAACGCGGTGAGCCGGCGGAAACGGTGGCCAAGCCAGGATTGACGGCCAGGAAGGTTTTGCTGTGTGTTTGGTGGGATTGGCAAGGAATCATCTACTACGAGCCGCTCCCCTATGACCAAACGCTTAATTCGGCCCTCTACTGCCAACAACTGGACCCCTTGAAGGCAGCACTTATCCAGAAGAGGCCATCTTTGATCAACAGAGGCCGAACTGTGTTCCATCAGGACCACACGAGGCCACACACGTCTTTGGTGACGCGCCAGAAGCTCCAGGAACTCGGATGGGAGGTCCTAATGCACCCATCTTATAGTCCGGACCTGGCATCAAGTGATTACCATCTTTTCCTGTCCATGGCGAACGCGCTTAATGGTGAGAAGTTGGCCTCAACAGAGGCCTGTGAAAATTGGCTCTCCGAGAGGGGTATAATAAAGTTGGCATCTCGTTGGCAACAACTTTACGAACGATTTAAATCGGACAAATGTGCACAAAGTTATCATATTTTGAAAAATCAATAAAAAACCGAACGAACCAATTACTTGACCTAATACGTGGTTCATAGTATGTGCTGTGAGTGTTGCTACAATTTCGGCACAAAAAATATTATCTCTGCCCCTTAATCTTTAGAAATTTACTATGATTGTTCTACCTATAGTTTTTTCAAATAATTTTAATTTAAAACTAAAGAAATTTCAAAAGTTTTCAGAGAACAAAATACTTTTTTGAAGTTTTATCAAGTACATACGAAGACATATTAGGAAACGAATTTTCCCATGTTAAATAAATATTTCAATATCCCAAAGATTCAAAATTAAAATGTTATTTTCTTGAGTATGCTGTGAGATTTCAGTAGCATACTTTTCAATAGCTATGATTCTTATCGATTTATATAATACATACACATATGTATACATATATATGTATACATACGTATATGAATTAAGCTTTTTAGATTGTTAAATAATAATGAGTGTCGAGTTGTATCGACAAAAGTATCGCCGGCGTGTCGAATAAAAAGAAAAAAAAGAGGGTTGTTAGAGTTTATACTTTATAAATATATTTATTTATAAATATGAATGCATATGTGTATGTGTATATAATTCACGTTAATTGTTTTGTGTAACAATTTTATACTTATTGGGTAGGGTTAGTAAATTTAAGATTTAGATATGACCTGTGGGTTATGTTTCCAACGATGTGGTTGTTGTTGTGTGGGTTTCACTTCACTTTCACTGCTTTCACCTTTGTTTGTTTTCAAAAAACTGAAAACATTATTCGCATGTTGGCGCTGTTTGGTATTTTTGCATTGTCCTCTTGTTCGTTTTGAGGACAATGCAGGGATGTGTTTATTGGGCATAAACAATGAGTGTGGCGTAAAATAATGATCGGCCAACACAGGTACTTATGTATATATGCAATTGTTATTAATATACGTATTATATATAATATTAAAATGCTTTGTCATCTTTAATTTCGTCATGAATCGAAATTATGAAAAGTATGTGATATCATCTACGATGTATGAATGTAGGTATATATTAAATATAATTTGCAGAGAAATATACCTACATAAATACCCTGCAGGGAAAAATACTAGCTGTTAACTAGAATCCAACTAGTTTACATTTTTACATCAGAACTAATTTGCTTCAGACCAGTCTGTGTTCGTACTAGTCAAAAACAAGTTCGATTGTTTCGGATGTTCAGGTAGATTTGAGAATGGTTTTGGAAAATAACTTTCTTTGAAAAAAAACGCACTTCCGGTTCACTTTACATGAATTTTGGTACAATATTTATTTCCAAGAGATGGAGATGAATCGATCGATGTGTTTGAAGCTTAATTAAGACTGATCATAATATTTTACAATAGAAAAAAATATAAAAAACCACAATAAATTATGGTTTTTGTTGTAGCGGCAAGGGTAAAAATGTGTGGTCAGAATTTCTAATTACTTTTGAGTTTTGTGTTTTTTTTTTGCAAAACGACAAACTGGTATGAATTTGTCCGCAATTTGTCCAATTCAGTCTTCCAAAAGATATTGAAAGCCAAAAGTGTTTTTAGCTTTCCCGTGATGTAGGGAAAATACTGCGGTATTGATATGAAGATGGAAGTTGAGCTTAGGGTTCATCATAATCCCAAATCAAAAAAGTTGTACCTACATTTGTTCTGGACTATACGTGTAAGCTATTAATCGTATAAATAGAAGATTGAAGAAGTCGTTGCGACAACAAATAACTAAATTGTTTAGATCTGTTTGTAATAAATGTCTTCCGTCTAAAGAGGTATATGACGGAAGATACTTGTATCTTTATGAATAATAAAAACAGAATAGGCGCGAACTTTCTACTTGAGGAACCCATGTTTTGTTACTAAAATACGAGGAAACCCATTGGAGAAATTTTTGTTGAAATCCAAGAAGTCTTGCTTATGAATGAGAATTGAGTGATTAACCCTATGTAATACTTTATTGAAGTCGGTGCAGATAACGTCAGTTTGTTTATTATCTCTAATGCCTTTATAGTAGGTATATGACACAGTTTCAAGCAAATTTTTTAAGCGTAGATTTTTTTTGAAAAACCCCGTGTTGGGAATGAAAAGTCGTTGACGGGATTGAAAACCTTATCTGACTACCAATGATTGCCTCAAAATAACTTGTCAGCCATTCAGGAAGCTTTTAATAAACATAAATGAATTTGGAACTTCTTCTTCTTCTTTATTGGCATTGGCACCGCTTACGCGATTATGGCCAAATCAGTTTTAGCGCGCCATTCATCTCTTCTTTTCGCTGTTTGGCGCCAGTTGGTAATACCAAATGAAACCAGGTCGCTCTCCATCTGGTCCTTTCAACGGAGTGGGGGTCTTCCTCTTTCTCTGCTTCCACCAGCGTGTACTGCTTCGAATATTTTCAAAGCTGGAGTGTTTTCATCCATTCAGAGCGTAGCCGTTGTCTCTTCATTCGTTCGTTTGCAAAACTTTTCTCTCGAAGACTCCCAAGGCCGACTCGTTGACATCGTGCACGTCTCTGCGCCATATAGTAAGATGGGTATGTTGAGCGGCTTGTAGAGTTTGGTTTTCGTTCGCCGAGAGAGGACTTTACTTTTCAACTACCTACATACTCCAAAGAAGCACCTGTTGGCAATAGAGATTCTATGTCTAGCTTCAGTTTACTCAGGCGTTTGAGTTTCGCGGGGATACCAAATTCAAGACTTGGCACATGATGAATATCTGGTCAATGGTTGACTTACCAGGTCTAAGGCAACATTGATGAGGTCCAATAAGTTTGTTGACGGTGGGCTTTAGTCTTTCACACAAAACGCTCGATATAACGTCCTAGCAGTATTGAGAAAGCTTACCCCACGGTAATTAGCGCAGACTGTAGGATCGTTCTTATTAAGGATTGGGCAGAGTACACTTAGGTTCCAATCGTCGGGCATGCTTTCACCCGACATACTTACCAGTTCTTCACCGCCATAATTGAATAGCTCTGCCAGAAGTTTGCCCCGGACCTGAAATCTTCCGTCAGTCGCAGTATCTTTTCGTGGAATTCTCAAGCTTTACCCTTGCCGGTCAGCTTCTCAAGCTCTTCCTACTCACGCAACTCGGCCTCTTTCTTTTTTTGTCTGCGGATGCGTCTTGCTTTCCTCTTCAGCTCTCGGTATCTATCCAACCCTGCACGTATTGTGGTCGATCGGAAAGTTGTGAGGTAGGCAGTCTGTTTTCTCTCCACTGCAGTTTGACATTCCTCATCACACCAGCTTTTTTACTGGCACTGTCGAAAACCCGTTCCACAGTTCCCTTATATCAAGATGCTGATGAGTGCTCTCAGAAAGCAGGTGCGCAAGCTGAGTAGAAAATCATTCGGCAGGCTGCTGTGATTGTTATACATATACCTACTTTTATTCCATATTGTATACTCGTACTTTGTATTATTTATTCGTTTTCTCGTATTCATGTCAAAGTTGTTTACAATAATAACTGTATGGTTTGTGTAAGTGGGAGTTCGAGTCCAAGGCTAAGTCACTGACCACCCACTAGTTCGTTTATTTTTATTATACTTTATATGGTCAATGACTGTAATTACAAGATAGATAAATATGTAGGTACATACATACGAGTATGTATCAATCATATTTACCCAGAGAAACATGCAAACAAGCACATATGTACATACGTACATTTGTAGCAGATAATACATAATGTTTTGCTTTGCACAGCTGTTGTATTTAAAATATAATTATTTTTTAATTAAATTGATTCAAACATACATATGTAGAATAAAATTATAAAATATATATACACGTGTATGGATAAATTTATACATTTGGACAATTTCAATGTGTATACCATCTATTCAGTAGTGGAATTCAATAACATCTTTCAATACGATTTTTCGAATCACAAACTCGGGGATTTTGTCGCTTGCACTAACAACTACGCGATTCGCCAACTCATTTTTAACTAGGTATAATCGACAACTGGCATTTTCTTTTTTATTAAAATGGAGAAAATATGGCATCACAGCTTAAGGCAGTAGCCTGATCTAGAGGTTTCAAAAAATATTTTTTTTCTTAAATGTATTCTAAAACTATCCAAGAATAAGGCTTCAAAATAGCCAAGTAGCCAATTCAACATATTTCTAAAGTTAGATCAGTTATAATGGCCGAGCGTCAAGTAGGTTCGAATGCTCGGACAGAACTTTGAAGCACGATTTCTCTTGTTTTAATTTTTACAAGTTTTAGATTTTTAAAAGATCGAAAAAAATCAAAATGACCTAAATTCAGAATTAAATTATCTTCCATTTGAACTAAAAAAGTTGGCAAAAGTATTGTTTAAACTATTTCTTTTTGCAACATGAAATATTTTTTTAAGTAAATTTTTTTTCAAACTTCGAAAAAAAATTTTTAGTTCATATAGAAGACACTCATAAAAAAAAAATGTGTTCGACTGTTTGAGATGCATCGCACGAAACAGATGCGTCTTGGTTCCCTCTTCAGCTCTCGGTATGTATCCCATCCCGCACGTGTTGTGGTCGATCGCAACGCTGCGTGGTAGGCAGTCTGTGTTCTCACCACTGCGACACGGCAGTCCTCGTATCAGCTGTTTTTGCGACATTTGCGAAATAGTTTCGTTTGCTGCTAAACATAGAGAGCTTGAAATGCCGTCTCACAGGTCCCTTATACCGAGTTGTTGATGAGTGCTCTCAGAGAGCAGGAGTGCAAGTCGAGTAGAAAATCGTTCGCAGTCTGTTGTGATTGCAACTTTTCAAAGTCGAACTTTCCTTGCTTTTGTTGACGGGTGTTCTTCGATACACAGAGGCGCATGCGTATCTTCGCTGCAACAAGATAGTGGTCCGAGTCGATGTTGGGTCCTCGGAGTGTACGCACGTTAAGAACACTGTAGACATGTCTTCCGTCTATCACAACATGATTGATCTGGTTTTTTATTTTTAATCAGGGGCCAGCCAAGTAGCTACTACTACATACAACCATATTTCTGGCCTCGGAAAAGTCGATCAGCCTCAATCTCTTAGAGGATGTTTCGTTGTGGAGGCTGAATTTTCTAACAGTCGTACCAAAGACATCTTCTTTGCCCACCCTGGCATTAAAATCGCCAAGCACGATTTTCACATTATGTTGGGGGCAGCGCTCGTAAGTATGCCCTCTTCCGGCGGGGCGTGGGCACAGATCAACGATATGTTGAAAAATTTCACTTTGATGCGGATTGTGGCAAGACGCTCATCCACCGGGGTGAATTCCAGTACTCGACAACGTAGTCTCTCTCCTACCACAAATCCGACACCAAATTTGCCCTCCTTTGTATGGCCGCTATAGTAAATGTCACAAGAACCTACTCGCTTTTGTCCTAGCCCCTTCCATCGCACTTCTTGGACGGCGGTGATGTCAGCCTTTATTCTTACGAGGACATCAAGCAGCTGTGCAGCGACACCTTCCCAATTAATGGACCGGACATTCCAGGTGCATGTCCTCAAATCCCGATCATTAATTCGTTTACGGGGGTCGTCAACAGAAAGTGGATATCTCATCCGAGGCGTTGCTTAATTTTTCATTGGCGATGGTTTCTACGTGGCGGGTCCCAAACCCAGCGCACAACCTCGCTAGGCGAGTAAGTTTCAAGTTTTGACACATTTATATAGCGAGCCGCTTGCTTCAAGACCCACGCCCGCTCGCAGCCGCACCTCTGGTAAACAGAAGCTGCAATTAGACTTCAGCGGACCCTTAAACCGAATAAGACGGAGTGGCTCCACGGAAACTTGCTCTCTCATTAGCCGTGACCCAAGACTCCACACGGGTTGGTTACCGCACAAGGGTTGCTCACGTTTCCAGTGTGCGTGACGTGGACGCAAGAATAGGAATTGAGTATAGGTTCGCAACTGTAACAGCATACCATACCTAGAAGCTTGACTATACGCCATTACACTCAGCGAAACCCATAGAGTAATTGACACATTGTTGTACATGCAACTCTGTGGACTAGATATGCCCAATAAGGTAAAATAAGGACCGTCTTTTCAGTGAGATCATAATCAGCAACCGCAAAAACCTCCGAGGAACAAGTTTTGGAAATTGTCATCGGATTTTATGGTACTTTCAGGTAGAATAACGGTGCCAAAAAAAATTTATTTTTTTCAAGAAGTGACATGACCTCAAATTTTGCAAAAAATCATGTTTTTTCCACTTTTAGGTTGGAATAGGTATCTCAAAAACTAGACGTGCTGGAATTCGGATTCGGATTCAACACATTATAAACCTTCAAAAAAAGTATAGTCCTGTTTCTGGTTACAAAATCGTGTCGGCCTGTGTTATTGTTGTATTTTACCATTTTATGTCGGAATTAGCAAACAACTTATTTTTTGAAATAATATATTTTTATTATAATTAAGTACTAATTATCTTGTCAGCTGTAGAGTGTTCACACAAAGTTGTTTTCATTTAAATATAATATTCCGATTCTACACAAACAAATATATTGTTTTATCTCAATGATAACTTAATAAATACTTTTAAAAAAATTTATTGCGCCACTTTCAAATCTTCTTTCATAGTGTTCAGTCTTAGTCGTTCTTCTCTTCACTTCCTACCAACTTCTGCAGCTCGTGATATTTCTTTATCGCATTCTGCACAAAAGCAGTAGCACGTCGTACACGTTCCGGCGTCATACCTTCGGCTATCATACGTCCTACACGTTCTGCATTACCCTCACTCTTCAAATATTCCACAGCAGTGTTGGTGACATTACAAACCGGTGTAAAGCTACAGATAAATCTAGTTAGAGCGCCACCAAAGAATATCATACCTATAGCTCCTAGAACAGTGGCAACAACGCGGAACAGTGCAGACATCATCATAACCGAGAAGAGATTTGTCAAATAACTGAAAGGACTGAGCAGCGAGTTGCCATTGTGCTGTGCAGTTGTGCTGCTCTCCGCTAAAGCACCACTTGTACTAGGCACTAAATATCCTTCATAACCAGTCTGTACAACATACGGACCGGGATAGATCGGTCCAACAGCTGATGGTGGTGCAGGTGGCGCTGCTGCGGCGGCATAACCAATCGGCGCCGGATAAGCCGCGAAACCGGGATATGCGGCACCGAACTGACTCATATACTGTTGGATGGCTTCGGGTGTAAGGAAACTGGCGTAGAGGGAAGTGGCGGCACTGGGCGGTTCAATGTTGGTCGAGTTGGCTGTATTCGGTGAGACCTGAAAATAAATTTGGAAAGCTTATTAACTGTTTCTTCTAAATATGTAGAAGTGTAGTATATACCGTTGCAACAGTTTGCTTGTTTTGTTCACTGGCAGCTGCCTGCAGATCCGTTTGATTTCCTAGTCCATCGCCAGCATCGTTTGCGGCTCCTGCAGTGATCTCCGCCGTTGGCTGCTGCGCGTCTGTATTTGCATCTAATGGAACCGCATGCAAACTTCCGATTGTTAAAATTAGGACAAGCCCAAGACTTCGTAATGTTAAATTGTGCATTGTTTTTTTCAAACGCTTGACGTTCGTTTTCCCTGATGATGTATTGCTTCTGTAGTTGAGGAATGACGACTGCTTGTCAGTGTCCTACTCTGTCTATTTATAAACTCGCATGTCCTGGCGTTCAATGCATTCCGCAATGGATCTTTTTGTATGAGTGTACAACACATTTATGGCATATGTGTCTGGAAATTTGTATGCTCATTTCCACGAATTACATTCTATATCCTTTGCCCACGTACCGCTTTACTTAAGATATAATCTTCTCTATCTCCCTCTCTCTCTCTCTCTCTCTGTAGTGTTTGCCTGGCGGTCTGCTAATCTTGTAGACATGTGTTTTTGTAACTATGTAGGTACATATGGTATATCCGAATTTCCGTGGTATATTTAGTAATTTTGCCCGTGTGCAATTGAGCTAGGCGCAGGTATCGCTGCGGGCGCCTCACTTAAATTTCGAATATATTTTCTTATCGCTGAAAAGGTAATGTCTGGCTGTATGCGCAGACAGCCGCCGTTACTAACGTAAACAATGCAAATGTTTTGCGAAATGATGTAAAGACGTGATTGTTAAAATAGTGAAATAGTAGTGGCGAATATTATTGAGATCATTTAAAAATGAGAAAAAAATTATTATAGGAGCTACATTGTACAGAATTTTCAAATAAAAATGCATGTTTCTTAAATAATACTTATTTCACAAACATTTATTTGTCTTAAAAAATATTTTTTATTAAAATTTAAATTCAATTTTAATTTTCTTTCTATATTCCAAAAAAAAGTGACTTATTTCAATAAAATGTATATCTGTTGATGTCAGGAAAAAATGTTATTGCCTTCCTGTCACTCATGCATGTATTTATGTTTCTGGTTTCAGTTTGGCTAACTCCTTTTTCAGTTTGCTTCAAGAACAAATTTACCAGTAGCCATAGAGAACAGTCTAAACTTCTAAAAATTCTTAAATCTCAAATATACATATCTCTTCTTTAGACGTTTTAGTTATATTTTTTAACTTTTTATACAAACATTGGAGCTTTGTGAGCCTTTGCTGCCAAAAAGATGTAGGCAACGGGATTTTCGATTTTCACTTTTCACTTCTTTTAGATTTCGATAGTTTATAATATGTATTACGTATCATCTATATACGATTATATATATATATATATATGTATGTATGTATATAGACCACTGATTACAGAGACCTGAATCTGAACCTGAGGATGTTTCCTCCTTTTAACGTAGACATCCGATAAGACAGGCTTTCCCGGATGTGGATCTAGGACCGATCTTGCTAACGAATCAAAGGAAAATGAAGATGTAATTTGTATGCCAAATAATTTTTTTTTTTTTTTCAAAAAACTCTTTGCAAACGATATTACATTTGTTGCAATTGTTTTAAAACGTTGAGTCCCTGAACAAACCATGAAATTGTCAGCGTCAGTTATTATACAGTTTTCCTGACATTGAGCATTTGAAAGCGAAAAGACGGTGTGGCGCCTTCTTTTTCTCAAAACTATGTTTTTCAAGTCGGTGACCAAAACTTCTCGGCAACGGCGGAACCGAATAGTCTCAAATTTTTAAACGTATTTCTGAACAATATTTTCTAGCACTTAATCGAAGCTTTTCCGAGTTTATCAATGAAAAGTTTTCAAGACCAAAAATTATGGGATAAATTTTGATTTTTTTTTAAGAAGCCGCAAATTTTAAAAAAAAATTGTTTGGTTTATTCCTTCGATTAACCACAAGACTATACTTTACCTCAACGAAATGCATTTGATTTTTTTTCATTTCAGATGATTCACTTCAGAAATACAATGGCCACTGCAAAACGCCTTTTTTGAGAGGGGTCCCTGGAGATTTGCTGAAGTAGCTTCAAAAACTGTTATTTTTATAAATAAAAAATTGCTAACTACTCTTCAAAGGTGCCATAATATGTGTACAAATGCTGAAAATAATAAAGCCTAAAGTTTCCTCGTGAAAAATTTTTGAAAAACCTAATTTTTTAGGGCTCCTAACTAGTTGTAACCCCATAAAAATTTACTTAAGTTATTGAAGATATTGATTTCTTATATAATTTTTATCGAATAAAATGTTTGCAGCATTTCTGTGATCTGATAAACACTTGAATGAAAGGCATAGCTAACTGGCATTAAACGTGTAACGTCTTTTTCTTTTCTTTGAAAGCCGTAAAAAATATTTCAATATGAAAAAGATTTTAAAAAAACATAATTTCTGTATTTTAGTTTTAGTTCACCCCCTACTTCGTCCCCATCTTTTCCGATTTCTCCAAACAGCTCGATCACTGATGCATTGCTCGGAAAGAATAGTTTCTACATATTGACCTGAGAAAAATAGCTATTTATGTCCCAAATAAATAATTTTAATTTTCTGTTTGAGATCCACTCATCGGAAAATTTTTTCCTAAGGGATCATTCAGGACAATGGATATATATATTATCTGTAATAAATGAAAAAAAATCCCAAGAAGAATGCTTCTCGTTTAGTGGCAAAAATTTCAAAATGAAACTACCTTTAAATTTTTGTATCATGATTAGAACATTGTCTACGATGCCACTGTGTCATTAAGAAAAATCGCAAGGTAATCAAAGTAATTGAGTGTAAATTTTTGCATAATAATCTCATTCATATTAATCCGAAGCAAAGCAATTAGCTTCCTGTTAAAACCACATCAACACTTCATTAATTACTTCTGGTTGTGAATTTGCATAATTCTTACAGGGTGTAGCAGTTTGTGCAATAATGTACCACCTTATTTAGAAAAATACGAAATATAATACTTTTTTTAAAAATGTACGATTATAATTAGTTCCGGTGTATCCAAAGGAAATACGAGTACATATGTATATACAAGTTTTTATTCCAATATTCGTTCAGCCCTTATTCAAAAACCCTTTTACATCAATCTGGTTGGAGTCTCATTTAAAATGAATTGCTGAATGCAAAGATAAGCCATTAATATGAAGAAATTGTGCATTTATCGTAATTATGTGTGAAATGATACATACATATATGTGTGAAAGCTTACTCTACAAAACCTTACTTTTTTTGAGAACAGAATTTCGTAATTAAAACTGAATGGTAGGAATAAAATGTGAAAAAGATAGCTGGTACGATGAGTATTTCCGTGCCGTAGTGGATAGAAAATAGCCTGCTAAACCCGCACGTTTCTGAAAAATGAAAAAGGAAGCGAGCCGGATTTGCAGACAAAGAAAGAAAAAGGCCAAGATGCATGAGTAAGAAGAGCCTGAGTAGCTGGCGAAGAGGGATAATGATTGAAAATTTTATGAAAAGATACAGCGACTTATAGAGGGGTTTAAAATCGAAGCATACTCTTGTAGGATTCAACGAGGTGATCCAGCGACTGAATTTATAGAGGTAACACTTCTCCAGCCTGCTAAATGGCAGTCAGAACACCACGAGATGACGAATCTAATTTCTCAATTGATGACGATGGAATAGATAATTCATTGTCCGACTATAAAGAAACTCAATAGTAATTGCCTGTCTGAAAAACAACGAACTGTGTGAACAAACTGAATGGACTTTATCAGTTTGGCTTTAGACCTGGAAAATCTGCGTTTGACCAGATATTCAACATACATCAAATCTTGGACTAGAACCATGAAGAGATGATTGACACACAATAAATCTTCGTTGATTTTAAAGCCGTCTTCGACTGACTGTGGCATTGAATAGGTGCTACTTTAAACTGAGTAAGCAATTCAAAAGTAAAGTCATCTTACGACGATCAAAATCAAATTCAACGATGAGTGCATCGTTCTCGTTCTGCATGTCTAATGAGTGGTAGGTTTTGTTTACCATAAGATTTATTCCCCTCTACGAGTTGGGAACAGTGAATATCACAGCCGATGAAGCGATGTACTGTACGAGATATGCGCCAACATTGATATAATTTAACGAATCAAGGAACAGTGACTACGCTGACTAGGCTCGGATGGGTGAGAAGACTGCAGCTTTAAAAGTTTTCCATGCAGTATTCGCCGGTGGAAAAATTGATATTTCCATAGACGCCAAACAGGGAAACGAAGGATTGAATGGCGCGTTATTGTTCATTCGGCTATAATTGTGTAAGCGTTGGTTACAAGAGTAGAAAACAATAAGGCATACCTATTTTTTTAATCTAATTATTTGTACATAGGTATATGCATTTGTAGATGTAGGAACTTTTAGTAAATGTAAAGCAGGTTCAAGGTTGTGCATTATTTCCCACTCTTTATATGAAATAAAATAAAAGCTTCTAACATAGAAATCCATCAATACATCAGCCGTTTCCAAGAGTCTTAGAATAAAATTTAGGTCCCACCATTTGTTGGTAAAAAATCAATATACATATAGATATTTAAATATGTTCTTGCGTGTCAAATTTCGTGTCACATTTGCGATTACCGCTGGCTACTTAATTAAATTGTTGTTATCCTTCTCCATTTTATATGTTTTATTGACGTCAATTGCTTTATATATATATTTCTTTTTAATCTCTAATGTTGCATTACAATAAAATTTTATTTGCGTATACAGACAAACATATACATTTGTATACTCAGACAAATGGTCTATATAAGTTTGTTATAATTACATATAATTATTTAGATCACGCATGTATGTATTTACCATTTCCAACGCCAGACCACACACATCGATAGTGACTCGCAGCTTATGCATCCACCTTATAGTCCGGACCTCGCATCAAGTGATTACCATCCGTTTCAGTCCATGGCGAAATGTTCGGCTGGTGAAGAATCGGCCTCAAGAGAAGACTGTGAAAATCGGTTGTGTAAATTTTTGCCAATAGGGATAAGCGTTTCTAAGAGAGAGGCATAATTTAATTATCGGTTAAGTCAAATAATGGATATGTCGATACTTGACCTAATATAATATTTTTCTTTGTAATTTCTTACGCATAACTGACTCAATACTTGAGTATTTTCACAGCAAAATCCACAGAATTACTATATACGTGAGCATTAACATCGTTTTGTTATACATCAAAAAATTAATTTTTAATTAATTAATTAAAAAAACTATTTGAAAAAATCGTTTCACTTTTGACAAAATATATAAAACTAACTAACTTCACGTACTTTCAGTGAAATGATATTTAATTTTCCGGCAGCAATCTCAGCGTCTTATATTCAGCTTCACCGGAACTTAGTCCCTTTAGTCAGAGTTTACATGAAGATACTTTTTGTCGCTTGTTATCGTACTTTCTCTTCTGGTGTCGCCCTTCACGTTCGAACAAGGATACTTTCTTCAAGCAATTTTTATTTGACATACGCATAGGCCATATATCTTTGCATATATACTCGTATATGTTTAAGCAGAGAACTTAGAATAAGGAAAAGCACAAATTGTGGACCAGCTTATAAACGGTCAAAAACGAAGTCGACTAAGGAAGCATATTTCACCACCGGCACCAGAAATTAAAAGGATTCATCTATAGGGCCTAACATTTTGAGCGTAAAAATAATAATCATGCTCGAAAATATAGTTCTCCGTTTTTAAAAAAACATTATTATATGTTAACTTCAGATAACGAATTTTTATATCTTGGTTATCAAAATAAAGGAAAATATTATTTGAAAATATTTTAAAAAATTTTGAATCAAATTTTACTAATAGAGGGTTATTGGAAAACATTGATATGATTTCAAGGTGTCATTTTGGCTATTTTTAATATGTCAAGTTTTGTCTTTTTTTCATTGTATTCAGAACAGTGTTGTTACACGTAGGAAAATTTCCTTACTTGTATGTATTTTTATTGAAAAAAAAATGTTGTAGGAAAAATAAACAGATATTTTAAAAAGTTGTAAATGTAGAGAATTTTTAACCAAATAACTAAAATGCTTCAAAATTTACAACAACACCTTTTAGTGACAGCATTATCTTATGGCTGCGGTTGAAGAACTTAGGGCGAATGTCTATTTGAGGGCTTTGTTTCTCATTTTTAATGTTACGTCGGTAGTATCGTTTGATTATTTGAAGTTTTTATTATTTCGCGCGAATTGGTCCTGCTACTGGAAATTTGTAAATTTGTTAAAAGTAAGTTCATACGCTAAATACAAAGAAATTAATATTTATAAAATCTTTTTTATCTTTATAGACATGAGTCTTCTTCCAGCGAATCTTTCGAAATTTTAATTTGCTTTTGGTTTATGGAGAGTTAAAAATAGTGCGCAAACCGCTATGAATCGTATGGATCGGAAGGCGGATGTGTATCATGTACTCTGGCATCGAGTAGTGTTCATGGCGAAACGAATAGCTGGTAACTTTTCCGCCCATTTACGGTGCTGCATACCAACTAGAATTGATAACTGAGCCTTTAGATCACGATTCTTCCGTTCAACTGGATTACCTTGTGGATGATACACGGGTGTGGAGGCTTGATCAATGCCGAAGCAAAATGCAACTCTTTGCATTACAGCTGAAACGAATTGTACGCCGTTATCGCTTTGACTATTCATAAAAATTCAAAATTGCAATTCTGCTGGTGCCATATGTTAAGTCCCTAGATACACAAAAAAAAATGTAGGGAAGTTTTTAGAGGGAAAAAATGAGTGTAGGGAAAAATAGCAAAAAATAAGCAATTTGCAAAAATATTTAACAACACTGATTCAGTAAAGTTTACAATTTCATCATGGCAAAATACTCACTCGTATACGCAAGAACAACGTTTGCAAACAATAACAACAACAACAATTTGAAAACGATAACGATTTTTTAATAAAATTATCTTCTCCGTTGAGGCTCACTTTTATCTGAGTGGTATGGTAAATAAACAAACTATCGAGTCCGGTGCAAAGAAAATTCTCAAATTATTCATGAACAACCATTACATTCACCTAAATTGGCAGTTTGGTGTTGTTTATGGTCTGATGGAATCATCGTTCCGTACTTCTTGGTAGCACCGTTACTGTCAATGTTGATAACTAACTTTTTATGGTCACAATTGGAAGAAGTAGATATTATCAATATCTGCTTCCAACAAGACGGGGCTATGTATCACACATCACGTGCTACAACCGAATTATTGCGATAAAGAATTGGAGATTTGAGTATTTCAAGAAATTGTGACATTGAAATGCCTCCAAGTAGTTATGATTTAACACCATAAGACTACTTCTTGTGGGGTTATTTAAAGTCATTGGTCTTTAACAATAAACCAGACTCTCTTCAAGCTCTAAAATTCCATATTGAACGTGCTATTCATGGCATACGACTTGATTTAGTGGAAATAGTGCTGAAAATTTGGATTCAGCGAATTTGTTCCTGCAAAAAAAAGTCGAAGAGGCTATTTGAATGATGTTATATTCAGAACTAAATTGAATCGATTGTTCTCACATTAAATAAAAACATTTAAATTTCCTTAACAATTAGTGTGTTTTTATTTAAAAGAAATCTTATCACTGTTATTGGAAACCCTATATTTTCTTAAAGTATTTACATGGATTAATACAGGTCAGCTAAAGAAAATTAGTTATATCTATATATCTATCTATACGTGTACATATACACATAGTTTGGTAAGCTATTGATGTTTCAGGTCTACTGCAACCATTTTTGTTGCGTTTCAGCTTGTAAAGTAGCATCATTAACTTCTTCGTCCGACTCCGTCGTATCACGTATATCGATGTTTGTAGCATAAACTTTATATAATTTACAAGCCTCATTAACATAGCTGTTAAAAATGTCCGGTTTATCTGCATACACATGATGACCCGCACCGTTTATCATTTTAATATCGACTTTGGAATCTACACGTTGAGCTTTAATTTTTTCACCTGAGGAGGAATCTATCCACGAAAGCGATCCATATATGAAAGTTATAGGTATATCCACTCGAAGATCCTTCAAACGATGTTCCATCGGATATTTGGCCCAACCAAACAAAGCCATCATAGCATGAAACGCTGACTCACCAGAAGGCGTTTGAGCATTACATTGATGAATATATTGTGGTAACAGTTTGGTATTATCTTCTACAGCTGATGCAAATTTACGTGTAATATCCGGTCGCGTTTTTTTTACAATCCATTGGCCAAATGGACCTGCAGCACGTAATGCCCAAAGTGGATTAAGTGGTTTCATAGCATATACCAAAGCTCTTCCCCATAAAGGTATTGTGGTATTTAAGTCAGCAGGCTTTTCTGGAAATCCCCAAGGATCAGCTAATATTAGATGACTGACTCTCTCAGGATATGATAGTGCGTAACTAGAAGCGATGAATCCTCCCATCGAATGA
This sequence comes from Ceratitis rosa, assembly GCA_037013455.1. Lineage (NCBI taxonomy): Eukaryota > Metazoa > Arthropoda > Insecta > Diptera > Tephritidae > Ceratitis > Ceratitis rosa. The sequence continues at coordinate 10,237,264 of JAWMAG010000020.1, read as the reverse complement.
CCTAACAATACCATTCTATTAATGTTCATTTCCCGTCTCCACTCTTCTACTGACTTTACAAGCTGTTTCTCACAGATGAGTGCGTCCTTAGAGAAAGTAGGACGGGAACTACGTCCGAAGCCCAATACATCCATGGCGTATACGGGACGATCTTTAGCAAAAGAATCTAGATTCATTACCCATAAAGCTACTCCTGCACCTAATCCGTGTAGCAGAACTATAGGTTCTTCTTTTGAATCTGTATTCATACTGATGGTCCATATTTTATTAGCGTCACCAACGACCGGGCCAATATCTACAAAGAATCCACAATATGGAGTTTTGAGGAAGGATAAAATCTTTTCTTCAACAGCACGCAACATTATCGGCGAGCTTGATGTCCAATTACATAACCATAACCAAGAATTTCCGGTTTTACAAACCTGAAATGGAAAAAATTTAAATCATTTTAAAAGGAAACTCTGATAGAGGAATATACCAGGTGTGTTTGTTGAAGTATGCCGGTTTTACCAGTAGATGTCGCTAGCAATATGTATAAATTTCTATGATTTGGTATGTATGTAATTTTTTTCTATTGACATTAACCTACAAAAATACGCAAGGCACATTCCGCCAAAATAATAGCGTCATATTTGTTTACCTCAGTGAATATGTCGAATTTCGTTCCAAGTAAATCGCATTTGCGGCATTCGTTGCTTTTCTTATTTCATCAAAAGAAAAAAGCAGCTGAAGCTCACTGGTTGCTGGTAGAAACTTATGGTGAACATGCTCCAGTGATTAGAATATGTGAGACATAGTTTCGTCAATTTAAAAGTGGAGATTTCGATTTGACAGACAATGAACATCCTGGTGCAGCGAAAAAGTTCGAAGACGAGGAATCGCAGGCGTTATTGGATGTTGATCCAACCCAATCGCAACCAAAATTGGCAGAAACACTATGTTTAAAGCCATGGGAAAGATCCAGAAGTATGGAAAATGGGTGCCACACCAGCTGAACGATAGACAAATGGAAAATCGAAAAACCGTTTGTGAAATGCTGCTTCAACGATTCGAAAGGAAATCTTTTCTGCATCGAATTGTCCGGGGGACGAGAAATGGATTTATTTTGAGAACCCGAAGTGAAAAAAATCATGGCTTTCCCCTGGTGAAGCTGGCCCATCGACTGCAAGGCCAAATCGCTTTGGCCGTAAGACAATGCTCTGTGTTTGGTGGGACCAGTGTGTTGTGGTGTACTGCGAGTTGTTAAAACCTGGTGAAACGGTGAACACGGATCGCTACCGACAACAAATGATCAATTTGAAACATGCGTTGATCGAAAAACGGTCGGAATGTTCCCGAAGACATGGCAAAGTTATCTTGCAACATGACAACGCGCCGTCTCATACCGCTAAACTGGTGAAAGACACATTAAAAACACTTAATTGGGAAATATTATCGCACCCGCCGTACTCTCCAGACCTCGCCCCGTCCGACTATCACCTTTTCGCATCGATGGGACACTCCCTTGCAGAGCAGTGCTTCGCTAATTTTGAAGAAGTCGAAAAATGGCTCGTCGAATGGTTTGCCTCGAAAGAGAAAAAGTTTTTTTGGAATGGTATCCATAATTTGCCTGAGAGATGGGCGAGATGTGTAGAAACCAATGGTCAATACTTTGAATTAAAAAAAAATTAATTTTGAGATTCCTCTGAAAATTAATTAAGTGTTTTCTTTATCGAAAAAACCGGAAAATTTCAACTAACACACCTGGTAGAACAATGCATGGCACAATGTAAATAAATGCGTAATCTACTTCTGTCAATTAAATTATTAAGGAAGTTATGTTGGGTTGATAAATATAGGGTTTCCCAATAACCCAAAAACCCACTAATTGTTAAGGAAACTCAAATGTTTTTTATTTAAAGTACAATTGATTCGATTACGAATTCGCTGTATCTAATTTTTGAGCACTTTTTCTACTAAATCAAGTCGTATGCCATGAATAGCACGTTTAATATGGACTTTTAAAGCTTGAAGAGAGTCTGGTTTATTGCTAAAGGCCGATGACTTTAAATAACCCCACAAGAAGTAGTCTAATGGTGTTAAATCATAACTTCTTGGAGGCCTTTCAATGTCACAATTTCTTGAAATACTCAAACCTCCAATTCTTTATCGCAATAATTCGGTTGTTGCACGTGCTGTGTGATACATAGTCCCGTCTTGTTGGTAGCAGATATTGATAATATCAACTTCTTCCAATTGTGGCCATAAAAAGTTGGTTATCAACATTGGCAGTAACGGTGCTACCAAGAAGTATGGACCGATGATTCCATCAGACCATAAACTACACCAAGCTTAGGTGAATGTAATGGTTTTTCATGAATAATTTGGGAATTTTCTTCGCACCGGAATCGATAGTTTGTTTATTTTACGCACCACTCAGATGAAAGTGAGCCTCCACGGAGATGATTTCATTAAAAAAAATCGTTATCGTTTTCAAATTGTTCTTCTTGCGTATATCTTTACATGATGAAATTGTAAACATTACTGAATACAATGAAGAAGTGAAATGACATAAGTATTAAAAATGGCTCAAACGACACGTCAAATTCATATCACTCCTATTGGAAACTCCTTTATTTAGCTATGGTAATTATTTTTACTTTTCAATTTCAAATTTTCAAATGACCAGTATTCATTTAAATAATGCGTTATTTTCAATCAAAAAATACATATTAACAGCGTTGAAATGTGCATAATTCAACACTATGTAGGTACTTTTCGTTTTCTTGATGAACTCCACACTCACCGTTTTGTCCATTGGTGTTTGTTCCAAAATAAAATCGATGCCGCACTGCGGCTGTTCCAAGCTCTTTGTAGCCAATACCATCCCTAATCTTTTTTTCAATTATCCCTTTCGTAAATGTTTATAAGGCGATGCTGCTTCGTTATTGCTTCTTTAGGTTTCCTATAATTATTTTTATTTAGTACAATAGAAAAGAAAAAATTTTGACTTTTGTTACAAATTTAATGCTTATTTACTAAATAAACTACTGTGGCGGATGAAATTCAAGAAATTTCTGTATGCCTTTGTATATTTAATTTCACAACTCAGTACTCCGATAAGCGAAAAATGCTTGGTCACTTAAATATAATATAAACAGAGAGAAATGCTTTATATGTATGTATTATTGAGTGCAATAGAAATAAGCTCACTTTATTCTGTATCGGCCTAGTCGTGTATGCTAAAAGTGCATGAGAGCTAGTTTCATTAAGCACTTCTCCTTAGGAACTTTCCAAAGTAATCAATACAGTGTTTAGTGCTTTTGTAAAATGATCGGTTGTCGAGTTGTCGACAGGTTTATACCGAAACACGCAGATACATATGTATGAATGCACCTTAACATTTTCTGTTTTTGTTACTCTATTTTATTTCTAATAATTAATTTGGTGGCCAGTAACGAAATTAAGTGAGTAAGAAGTCTTATAGCCTATTTCCACCAAGCACTTAAATGCATTTAAGGCCTCTGTTAAGTGAATGAAATGTCAAACGTTTCCACCGAAAGTGAGTTAACTCAAACAGCTGATTTTTGTTTACATTTGCAGTTTGCAAAATTTGTCACAAGTATTAAAATCATGAATTCAAAAGACCGCATCCATTTTATTTTGCTATTTATACAATAAATGCTTTTTGGCATGCTTACAACTTTGCCAACAATGCCTGTGACTTCGATCCCCGATTGCGTTAACTGCATCGCCATTTCTTTGTATACATCAGAGTTTTTTCGGCAACCTCTTGAGCTCTTCTTTCCCAGCAATCCAGGAAACTTTGCTCCTCCGTAAGGTCCCACTTTCGTCGTTTTGTTTCCATTTTCAGTTCAGTTTATTTTTTTAAGTAATTAAGTGTGTTTTTCTAGAAAACCACAATTCGAGGAGTAGCTCGGCCGAAAAATCGCTCAACCGGTTACAAAGCGCACATTATATATACATAATTATTTGTTTTACGCTATCAGCCGATAGTTGCCAGAGTCGCGTATATTTTTATGTTGAGGGGATCGTTTTCTATTCCACAATTGCTTTTTGTTTGTTCTTTATTTTTATTTTATTTTATTTTTTAAAGAGGAGAAGCCGATTACTTAATATATGTTTTTATGTCAATATTAATGCAAAAAAGGAACTTTTGCAGAAAAAATTTCAGCATGCAAAATAAAAGTCTGGCCCCTCATTAAATCCGAAAATACACGACTCTGGCAAGAAATATACCGAAACGTCCGAAATGTTTACATTAGTAGTGACAGCATCGACTGTTAACATAACATTTTCTGTTAAATTACCGAAAGTGAGTTAACACACTTTTATACAACAACAAACACATGGGAATTTCGCATTTAAATGCGATGTTTAAAAGCATTTAAGCTAAAATGCATTTAAGGTCCGGTGGAAATAGGCTATTACCCTCCCAAAGAAAGAAATTTACTGAATTTTTTCACCGAACATAATTCAGTAAAAATTAGGCAGCAAGTTGGATAAAAGTATACAAGTATTTTTTATATTTATATACTATTGTCTTAAGTTTATTTCCAAAGTTATTTTCAACTTTTAGTTTGAAAAGCGTGTTTTTTTAGTTAGTTTAGTTATATTTATTTCATATAATTTTCTATTTAGCTCTATTTTTATTTTTTTTATTTATTTTTTTATATTTTACTTTAACTTGTTTTATTTAATTTAATTTTATTTTATTTTATTGCATAATATTTCGTTTTAATTTATTTCATCTTGTTTAATTTAATTTTATTGACTCATTTTCTTTATTTATTTTATTTTTTTTTTTTGTTTTAATATTTCTTACTTTTTATAATAATTTAATTATTTTATTTATTGGATTATTCTCTTTAGGCCATTATGGAGAGCAAGGTCCGAACTAGAGGATACACTAGTCTCGAGGCGTTGAAGAAAGCTGTTGTCCGCGAATGAACCAAAATATCTGCGAGTCACATTCGGGCAGCTTGCGATTCGTTTTTGGACGGTCTCAAGGCCATAGCCAAAGCAAAAGGTGGTAATATCGAGCAATAGTAAATTGTTTCCGAATTGTGTATTAATATCAAACATTTTGTTCTTTGAATTGATTAGAAGTAATTGGTTATTCTTGGATTGCCGGACCCTGTACATTTGTGGATAGTAGTAGTCTGCGTAAGACTGATACAAGGTACCCATGTTATAGCATAGGCGCTGATTGATAATAGCGCGATCGATTGGGCAATTGGGGTATAATGTGCCAGTCTTGTCATATTTCAGGGCCAAATAAATGCTTCGGCAGGAAATGTCCACCACTCCGGGTGTATTTCGAACATGAAATAAAGGCTCCTCGAGAAAAAACCAAACCATCGGAGGTGGCTTAGTATAAACTGTAGGTCCCTCCATTTGCTGGAAAAACATCAAGACGCAAAACCACAAAATAGAGTAGGAGCTCGGCCGAAAATCGCTGCAGCGGTTACAAAGCGCAAATTATATATATGTATACCAATATATACCTATATACATAAGATCTATTATAGGATATCTGCGTTGTCTGGGCTACAAGAGAATATAAAGATATTTATTAATATAAAACAAAAAATCAAATCTTACAAAAAAATAAAGTTTAATGCAAGCATTTGGCTTTCCTTTACCAGGAAATACATACATATTTTCTCTTTAATTAGAAAATGATATTGGGCCCTCAATCTGTCTTTGACCACCCTAAAAATACACGACTTGTTGAAAATGGGCAGGTTTTCCCGCTTCTCATACCAGGGAAACTATCAAACAAAGACGAGTCCTAGCGGCCGATATCTCTCCTCTCCTTATTAGCGAAGACTCAGGAAGCCTTACTGTTTCCGACTTTCACACAGCATCTGAGTCCAGCAGCATATTAGCATGGCTTCTGCAAAGTAACAACTGCCTTTAACGCCATAAACACTCAGATAGTCAATGGTTCTGGTAGCACTGGATCTGTTAAAAGCTTTCAGTGCTACTATCGGACATTGAAGAAGCCGGGGATGAAGGAGACGTAGTTGAAGCTGCTACAGGTCTTCCAAAACACCGCCACAGGAAACCTTCTGATGTCGCCTGAGCATCACGGGCACAGCGTAGCATCTATGCTACATAATGCTTTGCTGTGCAAGCAATTTCTACTGGGATACTACCACATGGATCACGCCACCTTCACCCAGGCACATTAGAGAGGGAGTACTAGACCTGAAGGACACAATCTAGCAACTTTTGCAACAACCGCTGGACAGAAGAGGCACTAAACGCCATTCACCAGGAGTCAGTGAGAACCTTCAAAAACTCCTTCCCTCTGAAGACGCCGAAGTCTAATCACCACCCATAGCAGATGAAGAGCTCGAGCTGCCTCGAGAGACCCGCGTAATACTGACGCAACTTAGGTCTGGATATTGTAGTCTGGATATTGACGTATGTCCGCAATGTAACGAGTCCTCGCACAAAAGTAACCCTCTAAAATCAGCACATCTAAACCCCCCTCTACCTCTGGTCCGAACCCGTCGAAATAGCTCGTTTTCTGGACCTCTCATTAGATGACCTCGATGACTTAGACTAACTAGCCTGTTCCTAAGCGGGGTTGGAAAAGCCGCTACAACATATTATATTCCATTGGCTATTTCTGCTGAAAAAATGCCGGCATAAAAGTTGTGTTAGTGTAAAAATTTGTTTACATTACCTACAAATGCTGAGTTTGATATATTGATACTTATCTACATACCACCTACATATGGGTGAATGAACCTCGTTGCTAGACTTTTCGTTTAAAGTAGGAGGTTATACTCGTAAAACATATATTATGAAAACTTCTTATCTTATCTTTAGTGGTGAAGACTGCACTACACTACAACGAATGTTTACACCACTAGATGCTATTTCACAATTTCCTCATGGTACTTGTACTTTGAACAATATGCCGACGAAAGCTTAAGACTTGCATTTAATTTCATATCTCTGAAAAATCGGTTTTTTGAGTTTGAGCTGTTTGCACATAATTTCATGTTTAGATGTGTATTTATTGGTTATGTGAGATGATGACAGGAGATATTTCGTCTTGCCCTCGTTCACTACCAAACCCATATCCTTTGCTTCCTTATCCAATCTGGAGAAAGCTGGACTCACGGCGCGGCTTTTGAGGCCAATAATTTCAACATCATCGTCGTACGCCAGCAGCTGTACACTCTTATAGAAGATTGTAACTTCTTTATTCAGCTCTGCTGCTCTTATTACTTTCTCCACCTACAAATTAAAGAAGCCACACGATAAGAAATCACTTTGTCTGAAACATCATTTGGTATCGAACGGTTCGGACAGATCCTTTCTGATCTTGACGGAGCTTTTGGTGTTGCTTAATGTCAGTTTACATAGCCGTATAAGTTTTCCAAAGATATCGAATTCAGACGTAGCGACATAGATGCGGCTCCTCTTCTTTTTTGGGCATGGTGAATATCTGGTCAATGGTTAATATACCATGTTTAAAGCCACACTGATATGTTCCAATCAGTTTGTTGACGAGGGCTTCAAACTCTCACACAAAGCGGTCGATATGACCTTATATGCGATATTATTGTAGTAAGGAAGGTTTAACCCACTATAATTGACGTATACAATGGGATCGTCTTTATTGTAAATAGGGCAGAGCACATTTAGATTCCAATCATCATTCATGCTTTCGTCTGACCATATTTCGCAAAGAAGCTGATGCATGCACCTTATCAGTTCTTTACCGCCGTATTTGAATAGCTTGACCCGGAATCAATCGACCTCCGCCGCTTTGTTGTTTGCTGTTCGATCTTCTTAATAGTCAGGCAATGCTACTCCTCGTATTTGTGGTATGCAACTTGATGTTTTTCCAACAAATTCTCATGAGGAGCCTTTATTTCATGTCAAAAATACACTCGGAGGCTTGTCATTCGCTGCCGAAGGGCGTTCGCAATTAAAAAATAATAATTTTCTGTAATTTTGGATGATCTCGAACCGTGGCCTACCGAATGACAATGTTTGAATAATGTGCAATAATCAACTGTGCGAGTACTCGTTGCTCGAAAAGGTTCGTACAAAATCTTGAGTTTCAGTTTCAATCACCACGGAAAAACTGTATACTTTTGTATATTTGTTGGGGTAAATTTTTGTAGTTAAAAAAAAATAAGTAATTAAAAAAAAACATATTTTTCCTAAGTTTGATTTAATTTTTTTTTATCTCTATATCAGATATTTTATGATATTACGTTTCAAAAATGTTAGTACGTTTCTACGAAACTTTTTTTATGACATCACCATGTTTGTTGTACAAACTCACTTACTTTCCAAAATGTGTTCAACTCAACGACAGTGCGAAGAAATAACTACCGTTTGTTTAGCCTCACACCTCTTTAGGCATTAATGAAGCTTTTGACCAAATTAATAATACTCTCATCAAATTTGGTTTAATGCTTTCGTATTTCTCTACACTCACTCATGAGATGGCATAATGACTCCACGCGTATACCCAGCAGAATGTTCTATATTGCATCTTTTTAAACACTTTCCAAAAAATATAATTTGTACTACGAATGCATGTTTTAAAGATCTAATTTCATTTGATAATAGTTTTTGAGTGGCGAAACCTCCGATCTGTATATCTCAAGTTTTATTTTGAATAGTCTGCTTTTATAGTAGATGTCACTTTTGGAGCTGTAATTTTTTGACATTTGACAAGTAAAAACTATGCCAGTAATAAAGCTTCAACAACGAATTGAAATTATTAAAATTCATAATAAAAATGTTGAAAAGCTGGCAGAGACGGTTCGTGAAACCTAAAACATTTTTCGGTCGTCGTTAAGCACCCTGTCGGACGTCATACAGAAATTGGTCGGAAAAAAGGAGCTGTTGGGACAAGTTAGTGATCAGAAGGAAAAAACTCGTGCTGCATGCCACAAACGTCGTATTTTGCACAAAAACCCAAGTCTTATTACTTATTAAAGTTTAGTTAACACAAAAACTCCAGCCGGCCGGTCATCAGCAACGTCGTGTCTTCACTGATTGGGTCCTTAAATGCATGAAATTGATCTGGTATTTCATCGGAAAATCATCCTGACTGATGAGGACCATTTTCACATCGATGGCTATGTCAATAAGCAAAACTTATTGTTGAAAAACCTCTTCATCCTCCATGTGTAATTGTTGTTTTGACCTTACTTTTTCGAAAATGAGGCTGGGGCCAAAGTAATGAGAGGACTAATGAGCTTTTATAGCCGGCATGGATATGATTGAGGACGCGGCTATCTTCCGAAAGTATACTTATTAAAGCATCCATACTTTACTCAAGCTTACTTGCCAATAAGGATAAATGGACGAGTGGGTATTCAGAAATTCCTTTATTTTGTGGTAGCAATTTTTCATGCTTTTTACGACAAATATTCAATCCCAAAAAAAAATCCACTTACCCGTTTCAAGTACAATATAAATATAAAAACAGTATTTTTAATATTTTTTCTCTTATCTAAAATAAAGTATTTATTAAAAGGCAAATATGTGAACAAATCACGGAAATTATTATTTACACAAAACGTAAATGCAACTCAAAATACAATAAAAACCCGAATAAGTTTTAACACTGAGTGTCCGCTTAATCAAAGAACTTTTTGAATTCGAGACAACCTGCCCAGTTCTCCTCCCAACCTGGCAATTTCTTGGCACTTTCATACCATCTAGCCACATTGGCATATTTGCTGATGTCGAAGCCGGCAACATCAAACGTTGAAACTGAAGCTAAAATAGCATGATCAGCCACGGTCACTTGATCGCCAGCCACATAGTTGCTACCATCCAAAAAGGTGTTCAAGAATTCGAAAGCGATTTCAATCTTCTTGTACATTTCTGGATCAGCTGGTGCCTTGCCGAATACTTGTGGGTAGTAGTAGTCGGCGAATGATTTATACAGCGTACCCATATCAAAATAAAGACGTTGGTTTACAACAGCTTGCTTTTTGGGGCACTTGGGGAACAATGAGTCGTCTTTGCCGTATTTCTCCGCCAAGTAAACGAGAATAGCACGTGATTCCCACAATGAAAAACCGTCGTCCACCAAAGTCGGAATGGTGTGTTGGGGGTTGATTTTCAAGAATTCGGGTGTAAGCTGTTCACCAGCTTGTAAATTTAATAATTTCTTATTCAATTCAATGCCAAGACTCTTGGCGGTCAAAAGTACTGAGCGGCATGGAGACGAACCGGGTAAGTAATAGAAATCCATTTTTATTTATTTTATAGTTTTGTCTGTTTGGGAAAAAACATTAAATTTATTATTTTTTATAGGTAATCATCATATATTTATGTTCTAATGTAGTATTAAATCCATGAATAAAAAATATATATCTTAAACAATAAGAATTCCAATGCCGAAAACTTTATTTATTTTTTTTTAACAAAAATATTTAAACATAAAATTATACTATAATTGGCGTTTTGTAACCGCTGAAGCGATTTTCGTCCGAAGGACCTACAGTTTATCCTAAGCCGCCTCCAAAAGGCTGATGGATTTTATTAAAGGCATATATACAGTCGGAGGGCTTGACGTACTCTGCCGATGGGCAGCCGCAATTAGAAAAATTAACTTTTTTTTATTTATTTATTTGTATGAAAAATAATTATGAATAATTACATTACATTAAAGGCAAAGGCTATTGGCAAAAAAAAAAAGAAAAAAATTAACTTAATTTTTTTTTTATTAAAAAATTAAATAAATAAAAAATTAACTTAATTTTTTTATTTATATTAATTTTTTATAAATTATTTTTATTTATTTAATTTTTTTTTGATATCGGCCGAATGGCAATATGCAATGCTAGCCTTTTGGCTATCACGGCCGCAAAAATAAAATATAATTACATTTGTTTTTTATTCAAATTTGTTTTAGAAAATATTATACATTATACGCAAGTAGGTATGCACTCTTACTTTAGTTATCAAGATTATGTTGGATAAAAAAAATTATAGATATATATCAAAAAAATAACATGAAATACATTTGTATGTACATATGTATGTATCTATTATTATATGTGTGGCACTGACATTCCAAAACACTGATCGCAAATAAAACGTTATAATCACGTCTGGATATGAATATTTTTTTTCTGATGAATGTTAGGTTATCTATATGCATCCATACATATTTGTGTACATACATATAGGTATATGTAGATAAGTCACAAGATAAGTGATATTAAAAAAGTTACTATAATGTAATTCGCCTATTTTTGGGCTAAACTAAATATTCTCACAATTCCCAAAAGCACTTTTATAAATACATATGTATGTATGTATGTATATACACATCTGTATATATAAATTTTTTTATTTCAACACTCACTTTTTCGCGCAAAAATATCCCACGATACAACCGCTAAGCAGCAAGGCAAATTATCAACTAAAGTTGCTTTGGCAGCTAGGCACTTTATAAAGCTTTTGCTTTGCCGGCAAAATGGAGGAGCTAATACATAAGTAAATACATATGTATATTTTCACTATGATATACATACATATATGGTTACTCATCATTTTGTACCATATTCATGCCGGCATTTCAGTCTACACCCAGCAGTGTTGGAATATTATAACTGGTGTTTACTAGATACACGTATGCAACCAGATTACAGATCAATTTTGGTATAGATTAGATTATTAAATAGAAAGGCAGCATCGTTGATATATTTGGAAACGTTATCGTTAAAGCATTTATCAACTCAAATTTTATTTCGTTTTTACCCGAAACGAACAGCTGACGTCATTGTTAAGTGTTTAACAGATAATGTTAATGTCTAACTCATGAATGTTAAAAGTTAAAATTGAAGCGTGCTGTTAATATCATATCCACATTAACAATTTCATTTCGTTTCGATAACATTTCACCGAAAATAAACAAAATCATTTCGTTAAGTTTAGTTTTCATATTAAAACATTGTTTCGTTAGTTGATCAGCTCTGTTAAGTGGTTACATCTAGTGAGAATTTTCAAAAAATTGATTTTTTTTTATTTTATTTTCGTAAAGTATGATACATGTATTCAGTGAAAAAAAAATCAAATCGACTGTTATTTTGAAAATTACACGCATATCTGTTACGACGCGTCAGAGCATTTTTCAAAACAATGTTTTTTAAGTCGGTGACTAAGATTTCTCGGGAACAGCGGTACCAATAAGTCTAAAAATTTTACACGGTCTTCTGAACAATATTTTCTAGTACTTGATCGAAGCTTTTCCATTATCGATGGAAATTTTTTAATGCGCAATTCAAAATCAAAATTATGAAAAATTGCTACTCCTCAAAGTTGCCATAATATATGTACAAATACTCAAAATAATAAAGCTAAAAGTTTCGCCGTTAAAAATTTTTGAAAAACATCATTTTTTAGGGCTCCTAACAATATGTAACCCCTTAAATATAATTGGCGCTTTGTAACCGCTGAAGCGATTTTCGGCCGAGCTCCTCCTCCAATTTGTGGTTTTTGCGTCTTGATATTTTTCCAACAAATGGAGGGACCTACAGTTTATACTAAGCCGCCTCCGAACGGCTGATGGTTTTTTTTTACGAGGAGCCTTTTATTTCATGTCCGAAATACACTCGGAGGGATGGACATTCCCTGCTGAGGGGCGACTGCAATTAGAAAATTTAACTTAATTTTTTATTTAAATTAATTTTCCATAACTTTTGGATGTTGGTGGCACCGGGATATGAACCCGAGTCTTCCGAATGGCAGGACGCAATGCTAATCACTCGGCTACCGCGGCCGCCTTAAATACTTTACAAATATTTGGAAGTCCTTCGGAATCCACTTCTGTTGCTAAAATAGTCTTTAAAAGCGGGATATAGAGCAATCATATAAAAAATTTATTTAGTTACAATAATCATTGGTTGAAGTATTGTCTACAGTAAAACTACTTTATAGTACAATAGTTTTTTTGACTCTATTAGAAAGGGAAAGTGCTTAAGCGAAACAAATATTTTTCTGTATATGTGCTACGAAATTTAGTACATATAAAACTTTTTACTTTTTTACATATTTATAATATATAATTGTGTCTGAAAACACGCAAAAACTATTGTAATTACTTGTATATTTGTATTAATCAGTAATCGAAATAATATCAATATTGATTTTATTAAATAGTATAAAATGTCATATACATATATTATTTTTATATATGTATATTTGGGGGTATATCAAATGAGTTACTCCACTTATCGTGGGGTAGCAGCAAGAGAGTTATTGCTTTTTCTTTGTTAAAGGTTTCTGAATAAATATGTATAAATGTACCCTGTAAAATTTGTGGACGATATGATCAATTTGAGTAGACCAATGCCTATTGTAATACATTATAAGGACAACTCTCGTCTCGGTGCCCGCTTGTTGTTATTGATTTTTTTGTGTTTTAACGACGGCAATTACTAAACGAGATTGTAAGTGAGCAATCAGATTTATACTGGTATTCAGAAAATCTATGTAACTTAAATTGTGTCAGTTTCATTTAATGTTGGTGAGCTCTGCTAGCTCACAAAAGACGTATAGAAATTTGAACTAATATCATATAATCCAATGAAAATAGAAGAAATGCGCAAATTGAAATATAATATATATTTATGAGTAATGATTACAATTAATAAAAAAGTATACGATAAATATTGTGTTTACTAGCTTTTCACCATACCAGATTGTATTTGAAACGAAATGGTATGTTCAAATGCAATTTTGCAAAGTTACTCCATAAAGTAATACTTTGTAGGTACTCCATGGAATATTTTTGTAAAGTATTTCCAAAACAAATTTCCTGTAGGTAGTCCACGAAGTACTCGTAGTAACTTTAGATCACACTACAGTCCGCGTGGAGTATGTATTTCGCACATACCTACATGGTATACTTGCATTTTTCGCAGAGTACGCATATGTACATAGCCATTTATTATAAGAGAAATATAAGAGTAATATGAAATGAGTGAAAGCTCTAATGAAATAAATACGTACGTGTATGTTCGCCGAATGACGGCATACAAACAACAATGATAAGTATTTGCAGTGCTCGTGAGATGAATTTACAAAAAAAAAACAAATAATAATAAACATTTGCAAAGCAAAAAGTTGATTACTTCACTTCAAAAAAAAAAAACAAAATTGTTTTACAATTTGTATAGAAATTTGTTCCATTATCAGTACATAAGAAATATTTATATATATTTATATGAAGAATCTACAACATATGATTTCATATGTATATGAATATACATATTAACCATTGACTTCGTCACATTAACAGTGGGAGAGCTCTGATATTTGAGTCATCAAAAAAGTAGTTTGTTTTTTTTTTTTTTTTTGAAAAATATATATTCGAAGCTAAATGTGGGACTTAAATTATAGTTGTATGTAAATTAAAACTTTACGCGTTCACGATACCAAAAATTAATACAATACTAAGCTAATATGTTGAATTTTGCCAAAATACATATATTGTCAATGAATACGGCCCACTGTTTTTGTTATTTACAGCAATGGACTATCTCCATTGGAAATATATCGCCTGAAATATTGAAATTCCATGAAATTAAAATTATATCTGTACTTTACACTTAGTAAATAAATTAAAATTAAAAAAAAAATCAAGTATTTTTATGATGATTATACAATTCAGCAGCTACTATTTTTAAAATGATATTACATTGAAAGGTGTTACAATTTTTCAATTTTTCGTTTGTAAAATGGAACGGATTATACAAATTGAAGTTAAGTTTTCATGGCTGAGTTTATTTCTCTTCTTCGTATGAACATCAGTAATGATAGAAAAAACGTTTTCAGCGTCTGCATTTGCATGAGACAAAACTTAAACGTATTTGGCTAACTTTGCCAAATTTGGAAAGCAATAGTTGTCATTCATATTTTTAAGTTTACTCAGTTTGCTCCAAAATTGTACAACATCCATGTTCAAAAAAACTCATTTTATTCTTCCTCAGTAAAATTGAACCCAAAATGTTCTCCACTCCTGCATAGTTAAATTAGAGTCCACGTTTGCTCTGATACAAATATCTTTAAATTTTAATTCATTTTTGTTTTCTTTCTCCCCAAATGCAATTTCTTGGCT
Organism: Ceratitis rosa; assembly: GCA_037013455.1. Taxonomy (NCBI): domain Eukaryota; kingdom Metazoa; phylum Arthropoda; class Insecta; order Diptera; family Tephritidae; genus Ceratitis; species Ceratitis rosa. The sequence goes on along the minus strand of JAWMAG010000020.1, from coordinate 10,222,140 downwards.
TAAAAATTCCATTTCTTTAAATATTTCTGTCTTCAAAGGCAAACTTCGTTGTATTTCATCGCAGTTACGGAGTAATTTTGTTCGCGATCGTTTTTGGAACAGTATTTAAGAGTTCATTACAGTTGGTACTCAGGAAAATGTCCTCAATCGGAATTGGATAGGTTGATTTCAGATTTTTTAATACAATTTTGGCCTAAGCTGAAAAATAGTTTGATCGATTCGCGTTAAAGAACCTGTATTAATGGGTCTCTTGACTAATAGAGGTCATTTAGCGTATTAAAGTAGTTCAGCTCTTACTTGAGAAAATATAAATTTATATAAACTCGTTACTAAGTTCAGATAAAATAGATTCTATTGATTTTAATTTGTCTTAAGCGGCGGCTTGTTTAAAAAAAGTCAAAAGCATGTCCCAATTATCTAAAATTCTTTCCACACACTTCTGATGTTAAAGCCATCTAGTTGTACATGTTCTTAATATTTTCATCTTATTTCCGTTTGGCAATTACTGTATAGTCTCTAACTGTGCGCATCTCTGGGAACTACCCGATACATACGAAAAAAACTGGCGCAAGAGATCTTCCGGTGCTCTGGGTAGTACTAAACAAGCTAATTGCTGTAGAACGACAAAAAATTGATGCAAAAAAATTATGTTGCCCGACCATTAAGCATGCACCATCGCTGCACATACCATATGTACCTCATAGATGTTGAAAAATTATTAAAGATATCAATGTACAGCATTAACTTCTATTATTATTACCAATTATTAGGTAAAGTAATAAGTTCGTTCGGTTTTTTTTATGCAAATGGTTCCAAACGGTTTTCTGGCTTATCTTTAGTTCCTCGGCAATTAAATAAGTGCTCACGTGACGGTCTGTTTCCACTATTTCGATGATTTTATCGCAATTTTCGACGACAGGCCTCCCGACGCGTTGTGCATCTTTGACATCGAAATTACCGGAACGGAACCTAGCAAACCTCTTTTGTGCTACACGTTCGTTTACAGTATCGGACCCATAAACTAAATTAATTTTTTCAGCCGCTTTGGCTGCTTTTCCGCTTTGATCGAAGAAAAATTGTAAAATATATATATATATATATATATTTTCTCTTTTCTGGTGTCCATCTTTGACGAGCGCTCACAACGTACTGAGTCGATCATGTAAGACGATATTAGCTAAGCGAAAAATAAGCTAAGTATTATTTCAAAGTTTGTAAGATTTTTTCATTTTGTTTGTTGGAATTTTTATAAAAAGTTCATAATTTTACCACTTTTCCGTACCGATTTTATACTGCTTTTGTGTCTACTTGTTTCGGCGTGTTTTCAATTTTCCGCAATTTAAAATTTTGTTAAAGGCAACGCATTTGCATTTATACGAACGATCTTCGAAAGATTCGGGCCACTTTTTGCAAACTTTATTGTTGTCTGCTCTGCTCCGAGTCACTTGAAGAAGTCGAAAGCATTGTATTGTCTACAAAGATAACACAATTTTTTAAAATATTAATTTCTTTGTATTTAGCGTATAAACTTACTTTTAACGATTCGCGCGAAATAGTAAAAGACTTCAAATAATCAACACAGTACTACCAACGTAACATTAAAAGAGAAATAAAATCCTCAAATAGACACTTCTTCTAACTTGCTGAACCGCAGTCACTGTAAATTTGTAAATTTTGAAGCAATTTTTTTTTATTTGGTTGAAAATTCTCTACATTTACATCTTTTTGAAATGTCTATCTGTTTTCCCTACAACAATTTTTCTTCAATAAAAATACATGCAAATAAGGAATTTTCCCTACGTGTAACAACACTGGTAGTACCTTTTAAAAAGCGATTAGATCCTAACCTTCTCTAAATGTCATAGACAGGAACGGATGGTAATTACTTGGTCCCTGGTTTGGACTATAGGATGGATGTGTAAGAACCTCGCAACCAAGCTCTCGGAGCTTCTGGCGAGTCACTATCGATGTGTGAGGTCTGGCGTTGTCCTGATGAAATACAATTTCCCGCTTGTTAGCCATTGCTGAGCACTTCTGGGCGATTGATTCCTTCAGATTGACGAATTGCTGACATTACAGGTCCGAATTGATAGTTTGGCCATAGGGCAGCAGCATAGTGGTTGATCCATTCGTTACTGTAATTGACCAGCCACCATCCGAACACCAAAACAAATATTTCTCATAAACCATAAATTTAATATTATTTTTTGACAAAATATATATGTATTACGAATTAATTACTAAATTACTAACATTTTTATTCATTCATTAAACACTTTTTTGTCGTTATTTAAAAATCTCTTTACCACTATCAAAAAAATAAAATAAAAATTTTTTCACACTTTTTCCTAGATTCATCAAACAAGGCGATGACGAAATTACATGAAAATCAAATTCGTGATAAGATTATAAATGAATCACTCTTAATGTATTAATTTTTGAAACAAAATTTGCAATTTTCTTATATTTAATAAAAACCTTAGTAACCAATAACCCGCTGCACACATTATCTCCGCTTCGAATTTTCGAATTATAACCGAATCAACAATAGCGCACAATTCGCTCCTTCTTTTCGCTGCTCGGTGCCAATTGGAAATACCAAGTGAAGCCAGGTCACCCTCCACCTGATAATTTCAACGGAGTGGAGGTCTTCCTCCTCCTCTGCTTCCATTAGCGGGTACGGGATCGAATATGAGGTCGATGATATCAATGCCATCGGTATACGCCCGCTATTTAGCTTTGCGGTTCGTATTATTTTCTCCAGCATCAAATTGAAGAAATCGCACAATAAATAGTCACCTTATCTAACAACTCTTTTAGTATCGACCGACTCGGAGAGATCTTTTAAAATTCTGGCTGAGCTTCTTGTATTATCCAGTTAACACGGCCGTGTAAGTTTTTCAGGACTACCAAACTTAGACATAGCGGCGTAGATGCAGCTCCTTGCTATGCTGTCGATGGATTTACCAGGTCTGAAGCCACACTGATAAGATCCAATCAGGTTGTTAATTGGCGCAGACCGTGTGATACCACCTTTTAATGGACAGAGCAAACTTAGCTGATGCATATATTTGAATAGCTCGGCTGGTGATCCATCGGTTCCCGCCTCTTTGTTGTTTTTTAAGTTTTGTTTCATTGTCACTGCCATTCAGTAGGCTGGAGAAGTGTTCCCTCCATAAATTCCGTATACTCTGGGCATCTTTTACTAGATCATCTCTCTATGTCGTACAAGAGTTTGATCCGGTCTTGAAACCTTTTGTCAGCCGCCGTATTTTTTCGTAAAATTTTCGAGCATTACCCTTGACGGCCAGCTTCTCAAGCTATTCATACTCACGCAACTCGGCCTCTTTCTTTTTTGGCAAATGTGTCTTACTTCCCTCTTCAGTTTCCGGTATCTATCCCATCCCGCACTTGTTATTGTAGATCGCAACGATGCGTGTTAAGATATAGGTATAAAATAAAATTATAACTATTTTCTTTTCAGAATTAGAGCTGGGAAGTTAAAAATGTACTTTTTTTACGATTGTGACCAAAAATTTCATATCTGAAAAATCACTTGTAGGAAAAATTTATAATATAATCCAATTTCCATGATTTACAGTGTAAATATTTGTTTGTTGTTGCATTTGTGGTATGCCAAAATTCACGCTCTTCCACGTTTTTTAAACGTATTTATTACCCAAAATCCAAGAGTCAGACAAATAGTTGTATATGGGACATACATATGTATGTTACAGTGGTCCGATCTGACCTATTCCTTTAAATGTTGTCATATAAAAATATATCCGCCAACTAATTTGGTTGAAATATCCCCAAAAATAAAGGAGCAGTTTGTGCCAACACAGACCGAATCACAGGCAGAAGGACAGCCAGTATACATTTTGCTCCTTTTCCTCTTTATCAACGTAAAAAAGCATACAAAATAAGAAGTTAACCGGTAAGTTTTACTAAGAAATAAAAAAAAAATTTCTATTAATTTTTATAAAGATTTTCAAAGAAAAATGTTCTTCTTTATTGACTACATTTTCTAAATTGATTGTGAGAAAGTAATCCGAATTAGTTGGAAATTGTTTAAAAAAGCATTTCCTTATGGATGAGATAATGTGTAAGAAATTCTAATTTCCGATTGCAGGATAGATGCCGGTAACTGGAAGAGTAAATATAAAATTTTTTCTATTGTGAAATTCTTTGAACAATTTTATTTTGAGCACTTCTACCTCATTATGCGGCGGCATCATGGGACCGTTTTACTTCGAAATCTATAGTTTTGCGGTTGTTTTCCTCAATACCGATCTTCCTACGTCAACTATCCAGAGACGATTGTTGAGTTGAAACACGAAATTGAATTAGTCATTGCTATCAAATAGGGGCTCGCACTCGAAAATGGGTTGATTGGAAATTGAGTTGACAGACAGAACAGAATGGACCACTGCCAAGCCAGCCGCGACGGCCATATGAATGAAGTGGTGCTCCATCATTAGCCGGCATGTTGAAACATATCAATAAAGGCAAACTCATTGAAAATATTTGGTTGCCCAAAAAAAAAAAAACCGGCTATCTTTTAAAAGAAAGTAAATGCATTTTTTTTTAATTTTATAACAAACTTTAATCAATTATGTAATATCCATTTTATTGGATGATCTTTTGCCATCTTTCCGGTAACATCATTCTTCCACACTCATTGAAGTTCTGGCCTTTATAGGCAAAAAACTGAACCAAGTGCGATTTTATAGCCTCGTCATTCTCGAAAGTTTTACCGTTTAATGAGTTCTGCAAAGATCGAAACAAATGGTATTCTGACGGCGCAAAGTCAGGGCTATATGGTGGATGCATCAACAGTTCCCAGCCGAGCTCTCTCAGTTTTTGGCGAGCGACCAAAGATGTGTGCGGTCTAGCATTGTCCTGGTGGAATATGCGCGTTTAGCCAATTCTATCCATTTTTCGTTGATGGATGTACGTATATGCAATTTGTAGACATCCAAATTAATCGTTTGGTTCCTTCCAAACCTATCAAACTGACAGCATAATTTTTTTTTGGTGAATTTGGTGAAGATCAGCCTTTGAAATGGTTTGTGGCGCTTCATAACGCTTGGACCATGATCGTTTTCAATTGACGTTATTGTAAACAATACATTTTTAATCTCCAGTTATGATTTGCTTCAAAAACGGATCATATTCATTGTGTTTAAGATGCATATCACAAGCGTTGAAGCGGCTTGTTAAATGAATTTCTTTCAATTCGTGTAGTACCCAAATGTCAAGTTTTTCTTACCGACCTGAACAGGGCAACCCAACGAGGTGTGATAGTTAAGTAATGAGACTGATTCTCTGCCATCCCCTTCAAAGTAGTCCCCTTGGGCAGCTATACAACGATTCCAGCGCGTTTACCATGCTTCAATCGACTCAAAATGGGTTCCTTTGACCACCGATTTTGTTCTAGGGAACAAAAATAGGCACAGGGTGACATATCGGGCGAATAAGGCGGTTGTTGCAACACGGCGATATAGTGGCGATTAGTGGCCAAATAGTGAGACACGCTGAGGGCGGTGTGGCATGGCGCGTTGTCGTGATGAAGGATCTAGTTACAAACAATGTCTGCTGATTCGTTTTCGCAATCTCTCGGGAGAAGGCAAAGGAAATTTCAAGATCGCAGGGTTACCACAATCGCGCCAATATAATCAGTTTCATTACTTAATTATCACACCTCGTGTATACGGCCCAAATGTTTCGTTGCTCATCAGTTGTATGTACTCGTATAAGGAGGTGTTATTTTGATACTGAAAGACAAATTACATTTTTTAAGATAACTAATCGGATGTTCATTTCAATGTAAAGAGGAAGGTATGGCATTATTAATGGAAAACAATATCAGCCCAATGGCTTGCAGAACCGTATCCTTTTTATGAAATATTCCATCACCAAATCAAATCGCAAAGTGGCTAACTTGATGAATTCCATCTTTGAAGAATTGAATCGAGGTTGGTGGCGACCTTATCTTTCACGTGCCCCCAAAGGAAGAATTGGCTAATTGCGATCAACTCTTCGATAAATAAAACGGACCGGAAACTTTTTACCGTTACTGCTGCCCCCGCCTCATTTTCGAAAAAGTAAGGTGCAACCACCCCGCCTTATCAACCAAATTTCTGATCATTTTCATGCATTTAAAGGATCCAATGAACGAACCAACGACGTTCTTGATGATCGGCCGGCTTGAGTTCTTGAGTTAACTGAAGTGTATAAGCCTTAAAACCCAAGTCTTTATGCAAAATACGGTGAAACGACGTTTGTGGAATGCCCAATTCCAAAGAACGACGAAAAGTTGTCAGCCCTGGGATTTCTACAACAGTTTGGGCTACAGCAGTAATATTCTCAGATGTTCTTGAGTGACGTACACATCACTAACTAGTCCCAGCTAGTCCCAGCTCCATTTTTTCCACCAACAACAAGGTGCTTCACGATGCCTGAAAAATGTTTTAGTTTTACAAACCATATCTGCCAGGTTTCCACCGTTTTTATTAATCTACCGGAATAGGAGGATATTCAAAAGTACACCTCTTATTGGATAACCTTTTATGTATGTATGTGCCTATAGTGCATATTTAATGCGTTCCGCCTTCAACGATTACTTGGATTATTTGGGGGGGAATTGCTTTGAAGGACCCTAAATTGATAAAGATGAATAATTGAACATTTTTACTTGATATATAATAAATTGCTAAAATATCAATTTGACTTTTCACTTCGTATAAGCGCATATATAATACATATGTATGTACATGCGTACCATATACCCTTGCAAGCCATACTACAATTGGGTTATTCACATTGTTGCCTGGCAACGTTTGCCCAAAACGAAACAAAAACAGCCTAACAAATTAACATGAACTTAAATAAATTCTACGTAAAACACGTCCAGCAGCTGTCTGTTATTTACGATAGAGAAAAAATACAGTCGGTGGTAATTATGTCATTATTTAGTGGCCAAGAAAGTTGTAGTAGTATGCCACTATATGCCACGACCATTATAGACTATTCGATACAAAATTCAATAATAAACAAAACATAAAGTTGACAGAAGCGATAATTCACAAAGGACAATCACACCAAAAGGACGCGTCGTTTTACCACGTCAACGTTTTACGCTTCACGCTGGGTAACTGCATCGATACAGTCGCTGTTGTGCCACACAAGATTGTGCATCAATTGAAGTGAGTAGAGCATAAGAATAATGTATGAGTATTAAACAAACAAAAAATAATAATAATTATAATAAAAATTAAATGCAAAACAAAACGTTGCAAGTGCAACTGCAATTGCATAAGTGAATTATGCAGGACTAAAGTGAAGCCAAAGTGGGCAGTTGAATTGAGTTGCATTTAAAAGTTTAGTGAAGAAAGAGTCAACAGTATTGCCAACGCTGCTTTAACTGTCCGTTTATTTGTTTTGATTATATTTGAACGCTTAAACGCCTATAATTTTCTTAACATTCTTGCTCACATTCATCAGTGTGTATTCTAGTCTAGGAAATGTCCTTGTGAATGTTATTCGAAATCCCGTTTAATTATGGATTGCACTAAAATCGATTTCTGTCACGAAAGTAATTATTAACGTGTAATATTTTACTATTTGCGCTGTTTTATGTTGATTTTCCAATATACTTGCCCCACAATATATCCGCATATACATACATATATGTATGCATATAAAGCAGAATAACCCTTGGCATTTGAATAGTTGTTACTGGGAACACCAACAGCAGGCGACAATGGGAAGTTGTGTTCGATTTTTGTTTTTTTGAAAGAATGTGTTTTTTTGTTTTTTGTTTTTAATCCTTAAAATATTATTTGATAATGCTCGATGATACAACGCATATTGTTAAAGAATTTGTTTATTGCATATTAAGCAGAGGTGGCGCTAAAATGTCTCCGACACTCTATTATCTACCGCCCAGTCCACCATGTCGCAGCGTTTTGTTGTTGGGTAAAATGTTGGGCATTGATTTCGATTTGAAGATCATCAATGTGTTGGCGGGTGATCAGTTGAAACCAGATTTTCTTGAATTGAATCCTCAACATTGTATACCTACAATAAATGATGAAGGTCTCGTCTTGTGGGAGAGGTGAGTGGCATATTAATTCTTTGTATATATGATTTATGTTTATGGAAAAAATTAATTTCAATCATGCAAATGATATATATGGTACAGGGGATGTGTTTCATATCAAATCTATTTACTTTGTTAAATTTTTGTTTTAAATTTCAGTCGTGCTATTTTGCAATATCTGGCCGCTGCATATGGCAAAGATGATTCACTCTATCCAAAGGATGTCCGTGTGCGTGCGTTGGTTGATCAGCGGATTCATTTTGATTTGAGCACTCTGTATGCCCGAATGTTTGACTATTATGTAAGTATTTAATATACTGTGGTGATTATTATACTTTATTCATAACCATTGTTATTAATACCTCAGAGTGAGATTTAACTTTCTATTCTTCTATAATTTGCGTTATTGACCTTGATCCAATTATCCACTAGGCAGTAGAGACTGCCAGCTGAGCAATTTTATACTAAATAATTTCATAAAGAGTTTTGCTTCAAATATTTTTGAAAACAATTTTAACCTGTCTCAGAGAAATTGCTTAAGGGGGTATCGATCAAGGTATGTCACGAGTTTAGGTTCTTGTTTTCTCGTGGTGATTAACCCAGCGGTACTATCGGTAAGGCCATCTTAGTATGTAACGTCGAGCTTGCTGAAAAATGATCACTATGTAGCTCTTGCCATGACCTTTAAAAGCCGTGGTCAGTAAACAGTTTGGATTAGTAAGGTTTTGTATTATATTATATTTCAGCCACCTCTTCATCATAAGACGAGCACATGTGCGAGGATTTCATCCAAAGTATACCTACAACTTCATCATATACCCCGTAGAATTATCTATATAAATTTGTTTGTTTTATCACCGATCCATACTCTTCATAACGTTCTCAATTTTCAACCAGTAAGTATACGAACGTATTGGCGGCCGCAATAGCCGAGAAGTTAGCATTGCGTACCATTTTGAAGACCAGGGTTCGAGTCTTGGTTCGACCAATGTCCAAAATGAGAGAAAATTCATTTTTCTATTTGCGGTCACCCTTCAGCGGGGAGTGTCGAGCCCTCTGAGTGTATTTCTGACATGAAATAAATGCTCCTAATAAAAAAAATCCATTGGCCGTTCGAAGACGGTTTAGAATAAACTGTAGGTCCCTCCATTTGTTGGAAAAACATCAAGACGTTTACCACAAATTGGAGGAGGAGCTCGGCCAATAACCGTTTAAGCAGTTACAAAGTGCCAATTATACATATATAAGTATACGAACTCATGTGGAAAGGCAGGCAGCACTTCTTGTTGTTTGTTGTTCCTAATATTAGCCGCCTTAAGAGCGCATTAAATGTTTCGTTAGACGTTTTGGCAAATTACGGGTATTACTTTTGATCCTCTCACTGTTGGTCTTCAGTTTTCTTTGAGTTATACAACGATCTTGGATGGTAATAATAAGACAAGTCAAGTCTGCTGACTTAGATAGGAAATGAGTTACTAAATATCGGAATAATGTATAACCGGGGAAGTAAGATGACTTTGAGAGCGTTCTATAAATATATTCTTAAACTCTTTAGGTTGAAAGTTGGGCTTTCGTATCAATTATGTAGGATTGAGTGTAGTGTTCTTCCCACTTAAATTGCTTGTACTTATACGCAAATAATTCATTAACTTTCAGCTACCAACTATATTCTGGAATGCACCTTTAGATGAATCGAAAAAGGATAAATTAGCCGAAGCATTCGATTGGTTTAATTCTACTCTAAAGGGTCACGAATTTGCTGCAACGGATGCATTCACAATTGCTGATCTCACACTTTTGGTAACGGTTTCACAATGTGAAGCATTCGGTTTCGATGTTAATTCCTATAATCGCGTAAAACACTGGTTACAGCGCTGCAAGGACTATATGCAACCATACGATTATGAGGTATGAATTTTACATTAAAACTTTGTACCATTTTTAATACTTCAAGCAAATAAAATATTTGTTTCCTCTCGCCCCCCAAAAAAGGAGTTAAATGGCAGCAAAGCAACAATCTTGGCAGATATGCTTCGCGCAAAAACGGAAATCCCTTAATTTCGCTGACGGGTCATGGATCTTTTTTTGAATTTGAGAAAATATTTAACAAAAAAAAAAAAAAATTAAAAACCAAAAATTTTGGGCCATTTTCACGTAGTGTAGTTTAGTTTAGTGTTTGTACACAAATAAATCACTTACGTAATATACATACAAACATACAAAAGCAAAATCGATTTTTTCTTTATAAAAGTTTATGGCATTTGTACCAAAAAGGGTATGGAAGATTTTCATTACATTCAACTTTGGAAATCAGTAACGAAATCATAACTAATAATTTCCTCAAATATATATGTAGTACCCTCAAGCATTCAAATTACATGACATCATTCGACTTATTATTTATATGTACATGTAGGTTACTTGCCTAAAGGCATTGTTACAAGTAATGACACCAAAAAGAAAATAGTTTTATCCTGTGTACTCGATAAAGGAGGTGTGGAATAGCCACCCTCAGTTTCACTACGACATTTGAAAATAATTAAATATAATATGTGTATACCTAAATACTCGTAAATGTGAAACATGGGAAAACCCATGGTGTAATCAGAAAAGGCAGCTGAAGAAAAGTCAGAATGGCCGCGATAGCGGAGAGGTTAGCATTGCGTACGGCCATTTGCAAGGTCAAAAATGATATATATTAAATTGCGTTTGCCCCTCGGTAGGAAATGTTAACCCCTCCGAGTGTATTTCTGACGTCAAATAAAAGCTCCTTATAAAAATCCATCAGCCGCTTGGCGGCGACTTAATATAAACTATAGGTCTCTCCATTTGTTGGAAAAACATTAAGACACACACCACAAATTGGAGCGGAAGCTCGACCTAAAATCGCTTCAGCAGTTATAAAACACCAATAATATATGTACATATACATAACATACCTTCTGCTCAAATATAAACGAGACTTTATCCATAACACGACAAGGACAAGACATATGGCCATTTTTGCTTAGGTTTGCAGGACTGTTATATGTTTACATGTCAAATTTGAGCGCGATCTGTCATATAGTTTTTTTTTTACGGCACTATAAACAAGTCAACCTCGAGTGTGTTTTTCGAATTTTACTATGGAAATTAACGTTGAGCAAAGAGTTTGTTTGAAATTTTGTTATTCCAATGGAATAAGTGCGACGGACGCAATGAAAATGTTGCAGAAGGCATATGGGGAGTCTTGCCTATCGCGTGCACGTATTTTTGATTGGTATAAGTCGTTCAAGGACGGCCGTACATCGCTGGAGAACTTGCCCCATGATCGTCGTGGAAAGCATTTTCAGTCGATTGAAGTCATAAAAGAGAATTCGAAGAAGGAACGGAAAGCCATACCTAAAGCGGCCTACCAGAAGTGTTATGAAGATTGGAAAAAAAGGTGGCATATGCGTATCGCCTCTAATGGTGACTATTTTGAAGGGGATAAAATAAATATTGAAGAATAATTAACCGTTTTTGTTTTATTGGGCCAGTCTCGTTTATATTTGAGCAGAAGGTATATATAATCAGAAAAGGTGTGATTGCTAGCTCCGCCAAACAAGTGATTTGGCAAACTCGACAGTATACTTTTATAAAAGTATAAAATAAATATAATAATTATTATATTAAATTTTAGTAGTTTTTTAGAATATTCAGGCAAAGCTGGCTCTATTTTATGAGCCATATGGGCCTGGAAATTGTATATTTCGACTGAAATTATCAGACATGGTTTTTTCGGCTATATTTCTAGGAAATATTCCATAAACTCACTCGCCCAGCGCGGTTGTGCACTGGTTTTTGGGACCCGCCACATAGAAACCACCCCCAATGAAAATTTTTTACATGCCTCAGATGAGAGACCCTTCTTATGATGACGACCCCGCGAACGTTAAAGAAGGATTATGATTTGAGGGTATGGAATATCCGGTCCCTTAATTAGGAATTTGCCGCTGCCCAGCTGGTTGTTGTCTTCGTTAAACTAAAGGCTGACATCACCGCCGTCCAATATGTGCCGCAGACAGGACAATGACGGAAGTGAGCAGGTCCTTATGACATTTACTACAGCGGCCTTATAAAGGACCGCAAATTTGGTGTCGGATTTGCGATGGGAAAAAGACTCGGTCGTCGAGTACTGGCATTCACCCCGGAGGAACGTCTCGAGACAATCCGCATCAAAGCCAAATTTTTCAACATATCGTTGATATACGTCCACGCAAAGAAGGTATCTTTGGTGCGATTGCTGGAAAATTCAGTCTCCACAACGAAATATCCCCTAATGGGTTGAGGTTGATCGACTTCACCGGGGCCTGAAATATGGTTATCTGTAGTAATAGTTTCCAGCATAAAAAAATACAACTTGGCTGTCCACTGGTCGAAAAACACAAAACCAGATCGATCATGTTGTGATAGACGGAGGACATGTCCCCAGTGTTCTTGACATGCGTACACTCCGAGGAGGTTGCAATCACAACAGAACGGTATTCGTCTTGCACTCCTGCTGTCTGCTGTCACTCATTAACAACTCCGTATACGGGAACTGTGGGACGCCATCTCAAGATCCCTAAGTACATCTACAAACGAAACTATTGGATTCTATAAAGGTCGCAAAACCAGCTGGTACAATGAGGACTGCCGTGTCGCGGTGGAGAGAAATCAGACTGCCTACCTCGCAACGTTGCGATCGACCACAACACGTGCGCGATGGGGTAGATATCGGTAGCTGAAGAGGGAAATCAAACTCATCTGTCGAAAAAAAAGAAAGAGGCCGAGATGCGTGAGTATGAAGAGCTTGTGAAGCTGGCCGACAAGGGTAATGCTTGAAAATTTTACGAGAAAATACGGCGGCTTACAAAAGGTTTCAAACCTAGAGCAAGCTCTTGTACAATAGAATATAGAGAGGTGTTCTAGTAACGGATGCCCAGAGTATACTGAAATTATAGAGGGAACACTTATCCAGCCTACTGAATGGCAGTGACAAAGAAACAAAACTTAAAAAACAACAAAGCTGAGGGGACCACTGAATTATCGACAGAACTGTTCAAATATGGCGGTGAATAACTGACAAGGTGCAGGCATCAGCTACTTTGCAGAATATGGTCGTACGAAAGCATGGCCGACGATTGAAATTTAAGTGTGCTCGACTCAGTCCATAAATAAAGGGATCCCACAGTCTAGGTCAATTATCGTTACCTTAATTACCTTAATATCACCCATAAGGCCCTGTCGAGCGTATTGTGTGAAAGACTAAATCCCACCGTCAGTAAACTGATCGGACTTTGTCAGTATGGTTTATACGGCTATGTAAACTGACATTAAGCAACACTAAAAGCTCCGTCAGGATCGGGAAGGACCTTTCCGAGCCGTTCGATACCAAACAAGGTTTCAGACAAGGTGATTTCTTATCGTGTGACTTTTTTAACTTATTGATGGAGAAAATAAGACGACCTGCAGAGCTGAATAGAGAAGGTACAATCTTCTGTAAGAGTATACTGACTGGATAGGAAGCGAAGGATATGGGTCTGGTAGTGAACGAGGGCAAGACGAAATATCTCCTGTGATCACACAAACAGTTATCGCATCCGCGGCTCTGCTCCCATGTCATTGTTGACAGTCATAACTTTGAAGTCGTAGATAATTTCGTCCGTCTTGGAACCACTATTAACACCAACAACAATGCTAGCCTAGAAATTCATCGCGTAATCACTCTTGCCAACAGGTGCTACTTTCGACTGAGTAGGCAATTGAAAAGTAAAATTTTCTCCCGACGAACGAAAACCAAACTCTACAAGTTTCTCATCATTCTCGTCTTGCTATATGGTGCGGAAGCATGGATGATGACAACATCTGATGAGTCGGCGTTAGGAGTTTTTGAGAGAAAAGTTTTGCGTAAGATTTATGGTCCTTTGCGAATTGGGAACGACGAATACCTTAGCTGATGGAATGATGAGCTGAATGAGTTATACGGCGACACTGACATAGTTCAGCGAATCAAGAAGCAGCGGCTACGCTGGCTAGGTCATGTGATCCGGATGAATAAGAATACTCCAGCTTTAAATGTTTTCGATGCAGTACCCACCATTGAAAGCAGAGGAAGAAGAAGACCTCCACATCTTTGGAAAGACCAGGTAGAGAGGGACCTGGCTCTAGTTGGTATCTCCAATTGGCGCCAAGCCGCAGGTCCTTATAGAATTAACAAAAAAATCAGATATACCATATGTATAAATGTAGGTATATACAAAAAAACTGGAATAACCATTCGAATGCATACAGATTTGATTTCTTTCAGCTGGACTCCTCAAAATATAAGTTCCAGCACTAAATGTAATGGAAATAAACAAAGATTTATTAAAAAGCGTGTGACTGAGAAAACTAGGGAAATGATATTAAATATTCTTTGTTCGAATATTTTTTTATGAAAGTCACACGTACTTTTCATTTTAAATTAAATTAGTTGTTATAACATTTTTCTATCAAAAAGAAACGTTTTCGAAAAAAAAATTACGAATTATATCATAAAAAAACTGCAAACAATAAGTTCCAAGCAAGTGAATAACAATTGATACTAAAACTCTGTTTTTGGGCTAACTAATCAAAATGCTGATTCATACCTTTAGTCATGGCGTTGTCAGCAAAAATCAATTTATTTTTCAAATATCAAGCAAACCTAACCAAAACTATGATGCTAACGAGTAGATTAATCCCAGGTTCACTTCCCGGAAAATCCTCTTTTGCTGGATGGCTATGTCATAGTCAGAACACGCCCTCCAAGTTTTAGGATTCTGCAACTAGTGCTTTGGGCTGTGAGTTGATCCGCCAACAATTTAAGATCAAATCTATGTATATAAGTCCAGACCAGAGAGTTTCCGGATATAGTTTTTTTCGATATTCGAGGTTTGGTTCATCATGAATTTGTTCCAACGGGACAGACGGTCAATAGAGCATTTTGAAGCGTTTGCACGAAAACATCCGTCGTAAACGTCCGGAATTGTGGGCCAACAATTCATGGATTTTTCATGACGATAATGCACCATCGCACCGTTTGCTTTTAGTTGTGAACAGTTTTAAGGCTAAAAACTCGTTCAATACCATCGATGAACCACCGTAATCACCGGATTTGGTCCCATGCGACTTTTTTTTGTTTCCAAAACTCAAGTTATCACACCGTGGAACCCGTTTCGACCCGATTGAGGCTGTAAAAGAAAACTCGCAGAAGCAACTGAGGTCGACTGATTTCAACAGCTGCTGCAAGCAAACAGGTTGACAGATCGCGCTCATTTTTTGGCGTAGTAACTAACGCGGCCGCGGTAGCCGAGTGGTTAGCATTGCATACTGACATTCGCCACCAACATCCAAAAATTATGGAAAATTAATTTAAATAAAAAATTAAGTTAAATTTTCTAATTGCTGCCGCCCCTTGGCAGAGAATTTCCACCCCTCAGAGTGTATTTCGGACATGAAATAAAGGCTCCTCGTAAGAAAAAAAAACCATCAGCCGTTCGGAGGCGGCTTAGTGTAAACTGTAGGTCCCTCCATTTGTTGGATAAACATTAAGACGCAAAACCACTAAATTGGAGGAGGAGCTCGGCCATTTATATATATATAATTAAGGACTGTGCTACCAACTTAAGAAAAAAATTGGCATAAAAATATTCAGCGCGTGCATTCTTCAGTTCTTAATGTAAAAAATTTAACGTTTGTCAAGTACCGGTAATTTCCGAAAGTTAGCGACCGATTGACGTGAAATTTTATCAGATTGTTTCCATGGTTTCTGGAAACGTTTATGCAAAAGAATTTTGAGAAGTGAACTACAGACAGATCTACTCGAAAAAATGTTAATGATTCAACTCACTTGAAATTCGGGGGCTTCTTGCTTAAATCAGCAGCAATTCTACTCTTCTCTCCAGGAAGTGAGTCCCTATTCGTAAAACTCATACCTTTGATTTCAGTTACTTGAAATTCGGTACATAGTTTGCTTTTTAGGAAAAATATTGTATTAATAGTTCTTTTTGTTTGAATTTTTTTACGAAAAGTGGTCCTGTTTTAATTATTTTATTAAATTTTGGATGATGTGCCTAAGCTTTGGAAGCAAGTTCGATTTGCTCGTAATATTGTTTACGGGAAAGGGATCTTCTACAAATTGACAAAAATTAATATGAATTGGAATATATGGTAAATATAGATAGCGCTTAGGTATCTTGCGACTACGGCTTTACCTTGATCCGATTACATATGTATGTACGAGTATGTACAAATACGTGTACATACATTTTCGAATTTGTTTAGGAAAAATTGAGCAAAATGCCCTCAAGCCTCTTTTTGGGCCTAATTTAAAATTCGTGGTAATAATCGAGCAGATTGCTTCGTGTATCCAAGATGATTACTTAATATTTACGATACAGACATGGCATTCAAGCCCAATTCATTAGCAATCATTTCTTGTATCAATCGTGCGTCTTCGTCGATTTTGTGCTTCACCAGAGCTACAGTGACGCCATCAGTGGAAGATTTGGTCGACTTTCTCGTGGCTCGTCCTCTACGGAAAAATGTCCATTCTGGAATCTTCGGAACCACTTAGAAATAGTATTTAAAAGCGGTACAATCGTTCCATGTGCAACACATCACACATTAAATATCCTCTCCCTTCTACCCCCAAAGCTTAGACAACCATAGAAAATAATATTAACCATTCGATTAATCGAGCAATCACTAGGAAATTGGCAATGTATGTCGCCATGTTCTTTATGTTTAAATTAAGTGCTGTTCTTTAAATTGACTCTTTCCTATTGTCCTGAAAAAGACTTTCGGCATGTTTAAAAAACAAATCGATTTTAATGTAAACATTTGTATGAAGGTGTGTTTCTTATCAGATTTTTCCCCTTTACACATGTCGCTTATTATTTTTATTTGACTGTTTTTTATATTGTAGTTACCGGATATATGTATGTACAGTTGATATTCTATCATATTATCAACACGTAACAAACTAAATTAGGTTACAAGCAACATCGGAACTACTAGGTATGCATACGTATATACCTATGTGTGTATACTCGTACATATGTACACGTATGTATGTGCAAAAGTGCTACAGATCATTTAGGTCTTTATCTCTATGATGTGAAGCTATTTTTAAAATTCCTCCGCTCCTGTCATAAATAAATTTCTACCACGCTGACATGGTGACACACTGTGTAGCCACCTCCGGCATACCTGTGTATATAAAAACATTTTCTCACGTGGCCAACCTCATTAGCTATACGGTTGTGTGTATGTAAGTCTTGTAAGCCGCAAACAGTCTGTCTGGTCAATGGTTAGCGGCGGTGGGAGCATAGCGGAGTGGTCGTTTCCGTTTTGGGCAGATACCCACCCAGTGTGAGTAATATTTATGTACGTGTATGTTATGTATGTATGTACTACAATCACTAACTTGAAACTGTCTCCCTCCTATTGTAGTCGTTGAAGCTGAAGCTGAAGCTGAAGCTAAAGTTGTGGTGAAGGCTGTCAAGAGGACAAGAATATCATAGAAGTGGACCATAGAAATTTGCTCTGTTCATTGCCCGCGCCGCTACGCCAATGGCTCTGCACTGCAGTATCGGCACTTGGCTCCAGCTAATCACACTCGCAGTCTACTCTCGGCTATTACCACGTGTGGTTCACATTTTCGCGCGCTTTTAACCGCTTTGAAAACAAAAGTTAACAAATCGCTGCGTTGTCACTCACAAGTGCTGCTGCAACTTGTGTTACATTCGTATTGCGAAACGCGTGCCGGTATCGTGCGCGTGTGTGCGTGTTACGCGTGAACCCCTTCCACAACTCTTAACAAGTCATTGCATTGCGTAGCGAACGTGACCTTCCGCAATCTGCGTGTGATGCTGCCGCTTGCAACGACTAGAAGATTTGTGTGCAACACATTGCTGTTGACCCTTCTCGGCGCGCATATTTGTCATGAGGTTACGGCATTGATGCAGAAGGATTTATGGCTAGGTTGGTGTTGAATGCGTAAAGCGTACAGTTCACACTACCTACAATAACAACAATTAAAAATGATTTCTCTATTTTTCTTTCTATACCAAACATTTCGCCTTCGCCTTGCATTCATTCATGCATATTTACGTACATACCTACATGCGTACTCTTATTGCAACCAGAGTGTTCTTGTATGTATGCCAGTGAGCGCAATGCAACCAATTGGGGCAGCATCGCTGTTAACGGTAGTACTTTACGTGGCGCCAAAAGTGATTGTTACTTGATTTTTATTGCTGGTGCTAACGACGAATTGGTCGCATTTCGCTTTCGCATGCTGCAACTGGAAGCTGGGTAAGTTTATTGGTTCTTCTTAGCGAGTTCATACATTCATAACTAATGTACTTATTAACATACATACCTATGTGTACTGAAGTGTTGCGGCGGTCAGGAAGTGGCTTTTAAGTAATCAATATGTTTATTAAAATGGGTTTTCCAATAAGAGGTGTTATTTTGATATGGCATTGTTTGTGATCGGATATTTATTTCAGTGTAAAGATGAAGATATGCCATTAATATTGGAAAACAATATCAGCCAAATGGCTGGCACGGCTTTGCTTACAGTACCGTATCCTTTTTATGAAATTTTCCATCACCAAATCAAATCGCAAAGTGGCTGCTATAGGCCCTCAATAGCTTCACGAATTCTATCTTTGAAGTCTTGAATCGATGTGAGCCGGTTGGCGTAGACCTTAACTTTCACGTGACTTCAAAGGAAGAAGTCGCCAAATGTTAAATCACAAGATATCGGTGGCTAATTGCCATCACCTTCGAGAGATAACAAGACCTGAAAACTTTTCCCTTAAAAATGCAATGGTTTTGTTGTTTGTGTGCCCTCTTGTTGAAAGTAAACGTTGACCAGATCAATACTATCCAATTCCGGCCATAAAAAATCATTAGTCATATATCGACAGCGCAATCATTTAGTTCACCGTAACTGGTCCTCCTAATTTTTTCGAAAAATTAAGGTCCAATGACCCCGCATAAACTGCACCAAACAGTTGCACTTTGAGGATGGAGAGACTTTTCAACAATAAATTTCATCCATCGAGGTGGAAATGGGCCTCATTAGTCAAGATGATTTTTCGATGAAATTCCGGTTGGTTCTCATGGATTTCAAGGGCCCAATCAGTACAGACACGACGTTGTCGATGATCGGCTGGCTTGAGTTCTTAGGTATGTTAATTGAACTTTATAAGCCTTAAGACCCAAGCACTTATGCAATGACGTTTATAGAATGCCCAAACCCAAAGAACGACGAGGAATGGACAATCCTGGGTTCTATTCATCACTTTGGCCTACAGCAGCAATATTCACAGCTATTCGTGAGTGCCGTTCACGTGTTTTATTGTTCACATCACTAGCTTGTACCAACAGCTCCTTTTATCTATCAATTTCTGTATTGCGGTCCAACAAGGTGCTTCACGGATCGAAAAATGATTTAGTTTTACGAACCATCTCTGCCAGGTTTTCACTCTTTTTTATAGTGAGTTTTAATAATTTCAATGCGTTTTTGAATTGTGTATCGTTTAATTTTTGTTACTGGCGTATTTTTTATTTGTCAAATGTCAAAAACTTACAGCTTTAAAAGTGGCATCTACCGTAACCGCGGGCTATTCAAAATAACACCTCTTTTTGGATAACCCTATATACATATGTATATATCTAATTACATATTCTACTAAACAGTGTGGCAGTTCTAAAATTATGTTTACGGAAACGTGAAAAGAAGACAAATTTGATAGAAAAAAATAAAGAAATCAACAGCAGGTGAAATTTTGAGGTTAAATGAAGCGTAACTACTGTGCAGTATTTCTTTCGTGCCTTTCATTCAATTTTGCTATGTGTGAACACAAATATGAATTACGCATGAATATCGCCCATCGTCAACTAGCAAGAATAATGATATACTCGTATAAATTTGTATATGTAGATCCATGTACAATATGTGTGGTTTTTTTTATAAAAATTTTGAATTCAATTTTACCATCCCAACTGGAAATACAGGCTAAGTACTCTATGCAAGGTGCGTACTTTATTTTTATTTTATCCCTCAAACTTAAAGGGTTTTTCAATGAGAGGTGGAAATTATTAAAATGGTTCGTAAAAAAAACTAAAACATTTTTCAGTTGTCGTGAAGCACCTTGTCGAAACGTAGTACAGATAAGTTAGTGATGTGAAGAATAATTTACGTGCACGTCGCTCACGAACCACTGAGAATATTGCTGCTGTAGCCCAAAAGTCTTAAAGAAAGCCCAGATTTGTCCATTCCTGATCGTTTTTTGGAATTGGGCATTCCACAGACGTCATTACACCGTGCATAAAGGATTGGGTCTTAAAGCTTACAAAGTTCAGTTAACACAAGAATTCAAGCAGGGCGATCATTAACAATATCGTGTCTTTATTAGGCTCTTTTATCGCATGGAAATAATGCATTTCCAACTCGATGGTTATATCAATAATCAAAACTGTCGCATCCGGGGCTCGGAAAAACAAATATTTTTTTTTTTTTTGAAAAGCCTTTCAATCCTCAGTGTGGTTTATGGTCCAGCAGGGTCATTGGGCTTTACTTTTTCGAAAATGAAGCTTTAGGAACAGTTACGGTGAATGGATTACGCTATCCAGATATGATTAATGATTTTTATGGCCGGAATTGAATGGTATTGATCTGGATAACAGTTACTTTCAACAAAACGACATTACGTGCCACACAATCCACAAATCCACCGATCTTTTAAGGGAAAAGTTTCCAGACCATGTTATCTCTTGAAGAGGTGATCGCAATTGCCTACAGAGATCTTGTGATTTAACATCTTGCGACTTATTCCTTTAGAGCTAGGTGAAAGATGAGATTTACGCCAACAGGCCAACGTCGATGGAATCAAAAATGGAATTCATGAAGCTATTTCGGGCATGCAGAAGTGTAAGACCATGTGCTTTTCGCGAAGACTTGTTCAGCCTTCTCCTTATACAATTAATAACTATAGTCTAGAACAAGTGTACAGCTTTGTTTACTTAGTGGTTATGATGGACCCTAAGCTCAACTTTCATCTTCGTATCAATACTGCAGTCTTAAAATCTAAAAATGCTTTTGATTTTGTCAAAAGATGGTCAAAAGGGTTTAAAGACCCTTAGGTATGTAACCAAAGCATTTCATATGACTTTGGAGAGGCAAGCATTAGAATGTGGTTCAGTGATATGGAACACCAATTATCAAATTCATTCCGATAAGTTAGAGTCTATTCAAAAACAATATTTGCTTTTTGCGTTAAGACATTTCCGATGGAACTCTACGATAAATCTTCCTACCTATACCAACCGTTTAAAGCTGCTAAATCTACCTACTTTCGCTAGTCGTAGAGAAAGGTTAGGCGCATTGTTCGTAGTGAAATTTCTTAACCAATCAATTTGTAGTTCATGGTTCAGTTCATTAGAGATTAACCATTGATCATAGAGTTCTAAAGCTTGAAGGGAGTGTTCAGCGTATGATGTAGGCATTTGATAAGGAAGGATTTCTCAAAATATGGACCTGAGACCGATCTGTTAAAAAATAAAATATTTTGCTTTTAAATCGATCAACCTACATGAAAATTGGTTCAGAGTTTGCTTTTCGCCTAAATTGATATAGGAAACACTTTTTCCGCCTCAAACATTTCAACATAACTCTAGTTTAAAATAATTGTGAGAGATCAAAGTACAGTGATGTGGTTTTCAACGGCTTATTGATTTTACGCAAACTCGACAGCCTTCGATTATGCCGTCTGCAAATTTGGCAGTGTTACCATTCGGTATATGAAATGATGTGGATAAAAGAATCTCAAAAAATAAGAGAAGAAAAAAAATATTTCCTCATGTTGTTTCTAAAACTACTAAAAATAAAATGTTTAAATATAATTTATTTTCATTTAACTGTAATTTATATGATCATTTTTATTAAGATAAGCTTCGGTGGTCAACGAGGCACCAAACTATTGCAATTTTGAATCACCCATTATGAAAATCAATTTGAATGCACCATAGAATATACCATCTGTTAAATAAATAAATCTAATACACTCATACACATGTAGTTTTCTGCAAATACAGAATATGTAAAGAAATACGGAAGAAGAACTTTTCGAAATTCCTAAAAAATTCCACACTCAAATCAATAAATAAATAAATAAATAAAATGCTGTCTTTGGCTATGCTGAAAGTCTTTATACCTTTCATGAACTTATAAAGTTTACTGCAATATTCAAAAATCGGTTGCGATGATTTTCAGGATCAATATTAGTATTTGAATTTCGTGCGGAGAATACCAAATTTCAAAGTTTTAGATTTTTTTTTTTTTTGATTTTGATTTTATGGCCCGATATCTCAAAACTGAAAAACAGATTTCATAAAGGGTTTTCCAATAAGATATTTTATTTTTAATACATTTGCAATTTGGTAGATGTCACTTTTGAAGATTTGACAATTAAAAACTACGCCTGTAATAAAAATTAATCAAGAATCAATTGAAATTATTAGAATTCACTATAAAAATGGTTCGTAAATAAATAAACATTGGATCTTAATTTAAAACGGGGCTGAAGCAACAGTTACGGTGAATGAATTGCACTATCCAGATATGATTATTAATTTTTTATGGATGGTATTGATCTGGGCAATGTTTATTTTCAACAAGAGGGCGCTACGTGCCACATAAGCAACGAAATCAACGATCTTTTAAGGGAAAAGTTTTCGGACCGTGTTATCTTTTGAAGAAGTGATCGCAATCAGCCACTAATATCTTGTAATTTAACATTTTGCGACTTCTTCCTTTGAGGGCACGTGAAAGTTAAGGTCTACGCCAATAGGTCAAAGTCGATTCAAGACTTCAAAGATAGAATTCGTGAAGCTATTGAGGGCATACAACAGGCACTATACGATTTGGTGATGGAAAATTTCATAAAAAGGATGCCGTACTGCACACAAAGCCTTGCCAGCCATTTGGCTAATATTGTTTTCCAATATTAATGGCATGTCTTTCTCTTTTCATTGAAATAAACAACCGACCATTTATCTTCAAAAATGACATTTTCTTTGAATATCAAAAAAACACCACTTATTGGAAAACCCAGTATATGTAAGTTACAGTGGTCCGAACTAGCCGCCTCTGACAAAAGATGGTTTAAATGTAAAAATACCAGGTTTGGTTGAAATATCTCAAAAACAATGGACTAGTTTGGGTACAAAGAGACCAACAGACATTTATAGCTGAATCTACTCAATTCGTCATACCGATTCGATCGGTATACAGTTTTATGTGCATATCTCTGGCACTAACATACTTCGGACCAAAGTTAATATTTCATGTCATGAAAGGTATACAAAAACTAATACTAAAAAATACAAAAAACAAAAAACAGAACCAAAAATGTCAATGCAATATATGCATCTATGCAAATATGAGTGCTTAATAGTGCAGCGTTTATCGAAATTAATAACATAAACATAAATTCGGGCATTTACACCGAACGCAGCCACCCAACGACAAGCAAATGTGACAGCGAAAATTTGCGATGTAAGTGACTACGTACGCGTATATTCGTGTATGTATGTATTGGATGCATGTGGTTTTGGCCAATGGAAACCGTTGCAACAAGGTTGTCAAAAAATGCACCGTACAGCATATCTGCATAGTATATTGCTACATGCGACATTTAAATTAACGCTATGTTGCAACTTGTCAATGCAGCCTTCTAATGCAATGGGTGGTGGGTGACAACTAGAAAGCAGGGAAATAGCAAAAGAATTGATATTGCGCTTCTTCCAAATAAATTTTAAAATTTTCTATATGTAAGCGCACATTCATATGTATGTATGTATGTATGTTTGTATGCATGCCGACTATTCCGTAATAAGATGAACATAATAAATGCCTTTGGGGTTTCATTGAGTTCTTTTACTATTTTAATCTTTTTTATTTTTTATTTATTTTTGTTTATACATACATACAAACGTAAAGAGCAATGTTTTTGTCACACATCATTGGCACACATCAATCTCTCAATGTGAATATATGGGACATTTTTATGGATATGAATTTATTGCAGAAGCGTGTGCCGCAGCCAAGCCTCCTATGTTATATTGGCTGTGACTGTAAATTGGTCCAAAATGCACTTGCAATGTGCTGAGCAACATTATTTTAATTTATATAATTTAAAAATATTAAAAATTATTTTTCTTCATCTTTTAAGGGGTTAGGGGTAGTCAGAGGCACGAAAAAATGAGAATTTTCAATATTTTTTTTTGCTATTAAATAATTTTATTTTACAAAAGTAGTGATATGGTATTATTAAACAATGTTTTGACTTGAAGTTACGAAAATTTCAAAAAAAAAAATTATTTCCGAAGTTACAGCTGTCTGTGTTAACCCAGTTCCAAAAAAAGTTCCTTGCGGTGACAATCATAAGTCCTTGGAGATTCATCTGAAATCAATCGGATAAAAAAAATTAGTTTTATAAATAAATAATACTGGGCCTGATCGAAGGATTTTTTTTTCAAAAATTAACAAAGTGGCGGCCTCAGGAAATTTTTGTCTAGATTTTTGGGAAAAAATCAACAGTTAATTGGTCTTAAAAAATCGAAATTTTTCAAAAATAAAAATCCTTCGATTTTTTCCCGAGTTTATTATCTATTCTAAAAGCTGTATAAATTTCATTAAAATCAACTGAGCGGTTTTCGAGTTACAGTTGTCACCAGTTCAAAAAACATAGTTTTGAGAAAAACGCGTTTAAAGTTTCACACAGCGCTTTGAAAGGCCCGAGCTCTCTTTGTTATTTGTCGAATAACTTAAAAACGAATTATCGGATTAACTTGAAATTTTCAGAGATTATTTTTAAGATATTATACTTAACGAAAATGCAAAAAAAAAAATTTGTTTTTTTGAAAATTCTGACTACCCCTAACCCCTTAAGTAGGCAACGCTTACTCAACTGCAGTAAAGATCTTCCTCTAACTCTGCTTCTACCAGCGAGTATTGGTTCATACGGAAGACGTGACTTAGCGCCTAGCCGCTGCCTCTTATTCGCTGAATGAATGCCAAGTAAACTTCGCCTATACGAAGTGGGCAAACAAACCTTTCTCGTGAAGACTGCCAACTCATCGATTGTTATAAACTTTCATGGTTTTGCTATAAAAATTAGAACGGGAACGATGAGCGACTTGTAGAGTCCATTTTTCGTCCCCCGGACAATTCGATGCAGAAAAGATTTCCTTTCGAATCGTTGAAGCAGCATTTCACAAACGGTTTTTCGATTTTCCATTTGTCTATCGTGGCACCCATTTTCCATACTTCCGGATCTTTCCCATGGCTTTTTTTTAAACGTTGGTAAATTGCTCCTCGAGTCACATGTAGTGTTTCTGCCAATTTTCGTTGCGATTGGGTTGGATCAACATGCAATTCCTCGTCTTCGAACTTTTTCGCTGCACCAGGATGTTCATTGTCTGTCAAATCGAAATCTCCACTTTTAAATTGTCGAAACCATGTCTCACATGTTCTAATCACTGGAGCATGTTCACCATTAGTTTCTACCAGCAACCGGTGAGCTTCAGCTGCTTTTTTCTTTTGATGAAATAAGAAAAGCAACGAATGCCGCAAATACGATTTACTTGGAACGAAACTCGACATATTCACTGAGGTAAACAAATATGACGCTATTATTTTGGCGGAATGTGACTTGCGTATTTTTGTAGGTTAATGTCAATAGAAAAAAATTGCATACATGCCAAATCGTAGAAATTTATACATATTGCTAGCGACATCTACTAGTAAAACCGGCACACTTCAACAAACACACCTGGATAAATAAAAAATTAAGTTAAATTTTCTAACTGCGGTCGCCCCTCGGCAAGAAATGTCAACCCCTCCGAGTGTATTTCTGACATGAAATGAAACCTCTTTATAAAATATCATCAGCTGTAAATTGGAAGAAGGGCTCAGCCGAAAATCGCTTCAGCGGTTACAAATCGCCTTTTATATATATATATGTATAAATAAATAAACAGAAAACAAAAAAAAATTTGCGATTTTTGCCAAACATTTTCTGAGCGATTTTTAACCAATCGTTTTTTGGAAACTTTTTCGGCAGACTTTCAATCGTTTGGATAGGAGACATACTCGTATAAGTGATCGTAGAGACCTGAAAATTGGAGAGTGTACTTTGCGTACGACGTATGCAGCCGATGAGAAAAGATTTTTCGGGAAGTGGTAATTGGGGACAGTAACGCCTTTCAAAAAAAAAAAAACATGTGTTAAATAATGGACTTGATCACCGCCGTTTTGTAACAAAGAATATTTATAATTTATTTTTATTTATTTATTTTATAATATTATACTTCAATATATGTGCAATAAAATGGTTAAATGAAAATTCTAAACCTTTTTCCATATTCCTACAATAAATTTAAAAAAATCAATATAATTTTCAACCTCTATAGTGAATTTACCCCTTAAGGTTGCAGAAGTAGACTTAAAAAAAAGACATATAGCATGCTCCAGAATTAGATCACAACGTAGCGTGATGATCCTAGTACCCCATTATAATAATAAATACATGATAATAAAAATTGTTTTATCTTATAAGTATTCAAAAAAATGCATATACTAATTTATGTATTATATATAATTGGCGCTTTGTAACCACTGAAACGATTCACGGCCGAGCTCCTCCTCCAATTTGTGGTTTTACGTCTTGATATTTTTCCAACAAATGGAGGGACCTACAGTTTATACTAAGCCGGGGTGGACATTCCCTGCCGTATATATTACTATTAATTATATAAATATCTTCAAACTTAATTAAATATATTTTCATATTCCATGAGGGTGAAGTCACGTGTAAACTCTAGTTTATTAATATTAACGAATTTGTTCCGCTCTAGCTAATCCATCGCCCGCCTTTCCTCACCTTCTTCGATCTCCACGCTTTTTAGCTTTTTATTACCCTTTATCTGAGTTTACCTTAGTCCACTTTGCCTTGTACGTTTATCCATAACTTTTTCAAACTTGGCTCGGCTGCAAGAAAAAAATGTGCACATATAAAGGACTTTGAGAAGCTTTCCCAAAAATTTTACGATGTTTTGGCATTTACGACATAATAACACACCTTATACGCTCAACAATTATATAAAGTTTTAAATTTTTGCAAACAAATTTTTTTTTATTTATTGTAACACTTATAGTACTTACCATATGTAAGTATATAATATTCACATTAGCTACTACACCACCCTCACACGACATTTTCTTTAGCCAATTTATATATTATATTATATTATATGTCATTATTAAACTATAGATATATTTATTTACATACATATGTACTTACATCATATTCTACTGAAAGTACATACGAGTACGTATATGTATGTATTATATGTGGAAAGGTAAGACAAATATCTTCAAACTTATATCAAAACATTGTACCTATACTCATATGTATGCAGCATGACTTTTAATAAAAAAAAAAGTGTGCAAATTTGTGCAGGCGGACGTTGCAATAATATTTTCAAATTTTCAATTGCGTCGACGCGACAAAATCAAGCGAGCAGGTAGCGGCTGACCGTTAGCTATTAGAAATTACCCATTAGCTGCGGGCTTGTAATGCAAATTGTTTTGCTGTGAAGAATAAACATAGTGTACAGCTTTGCGGGAATCAAGCTAAAAATACCAGAACGAAATCGGAAAAAAATTGCCTGAAATTTGTGCCGAATCAAGTGCGTTCGCCAAAAAAAGAAAGAAAAAATCTGTGCGGATATTTCCAATAGCTGAAGGGGGAAAAGTATTTTTTATAAATAATTAATTCTCTTTCAATTTGTCAATAAATTCGAACCAAAGCGACAAACGAATTTTCAGTTAACGATTAGCAAAGCGGTTGTACAAACGTTCGCCGGAACGGGCAGGCTATCATTGTCGCGAGTGATTTTTCATATATATTATCCTTGTGCCAGGATAATAGCGTATTAACAAATAGAAAGAAATTAAAGTAAAACTCTTTGAAGTGCCTCATATATATATACAAACCTGCATATAAATCATATTTGAAAAATGGGTGATCCTATCAGTTTCTCCGTCGAACAAATGGAACAGGTACGAAGTGAAAAACTGTGCCACAAAATTGCAGCAAGAGAAAGCTTTCATAATAATTTTTTTTATCTAAATAGCGACGCCGTCGTACCAGCGCTGCCCGCAAGGCTTCCGTTGTACGTCCACCATCTCCACCAAAAATTGAATCGGAGGCCATGGCTGTAATAAATGAAATATTTAATCCAACATTTAAGAAACCTCAGACCCAAGGAAATTATCGTGCGCCAGATGAAGTAACGGCTGATGACGTGGAGGCATTGAAGGATTTAGATATAAGCAAATTGGCCGAATTGAAAGAAGTAAAAAATGAAATAAAAATTCTCAAAGAATATATAATGAAGTCTGGAAAATTGAATTCAATTCACTACCCGTAGGTATTTTTGTTGCTCGACTTGGATAGCGATGGTTTGATATCGAAGGATGATTTACGATTCACCTTTATGGCGCTCGGCACTGATACGCCAGACGAGCTGATCGAGGATATGTTAAAGGAGGTGAATAACGCAAAAATATTGCATGAGTTGTGCTTACAGTGATTTAGGTGTGTTAGTTGAAAATAAAAACTAAAAAACTAAAAAATATAACAATGGAATTCGAAAGTGAAACATTGAAAATGATTAAATGATTTGTTGAAATTTGTATAAATTTTTTTTTTTTACTATAAATTATAAATGTTAATAGTGGTTAAGAAATAGTACAACCGTGTGTAAATAAATATTGTATATATAAATTTTTGCATAGGCAAAGGATCCTTTGGATTACGAAGCTTTTATTGAGTTAATGAGCCATCGTACTGTTGAATTGGACCCAGAAGATGTACTGTTGGAGGCGTGGAGTAAGTGGGATGATTTTGGCACAGGCAAAATTGAGGAGAGAAGGTAAGTGATACCGTTGTAATACTTTTATTATGATATCGAGCATATAGATTTTAGTAGTCGACCTCTAGGTGTTTGCGAATGAGTATACACTGCTAGAGTTATATACCATATAATTGACTTTTTATAACCGCTGTAGCGAATTTCAGCCGAGCTCCTCCTCCAATTTGTGGTATGCGTCTTGATGTTTTCTAACGAATGGTGGGACCAATATAGCTTTATCTCAAATATATTTATCATTCGCTTAAAGTTAGTCAATGGGGATTGTGCCGCACAAACTCTGATACATAATAATGTTTAGCTACCCACCTTCATTACGAAAATGTGCTTTTAGAGTAGACCGCAAAAAGGAACTGTTTAATTACTTTTTCCGTTATTTATTTAAGGGGTAAATTTTCGTCCAGACATACCGAGCAGACGTATTAACGATCCAAACTATTTCTTTTTCTTATTTTTTTGTGAAAAGCTAACTTTCAAAAAACAAAGATAACACTTTATCGATCTTACCTTAAGGGGTTATATACAGTTAATGGGCAAAAAAATCGAATTTTTTAGAATTATTTTTGAGAAGTCTTTAGAATTTATTGATTCAAAAAGTTTACATGCTTATTATGGTATTATTCAACAATATTTTAATCCTTATAACTAGTAAAAATATTTTCTGGAGAAGAACCACAGCTGATCTATAAAAAGACGTCTAGCGGTGACCACTCTATCTCTGAACTGGATCATCTGAAACTAAAAAACCAAACAGATTTCATTAAAGTAATGTTAAATCTAGTGATTAATCATGAAGGAATAAGCAAAAAAAAATTTTGTCAAAATGGCGCCTTCTCAAAGAAAAAAGTTGATTTATCAGCGAAATTTCGATTTTAAATTGTTTATAAAAAATAGGATTTATCGGAAAAATAAAACCTTAGATTAATCACTGAAAAGTATATTCAAGAAGCTTGTGTTAAAATTTTAAATAAATCGGTTCAGCCGTTTTCGAGTTATAGTGGTCACCGACTTTGAAAACACTATTATGAGAAAAACGCGTTTAAAATTATACTTATAGGTACTTCCAAGCGCTCCGAAAAGTCTTTACAAATGTGCGTGGAACTTCGAAAATATTTGCCGAATCGATTTGAAATTTCTTGTGTGTATTCTTAAATATATGTAGATACAGAAAATAAAATAAAAAAAATCGATTTTTTGAAAATCTTAACTGTATATAACCCCTTAAAGAGTTATTTCGAATATTTTAACTTTTCAGTGGCTCAGAAAAACACAACTTAAGCTCCACATATGTATACGGGTACACGTGTATTACGTAACAGGTGATAAAGAACTTTAATGATTGGAGGAAAGAAGCGCGTCACAAGCAGTTTGCTATTTCCAAGGATAAGGACTGGATCTTGGGTTCATATTGAAGACTGTTATTTTCGACGAAAATGGTGGTATTCTTTGTATGTAACTAAAATAACTTCGAAAACATAGTTTTCCAGAGAAAGTTTTTTTCTCAAAATGACAACTTAGTGTTTTACAATAATATTGATATAAATTCAGTTCCGAACAATTTAAAAGTAGAACTTGATCCATCTCAGTGACACTTGTTTAGTGACTTATTCAAAATGTCTCATAATTGTAAAGCCAAATGGTGGCCGCAATAGCAGACAGGTTAGCTTTCCGCACTGAACATCGGAAGGCCATGATTCCTGAATCCTCCGACCAACATAATAGTGGTCGTCCCACGGCGGGGAATATCAAGCCCTCCGTGGGTATTTCTGACATCAAAAAATCAAAAGCTCCTCAGAAAAATCCATCGGCCGTTCGGAGGTGACTTAGAATAAACTGTGAGTCTTTCCACACAGCAAGCAATTTAGTTTGTAAGACAACGCAATTAAGATAATTTTCGTACATTTAGAGTTTATATGTATGAGAGGTTGGTCCAATTTTGTCCAATTTCAACAACTTAGTTAGTTAATGTTATGCTGAATCAATGCACATAAAGGGTGATTCATTTTGCAGTTTCGTAAATTAACGTAACTGCATTTAAAATTATTTTTTTTTTTCATATTAAACTCTTTTTCTCTTTTTATATATAAACCTTGCACGCAGTTTTGTTAAGTATTTTTGTTCTGCGATTTCAATTTCTTTTTTTGATTATGAGTATATTTAGATCACTATGGATATTTTCATTATGCATGTACCATGGAGTATCAGTTAAAACTCTTAACGTTTTCGATTGGATCCTTTGAATTATATCTATATTCGTCGCGAAAGCTGTGTCTCATAACTGGATTCCACACATCCATATCCGTTTCATTGTCGCATTATATAGGAGGACTTTATTGTCAAGACTAATTCCAGACTTGGCGACCGCGTTAGCCGAGTGGTTAGCATTGCGTACTGCCATTCGGAAGGCTCGGGTTCAAATCCCGGCGCTACCAATATTCAAAAAGTTATAGAAAATTAATTTAAATAAAAAATTAAGCTAAATTTTCTAATTGCGGTCGCCCCTCGGCAGGAAATGTCCACCCCTCCGAGTGTATTTCGGTCATGAAATAAAGGTCCTCGTAAAAAACCATTAGCCGCTTAGTATAAACTGTAAACTGTCCCTTCATTTGTTGGATAAACATTAAGACGTAAAACCTCGAAACGGAGAACCCTACAACTACTTACTAAATTTAATGTATCTGCCTTGATGTCCTAATTTTTACTTCGATTATATAAATTGTATACGAACAGATGGAAATGCAGGTAATGTGGAATACCCATTTTATTTTCCTTTGAAAAATCCAGAGTTTTTAAGCAACATTAATGAAAAATTGATCAAAAGTTCTATAGCTCAGAGTTTTTGAGATATAATATTTAAAAAAAAATTTACTATTTCCATTTTTGTTTAAGAAATCGGTTAAGAAGAATCAAGGTTTTACTGTTGCTGTTAGACACACCAATTAATTGATTGATTTCGAATTGCATGCAAGAATCCTCTCTGACTATACTCAAATCCTTTGAACTCCTAAGTCAAATTAAATAAGTTACGCTAGATAGGAAAATAAACTGATTCTGAAGGGTTATTGAATCTCTTTTACTCGCTCTTATTCTTGACCATGTCGATCTACCTACACACATGTAGATCTAGAGAAAAAAGAAACTCGATTAAGGGTTGGCTACATCTTCTCGATATGAAATACTTAGCTGTTTGGAAAACATAGTATGCTTCTGCCAACTCTCAGGGAGATTAATCGCTGTCTATTGGCAAAAATTTTAAAATTGTTCAACTGCCTGCGTCGACTACATATTCATTGAGTAGTTTGTTCAATGTATGGCTAAAATCTTAAGGTTATGATAATGTGCATTTTCCTAAGCTACGGAGACCCCTCTCATCTGCGTAAATATCTTTCTCAAAACTGACTTGTCAGCTTTTGCTAATACTACTCTTTTACGGAATTACAGAATGTTGGAAGAGCTTACCAATTACGGTGATGTCATGACGACCGCTGAGGCCAATGAAGCGCTGAAGTATGCACCCATCGCCAAAGCAAAGACACTCGAGGAGCCAACAATGATTGACTATCCAGCCTTTTGTCGTATCCTGTGCGGCTTGCGAAAGGGAAAACCGAGGACAGTCGACGAATGAAGGACTAATAAAAAACGAGCACAAATACATACATACATATCTATAACATTATTTATTGCAGCTACTGAACGACCCAATTGTACATATGTATGCACATACATATATCAATATGTAGAAATTCATATCAATAAGCGTTCTTTAGCTATGTACTTACATACATACATATACATACATATGTACATGTGTGCGCAGTTCTCAGATATTTTATTGTGAATACCATGTAAAGTGACATTTTTATTGCACAAACATTTTTTCTTTCAATTTTTGTTAAAATTTTTTCTGTTTTTTTTTCTGAAAATATAATAAATCAAAAGTGGTTGGTACGAAGACACGCAGACTCAAATGCGCTGTGAACGTTTAAACGGTTGGCATTTTTATTTTTAAACCGCTTCAAACGTCGCATGCATACATATACGTACACACTTGCCTACACATATACATAAATACATTTCTACGCCTCTACCAATGACTAATAAATTTTCAAACTCAATTTCGTTTCATACATTTGCACGTTCACCACCGCCAATGCCATCAATGTTGGCTGCATTCACCGTTTGCTACGCTACAATTGTTGCCGCTAACACCAATGACACACCACATGCACATACACATCCATATGTACATACATATGTACATATTCATCCATTACTGAACACTGAACATGTTTTCGCTTCTCTCATCTACTGTTGCTGCGGCCATCGCATTTTCATGCTTCTATTCGCTTTTTGGCACACTTCCGTTACCATTTTCAGCTGCTCGGAGTACATTGAAATATTCCCGTTCCTACGGGAGCCGGTCATTGAGAACTCGACTAAGCCGGATTATGTTATTTGCAATCGTACCACTGTCACAGCGACTAGTGTGTCGGCATTAGCAGCAACAGCTACTCGTACAGCAGCAGAAACTTCGTTAGCTACTGATAGTTTTACAACAACAAAACCAATGAAAACAACATCACCCACAAATGAGGCAGTGGTCAATGAGAAATCGAATTCCGTTAAGGTTAGCAGTGCATCGTCTATGGCGACACCGACAGCGAGTACCAAGAAAGCAATGACAGCAAAGAGTAGCGTTGCCAACCATTCTCATTTAACGGTTTTTACTACAAATAATTTTGCTGCCGGCGTTGCTGTCGGTGATTTACGTAGCAGCAATGAGTTTATTTATAGTGCAGGCAAAATTTTCGGCATTCGCGTACGTTTTAAACAGCAGCAGCAGCAGCAGCAACAGCAACAGCAAGGGGATGTCCTCAAAAATTGGCTGCTCAACATAACCGGAGAATATCGATTCCTGAAGAAAGGTATAGTTACGAACACATATGCATGTATATTAATATTAAATGCCTGTAAATAAAAATACACATATGTATATATATATTCATACACACATATTTTTCTATAATTATAAATATTTTATTGATTTGGTGCTTTGTAACCGCTGAAGCGTTTTTCGGCCGATTGATTTATTATTGATTAATATTGCACTGCTGAAACCAATTATAATTAAATAATTCTTAATTTCACTTTTAAATTTGGTCGTGGATAGGATACCAAATATATGTATATATGTACCTATGTATATACATTCATACATATATATGTACGAAAAATTTGGGCAAACTAAAAAAATATAGGTAATACATTAATCAATTCATTTTATGCGTCGTGGAGTACTTGGAATTAATTAATCAGCTTAGGAGGAAAATTCATTATTATTATTATTTTATATTTATTTATTACAAGTTCTTTAATTAAAATTCATTTTCGTAGCGCACAAGTTTGAGTAATTCTTTAGCTCTTCATTCTCTTTAAAATGTTGTAGATCGCTATACATATTCCGTTCATTAATTTTCAATTGCCTACTCAGTCCAAAGCAGTACCTATTGTCAAGATCGATACTGTGTCGAGTTTCAGGACTGAAATTATTATTGGTGTTAATGCTGATCACTAAATAGACGAAATTATCTATGACCTCGATGTTATGTTTGTCAACAGTGTTTGAGATATTTCGATTTGGCCTCGTTCACTACCAGACCCATTCGATTCGCTTCTCTGCCAAGCATGGAGAAGACAGAAATAACGGCGTGGTTTTTAAGGCGGATGATATCAATATCAGTTATACACTCTTACAAAAGATTGGCCCATGTTTATTTAGCTCTGCAGCACCTATTATATTCTCCAGCATCAAATTGAAGCCATCACACAATAGAGAGCAGCCTTGTCTGAAACCTCGTTTTGTGCCGAACTTTTCGGGAAGACCCTTCTCAATTCTGACTGCACTTCTGGTGTTGTCAAGCGTCAGTTTACGCAGCCGTATTACGAGGGAATTAACAAAAGTTCGATCAGTTGATGACTTTCAATTTGTTTTTGTTAAATCTATAAATACCAAATCCTTTGCAATTACTTTATTAGTCTTCCACACGAAATTCCACCCCTAACGCAAACTGAAATTCGCCATATGTTTCTCTTCGGGATTCGGCGTAATTTACAGGCAATATACCATAAATATTTAGTGAATGCCAAGTTGCATATGGAACGATTGTACCGCTTTTAAAGACTATTTCTAAGTGGATCCGAAGATTCCGGACCGAACATTTTTCCGTAGAAGACGAGCCCCAAAAAGTTCGACCAAATTCCTCCACTGATGACGTGACGTGAAGTCCAAAATTGACGAAGATCCACGATTGACACAAAAAATGATTGCTAATTTTAAGTAATCATCTGGGATACACGAAGAGGCTCGAGTGCATTTTGCCCAATTTTTCCAAAACAAATTCGAAGATGGTCAGTCTAGCAACTTTAGTAAAGTAGTGGTGACGAATCTTGGTTCTATAAGTACGATCCAGAAACCAAACAGCAGTCCCTGGTATGAAAAAATAAGTTCGTCGAAAAACTAAGAAGCAAAAAATAATAGTTTTTCTTTTTAATTTAGCCTTAATAAATACATTTTTAAAGTAATGTAAGTATGTTTACCTTTATAATTTTGGTTCCCTATTGGTTGTTGTTGTCGTAACCGAGACACACAACTTGGCCTTCGGGGAATATTGCGGGTGAGGGATTTTAGTTACCTCTTGCCTTGCCTTGCCGTGGCTAATTTTTGGGTTTTATCACCCGCGTATACTTATTGACAATATTCCATTTTGTGATGCAACTAAGAACGAGACCTTTTTGTTTAATGTATTTCAGAAATTTATTAATCATTGACAGATTTTTTGGAATGATTTCATTTGAGTTAGAAAATATATGTGTTTGAATAATGTATAATGTATATTTTGTACATTATTCATTAAACTGCGTACTCTTTTAGGCTACCTAACGTGGGATATTAACTTGTTCTCTATACATATGAGGTTTTCGTAGACCCGAACATTTACACCGTGGTATCGTTCCTAAACCAATGATTAAAATATTGTTATTTCCTTAATTTGCTTTAGTATTTAAAATATGAATTAGTAAAAATTTTAATGAAAATCATAATTCAGAATATTTTCAAAATGACGGACGTCTAATACCTGGATCATACTGTGACTATTACTTTTTTGCTGATGCCAATGCCAAGCCACAAACTTTCGAAATCTGGCAGTATTTCCATTCACCACGTTTTCCAGCTAAATATCCAGCGCATATTAAATGTGCCTACAAGTTTATTGGCAGGTAAGGGAAAAATATACTAATTTTACAAAATATTAACGCATTTAAGACAGTTGTGTGAATCTATATATGGAAGGAAATAAAATATTTAATAAGCTCTAGAAATATAATAAGTTTTCTTTCTTCTGTTTTTCATAACATTTTATCCATTACAGACCAGAAAGTCGAGTGGAAATAGTTTTTGAAGAGCTCCAGTTACCAAAACAGGGAAACAGGTACTTGAGCATATGACTACAGGAATATACTTCCAAAAAAAAAATAACTAACACTCAAAAACACCGCACAAATGATTCTGGAAATGAAATAATAATTTGGTTTTGATTTCAGTTTAGTTCAACTGAAACTCAATAGTTATTTATTTCCCACCAAAGTATTGCATATGCATGTTTATTAACCCAGTTACCTGTACTTTCAGTTGCAGCATGGACAAACTAACAATTTTCGATTCAGAATCGGCCAATATGAATGCAGTAATAGATGTAATTTGTGATGCGCTGCCAACACGACGCTTAATTAGTTCCGGCCCTGATTTGCTAATCGAGTTTAATGCCAGTTCTAATATTACAGCTAAAGGATTTCGCGGCAAATTCAAATTTATACATAATGAAATTGAAATTCCATTAGGGCCAGCAATCCCGAATGATATGACAACAGGTAAACAAAAATTTACAATAACTAAATTAAAAATATTACAGGCAATATAAATCAAAAAATACGAACACATATTACATACTCATGTAATATTTTTGCAATTTTTTCCAAAAAACAAAGAAAAAATAATTGCTTTAGAAAGAATTGGCTTAAGGAAAGAGACGCAACGTGCTGTACTTACTGTTGAAGAATGGGGAAAATTTTTCAAAGATAATGGTGAGTAAAAAAACTTAAAATGTATTTTTATGAAACATATGTATGATTTACGCGATAAACTACTCTCTACTCATAATTATTGGCTATTTATTGAGATAAAATTAACAATCACGTTTGACGATGGTTGTACGAGTATGTAAAATCTCGTAAGTTTTCTTTGACTACTAGCCGAGTGCACGTTGAAAGCTGAGCCGAGCTCAAAGTTGATGAATGCGAGAAATACTCTTTGAATATACATGGAAACAGTACAAACTCATACTCGCATAGCAGAGTGGAATCCGAGCCGAGCGTAAAGCTCACCGATGCGAGATATGTTTTTCAATGCTGACTCTCGCAGAAGTTGAAGAGTACTTTTCAGTCTTTTATCATTATTGTCCATTGCTCGTGATTTTATTATAATCTATATATTGATTAAATCTTTATCAAAGTTTCAATTTTCATTCACTCTAGGTCTGTAGCTAGATATAAAATATTCTGATATTCTGTTGATTTCATTTCTTTTTCTGGCGTGCCACCAATATCCAAAAATTATGGAATATTAATTTAAATAAAAAATTAAGTTAAATTTTCTAATTGCGGTCACCCCTCGGCACGGAATGTCAACCCCTCGGAGTGTATTGCTGACATGAAATAAAGCTCCTCATAAAACACCGTCAGCCGTTCGGAGGCGGCCTAGTATACCAGGTGTGTTTGTTGAAGTGTGCCGGTTTTACTAGTAGATGTCGCTAGCAATATGTATACATTTCTATTATTTGGTATGTATGTAATTTTTTTCTATTGACATTAACCTACAAAAATACGCAAGTCACATTCCGCCAAAATAATAACGTCATATTTGTTTACCTCAGTGAATATGTCGAGTTTCGTTCCAAGTAAATCGCAATTGCGGCATTCGTTGCTTTTCTTATTTCATCAAAAGAAAAAAACAACTGAAGCTCACTGGTTACTGGTAGAAACTTATGGTGAACATGCTCCACTGATTAGAACACGTGAGACATGGTTTCGTCAATTTAAAAGTGGAGATTTCGATTTGACAGACAATGAACATCCTGGTGTAGCGAAAAAGTTCGAAGACGAGGAATTGCAGGCGTTATTGGATGTTGATTCAACCCAATCGCAACAAAAATTGGCAGAAACACTACATGTGACTCGAAGAGCAATTTGCCAACGTTTAAAAGCCATGGGAAAGATCCTGAAGTATGGAAAATGAGTGCCACACCAGCTGAACGATAGACAAATGGAAAATTGAAAAACCGTTTGTGAAATGCTGCTTCAACGATTCGAAAGGAAATCTTTTCTGCATCGAATTGTCACGGGGGACAAAAAATGGATTTATTTTGAGAAAAAAATCATGGCTTTCCCCTGGTGAAGCTGGCCCATCGATTGCAAGGCCAAATCACTTTGGCCGTAAGACAATGCTCTGTGTTTGGTGGGACCAGTGTGGTGTGGTGTACTACGAGTTGTTAAAACCCGGTGAAACGGTGAACACGGATCGCTACGTTGATCGAAAAACGGTCGGAATGGGCCCGAAGACATGGCAAAGTTACCTTGCAACATGACAACGCGTCGTCTCGTACCGCTAAACTGTTGAAAGACAAATTAAAAACACTTAATTGGGAAATATTATCGCACCCGCCGTACTCTCCAGACCTCGCCCCGTCCGACTAACACCTTTTCCCATCGATGGGACTTTCCCTTGCAGAGCAGTGCTTCGCTAATTTTGAAGAAGTAGAAAAATGGCTCGTCGAATGGTTTGCCTCGAAAGAGAAAAAGTTTTTTTGGAATGGTATCCATAGTTTGCCTGAGAGATGGGCGAAATGTGTAGAAACCAATGGTCAATACTTTGAATAAAAAAATTTTGAGATTCCTCTGAAAATTAGGTGTTCTCTTTATCGAAAAAACAAACTTCAACTAACACACCTGGTAAACTGTAGGTCCCTCCGCTTGTTGGAAAAACATCAATACGCAAAACCACAAATTGGAGGAAGAGCTCGGCCGAAAATCGCTTCAGCGGTTACAAAGCGTCAATTATGTACTGACGTTTTTATAAGCAAAAAAAGGTCTTAGGGGTGGTTATCACGTACACGATGAAATGAAATTTATGATACATTTGTGCAACTACATACAGAAGTTGGGCTGAGTTGATGCGCTGCGAGACTCCTGTCTTCGCCTTCTCAAATGTTCGAACCATTTCGTGCGCCGTGTGCAACAAGATTGCCAATTATCGCAGAAGCTAGCTCAGCGAGACTGTCTAAGAAATGTTTACCGAGGACCTTGTTTCGCGCCGATGTCAAGGCTGGACAGTGACAGTGATAGTGTGTCCAATTTTGGTCATAACCACGTTGCACGTGATCTCATTCAGGCATCTAGAGTCTGCTTCTTTTCTGGCAAAAGCCAGTTTTAGTATATACCTTTGTATAGATGGCTTTTTGTGAATAGAAGGGTTCCTTCTCACGCTAGTACGTCTGCCATGGAATAAGCCTGGAATTTCTCTGTGTCCGAGTACCTAGACCATGGCAGCGTCGCATTTGGTCGACTACTGTTGATGACGTCCAAAGTACAATATAACAGTAGAGATTTGATGGTATGTTGACAATAGGAATATACAATATCTTAACTGATTGTTCGGCTACTTTATATCTGAGTAGCCATTCGGCGGCCTCAATGATTGCAAAGAGTTCTGTTTGAAAGACACGCAATGGTGTGGTAGTCTCATTCTCATATTTCTTGAGAAAATCAAACAGCGGATTACACAGCACATTTTTACAACGATCTTTGAGCCGTCGCTGAGGACGTTTGTGCTTTGCCTTTCATTTCTCGTAAAAAAAAAAAATATTGTCAAAGCACATATTGGAGGTGGTGTTGTCCAGCTTTTAGGACACTTTTGCAAGGCATAATATGAGATTAAATAAATGCGTTGCAGCTCGCTTGTAATTTGCCATACAGGTCCAAAGGAAGGAAGCTAAGAAGAGTTAGCAGTGCTTTTGAGGGAGTTAACGGTAGTGTTCCTGTTACCAGGAAGTCTCTCTCCGGAAGTTTGCTCCCGAAAGTAATTTCCTCAAGTGCCGGCCACCATACTATTACCGCTGTATAGACCTAGTCATAATCGGTCTTAAGCCCCATCTTTTGCCGTTTTGCAGGCGTAAAGAGCAGTTATAGTTCTCTTCGACCTTTCTACCGCGTTCTGGCTCCAGTTGAGCTAATTCACACTAAACCGAGGGCAAGCCACAATCAAAGAACTTTTTATGTGCATACACGTATACTCATATAAATGCATTCTTCGAACATATCTGACAAAACGCAACTTTGCGGTAAGACGAAACAAAACTCCTCTGTGAATCAGCTTTAAACTCCAGCCATTTGCTAAATTTTCTCCTTAATAGCTATTTAAATAAGAACATATAATCCGCATTTGACAAGCACCGCATTGACTTCTGGCCAAGTTTTTTCTACGAATTGTGGAATTCCTCTTGATGTTCTTCCTGTTAATGGAGTTTTCAAGATTCCACCGAAGAGCTAATGATTTTTGATGGATGACAAGTTTCATTTGAGAAATGTATTTTATTTTAGCCTTCATTTATACATTTTTTATTTGCATGTTTGTGAGGTAACTCATACGCAACAACATAATCGCCGCACAGTGGATCGTTTGAAAAAGTTAGCGGGTCAAAATTTACAATAAAGACTGTGAAGGGCTTATATGGTTAGGTGAATAAGAAAGTTCCGAGGTGCTATTAGCGAAAATTCATTGGTCCATCTTCAATATTAATATATATATGACAATATACTACATATGTAAATACATACGTATACTTGTACAAATACAGAGTGCATTTTATGTGTCTTTCGATGTGGTTTGATTTTTGAAGTATCACTTAATTTCAAATTTCGTGAGTTACGTACGTTCGATTGGTATCGTATGTTCTGTTGGTACACATGTCTGTTATATATGTTGGCAATATCAGCCATTTCGGATTGTCAGTTTGTTTTTGACAGATAAAAGGATTAGTCGTGTTTTGGTGTGCTCTTCGATTTTTTACTATTCGAAAAAATGAATCAAAGAAACTGTATTAAGTTTTGTGTAAAAAATGAAATTAAATGCGCAAGGAAATGTTGACTCTGGCGTTTGGCGAGTCTACTATGAGCAGAACACAAGTTCAATTGTGGTATAACCGGTTTAAGGAAGGTCGAGAAGATGTCAATGACAATGCTCGTCTTGGTCGCCCGAGCATGTCAACAATCAATGAAAACATTGAAGCTGTGAAGAAAATAATTTGGATCGAATCACTATTAGAGAGGTTGCTGATGATACTGGCATATCGTTCGGTTCATGTCGAGCAATTCTTACGGATGTTTTAGGCATGAAACGTGAAAATTGTGAAAAAAACAATCATGGATTTTGCTCCATGATAACGCACCAGCTCTAACATCGATGCTTGTGCGTGAGTTTTTGGCCAAAACCAAAACTGTTATCATGCCTCAACCACCGCATTCTCCGGACTTGGGCCCCGCTGACTTTTTCCTATTCCCAAAACTGAAGCCACCGATGAAAGGAAAGCGTTTTGCTATGATTGAGGAGATAGAGGAAAAATCGAAACAGGAGTTTTTCGAAGATTGGATAAAATGCTGGCATAAGTGTATTATATTTGAGGGGGATTACTTTGCATTTACAAACAAATAGGTCTTTCACCCCTTACTCACCCTCACTCAAAGAAATATACGAATTTAATATTTTTTACACAATAATTGTATATAGCCTATGGCTACCTTTAGCCAACGAATAAAATTAGGCACCCGGCAATAAATATCGCTTTGGCGTCAAATGAAATTATTTGGGAACGCTGTAAGTAAGAAAAAAATGTTTATTTACAACACAACATGAGAAATTGTTTTAAATGTTTTTGACGGTAAAATTGCTCGGTTTTTTTTCCTAATAGTGAAAATGCTGCTGCCATTATTGGTTTCGGCAAAAGTATTGTATATTGAAAGTCTTTGACAATATTTTAAAGGTGATTGCTTCATCGCATGCAATAAGCATTGAAGATTTTAAATAGCTTACTTAGAAATGAAAGAGTTGTGACTGAAAATATAAAACGCCTCGAAATGTACTCGAAACAAGAAAAAACTCGCGAATAACCACAATTGAAGACTTTGTTGGTTGGTTGAAGTGCTTGCCGGGCATCAGCTCATTTAGACCACCAAACGTGCTCACTGTGATACCGCTGAGGATCCTAATGACCCCCATCCGCTAATCAAACCAATGCGGGGTATGAAGACTTATTAAATGAGCTTTTAATTGAATCAGACATAAATGTTCTTAGAGGACAATCAAAGGAGATATTCGTTTCCAAAAGAAGTGATTTCATAATCTTCTTTCCGGCTTTTGTTCCACCAAGAGCGTTGTGTACTTCCACCGAATTTGAACTGAGATCGAATACTCGGATTTCTAAACATTTATGCACAAATATTTATACCTATATACATACTACCTGTACCCTGCACGCTTCGCTGTCGCACATACTTATTGAAGGTATGAAAAATTAATCATAGGATATCTTTTTATCATAACTTTATTTACTCAATTCTTGTAAAAATACATCATTTTTGGTTTAACGGTCGGTTCCTGGTCCACTTCCCAGAGAGAAGTGAAATCTTCCTGTTAATCTAACCAAAACGACTCCTACATATGTACCGAATTTCAAGTAAATCGAGCAATAAATACAATATAATTTTTTCGAATAAGTCAGTCCCTGGTCCACTTACCGGAGAGAAGTGTACCAGCCATAAATAAACTTTTTTTGAATAAGTCCTGTTAACTTAAGCAAAACGCTACCTATGTATCGAATTTCGAATAAATCGAAACATAAATAAGATTTATTCGAATAGGTCAGTCCCAGGTCCACTTCTCGAAAAATATTTTTTCGTAAAACTCTTCCCAAGTATCATAGAAGCAAGCTGACGTAATTTCAAGTCAACCTACCGTTAACTTTTGGAGAACATCCGTTACAAACGGACATAAGAGCTTTTTTTACTAAGTCAGTCCCCGGTCCACTTCTCGAATTTTTTTTTGGAAAAAAACCATCTAAGGAATCATAGAAATAATCTGATTCAGCCTAATTCCATTCATTCGGTTGGTAACTTTTGGAGAACCCCCATTCCGCGGTGACATAAGAGGTTTTTTCGAATAGGTCAGTCCCCGGTTCACTTCCTAAAATTTTTTTTCTTGTAAACCTTTCTCGGTATCATAGAAACAATCTGATGAAATTCATTCGGTTGGTAACTTTTGGAGTTTTTTTGGAAATTACTGAATTTTTCCATGCGGAGATAAGATTTTTTTATATTAGATTGTAGTACAAATAACTTTGGTCCAGTTTTTGTGTACAAAAAAGTGTTTTTTATTGAAAAATGTAAAAAATACATCATTGTCCATCGAGAGTGAATAATTTTCCCATCTCTCTGGTATATTTCGAATACCGTCTCTAAGAAATGAGTTTTCTCTGTACTCGTTTTAACCATTGAGCAATTCTGCTATTAATTTCAAAGACAC
Organism: Ceratitis rosa; assembly: GCA_037013455.1. Lineage (NCBI taxonomy): Eukaryota > Metazoa > Arthropoda > Insecta > Diptera > Tephritidae > Ceratitis > Ceratitis rosa. The sequence continues at coordinate 10,178,311 of JAWMAG010000020.1, read as the reverse complement.
GACCGGTGACCCCTCAAAAGAGTTTGGCATCCATTGTTAAAGCCAGTAGTTGGAAGGAGCAAGGTCTGGAGAATTCGGCGGGTGGGGTAAGAATTCCCATTTCAGCATTTCTAGACAATTTTTTACCATTACAACCACGTGCGGCCGAGCATGAAGTCCCATCAACAGTTTCGCATGGCTGGTATGGATCTTGATGCAGTAAAGCCTGTAATTTCTCATCTTTAAACTTTTTGTTATGGCCAGGTCTCTCTTTATCATCGAAGCTAAAGTCACCACTTTTGATGCGTCGAAACCACTCTCTGCAGGCGGGTGGGGTATAACGTTTCAGCGTTTCCAGGTAGATTTTTTTCGATACAGCCACATGTGGTCGAGTGTTGTCATCTTTTCAAAATCAGCTTGCCATACGCTTTTGTCGTTTCTGGCGATTTTTCACGCAGTGCACTGTTCAAAGGCATTGGTTTCACCTGGTTTTAGTAGCTCATTATACACCACACCCGTATATATGGAGAGCATAACATTTGATACTTTTCTTTGGCATCGATGCAGACGATAATGGAACGGGTTCACCAGGCTTGGACCAATTTTAATCTCCTGTCACGATCCGGTGCAAAAATTCCTTCCCTTGATACCTTTCAAGAAGCAGTTCTGAGGTGATAAAATTGCCTTTCGACATCTCTTAGCTTAAACAAGGTACGGCTCCCAATTTTCCTTGATTTTAAATAAATCCAAATTGATTTAACCGAAATTCTTTGTTGAGTCACTTCTGCGAGTTCAGTTTGTTTTTGGTATGGATCTTGATCCAGTAAAACCTCCAATTCCTCATCTCAAAAGTTTTTGAGTTCTGCCCCCTCTTTTTCTTTGACGCTGAAATCATAATTTTTGAAGCGTCGAGCTAGAAAATTTTGTTGTATTTATATATGACTGAGAAAGAAAAATAAAATTAATAAAATCATGAGAAATATATACATATATGTTTATAAGAGTATTTGAGCGTTCATACATGGAAATACCTGAATCCTGATTTTTAGCGATAATCTGTATATATTTTAATTTATAATTTTTTTTAAATGTTAAAATTGATTTCGTGTTTTACTCGAGAAAACCATGTTGATATGACACAACAACCCACATTCTACCGACATTTCAAAAAACAAAAACTCATTCCATAAAAGTAGTAGAGTAGAAGTAGAGTTATTCTGCGTTGGATTTCAAGGCCGACATTATTATTGGTATAATATTAACGCCGGTCCCGAGAGAGACGAAATTATCTACGACCTCGAAGTTATGACTGCCAACAGTGACGTGGGAGCCGAGCCGCGAATGCGATGATTGTTTTTTTTGATGACAGGCAGGCTTCCTTATCAAGTCTGGAGAAAGCAGAACTCACGGCGCGGTTGATGAGGCCAATAATGTCAATATCAGCAGCTGTACACTCTTATAGAAGATTGTACCTTCTCTATTCCGTTCTGCAGCTCGTATTATCTCCCTGTCTGTAACCTCGTTTGATGTCGACCGGCTCGGAGAGGTCCTTCTCGATCCGGACGGAGCTTTTAGTGTTGCTTAAGGTCGTGTTGCTAAAGCGGCTTTAAAATCGATGAAAAGGCGTTTGTGTGTCGATCCTCTTTTCACGGGCTGTTTGCAAGATTTGTCGCATGGAGAATATCTTGTCAATGGTGGATTTACCATTACTACCATTCAGCAGTCTGGAGAAGTGTTCCCTCCGTACACTTATGCACCAGATTTTCACGTTGATTTCTAAGTGAGTATGCTCCGGTTTTGAATCCTTCGGTTAGTCGCAGTATCTTTCGTAGAATTAACGAATCAGCCAGCTTCATACTCACGCATAGGTGAGAAAAAGTAGTTATGAAATGAAAAGTGTAGTCACTAACTTTAAAATTTGGTATGTTGTAATAATTTTGTGGACTAGTTTACAGTTTGCGTTAAGTATCTTAGAGGTGCTAAATCTAAATCCGTATCCACCATACCTTGTTTTTTTTTTTTGAATTTTTCGATATATTAAAAAAAATATATATATTTCGGAAAATCTAGAGAAATTGTTGAAGGAAAAATATCTTCCTTTGAAAAATTACTTTACTTAATCAAACAGCTTGGATAATGCCTGAGATATACTTCCATATTTATATATTTCTATTAAAAACTAAATAATTTTACTAAAAGTGGGATTAACACCACTCTGCTTCGCTACTGTTAATGTTTTACATTTCTACATACTGAGCTATACTAAAATGTGGTTAAAAGGCCGAAAAAAACAACAAGACACTGTCTCACTTCCGTTACAACCGCGAACCGGAAGTAGTTTTTATCGCGCATAAATGCTCATCGGCACACCAGCACGATTTTCTTTATACTTACTAAATCTCCAGCTGATGTGCCATCCCACTCAGCAGTGGAGACTTAATTTAACAGCCAACCAACTACTTAGTCAGCCTCATAGCTGCAAATCAAATTATGGCGCAACCAAAGACCGCTTGCCGCCAACCGAAATGAAAGTGATTTTAGACTCTTTTCACTCACATATACGTACATATGTACATATGTACACTCATACTTCGTTGTAAGTGTATAGGTGTATTTTTTGTTGTTAGTACGAGTACTTTCATAATGCGAATATTCACCAATTTTTCTGTTTTGCTTTACTCATACTTCTCTGCCCTTCACTACTAACGCTGATAGCATTTGTTGGCCTTAATTTCTAACGGAAGTGGAAATGAACCACAACGCATATAAACGAACGTAATATTCCCCTAGTTAAGTCGTCTACGCGCCGCAATGCTGCGTGTAAAACCAAAAGCCGTAGACGATTTTAACCAAACCATACAGCTAACGGCGGCACAATATCAATTGGTGTGAATGTGTGCAAGTGTGCAAGTGTGCAAGTGTTTTTGAAACTTCACTTGCGGCCACTGTCAGTTTGTGAGAATGTGAGAATGTCAGAATTTTGCTTCTTTTCTACAGCTTCCGTTCGGCAATCAGCGCACGCTACATCGTTCTTCGTAGTAAAAGCTAGTCCCACATGCCGCACGATTGCTCCACTTTGACTACAGTCATCGGGCATACATAGATATTACAACAGTGGCATCCTTTGGAGCCACTATCAGCTTTCAGTTGTAGTTTTGCAATTGAAGTGAACGCTGTGTTCCCGCAAAACTTGTGCCTCCGAAGGGCACGCTTGAGCTTACGCTTTAAAATTCGCGCCAAAAGTCTAAATGTTGTAAAAGCGCGCTATGGTGTTAAATACAATTATAAAAGACAATATAATATAATATAATATAATTAAATTTAACTCCAGCTTCGAGTGCAGGAAATAATGCCAAAAATGCATTTGACTCGTATGGAATTTAAATGGCTCTCGGTGTTAATGCTTTTATGCTTCGTAGTAGTGCCCAAGGTGAATACCCAAACAGTTTCAACACCAGCCACGGCAGCCACAACAACTGCTCAACATATTTTCTTCAAGACGCAGCAATTAAATGCGAGTAAAGAGAATTGCAACTTTTTGGCGACGTCAAGTGAGTGAAATTTTTAAAATAAATGTGTATTTACCTATGTGTGTGTTTGGGGGTATACTTGATGAACAAATATATAATAAAAGATAAACTGATGATAATATTCAGTAAATAATTGAAAAATAATATAAAAAATGCAAGAAATGACTCAACACCACATTTTTCTATGGAGTGTCAAAAATCAAAATATTTTTAAAATTTTAGTAATTTTAGTACTGCAAGGTAGGTATATTTTGAAAGGCTGTATGGTATATGAAGACATTTGATAAAACAATTTGTCTCAAAAACCAAAAAAACAAATTTTGTCTGAAAAGATCGTTCCCAAGTTCACTTTGTGGGCGAGAGAGTGTTCCTCATGTGAATCTGGGCAAAGAGCTCCTCTCAACCAAATTTCGTGTAAATCAAATGATTTAAAAATAAGTATAATTTTCTGTCTCAGGTCGCTCTCCACCTGATTCTTCCAACGGAGTGGAGGTGAGGAATCACCTTGTCTGAAATCTTGTTTGGTATCAAACAGCTCGGAAAGGTCCTTCCCGGTCCTAGCGGAGCTTTTTTGTGCTGCTTAACGTCAGTTTACCTAGCCGTATAAGTTTTGCGGGGATACCGAATTCAGACATAGGGGAGTAAAGGCAGCTGCCATTTGTGCTGTCGAAGGCGGCTTTAAACTCGACGAAGGTGGTGGGTGTCGATCCTCTTTTCATGGGTCTATTCAAAGATTTTGAACATGGTGAATATCTGGTCAATGGTTGATTTACCAGGTCTAAAGCCACACCGATGATGTCCAATAAGTTTTTTGACGGTGAGCTTTAGTCTTTCACACAAAACGCTCGATAGGACTTTATATGCCATATTAGGGAGGTTTATCCCACGGTAATTGGCGCAGACTGTGGGATCGCCCTTTTTGTGGATTGGGCAGAGCACATTTAGCTTCCAATCGTCAGACATGCTGTCAGCCGACCATACTTTGCAAACAAGTTGATGCATGCACTTTCTCAGCTCTTCACCGCCATGTCCGATCCATCAACCCCAGCTGCTTTGTTGTTCTTTAGGGGGGCAATCGCAAAGAGGTCTAGGTGTTTAAATATTAAGAATTTGTATGGCATGTTAATGCTAATAAAAATTCAAATGAAACTCAAGCAAACAAAACAAAAACTAACAAGGAAGAAGAGTCATGCCAAAATCTTTATATGGTACATACCATTCATGATCATTATCAAAATAATGAAAACAAAACTGAACTTTATGGTATAGCTCTTACTGCGAGGTTCGAGGTTCGTTTATTATAAGCTTGTTCCAAGAAGGCACTATGACTCAATATTTTGGATTCAGATAATAAAAATACAATTCATATCAAAATTGCGTATTTATTTATATTTAGCTATTAAGAGTATTGCTAAATACATCGTAATACATAGTTAATTTTTTTTAAATACCCTAAAATTATATACATACATACATACACATATTTTATAGTAAAACTCTTTTCAATATAGCCCAAAATAATGAAATGAATAGGCCACAGAACACAACTTGCACGAAGTAATGTAAAATTTTAAACCTGTGCAAAATGTAAATAAAAAATCAATTAAGAAAAGAAAATATTTTGTAGAAAAAATTATTTTGGAAAACAAGAAAATTATTTGAAATTCATTCATTGTTTCAAAACAACCCACCTTCTATGCATTATCTGCGCTCTGGGCAGAGTGTCCGGTCCCTCTCTACCCAAATATAAACGCATACCCCTTAAGGAGTATTGTATATATTCCTTCCAATTAATCAAACGAAGATCAAAACTGAAAATTTCTTTATCTTTCGCAGACAAAGCGTTCCATAAAGCCTTTGTATTATCCATAGTAAATTTAAATTCTGTAATTATGAAATATTCCATTGCACCAGTTTGCCGGTGTATACTGCGATAAAGTTTTGTCAATCTATAAAAATAAAATAAATTAGTTTGGAAATGTTTTCAGAACGAAAGGTAATAAATAAAAATAAGTACAGTGCAACCTCGATATAAAAAATCAAATGGGAACAAGGAAATATTCGTTATACCTATCAAGTAATTCGTTGAACTGTTGTTATGTTGAGATTACGTTGGTCAAAAATACGTTATAAAAAGGTTTCGTTTTCGTTTTTTTGAAATTTTTTTGGTCACGTCCCTGAAGGACAAGCCCTCCGATTGTGACCTTCATCGCTCTAACCAACAATTTTCCAACATAATTAATGCAGTTTCGCTTTTCGACGATCGATAAGGTACACCTTTTACATTTCCGAGGCATTTCAACTTGCTCTTACATTACTTTCCATCAAACAACAGTGATTAATTAACGAACAAAAGCTCGTGTACCATATACCTGGTACTACATACGAGTATGTGATTAAGAGCCATAAGATTTCATTGGTGGAATCTTTATATGAAGGTTTTGGGTTGACAAAATTCGGAGGTATTCGTACTTGAGAGTAAAGAGGTTTTTCGCAAAAAATGTTCACAACATAAGGGTTTTTACGTTCACTCTTATGAGCAATTCAAGGAAATTACAAAGAATTTGTTAAATCGAGAAAATCGTTAAATTGAGATACGATGCGTTATATTAAGGTTTCACTGTATTTTCAAATCAATGTTATGTTAGCCTTAGTGAATGTGTGCTGCGATAAGAATTAAATTAATTAGTTTTTGTTTTAGGGACAACTTTTCTGCACTTTCAAAATAAATATAGCCGAGTGGTTAGTAGTGCTTACTATCATGCGGAGGATAGTACGCTCGACAGACTCATAAAAATTCATCAGCCGGTCGGCGGCGCCTAATAGGGTAAAAGTGCTGAAAAAAGCGCGTTGACTATTTTTTGCTCCAATTTCTACATAACTGATGACACTATCTTCAAATTTGGTCGTTTTGCTTAAAATTGTTCAAAGGATTGGGCACTATAAACGTTTTTGTAATAACTCTTCCAGGTACGGACACCCTGCAGTCGGATAAATTGGAATCTATACAAAAGCAATTCTTGCTATACTCGTTAAGAAATTTAAACTTGGATGCGAATAAGAACCTGCCTTCTTGCAAAAGTCGTTTACGGCTAATAAATCTACCTACACTCCACAGTCGTAGAAAGATGCTTGGAGCTTTATTTTTAACTAAATTGATAAAAGGTATCATCAACAGTCCTTTCCTACTTAGCGAGCTTAACTTTACCATCCCTTTAAGGTCATCCAGACACTTAAGATCCTTTCATTGTGTTCATGCAGAACAAACCTTGAAATATTCCGCCAACATAGATTCCTCTAACTCGCTTTTCTATATCAAAACCAACTTACTGAATGTTTTAAGTAATTAAGTAAATTCCTTCTACTTTTCCCATGTAATTTTATAGCAGCTGATGAACAAATCTGTAGCTGTTTAGTGTAAGAGGCAAGTGTAACCTCGACCTTCACCGATCGGTTTCGGGTTTAGGGCAGTCCGGACTGTCACTGATTTTCGGGCACCGGTCTGTTGAATTTTTCGATTATCCCTCAGACGCGTCCCTCAGACGTGTCCCTCGGCCGGTTGGGAGGAAGGTGTACAATAAATGGGTTCATTTAGTTGACAAAGTTTTACAGTCGATTTTATCACGGTAAAGCCTTTCTGCCTACATAATACGTGTAAAATAGAAAAAATTACAAAAAAATGTTCTGTTTGCTAGTCTCATTTTTTCTCTACTGCCCGTGTTTTAAGCAGTTTTTCGTCATTATGCGGCTGTTCCAAATATCAAAGACGCATACTGAAAATTGGTGGAGGAGCTTCAGTGGTTAAAATGTTATACACTTATACATATTTCTATGCTTACATTTCACAATTACAACACTATTGCCAAAAGTATTATCACCACTCACCTCTTTTTCTTGCCCTTCAACACCAAAATGAAATCGATCAAATAGCCGGGTATGGTATGATAGAAGAAAGTCAGTAGATAATACAACCATTTTTGACCAACAGTTATCAAAAATGGAAACCAGATCATTTTCGTTATGGCCACCTCATTGCCGAAATCAGCAATAGCAGTCATATATTGCTTCCAATTCAGCGGATTCTCATCATCACTAGCATAGTTATAAATTGGTGGAGCCATATTTAACCTAAAAGAGATTACATATTGTGTTATATTATATATTTTTAGGTACATGAAAGAAAATCAAAATTAAATTTATATAAGATTTATAAACATACTTTTGTCTCTGAGTCGAATTGGCTGTCTCCCAACCAATAGCCAACATTAAACTAGCACAGAAATCTGCCGGTACGAGATGTGCCCGGTGATGGGACTTCATCATCATGACGCGTAGTACACCACACCCAACAGCGTATAAAGCCGCTGACGGACCATAATAATTACCGATCCAACCGGAGAGTGGCTCATTATAAGTCTGAATAACTGAAATTATCCATATGCATGTATTTTAGCAACTACGGTTTCAGAGAATAAAAGTTACAAACCTATAGCTGGACGAAATATGCTTATGGGAAGTGAACGTCCCTCACTCAAAACTGCTTCCTCCGCCAGAGATTTGGTGTATGTGTATGTATTTGGATAAGCATCGCACAGCACGTTCGCCAGTTTATTTGCGGTCTCGACACCTAAAGTTTGAATCAATTCACACATCTTCACAGCACTAATACCCAATTTATGTGCGTAGTATTTTTCATCAATAGATTGCATAACACAATTGGCGAATGCCGTGGAAACGTGTACGAAAGCCTAAATTGAAGTAAAAATACCATAAAATAGATTTAAATTGAAAAAAAAAAATTTGCTTATGGTTTACCTGCAGATTTTTCATTTCCTTGGCCAGATGTATCAAGTCCAATGTGGCACGTACATTAATAGCCACAGCCTTGTTAAGCGGCTCATGGAAGCGCACAGTTGCTGCGAGATGAACTACCACGTTTACGTCTTTAATCAGTAATTTACGATCATCTTCTGAGATTCCTAGATTGACTAAGTTGCAATCGCCTGGAATTGGTTGAAGTCGATCCATTGGCGCAACACCTGTATTTCTCAACTTATCAAAGAGCTGGCAGAGACAGGAAATGTAAATCAAAGATTTTAATTACTATTGTTGACTGAATATTTGGCATGATTCTACTTACCGCATTTTGACAGAGATTCGTTAGACGATCTTCAATACTTTTACCACTTTTCGGTCGTAAGAGTAGGTAAATTCGTTTAACTTCAGTAACTCTCAGTAATTTTTCAATATAAACTAAATAAAAAAAATGTGAATTTCAGAAATATGCATCAAATATTTTAATTTTTAAGTACATAAGTGCTTAAAAGTGAATCATATTATTAATTTACTCATATATATGTATGACCAAATTAATGCTCAAAAATTCTATTAAAAGGTATGGAGACTTGGATAAAGTTTCAAAACCGCAGATATATAGAAATGATCTAGTAACAGATGCCCAGAATATACTGAATTTATGGATGAAACTATTCTCCAACCTGCTGAATGGCAGTGAAAGTTCAACATTAGGAGATGGCGAATCCAATTCTTCAATCGATGAGGATGGAACATATGTTTCATTGCCCGACTATGAAGAAGTTCGAATAACAATCGGCCGCTTGAAAAATAACAAAGCGGCGAGGGTCGATGGATTACCGGCCGAGCTATTCAAATACGGCGGTGAAGAACTAATAAGGTGCATTTATTAGTTTTTTTTTTGCAATATTTGGTTAGATGAAAGCATACCAGCCGATTGGAACTTTAATTTGCCCCTCCCAATCCATAAAAATAGGGGATCCGATGGTATGTGCCAATTAGCGTGGGATAAGCATCCTTAACGTCGCATATAAGGTCTTATCGAGCGTATTGTGTGAAAGACTAAAGCCCACTGTCAATAATCTCAATGGAAATTAACAGTATGGTTTTCGACCTGGTAAATCCACCTTTGACCAGATATTCACCACATACCACATATTGGAAGAGACCCGCGAAAAGAAGATCGACACTTACGACACAATGAGCTTCCTCTACGCCGCTATGTCTGAATTCGGTATCCCCGCAAAACTTATACTTATACGCCGATGATATTGATATCAACTGGATAAAGGAGCGAATCGTATGGGTCTGGTAGTGAACGAGGGTAAAACGAAATATCTCCTATTGTCAAACAAACAGTTAGCGCATTTCGGACTCGGCTCCCACGTCACCCTTGACACTCATATTGACATCTGATGAGTCGGCGTTATGAGTTTTCGAGAGAAAGGTTTTGCGTAAGATGTATGGTCCTCTACGGCGAATACCGCAGCCTTTGAAACGAAGAGCTGTATGAGATATACGGCAGCATTGATATATTTCAGCGAATCAAGAATACTCCAAAAAATACACCTCCACTGCGTTTGAAATACCAGGTACCTGGCTGTACTTGGTATTTCGAATTGGCGCCAAAAGAAATCGAAAAGAAGGAATTAATGGCACAATGTTGTTAACACGGCTATTTACGCCGAAGAGGAGAAGAGAATATACATACATATATATATGACGTCGGCCACAATAGCCGAGGGGTTAACATTACGTAATTTTCTAATTGCGGCATCCCTCGGCAAGGAATGTCAAGCTCAAAAATAATAGAGCATACAAAAACGTGACTAACCTTTTCAGTTGTTAAAAACAAACAACTAATCCTAATTGGTTGATAATGGCAACATATGATAAACAAAAAAAATCCATAACCCGTTTTCAAGTAAGTGGAGCCATAACTAAATCACTTACAGGATGTTTTTAATTTTGCAAAACCGTCTTGAACTGTTACAAATATTTCAAGATCAAAATTTACCAAATCTATATAGGCATTGGCATACATATGTATTCTGTGGCGAAACATATTGGGCCGGCTGAATTATGGTTTAAGTTCGCTAAATGATGCAAAGAACAAACCTTATTGGTCTCACCAAAAATACAATTCTTCTAATCGAAAAATTGGGAGAAAAAGTAATATATTTAAAGAAAGGCGATCTATCAATTTGATTTTTTCGAAATTACCTTAAAGCCAACGAACAAACAAAAATTTTTGGTTTATTAGTGGGTATACCTATATGTATGTAAATAAATCAATTTTTGGGGGAATATCCCTATGTATAGGTATGTGAACAGGAGGTGTATAATTGACCATATGCCCTTGGGTTTTGTTTATGGTTATTGTAAAGACAAAATGTTACTTTGTATTCTCTTGTTTAGCAGGTAGTTTTCAAACATGCTCGTTTATGATAATAATTGTTTCCTAATGAGCGTAGGCGCAGATGTGAAAAAAATAAACCCAAGTATCTGGTTGTGAGGGTAACTTTTTCTCTCACATATTAACAGGTATTTTCCGACATTTTGAAATTGCGGAGGCTTTTTACACAGATCGCTTCCTGGTCCGTTTCCCAGTTATGATCGTAATAATCTAGCAGAAAACTATTATGTATTAAATTTAAAGCATATCTAATCTTTTGGAATAGATCCCTTCCATTATTATTATTTTTTATAAAAATATTTTCCCGGCAGCTATGAACAATTATAAAAAAAATTTAGCCAAATCGACCTAATGCAATAAAAGATTTTTATTTTTCCGTCATGCCCCAATTCCTTCAAAAATAACCACACTTCACAGCAATACTACGAGAGTTTCGAAAATTTGAACTAAATCGGCCTAGCAGTTTTGGAGATTTTGAAATGTATAGGTAGATACAGTGGGATATGTCTATTCGTGTTGACTTTTCAGCCTTGGTTCATCCGGCCGCTTCCAGTGCACAATGGTTTAAAAGGCCAATCTGGAAGGCTGGAAAAAATTAAATTTTTGTTATGTTTAAAATGTCAATCATTTGGTAATTGGCTGGAAGATGTTCGTTGTTTATAACAGTATACTATTTATTTATTTTTATACATTGTTTTTTTTTGGAATATCTGAATTTATAATCACAGCGCAATTTATAATCACAGAGGCGGACTTGACTAGTTCGTGCGTGAAAAATTCGAAGTTCTTTTTAAAGATTTTACGCAAGGCAAATTTATCGAAGGTGAAGTTGTCACATCAAATGATTGCTTGTTCTTCCTTCCATTTCAAAAAATTACGCAAACAAAATACTTGAGCAATAGGTTTTGGCATTACGAAAATTCTATTACACGAACAAAATGCATTGAAAAAATTTTCGTTTTTGACTTTTCGAAACTACAATTACACAAACAAAATACATATTCTTTTTGTTTTTGTATTCTTTCTACTACCGTGTATGACTTTGCTTAGATTTTACGTTTTTTTATTGTGTAAAAATCAAACAATTTTTGAGACGTGTCACTTTCATATATGAAAGGCAAAGTGGTTGGAAGCACTTATTATCAGACCAAAATTTGAGCAAAAGAATAAAGTGTGGCTTTATGAATATTTTAATATTCCCTCTAAAAACTCATCAAGCATTCAGGAAACACCTTTAACATCAAATGCTGGTCGTGAAAAAGCAGAGTTGCAACCAGTATCTCGTCTAGTCCATGAATTTTCGACTAAAGATTGAACATTTGCTGCTAGAACTACTCTTTTTAAACCGACAAAAGAAATGTACCCTCAATATTGAAAAGTGTGTACAGCTCTCCTACTAGGGCAGCTAAAATAAGAAAAAAATTACAAAGAATATTCATAATGTAATACGAAATGCCGATATACGAGTATATCCCCCTTAAAATTTGGGAAGCTAAGAAAACCTGCTACCCGAGCCATGGAATAAACATATCAGATATACATACGATCATACTGCATGTGGGATTATACAACTACAAAGCGAAAAGTTAACAAAGACAAACTGTACTGAGCTGACACTAATCCATAAATGGGGATGTGACAGTAGCAGTGGACATTCTATGTTTAAGCAGCACTGGAAACAGTGCTTATGAAAATGTTAATGAAAATGTTATAAACAAATTAGGAGCTATTTTGCTAACCATGACATCTGGGTATGCAATTAATTTAGAAGCTTTCGTAGCATTTACGCTTGACAAATTCTTAAATTCAGCTTGTATGAGTAGTGCCGCACATCGCCCATTTTTTGTGTGAAGTACTCACACTACAATATATTTATTCCCTACAAATTTTAAGCTTCTGCCTTCTCTCAAAGTGAAGATATTAATTTATTCCAGCTAAATTCGCATTTTAAGTCACTGTGCATTGGGATGATTGGAATTTGGTTTTGACGTCATAACCATATATCCACATTTCGTCACCGGAAAGACCCTTTTGAGCAAAGCTGGAGCGTTGTTGAAGTCATTCAATAATTCCTGAGCAATACTAATTCGACGTTGCAAACGTGCAACTCACGATGACTCTGGACGCCAGCCTCAAGTTTGCACTTAATGACAGAGATATACTGACCTTAGTGAACCTTATCTCAGCTTTTCGAAAACTTTGGTTTCAAGAGAGTTTACGCCTCAAACGCTCCCAAATACAAATCGGTAACCCAAGCTAAAAGAGCGAGCAAGCAAAATATACCTATTTGGTAAGCATCTTAACACAATTCAAGTTAAACAGAGCCCCATTACATAGTGTATTGTTATTACCTACAGTTTTTTCTCAGTCGAAATACACTCGGAATGATTGAAATTTCCTGGAGACCAAAATTAAAAAAGAACGAAATCTATAAGATTGGTTATTGATCTGTCCATTATTTGCACTCATAAACCATCTTATATTATACAGTAGTAGTAGTTTTGCCCTTCGATCCCAAGCAGTTGTGTCGATTGTTGTAGAGAATAACATTCAAGAGAAGCAAAAGGGCAGAAGTGATCTCGTACTTTGCAATATTGGTGTAACCGTCCGCCCGAGGCTTACTGTACAGACCATATGGAAGAGGAAAAAAGGAACATTTGACTTTTGTTGTTTTTTCATTAAATGGAATTGTGGAGTTTTGTTCGAGTACTCCTACAGAGAGCTGTTTGTAGCCTTTTAACCCCAAATTGGTAGGAAAGCAACGTGTCTGATTTATGGATTCTCCAAAATTCTGTGGTATTGTGGACCATAACTGACTCGTTAAACCCTTTTTGGAATTTTTATCAAAAATATACAAATATAAATATCTATTAGTGAAGGCTATTTATATTTTTTGTTGCTGAATGCCAATTAATCCAATTGCCTTAATTATTTTATTATTGAACTCAAAACAAATACATACATACATATATTGTTGAATGTCCTTTAAAAATGATAATGGAAAATTGCATTGACTTTGCGCTAGTACAAATAAATAAATAAAAAATAAAATTGTTTTGAGTTGTAATTAAATTCCAAACGGAAAATCAATGTTATGTTATTGCTCTTATGCAAAAAAGCAAGGTCTAGGCAAATTTCTATGCACATAATTAAAAAATTAATTTGTCTTGTAGTTTTATGCAGGTCTTGAACCCAGTCATGAAAAGTAAGCGAATAGTGGAAGTATTGAATTTGAATGCTTCGAACAAAGTTCGACTATATTTGACAAATGAAATCACATATAAGGTGTGTGCAAAAACTAACGAAGATTTGTAATAAAATGTTAAGGATAACGAACGTCCTGAACGTCCCACCACATCAATCAACAACGGATGAAAACCTGGAATAAGTGCAAAAAACGCTTATGAACCATCGCCGAATCATAATAAGAAATGTTGCTGGTAATGTTGGGATATCGATTGTATCGTGTCCATGGCATTTCTACCAATGTTTTAAGTAAAGGGTGGTTAAATTGTAAGGGCCGATGTTGAATGTGAACCACACCTAAACGCCAAGTTTTTTTTCCGAATTTAATTTGACATTTCTCTATTTCAGACTTACTCAATTTGAACCATGAAGAGATACATAATCCAACAACGTGTTAAAGTTATCCAGACTTATTATGAAAATTTTCGAAGAAAATCATCTTCAGTGATGAGGCACATTTTCACCTCAGCGGATTCGTCAATAAACAGAATTGCCGCATTTGGGCGAATGAGAATCCAAGAGTGATTGTCGAAAAACCAATGCACCCACAAAGAGTGACTGTTTGGTGCGGTTTATGGGCTGGCGGCATCATCGGGCCGTATTTTTTCCAAAATGAGGCCGGTCAGGCAGTTACTGTGAATGGTGTTCGCTATCGTGAGATGATAACGAATTTTTTATGGCCACAATTGGAAGATATGGATGTGGACGATATGTGGTTTCAGCAGGACGGTGCCACTTGCCACACAGCTAACGAAACAATGGCTCTTTTGCGCAACAAATTCAATGGCCGTGTTATCTCACGTAATGGCGATGTCAATTGGCCCCCAAGATCATGTGATTTGACACCGTTGGACTTTTTTCTCTGGGGTTATTTGAAAGAAAAGGTGTACGTCGATAAGCCAGTAACAATTCAAGAGCTAAAGGATGAGATAATTCGGCACATTAACGGCATAGAAACTCCATTATGCCTCAGCGTCATCGAAAATTTGGACCATCGTATGGAGGTGTGCCGCCGAGGTCGCTGCGCTCATTTGGCCGATATTTTGTTACATACATAATTGAGTAATACCAATATATCATAATAAAATAAAATTTCAATAATTTCCTAAATAGTTTGTGTTTTATTCAAAATCAACATCGGCCCTTGAAAATTTAACCACCCGTTATAAATCGAATGGTAGTAAAATGTATTGAAAACATGTAGTAATCACACTGTTTATATTCTAGTATGGAATCATTATTATGGCAAATGTACATACGAGTATGTATACTATTAACTTGAAATATAAGTCGTTGCTTTTCATTTCTGTGTCAATTCATAATCTCCAGCTTATATCTCTACTTTTTTTGGCATTTTTTCTGTTGGTATGTACCTATGTATGCGCGCCAATGCATACGCAGAAGTGTAAATGTATATTAACATACGTTAATACGGTACATTTCATGTGAACTGGATTACATATATGTACCTATAAGAATAGTTAAAATTATTGGGAAAAGCATAATGTACAAGTATATAATGTCGTTGGGTAAAATTATGAACATTGAAGAAATTAAAAATCAGAGTTTAAGATTAATTCCTGGTTCCTAAATAAGAAGAACCTTAAAGTACCGTGATTCTACAGCCATAAATAGCATTTCAAGTGCGTTCTTGGAAGATTTGGGTTAAATAAAAATTGGACAAGTACATAATTCCTAATGGGTACTACTTTGAATGCGACAAATAAATAAACATATCGTTCATAAATGTAAGTTCTCGTAATTTTTTGTACACACCTCGTAATGCAAGTAATAATTTTTAGAAATTAATAGCATTCCTAATAATTTTCGTGATTTACAAGTGTTGTTAAGGAAAATCTTTCAATTTTTACAGCGTATTTTTTTAGCTTTAACCGACCGATCCACCAAATTTCCACACAGTCGTCCGTATCCGGCATCGAAAGTTGAAAACGCTTTTATCTAAATGCGCCCATCCTTCAAAAGAGACTGTTAATACCTCCCTCCTTTTGTGGGGGGGGAAAAGAGGCATATCGCAAATAAAAAAAGAAGCTGAGACGAACTGACCCATTTATCTATAAATCAGTCTAAATTTATTGCTCCCTTTCTTCGGGTGTACAACAAAATCCCAACACACATAATACCGATATATTTATTTTATTTGAACACCCTGCTAATCCGGTAGAAGCTGTAATTTTTTGACATTTGATAAGTAAAAATTACGCCAGTAATAAAAATTGAATGATACACGATTGAACAACGCATTGAAGTTATTAAAATTCACTACAGAAATTTCCTCGAAAAATCATCTTGACTGATTAGGCCATCGAGGTGGAGATGGCTACGTTAATAATCAAAACTTTCGCATCTGGGGCTTGGAAAACCCAATATTTGTTTTTGATAAGTCTCTCCATCCTTAACATTTAACTGTTTGGTGCAGTTTACGGTCCGGCGGTGTCATTGGACCTTACTTTTTCGAAAATGAGCCTGGAATGGATTGCGCTATCGAGACATGATTAAATATTATGGCCGGAATTGGATGGCATTGATCTGGGCAATATTTACTTTCAACAAGACGGCGTTACGGACCACACAAGCAACGAAACCATTGATCCTTTAAGGAAAAAGTCTCCGGACCGTGTTATTTCTCGAAGAAGTGATTGCAATTAGCCATCGAGATCTTGTAAAAGATAAGGTCTAGGCCAACGTCGATTGAAGATCACATAGATGGAATTCCTGAAGCTACTGAAAGTATACAGTAGCCACTTTGCGATTTGGTGATGGAAAATTTCGTAAAAATTTCTCCGCGATAGCCATTCGGCTGATATTGTTTTCCATTATTAAGGGGATATCTTTCTCTTTTCATTGAAATAAGCATCCGATCATTTATCTCCGAAAATTCCAAGATTATTTGAATACCAAAATAACACCTCTTATTGAAAAACCCTGTGTATTAAATTCCTAACGTATACGCTGACAAAGAATTCGAAGAAAGCAATTACAACAAAAAATCGTAACAAATTGAAGTCCTCTTTTAAAATTCACATTAACGATGAGTTTAACAGTTACATTTCGTTTCGATAACATTGCGTCAAAACGAAACAAAATCATTTCAGAAAGTTTATTTTTCATATTAACAAAACGAAATGACATCGTTTCGCTAGTTGAGCATCTTTGGTGTTAGCAATCCTTATTATTCTAACGGGTTTTTCTGCATACATACTCGTATGTAGGTACATATATGGCCTTTTGCAAGTTTTAATGATTCGCACGATTAAAACCAAAGTAAAGTTATGAAAACTTATAACATATTGATACAGTTTTTCTTTTCCACAGAACAATTTTTTTTAATTCACAGGCGTAATGCCATCTTGACTTCATATCTATATAACTCTTATTGACTATATATAAGATGTCATAAACATATGTAAGCACTTTTTACTCCTTCATCACTTGTTTCATGTGTGTATGTGTTTCTGCTTTTTTTTATATTTATAATATATGGTATATTGCCCACTCATATCAATATCTGAATAATCAAATATAAATAATCCATTTTGTACCTATTCCCATAAACCCAGTGCCTCCTGTTACGAAAACCGTTTTATTGCGATAGAAACTTGTTATATCAGACGACATTTTGCACGTTCACTTATTCGATTTCTAATAAGTTTTTTATTTTTTTTTTTTTTTGCCAATGAACGTTTCACCGCCTTCAAACCCACTAACCGTCGGTTAACAAACTGAAGGTATAAGTAGTGCTAAAATCTGTTTATATACTAGTTTGCGAACTTTTAGTTCTTGAACTCGATTGCATTTTAAATATTTCTTCCGCATAAATACATTTTCTATTTTACATAAAAAGGGAATTGCATTATATTTGAAAGCCCCTAAGTTCAGAATTACGACAAAGCTTACACGACTTTTACTATTCTCCTTTGGTATATGTATAAGGTCTGTTTCATCAATAAAAGAAATTAAAAATTTATTTTTTTTTTGTTTTTCAATCATTTATCAAACTTACTTATTGTATAATTATAATAAGATCCTCGATAAAGAAACGACTTTTGTTTTGAAACAACTTTTCATTTCGGTTTCAATAAGCCAAAACAAAACAAAACTAAAAAAGTATACATAATATTTCTACTTATTATGTTTTTTACTATTCGTATTAGATCAGAATTGCTTCACGCACTTGAAATGCTAGTGCATTACAAAAATAATTAATGACACACACAGCTTAACTAAAAATTACGTATTGCGTGCTTTGCTTTTTACAATTTTTACGTAGCAGTTATTAGAAACGCAGCAGCTTTATAAATTATTTATTCAGATATTGTCATCTTCTATGATTCTATACTACGCAACTGTTTTGACTTTTCCCGCCAAGTAATATTTTCCACAAAGAATTCCTTTTTATGCTGCCCAAGAAAGATATTGAATCTTTGGGCAACAGAATTTTTGAATGACAGTATGTTATAATCTATCACAAGCAATAACGTTTTGATTTCGTCGATTTCGTTCCTGTAAGCTTTATGTAAATAATGCTCCATGTTGTGGAAGGTCAATTGTCGAAAATGTCGATAAAGTAATGGGAGTCTTCGAGTCTGACCACTTTTTCGTCTTCCCAGGAGCTAAACATTACACCATGAACAGTTTGGAACCACTTGAAAAAGGCTTGATGCACAAATTAGTGCCTGATGAACCGAATTTCCATCTGCGAAGCGCTGCTGGATCGTAAAAAGATCTACCCATTTCTGAAGCGGCTGGTGACTGGTGATAAAAAGTGGATAACTTCCACCAACGCTAAACGGAAACGGTCGTGTTTGAAAGGCAGTGAACCGGCACAAACGTTCTCCAAGCCAGGATTGACGGCCAGGTAGGTTTTGTTGTGTGTTTAGTTGGATTGGCAATTAGTCATTCATTATGAGCTACTCGCAGTTTCCGCCAACAGGAAGGATATTGTATTTTTTTGGACAACGTCAGACTACACACATTGATAGTGACTCGCCAGAAGCTCCGAAAACTTGTTTGGGCAACCACCACATGCAACCACCTTATAGTCAGAACCCCACACCAAGGTATTACCATCTGTTTCTGTCTTCGGTGAATTATT
This sequence comes from Ceratitis rosa, assembly GCA_037013455.1. Lineage (NCBI taxonomy): Eukaryota > Metazoa > Arthropoda > Insecta > Diptera > Tephritidae > Ceratitis > Ceratitis rosa. The sequence continues at coordinate 10,159,212 of JAWMAG010000020.1, read as the reverse complement.
TTGGTGGTGGAAAATTGGCCTCAAGAGAAGCCTGTGAAAATCGATTACTACAAGGGTTTCTATGAAAGAGGTATAATGACATTACTTTCAAAATGGCAAAAAGTTATCGAAAACATAAAATAAATCGGATAATTTTAACTATGGTACGCCGTCTTTACTGAAAAAGATACTGATTTCATAAGAGCTTTGTCCTGGTATTTATAAGCAATTTAAAAGAGATTTGCTCTAAATCGGCCTAATTCTTCTGATTGATGAATTATTTATATTTAAATAAATTTTAGTTTTCTAATACTTGGCGATTTTCTCAATAAAATCCATACTTTACAGGAACACTCTCTCGGTTTTAGTAAAGCTATACTGGAAATTTGATCAAAATCAACTGAGTGAATTCTATAGGCTGCATAGATACATGCAAATCGGAATGATAACATTTTTCTTACTCTGAAGTTTTTATTTAACAAAAAAAACGCTAAATTTGCGTTTTAAATGAAAATAAAGATATATAAATACTCGTATTTATCAATGATTTTTTTTATTGAAATGCTTCAACATTTCGGTTAATGACCAGTTTATTCACATGACTGGTCTTGCAGTAGCCCATTCGGTTCTCTCCGTCCACATAGATTTTCATTGTGTGCCCCTTTATAGCTGTAATATCGACAACAATTTCGTGTTTTAAGTCACTAATCGTCTCTGAACGATTGGATTGGCAATGATCTTTAACGGTTCTCCACAAAAAATGGTACAACGTAGCCGAAGCGCAGCTGCGAGGCGGCCATTTGACATCAATTTTCAATTTAACAATTTGACGATTGACAATTTTCTTGCACTTGAGGTTGAAGACTCACCATTGTACAAGCATTTTTTCAATATATCCCAATTTCTTCAAGTGTAAACTTAACCATTTCGTAATCCGCAAATCTTTTAATGAATGTATGACACATCGGGACTGCCCCAAAAGACAACCCTGTATTAAAATTTTCAAAAAGTAAATAACTGTTATTCTTATTCTTACTTGAGTTAACAACATTGCGGCATTCGTTTCTTCTTTTCGCAGCTTGGGGCCAATTGGAAATACCGGCTTCATTAACCCCGCTTAGGGACAGGTTAATTAATCTAAGACACCGAGGTGATCTTATATATATACGTTAGGTATATAGGTATTGGGTCGAGTCTGGATAAGTAGAAGTTTAACCTGCTCAATATCCAGACTTAAGTTGTGCCAGTGTCACGCAGGTCTCTCGAGGCAGCTTGAGCTCTTCGTCTGCTATGGATGGTGATTCAACTTCGAGAACGTCATACGCAGGAAAGGAGTTTTGGAAAGTGTTAATTGACTCCTGGTAAACGTTCGTCCCTTTCTAATGTGCCTACGTGTGGCTTCAGCTTCTATTAGATGCTACAGCAGTGTGAACCCCAATAGCAATTGCATCTCGTTTGTCCCCGGTGTCCAAATCGGTGCAGCATAGTTAACGACCGGCCGGCCAATTGCTTTGTAGGTTCGCAGAAAGGTTTCTTTGTCTTTACTCCAGGTGCTGTCAGCTAGCGCTTTGAGTATTTTGTGGCGGCTCTGGAGCTTTGCGGCAATTGCGCTCGTATGCGGAGTGAAGGAGTGCAAGCTGTCAAATGTGGCTCTCAGTAACTTTGGGTTGTTTGTGGTCGGAATTTCGGCGCCATCAAACTTCACATCAAGTTCGAGCTCTGTACTTCTTCGTCCAGCTAGTGAAAAGGTCGGTTCTATTTGTAGTGGTCGTGCAGATAGGTCGTCAAGATAGCCGTTTACTTTCGAACTAAGATAATCAATATCTTGGCAACAGATCTTACGATAGCCGGTTCTACGTACCGGAGTTGACCCGAATTTTATGCGGCGATCTAACTCCGTTTGGGTCAACAGGTAACATTCTTTTTAGATTTTATTCGTCGGGCATTCTCCACTTTCATTGTCATTGAGCAGGCTGGAGAAGTTTTCACTTTCATAAATTCAGTATACTCTGGGCAACAGTTATTAGATCACCTCTCTGTGTCCTACAAGGAAACATCAACATTGCAAAAAATTATAAGACCGCATTCAATACACCGAACACTCAATACGACTTGGCGTCGACTAAAAATTAAGTAATGCGTTTATATTAGTTAGACTTTGTTCTTAAAGACTAACTTCATTGTCATACATCAAAAACTTATGCGTTCAAAATCGCAACAAACATTACAACCGAACTTCTTACGTTGCCAGTGAATTTTGTCAAACTAAAAGGTTAGGCAAAAGAAGTCTTAATCCAGTAAAGAAGCAATATAAAAAATATGTCTTTAGCAAATTTAGTCCTTCGGAAAAATAACAAAATTTTAATACCGTTGTTTTTATAGTTTCTTTTTTATTAACAAATCTACTTACATACATATATGTAAAAACAAATTAATAGATCTACGTACAACTTAGTTTAACACTTACATTCAATGAGTACACACGCAAAAGATCTTAATACCATTTACATACATAAATATGTATTACCGCAATTAATTACGAAATCAAAATACACGAGCCTAATATAAGTACAAAACAAAATCAGCGAGTTCTATAACCTTCATTGATTATCACATGAGTAACAATATATGGTATATACATATACATACACATATGTATATGTATACACGTACATATTTCATCTTTGAATTACATATTTCCTATAGAAATGATTTTTGTTTTAGTTGCTATTTGTTAAAGCACTTGAAAAGCTCGCAGAAATGTCCATGATAACAAAGCGCTAACGCCGCCATAGACCAACAGCTGTACGGTGCGATGTAATATAAGAAGCCTGAAAATACACAGCGACAACAATTTAGTCATGCTTTCCATAATTTCTAATTAAGATTTTCCAATAATAACAACATATGTACGTATTCATATATGTATGCATGTATGTGTATATTCGTATGTACCTGTTCCAAAGTTGCTTGGCCTTCGGTATAGTTTCGGGTTGCTCTCGCCCCATGAAACAGCGCAAACCCAATAAAGAGTTGTAAAAGTACTCGGGCCAATTTATTGCGAGCATATTGAAATTGAATAAACTTTGATCGGCTCCAGAGAGCGAATGCCATAATTTTAATGTGTTTTCCATTGTGAAAGTGAATTTATGTTCAACGAAGTAATCTAAAACAGCGGTTTGTTTGTGTATTTTTCGATATGTTTTAACCATTCTGCAAAATAAAGGAAACGATTTGTTATAAAAAAAATGCTCGTATGATATACCATTTATATTATACATTTAAAATATATAGTTTTTAAAGTTTTAGTAAAATCACCTTCTTTTCTTGCCCATTAGAAGCAGCAGGAAGTCAAATATATAGCCGGGTATTATGTGGTAAAATAATATTAAAATGTTATATAACAATTTTGAATTGACGATTATGGCAAACGGATACCAAATCATTTTCGTGAGTGGCATTTTGGGTGCGTGCTCCTCCAGTGTGCGTCGATAAGTGTCCCATTTCAACATATTACGTTCATCAGGCACAAAATTATATATTGGTGGCTTCTCCAATGGGGCCCTGTGAAATGCATATTATTACAAAAACATATTAAAATCATGCAAGTGGTGTGTCCCAAAAATAACCGAACTTTTTGGATATAAAATAGTAAAATACACATTATATTATCTTTGAAAGTTATTATTTATTCAAAATAGGTTCCATTTGACTGAACACAACGCTTGGAACGATCAACCAGCGCATGCATAGATTTTTTTATGTCATTAGCGTATATATCTAAAAGTATATATCTAAAAGTTAAAACAGTCTAAATATTAAATTTAATTTGGCTCGAGCTTACGAAGTCATTTTTCAAATTGAATTTTTCACTAGTTGAGAGCATAGTGAATACAACCTGCTTAATTAGTTAGTTTAACAGGTTGCTTGATCCGGAACTGTGATCAAGCATACTTAGGCCTATTGGTCTGGCGTGATATCTATGTTGATCCTGCTAAGAACATGCCTTTCCAAATGCTCGAACCTCTTGGTATATTTTATGAAATTTAAGAGTTTAATGACGCCCCCCGACGCAAGCTCTGCAAGTGAATCGAAGATGAAATTTCCGAGGAATGGATAAAGTACCGCACTGAGAGCTGAACAGTAATAGAGATAATGTTCCACCAATTCCTCTTCATCTATGTTCCTGCAGCTGCAGCCGAAGTCGTTCGTTGTCCGAATCGCAGTTTTCAGACTCTTCGTGAAAGTCTAAACGCAAATTTTGGGTTTCCATATCAAACAAAACGGTTTTGCTGGACTTACGTGAAGCACTTCAGCACAAAATTGTCACAGCTTGATCTGAAGATATTAACAATGGATTCATTAGATCATCTATTTGGAGAATAGGCACGAATTTTCATATTTGCCGTTTACTAGTGTCATTTGGCTAAAAGTGTCAGAATGGGTTTCAACAATTCAGGTTATTGTGTGGTCCAGCATTTCTTGCACAAGAACTTCTGCGTAATATTCTTTTAGCTTTTTAATACGACCGCATCGAAACAAACAGATAAGATATACGAACACGAAATTTATATAAGAGGCAGTGACTGCGAGTTTAGTTCATGTCATTCGGATTGGCGAAAAGTTTATTCAGTTTTGACAGTTCCCAATGCATTAACCACTCTTAATCAAATGGGAAAGAAGAAGACTTCACTAATTAACAAGAATCCAGCATCGACCCTACCCTTTCTCAAATCTATAGTTTTTTCTTAGAATATTTTGTAATTAATCCTTTTCAGTACTCATCACTATTAGCCCTATAAAACATCTTTATAACAATACTCACACTTGTCCACCAGTTTTCGCTGTGTTCCATGCCGAAACCAACATTAAATTGGCACACATATCCACGGGTACAAAATTTGCATTCGTATCTAAGTGCACATAGAGCACGCGGAGTATACCATGCGCAACACCGTATAAAATGCTCATTGGGCCATATAGATTGTCCACCCAACCAACTAATGGCTCTTTAGAAGTGGGTATAACTGTAAAGGAGAAATAAAAACAAAAAAAATTTTGTTTGAAAATGTCAAGTGCTGCATCTAATGAGACAAACCTATGCCAGGTCGAAAGACGCAAATCGGTAATTCTTTGCCTTGTGAAAGTATCCCCTCTTCAGCCAGTGCTTTAGTAAAAGTATATGTATTGGGTGATTTGCCACACCATTCACTCGTCATGCGATTCGTTTTTTCCGGACCCAGTAATTCGGCTATTTTACACATGTTTTCAGCTGTAATATTGAGCTCGTTTGTATAATAGACCTCGTCCATGTGAAAGACCGTGCAATTGGCAAAGGCGGAAGAGACATGAACGAAAGCTTGTAATTTCGTCATTTTTTTCGCCAATTGCATTAGATCCATGGTGGCACGTACGTTTATGGCCAATGCATTATAGAGTGGCTCATTAAAACGGACCGTGGCGGCGCTGTGCATTATAATTTGCACTTCATCTATAAGGGTTTGGCGGTCTTCTGGTGAGATACCCATATTGGCAAATTGACAGTCACCGAGTATGGGTATGACACGTTTTCTGGCTGACGGTTTCATTTGGTTTAACTCGGCGAACAACTGAGACAAAGACGTCATAAAATATTACATATATTTACTAGTTGTAAAAATCATGTGAGGAAGAAATATTTACCGGGTTTTTGAACATGGCTTCTATACGATCTTCTACGGTCTGTTCTTTCTTTGGACGTATTAGTATATAAATACATTTTACTTCTGTGGCACGTAGAATTTTTTCAATAAATACTATGTGGAGAAATATTGAGAAAATAAAATCAGAGCTATTTTAAATAAATAAGTGATTTAAATATATATTATATATAAACAATAGAGAAGTATTGTGTTCAAGTTAGTCTAGGAAATGCGTGCCAGAATGCACGGATTGTAAGAGCACAACAACAAAACACATGAAAAAAGTATAATAGGAAAAATGTTCTATACCCAAACCTTTGTATATTTCCAGACCACAAGAAGAAAAAATCAAGCCTCTGTTTTATTATGGTTTGACCTTAATTCGCCATAATCACCGAACAGGGGTGCTATGTGCTTTACATATGTAGAATACCAAATATCATGCCCTAGATGATATGATTTTTGCAGAATTTTTGATCCAAAATCTCATATCTGAACAAATCGGTTGAATGGAGGCTAAATAAATTTCAATAGTTTTCTGTGCCAATGTGCAATTTGAGCGGTCTCAATACCCAAGTGGTAGTATTGCATACTACCATACAGTGTTCGAGTCCTGGTTCGGTTGAAATCTGGTCGTCCTCGGCAGATAATGTCTAACGCTCCGAGTATATTTCTGACGTGAAAGCTCCTCTTAGAATAAACTGTAGATCTACCCATTTTTTGAAAAAACATCGAGACGCACAACATAAATTGGAGGAGAAGACCTGCCGAAAATCACTTCAGCGATTACAAAGCGCTATTTATAAATATATATTCGTATGTATTTGTATTTGAATATTATTTCAAGGCATTTTTTGTAAATACTGTGATGTAACGAAAATATACTTCGACTTACAGTAGGTTTAAAGACCGTAGTAAACCCCTGTGGGACCCGGAGAGGTGATCTAGTGACTGATGCGCTCAGTATATTGAATTTATGTAAGTCTCCAGCCTGCTGAATGGTAGTGAAAAAAGGAAAACAGGATATGGCATACCCGATTTCTCAATCGATGGCGATGGAATAGATATTTCATTGCTCGGCTGAAATAAAGTTTGAATAGCATGCGCCATATCATGAAAAGATCCGTGAATAACGAGGATCGACACACACCATCTCGATCGATTTTAAGCAGCCTTCAACGTTAAACACCATCAAAAGCACCGTCAGGATGGAACAAGGCCGTTTTATACCAAACAAAGTTTCAGTTACTTCTATAATTTATTGTTGATGAAAATAATACAAGCTGAAGAGTTGAATAGGGAAGTTACATATGCTGGGATATACCGATGATATTGATAATATTGGCCTCAACAACCGCACTGAGAGTTCTACATTCCCCAAGCGAAATAAGGAAACGAAGGATATGTCTCTGGTAGTGAATTAAGGCATGACAAAATATCACTTGTCATCAAGCAGACAGTCATCGCAATCGCGACTCGGCGGCCGCGTCAGACTAGTTTTAAGTAGTAATTAACTTCGTCTATCTAGGGACCAGTATCTAACATTCGATTACCACCAACAACAATATCAGCCTAGATATCCAACGCAAAATCATTTTTGCTATCAAGTCATTTTGGTTTGAGCAGAAAGGCAAAGTTCTCTATTGGCGAACAAAGATCAAACTCTGTCCTGATATATGATGTGGAGATATAGACGATGACAAAATCTGATGAGTCGGCGTTAGAAGTTTTCGAAAGAAAGATTTTGCGTACGAGTTGGGAGGGGCAAATACCGCAGCTGATGAAATGATGAGCTGTATGAAGTATATGGCAACATTGACATAGTTCAGCGAATCAAGAGCCAGCAGCTACACTGGCTAGGACATGTGGTCCGGTAGAATAAGCATATTCCGGCTTTGAAAGTTTTCGGGTAAACAGGATGAGTGGTGACTTTTGGACTAAAAAATATGTCTCTGAAATTCCTGGTTTGAGGATAGAATTCGGCAAAATTTTTGAATTTACACTTCCCATTGACTTGTATGAGCACGAATTGAATATGGGCTCCATCGGGCACCCCCCCCCCCCTGGAAGCGAATAATTAAGTCAATAAACAACGGAACTCAACCAAACGTTTATGTTGCTTTTAATGAAGACTAAAGTCCTTCTAAAAGTTGCTGACATACATAGTTCCAGAAATATACCTACCTTCCATAAAAAGTTGTAACTTTTGACCGATATTTGGACTTAATATACATTACAGCCCACTATCTGATATTCGATTCCACCCGAACTGGTATTCCTTATTTACTTTTTCGGTTCGGAAAATAATGAAGGGATGCAACTGTCGTTATTAAAGTTCAATAAAAAAATTCATGTTATCATCTTTATGATTAGCAAGCGGATTGTGCCTTAGTGGCGAGTGTCAATAAATTGGTCAATATGCATATTTATACAAGTCCAAAGTACATGTGTACATATATATATTGATGTAAGCCTATAATAAATACGCAGCAAGCAGCTTAACTTCGAAATTAACAAGGGGTTTGGCTTAAATTCTTAAAACGGCAAACTTAAAAGATTTTGTCAAGTTCTAATGGGAATGGTATTTTAGTGTTACCCCGAATTGTATTCAAGCTTTCGATTTGCGGTATCACATGTCTTGGTTATATTTTACCTGAACTCAGAAACTGATAACTTTTGCATTATAATTTCAAAAGGTCAAAGTCCGTATACCAATTTTATATTTTTTTAAGTAAACCAAGTCAAGACTTTCTACAATTTTTGTGATTTTCTCCAGTGTGTTATTAAATTAGTAATTGAATTTCATTTAATTTTTAAGAAGGCCCAAAACTCATAATTATGATCCAATTTATGGGAATTTCAAATTATCCATTGCAAAAAATTTTACCACTAGGTAATGTAATAATGCAAAAATTAAATATATGGAGTACAATCCTTCATATACGAAATTATATATTCATATTGGTCTAGTAAAACCATTATTTTTGCATTAAATAAAATAAAAGCTCCATATAAAAACCATCAGCCATTCGGAGGGGGCTTAGAATAAACTGTAGGTCCCTGTATTTGTTGGAAAAACATTAAGGCACACACCACGAATTGGAGGAGGAGCTCGTCCGAAAATCGCTTCAGCGGTTACAAAGCACCAATTGTATTATAGGTATTTATATATAGTTTATATGTCAAATATATATGCTGTTTTGATCGATAACTTTTTGCCATTTTTAAGGTAATGTCAGTATATCTCTCTCATAAAAAACCTTGTCCCTATTAGCAAACAATTGGGACAATCGATTTTCATAAGGTTCGCTTGTGCCCAATTATTCGCCAGCCAAATCATTCGGAATAGACTGGTAAGCACTTGGTGCGTGTTCCGGCGAGTCTCTATCGATTATATGTGGTCTGGTATTGTCATGATTACTTGTTTCAGACGGTCCAATTGCTGACAGTACAGCTCTTAGGGGAGCAGCTCATAGTGAATAATTCCTTGCATATCACACGAAACATCCAACCAAATCTTCCTGACCGACAATTCTGTCTTGGAGACCATTTGTGTCGGCTCACTACCCTTCGATCACGTTCATTTTCATTCGACGTTACTGTAAGTGATCCACTTTTAATCACTACTCATCATCAGCTTCAGAAATTGGTTCATTATGTTTCAATTGAGCAGCTATTCGCAGAGGAAATTTGGTCTATAAGGCACACATTCATTAAGCTTATTTGGGCTATCAGAACAGTGCTCGCAAGACGGTCAGACTCGACGAACTCCATTATTTTATCGACATTTTCGACAAGTGACCACACCGGGGAGCATCTTTCACATCATGATTAACCGTTGCAGTATCAGGACTATAAACTCTATTCACATTTTCAGCTGCCTGACTTGCGTTTTCGCCTTCATCGAAGAAATATTATTTTGGAATATAGTGTATTTTCTCTTTGTTTAGCTTAATACAATCACACATATAGAATGCGAGATACAGCTCACTAAAGCCATTTAATGCGAAAATAATGGATTACTTTTTACTAGACCTTATATATGAACTTTATTTCAATATTACTTTCATTATCACCTATTATAAAATAAGCACGAAACATCATTGATTTTAAACAAAAAAATCACATCCCAATGAGTTCTTAAATATCTGAGGGCAACGCTTATTATTTTCGCAAAGTATTCCATGTTTTAATTAGTTTTAACTTTTTCGCACTTTGATTCCATTTCAATTTCTACTTATTTGTTTTTTATATTCTAAATATATTTCATATATGTATAGCCAATACTTATTTTAATGATTTTTTTGTTTTTTTTTTTATTGTTAAACATTTTCATAAATGATGTACCTTTTCCCAAAAATCCCGAACCGCCGGTGAGGAAAATACTTTTATCTCGATAAAATTCTTGTACATCCGATGTCATATTGAAATCCTGATTTTTCTCATTCACACTGATTTCTTGTATTTCCGCTTTCATTTCGTACACTCACTCGATCAAATACATTCAGCGAATATCGTTATATCTACCGAGTACTGTAATCCGTTTAGGAGGAAAGTCAAGTATAAACCGTTCCAAGCCGCAGTGAGATGTTAATAAATTCATAGTCATAGAGAATCTTGACTTTTATACTCAACACTAAAAATCGATATTAGATAAATGTATGTACGTATTATACACCTGCGTATATTTATTTGCATATTTACTTATAGTAAACAATAATTGTGCGAAATGAAGTGGTTTTGCTAAGGGAAATAATGTTTCAAATATAAAAACAAATTAATTGGAATTGATAGTATTAAACGATCCCGCACACACAGTTACGCAACGTAATGCGGAAAAGAATAAACATGTGTGTGAGTATCTAGTTAAATTTAAGTACAGAGCCAATCATCATACAATGTGGTTCTGGTACAATACATCACAACACCGGTTTGTCGTTATTACGATCAACTATTATTACTGTTATTAAAAGTTAAATGTTTTTTTTTATTATACAATAGATATAATCATATAACACAAACACACATATACCATATATATTTATGGTATGTAGTATGTAGGAATAAGCATGGAAATGTTTAAATTTGCTCTCTACTTGTAAAATGGCTTGACTGCTTTCATTAATGAGTACCTCAAGCATCTCAGCTTAGTTTCTACATATTAAAGACTTAGTAACTTACAACCATCTCAATATATATATATGTATATACAAATATCTACATACAACCGCTATATGTATGTAATTGTATACCTATAAAATTTGTAAACAATTCTTATGACGACAGATCAACCAGTTCGACTGGGCGGCTCGTCAGCAGTTTCGCATAGCTGATTCTCGATGACTAATCAATTTTCTGATGACGATGGGGTCAATGGCGTCACAGCTTTGCCACGCAATTGCTCAACTTGTATTCTCCTTTGTGCTAATGTAAACAAACTGTCGGACAATTACCGCTAGACGAAACGGCTAGCGGGCAAATAAAATATTCCATAAAATCTTCCATTAAATAATTCTTAAAATAAGAAAAATAAAGCTTAAACGATTTCCAATGGAGTTTTTCATATGATTGAAGGGCTGACTCTTCTTAGTCGTCTGGCTTTCGGAGTTGATTATCCGGGTTAGATACTCGTTAGCACTGCTACTACAATACTAAGTTCTCTTTTGCTTAATGCTAGCAATTACAACTACGTTGTAACTGTTTCAATATTGTAAACAATATTTTATGGCGCTGAAGCTCATCCACCTCTTCATTGCTTACTTCTTCTTCTTATTTACTGGCGTAGATACTGCTTATCCAATTATAGTTCACTTAACAACAGTGCGCCATTCATTCCTTCTTCTCACTGTTTGGTGCCAATTGTAAATAACGAGTGGATCTCTGGTCTTCATCTTCCTCTGCTTTTACTGCATCAAAAACTTTTAAAGCTTATCCATCCGGACCACACCTCCTAGCCAGCATAGCCACCATTATATCTCGTACAGTTCATCGTTCCACCGGCTGCTGCGGTATTCGCCGTTCCCAAAAAGCGGAGCACCATAAATCTTACGCAAAAAAAGTTCCCTCGAAATTTCCTAACGCCGACTCATCGCCGTCCATGCCTTCGAACCATATAGCAGGACCGGAATGATGAGCGACTTGTAAAGTTTGGTCTTTGCTCGTCGGGAGAGGACTTTACATTTCATTTGCCTATTCAGTCCAAAGTAGCACCTGTTGGAAAGTGTGATTCTGCGTTGTATTGGTTCCAAGTACCTTCTCTATTCAGTTCTGCAGTAATAAATGAAAAAAAAACACACGATAAGGAATCATCTTTTCTGAAACCTCGTTTGGTATCGAACGACTTGAAGAGGTTGAAAACCGATTGCAGCTTTTTGACTTCGAACCTTCCTTGTGTTTGTTGGCGTTTTTTACTACTGAGTTGCGGGTGTGTATCCTTGCTGTCCTCGAAATCTACGCACGTCAAAAACATTGGAGACATGTCATTCGTCTATCACAACATGACAACATAATCGATATGGTTTTGAGTTTTCCGATCAGGAGACAGCCAAGTAGCTTGATGAATTTTCTGGTGCTGGAATCTAATGCTACAAACAATAATATTTCTGATGATTTTTCGTCGTGGAAGCAGTTGTGCAGAAGATATCTCCTTTGCCCACCTTGACGTCAAAGTCGCCATTTTTGTTATCGTGGCGGAGGCATCGCTCATCAGTATGCTCCAGGTGCACATAGAAGGCATCGTCCTTCTCTACCGTCAGGGCATGATGCGGATTTTGATGCGGATTTTGGCGGATACGGATTTGATGGATTTTGTTCACCGACCGGTGTAAATGCCAGTCCAACACCAAATACCCGCTGTAGGAGATGTCACAAGGACACCTCGTAGCCAACATTGTTCCATTCATCCCACTCCTTGGACGGCGGTAATGTCAGCCTTTAATTTGACTAAGACATCAATCAGCTTGGTAGCGGCACCTTCCCAATTAAGCTGTTAGACTAATCGGTTTATATCTTATATCTTCTTAGTAGGCTTTGAACAAACCCACAGACAGCACGATTCTATGAAATACCTACATTTGTAGATACATATATAACTCACATAACTATCTAACCCATAATCTGCGTTAAACGTTCACCCTGCACCGCTACATTGTATAAATAATTCTCATTCTTTTAGTTAATCAAATTTATTGAACATTGAACTATAAGATTTTATGATATATAATTCTGTGAGGTAATGGACATGTATAATTGTATGTATTTAATATATGTATGAAATTTATGGACATTAATTGCTATTAAATAATAATTCTAGAAATAACCGTCTGGGTAACTAATAAACTGCTTATTTCAATACAAAAACACATTAATTATCTGTATGTATTGTACAATAAATTAATGCTACTTGGCATAACAAAAACAGCAAAGGCAAACAGTATATTCAAATGTATATACAAGCGTTATACATACATAAAATTAAATACTAAATAAAAAATTTCATAATATGAAGAGCTATCCATTTTGTGGTTTCAAAATTATAAAGCTGTATTTAACAAACATGTTTTGTTTTAGTTAAAATTCATGCAGTATTAAAACCTACTGCGAAAATAGAAATTCAAATGTGTCACGTTTCGGGTTTTAAGAGGAGATCATGGTGCACATAATCGTTCTTCTAAACAAAAATTGGTAAAATTATTTAAGAAATTTAAAGAGACTGGATCGGTTACAGATATTGTAAGGTCTGTGCAACATCGTTTTGCTCGTTCCCACACAAATATTGCTACTGCCCGCGAACGTGTAGCCGAAGACTCGAATGTGTTCATGTACCTCACGACGTTCTCAAGAATTGTCTTATGGCACATTATGGCGTATTTTGCTTTTGGACTTACTTCCACATCCATATAAAATCCAGCTCATACAACTGCTGAATCAGTCGATTGGGTGATTGTACAACAAGGAGTGTTCAGCGATTTCTCACTTAGGGATACACAAATAACTAAAATTGTCCTCGAATAATTGAAGAGAGCCATTACACAAAAAAAAAATTACCGCCTGGTGCGCTCTTTGGCTTCTTTTTCTTCTTCTTCTTCTTTATTGGCGTTGGCACCGCTTACGCGATTACAGCCAAATCAATTATATCACGCCATTCTTCTCCTTTTCTCGCTTTTTGGTGCCAGTTGGAAATACCAAGTGAACCCAGGTAACTCTCCACCTGATCCTTTCAATAGAGTGTAGATCTTCCTCTTCCTCTGCTTCCACCAGTGGGTAAGGCATCGAATACTTTTAAAGCTGGTGCGCTTTCATCCATTCCGATGACATGACCTATCCAGCGTAGTCGCTGTTCAATATCATCACATAACTCTCCAGCTCATCGTTCCATCGTCTGTGATATTCGCCGTTCCCAACTCGAAGAGGACCATAAATCTTGCGCAAAAGCTTTCTCTCGATATGGCAGGACGGAAACGATGAGAGACTTGTAGAATTCGGTTTTCGTTCGCCGAGAGAGGGCTTTACTTTTCAATTGCTTACTTAGTCCAAAGTAACACCTGTTGGCAAGAGTGATTCTGCGCTGGATTTCAAGGCTGACATTATTATTGATGTTGATGCTGGGTCCTAGATAGACGAAATTATCTACGACCTCGAAGTTATGGCTGTCAACAGATGACTGTTTGTGTGATGACAGCAGATATTTCGTCTTGCCCTCGTTCACTACCAGACCCATATCCTTCGCTTCCTCGAAATGGCAGACAAAAACTTTCCTCACTTACGTGAACTTATGCACATGGTCCCATATAGTACTTTGAAAACTACAACGACGAGGCTGCCAATGTCAATTCGGATCATTGGGTCGTATGATAAACGACTTTTTTTGGCCTGCAATTGAAGAGCATGACTTGAACAATATGTATGGTAGTTACAACATGAGCGAATATGGCTTTATTGCAAGGGAAATTTCTCGGCCGGTCACCGAGATGGTGCGATTTGACACCGTTGAACTTTTTTGTGGAGCTACATGAAATGCGTGTTTATGCTGTCAAACATTTAATTCTTGAGCACTTAAACACCAACATTCGTAAAGTAGTGGCTGAGAAACCGCCCAATATTTCAAAATGTGATTGAAAATTACCTCAAACGGATCAATGTTGACATATGTATGATAAATTCGCGAGGCGGTCATATATAATGTCAAGATTTAAAAATTAATGTGAAAAAGTATTCATAAAAAAAAATATTTTAAATGCTTTTGATTGCGTTTATTTTCGAAACCGCAAAATGGGTAATCTTGTAAGATGTATTATAAGCAAATTATGTAATGCGAAGGAAAAATTAGAAACAGAATAGAAAAAGAATAAGAAAAAAATATTAATAACTTTGTTGTCATATTTGTTGCAAGTGTTGTCGGCGAAAAATTTCCATACACGTCTATAAGTATGTAATGTTCGATTCTTATAAGTATACTTCTGACATAAAAATCCATCGGCCGTTCGGAGGCGGCCTAGTATAAACTTTGAAGGAGGAGCCCGGCCGAAAATCGCTTCAACAGTTATTAAGCGGCAATTATGTATGTTATCTATATGTAAATAATATTACTTGCCCAAGTATGAATGATACTTTAGTGGGGGTGTGCTTGTAAGTTTGTATGTAATGTAGCAATAAAAATTGTGTTTTATTTTGGCAAAATCCATAATCCAAAATTTTATAGTTCACGCATGTTTTCGCATATTCGGCAGATTTTGCCGAGAATTAAAAGAGTGGATGGTATATATTTCTGATTAAGTGGAATACGTAGTTATGATATCACACACATACGAGTATTTAAATATGCGCTAGGATGTTACATCCATATACTCGTACATCAACCAATTGGACTTCCAAATAATAATAATAAAAACGGTCATGTGTTCGAATCCTGACTCACATCTAAAATCTAAAAATGAATTATTGCGATCGTCCCTCGTGAAGGAATGCCAACTCCAGCGAATGTATTTTTCATAAACATAAACATAAACAACAAAAAACATTTCATGAAAATCTTTCAGCCTACCAGAGGAGGAAGAGCTCAGCTGAAAATCGCTTTGATTATCTAATACAGTGAAACCTCCTTTAGGCGGTCACTCTCCGTCGGGTATCTTTTGTCCGCCCAAAAGAGGTGCTCGCTAAAGGGAGTAGGTAGCTATTTTAGAAATACAAAAAATTAAAAAAAAATTAAATACATGCTCACGCATTTGTCACTTAAATAAAAACTTCAAAGATCTATTTAAATACGAAGGGATTAACAAAATTCCGGTGAATTGGTGACTTTCAATTTGTTTTTGTTAAATCTAAAAACACCAAATCCTTTATAATTACTTTATTAGTCTTTCTTTCAAATTTTAGAACGATCGGCTAAAATGGAGACGAGCAAACGCAAGATAGCTGAAGATAGGTCATACGAAATTCCCCCACCAACGCATACAGATTCTCTTCGGGTTTCGGCGTAATTTACAGCTAATACAGATATTCAGTGAATGCCAAATAGTATATGGAATGATTACACCGTCTTTAAAGACTATTTCTAAGAGCTTCCGAAGATTCCAGACCGGACATTTTTCCGTAGAGGATGAGCCCCGAGAAGATGGACCAAAATCTTCCACTGATGATATCGTGTGTAGCTCTGGTAAAGTCCCAACTTCACGAAGGCCTACGATTGACACAAGAAAAGATTGCTAATGAATTGGGCTTGAAAATGGTCAATCTAGCAACTTTAGTAAAGTCGTTACTGGTGACTAATCTTGGTTCTATAAGTACGATCCAGAAACCAAACAGCAAGTCCATAGTATGGAGCCCAACAGGTGAAAACCCATCCGTAAAATTTAAGCAACAAAAATCAGCAGCAAAAGTAATAATGTCAGTTTACTTCACCCGATCTAAAATCGTAGCTGGTATTCCACTTTAAAAGGGTCAGACAGTTACTTCAAAATGGTACACCAAAAGATTTCAAAAATTTGTTGGAAAACAGGACAAAACAGAAAGAGGATTTACGGCGCAATTTTTTACATCAGAGAACGCGCCACCCCACACTGCTGAAATAACGAGTAATTTTGTTGCGACCTCTGTGATCGAAGAAATACGCACAGCATCATATTCCCCGGATATAGCACCGAAAATGAACACAAATTTAAAAGTAAAGTTCTTTAATAGCAACGAGGAGATAATTAATGCGGTTAATGTTGAACTTGAAAAATGAAGACTGTTTTTAGAGGTGGATCTATAGGCATAAGAAATGCATTGAAACCAATGTCGATTATGTAGGGAAGATAAAAAAACAAAGATTACGAATAAGAACAAAAAGAAGTTTTTTATGGTCAACTTCCCGAACTTTTTTTAATCCCCTCGTACATACGGCTTCTTTTTTTAGAATCTAGCTTTAAGAGGAAAAGTAATAATGCAATCTTGGTTTAAATTTAATTATGAAACAAAAACCAAATTCTAAATCTGGTAGCAAAAATTGGACTTATCTATCTGCATATATATATATATATATATATATTTAAAATGCTTTGTCCTTAATGACTGACGGATCAACCCCCAGCCTAAACCACTGGTCGTAGAGACCTGAAACTTACAGGGTGTTTTCACGTATATGACGTGTACACCTGATAAAAATTAATTTTCCGGAAGGTGGACCTAAAACCGATCTATTCGAAAAAAAAATTTTATATACTTTAAGTCGTTTGATTTACATTAAATTTTTTACACAGATAACTCTTTGTACAGGGTGGTTAAATTGTAAGGGCCGACGTTGAATGTGAACCACACCTAAACGCCAAGTTTTTTTTTCGAATTTAATTTGACATTTCTCTATTTCAGACTTACTCAATTTGAACCATGGAGAGATACACAATCCAACAACGTGTTAAAGTTATCCAGACTTATTATGAAAATTTTCGAAGAAAATCATCTTCAGTGATGAGGCACATTTTCACCTCAGTGGATTCGTCAATAAACAGAATTGCCGCATTTGGGCGAATGAGAATCCAAGAGTGATTGTCGAAAAACCAATGCACCCACAAAGAGTGACTGTTTGGTGCGGTTTATGGGCTGGCGGCATCATCGGGCCGTATTTTTTCCAAAATGAGGCCGGTCAGGCAGTTACTGTGAATGGTGTTCGCTATCGTGAGATGATAACGAATTTTTTATGGCCACAATTGGAAGATATGGATGTGGACGATATGTGGTTTCAGCAGGACGGTGCCACTTGCCACACAGCTAACGAAACAATGGCTCTTTTGCGCAACAAATTCAATGGCCGTGTTATCTCACGTAATGGCGATGTCAATTGGCCCCCAAGATCATGTGATTTGACACCGTTGGACTTTTTTCTCTGGGGTTATTTGAATGAAAAGGTGTACATCGATAAGCCAGCAACAATTCAAGAGCTAAAGGATGAGATAATTCGGCACATTAACGGCATAGAAACTCCATTATGCCTCAGCGTCATCGAAAATTTGGACCATCGTATGGAGGTGTGCCGCCGAGGTCGCGGCGCTCATTTGGCCGATATTTTGTTACATACATAATTGAGTAATACCAATATATCATAATAAAATAAAATTTCAATAATTTCCTAAATAGTTTGTGTTTTATTCAAAATCAACATCGGCCCTTGAAAATTTAACCACCCTTTATAAATTGACAAGGGGAAGTGACCCTGGTCCAATTCGATGGCTCGGTTTTGCTTAATATGTGGATTGCAATATGTGGAAAACTTTTCTTTCTTTTTCATATTTTAACATAGTATTTTGTAAGTTATACTAAAAGAAACAACGTAAAAACCTAATAAAAATCTTATAAGACCCACCTTAGAATTCCAATAAATTTCGTGGGTACTAACTAAATCGATTGAGTTTCTCCTTCGTACTTAAGCTTGCTTAAGCCTATAAGTAAGACGTGTTTGCCCAACGACAATTTTTGTTGAATTTGTTATGAAAAATATCCTCTTTGTTCGCGGAAAAGAGGTTCGCGGTCATTCAGCAGGAACACTACTTATCTTCCAGCGTATCCGAACTAGCCGGATATTAAAAACAACCATGTTTTATCTGAAATTCCTTTTTTCCAGGAAGTGAACAGAATACTTTTGTTTCTTGGAAGTATTTATCTCTTCGCTGTTTGGCACTAGTTGAAACTACCAAGTGAAACCAGGTCGCTCTCACCTGATCCATTCAACGGAATGGATGTCTTCCTCTTCGTCTGATTCCACAGCCAGATACTACATTAAAAGCTGGAGCATTTTCATTCGTTCATTGTCAAAAGTTACGTGGAAGCCAAACCATAAATTCGCCGACTGTTTGTTTGATGACAGGAGGTATTTCGTCTTGTCCTCATTTACTACCAGACCCATTCGCTTCGCTTCTTTGTCAAGCACGGAGAAGGCAGAATCAACGGCGCGGCTGTTAAGGCCTGTGATATTAATATAACCGACATATATTAGATATATTAGATTACTTATAATCTCGTAAAAGATTATGCCTTCTCTATTCAGCTCTTCAACCCGAATTATTTTTTCCAGCATCAAATTGAAGAAATCCCATGATCAAGAATCACGCTCTCTGAAAGCTCAATTGTTATCGGATGGCTCGGAGAGGTTCTTCCCAATTTTGACTGCGCTTCGGTTGTTTGTTATGATTGTAGCTCCTCGACGTCGAACTTTCCTTGTGCTTGTTGACGGGCATTCTTTTATATGAAGGAGTATTTTTGCTGCGACAAGATAATGTCCCGAGTCGATATTAAGTCCTCGGAACGTACGCACTTCTAGAACACTGGAGACATGTATTCTGGCAATCACAACATGATCGATTTTCGATCTAGCGATAGCCACGTAGCTTGATGTAATTTCCTGTACGAAAATCTAAAACTAGAGACAACCATATTTCCGGCCTTGGCGAAGTAGATCAATCTCATTTCGTAGTGGAGGCTAAATTTCCCGACTGTTGTGCCGAAAATATCCCTTATAGAAAGCGTTCTTCCATCGGAGCATGAGCGCATATCAGTGGCATGTTGAAAAATTTTTCTTTGATGAGAATTGTGGTAATTTAATAAATTTCACAAGGCTCTACTCATTGTTCCGTTCATCGGACGTCTTGGTCAGCGGTGATGTCGGCCTGAATATTGATTACAAGCTGATTTTATACGTTTAATTTGAGGGTTTGTAAGCATAGATCCGATTGATACGTTTGGCTTGTATCGAGGCATTTATATCAACATTTACCCGAACGACTTTGAGTAGCGAATAAGTGAATAAGCGACACAGAAACATAAATGTATGTAGCTAGCTCAATAATATAACAATTAGATAAAATACAGAAAGCCACTCTAACGTCTGGCCGAGTCTGCTTTTATAAATATTCTCTAGTCTTCTCTTCAACATTTTTATGCACGTATATACTCGTAACTCTGGAAACACCAAATTAATTTGTGTGTATTGAGATAAAAATCACTGTTTGCTGGAAATCAGACTTGAGCGGTTCGGAATCACGAACAGCTTAAAATTTACTTCATATATTCCTCACCAAATTGTTTAATCTTGCAACCATAATATTTAAATTTATATTTATATCATTAAACAGAAGTGTATAAGAACTTAATAGCTTATTAAAATTTTATTTCACCTATAATTACCGAACATAAAACTAGTGAGTTAAACAGAAATTAATTATTTTTATGTGTAAATAAAGAAAAACCTGAATATTTAGTTTAAATAATTTTAATAATGACTGAAAATAACTTTTATTGTGTTATAAAAAGGGTATTCTATTCTAACTGTAAAAAATTCAAAATAAAAAATGTTTATACGTAGAACGGAGATAATACTCAACTGACGAAAACTGAATTTAACGAAATGATTTTGTTTCCTTTCGGCGCCATGTTATCGAAAGGAAATGAAGTTGTCAGTTGTTAATTTTAAAATGGGTGTCTGCTATGATATTAACAGTACATTTCAATTTTAACATTTAACATTATCTGTCAACAATTTAGCATTAACGACAGCTGTTCCTTTCGGGTAAAATCGAAATAAAATTTATTTTCATAACTGCTTTAATGATAACATTTCCATATGTTTGAACTGAATCGATTAGAGTTATTAGTTTAAAGTGAAATTTATCGTAACGATGCAGCCTTGTCTTAGAAGTACAATTTTCAATAGGAAATCCGACCTATAATTCAATAGAACATTTACAACTCTAAAACTGAATGCGCAAAAAGTGTGGTGAAATTTTTGAGGATGTACGTGTATTTGAATGGACGTGTGATTTTCAAGAAGAAATAAAACACATGTTTACAATTCCAAAAGAAACTCGAACGATTTAATTTAATAATAAAGATAAGGCTTCCATGATCAAGCAACCCCTTAAACTAAATAATGAAGAGCTTAGCATTAATTGGCCATTTAAAAAAATTATATAGAAACAATACCCTATAATTTTTAACCGGTATTCACCCCATCGCAATTACCTTAGCAGCATTACATTAGTTTCAGAATGGAGTAGTAAAACGAAAATAAAAATAATTTGAATAATATTACTAAACGTATGTATAAGGCATTTAGATACTCCACACCAGTGTCGCCATTTTAGCTAGAGAATTTGTATTTCAGCGTTGAATTTTTTTTTTTTTGCTTAGTAAAATCTTAGCTATTTTTAGCTTGATTTAGAGAAAATTCTAATTTTTTTCTTAATTAATCCTCACAAGGCTGAACGGAGCGATAGTTGTAAGTTTTTATGTATTTAATACCTTGAGCGGACTGACATTGAAAAAAAATTTTCGTAGCAAAAAGTGGATTTCGCGCTAAAACTTGTGGTTTCATTCCTGTGAAATCTGTCAAATGCATTTTTCGCTGAAAACCACTTAAAAAATTCATGAAACACTTAATCCAATCGGTTTCTGCACTAGTTTGTTCAATATTTTCTTCACGGTGGAAGGCATATTTTGTCTTTTCAAAGTATTAATTGCCAAAGAATGTCAACCTATGCCACAGGTAATTAGTAAACTAATTATTTTGTGGAAATTTCCTCAGTATTTTCGTGAACTTTAGATATTAAAAAAAAAAATTATGTTTGAATATTTAATCTCCAATCGTCGGTACACGGTCAAAATACTCAAATATTTTTGAAATAAAAAAATTTCTGCAATGAATTTTAGATGGTCTTATGATCGCCTTTTATTTTTATAAAAGTTATATTAGATTTTATAATTTTTTAGCTTCATTTTTAAGGTTATTGAGGTGAATCGCTGAAAAAGTTTTGGCAATATTGTTCTATATAGTTAGCAAGAGTACTGTCAACAAGTTCACAACACAATTGGGAACATTTAAACTTGCACCACACGCAAGCTACATATTTACAATGAAAATGGCAGCGATGGCGACAATATATTTATGTCTATGAATTACTTATGGATTTTAATGAAGACATCTTTTATGACATAAGTAAGCTGAATTCGGAAAAGATATTTGACGTTCAAAAATCTGAAACTTTCATGTTCAAAATATGAAGATTAAAGCTCAGGACAATGCCATCTTCAATTTAAAAAAATAGTTTCCTGCGCTAGTGATCCATGTCGATGCATATCTACACGTAGAACACAGAAGACGTGCCTTTCGTCAATCACAACATGATCGATTTTCAATCCAGCGGCAGCCTCGATCAGCCTCGTCATGGAGGCTGAATTTCCCGCCTCAAGTGCCAAAAATACTTTTTTTTTGTCACCCTGACGTTAAGGTCGCCAAGCAAATCAGCGACATGTTAAAAATTCTTCTTTGTTGCGGATTGTGGTGATGAACTCGCTTCCATCACAAGTACAACACCAAATTCGCTATCCTTTATATGGCCCTCCGAAATTAATGCGAAATATTTTTTGAAATGTCATATAGAAAGTTTTGTTCAAAATATCAAATACAATTTTCCATAAGTCAATTTGGTTATAAATACGCTCTGTTTTGTATTAATGTGAGCTTAGCACTCAACTTAAGCCTAACAGTAAGCATCTTAAAATTAAATTAAAAATATGTTGGCTAACTCAGAGCACTTTCTTAACTATGGCGCACTCATTCTTCAGTTAGCCAGATTCTTTGATGAGAAGTAAATACTCTCCAATCATATTCGTTACTTTTCTAGGTCATTTATCATGGCGTAATATGACTGTGCCATCCTCAAAAGTGGATGTTTATATTTTTCTTTTTACGGGGATGTCTGCAGGGTGAATATGATACATTATATATATATATATATATATATATATATATATATATATATATAGAGCTGTAACTGGAAGCTCGTCAGTGATAAATTCCGATAGATTTAAGGGTAGACCGTTTTGGTGTTCTGGTATCACTTTGTTACGATGGAGGTATTGAGATGTCTCAGATATCAGCCTTCTTTCGAATAATGTAGAAAGACAGAGAAGTAAGGCTATTGGTTTGTAAGAAGACACCTGTGTGTGACCTTCACTGTCACAAGCAGTATGATTATATTATAGGGGTGTATTCACACCGGTTTTGTTAATTCACTAATCGATATACAGAAATTCAAACTGACCGCCTATCTCCTTGAAACACCTTGAAACACTGATAATCGCTAGGTATGCAATGGGTATTCTCTGCGTAACCAAAAGAAGAAATTATTTATTTACCTACTGTTTGCATTGGAAAGCACTCACCCTAATAAAAGTGAGAGTTCGTAGCTTAAGTCTTCTGTTTATGTATTTAGTAATAAAGGCACTAAATAAACATTAATTGTAGACGTAATTGACTATTAACTTCGTGTAACCTCCCTCCCGCAAAATTGGTAAGACCTTACTTTTTGGAAGCGAAGAGGTAATCCAGATCGATTCTCAAAAACCAAAAGCAAACACAAACTCTCAAAAAAAAATCAAAAAAGTAAGCAAATAAACAAAAAACAAACTCTTCGTGCGTATTTTTTGTCGTAGAAAACACAAAAGCGAGAAATAAAAATGGCGTGAAAGGAAAGCGTTTTGCTACGATTGAGGAGATAAAAGTAAAATCGAAACAGGAGCTAAGGGCGTTTCAGAAGTGTTTCGAAGATTTATTATATCTGAGGGCGATTACTATGAAGGTGACAAGATAGTTATTGATGAATAAATACATACATACTTTTTGGAAAAATTGAATTGAATAACGGTTATTTTCTGATCACACCTCGTATATTCGAGCTAAGGCCAAAAATTTTTCAAACAGCTCGTTCACTTATTCACTGCCCAGGAATAATAGTTTCCACGTATTGACTTACGAAAAATATTAAAGAACTCGAATCATAAGTACGATATGTCTGAATAGACCGATTCCAAAAACTGCCGATGGACTTTTAAGACGAGTTTTTTTATTTCATCCCAGAAATACATTCGTAGAGCTTGACATTCCTTGCGGAGCGGCGACCGCAATTAGAAATTTAATTTTCCATAATTTTTTTATTGAACCATAAATAAAGTGTACCACGCAGAGAAACTAATTTTTAAATATTTATTAAAAATCGTATGTTAGTTATGTACCAGTCAGTTACTGATTATTTTGGGAAGAAGCTAATAATTAATCACTTGGCTTGGATTAAATCAAATACTTATTTTCCATATACATATGGTATATACAAGATATTGATAAAGAGAACAAATGCTTCACTTTTTATTTCTGGAAATAAGCTTGAGCCAAAAACCATTTTTCGGTGCGAGCTGAAACCCTCCATTGGTACTCAATTCCAATGGTATTACTGACTTCTTGGAGGCGGCAATTCGAAAATCACGAATTAAATAATATAATATTGCTTTAGCTTCCAATAGTGCGAAGCGTGCCGCTGAAATACAAAATGAAATACATACATAAACTCGTCAATTAAAATACATATGTATACGTGTATGTCTCCGTGTAACTCACCAATGCAAATGCGTGGTCCCTCACCAAAGGGTATATAAGTAAATGGTTTAATTTGATCCTTGTTCTCAGCGCTGAAACGCTCCGGATCGAATTTTTCTGGATTTGGGTAATACTTTGGATCACGTTGGAGTCCCGCAACGGGTATCAACACGACTTCCCCTTCCTTTATATCTATACGTTTTCCATCTACTTCGAATGCAAAGTCTTTCGTGCATACCCGATCAAGACTAACGCCGCCTGGCCATTTCCTTAATGTTTCACTCACTACCATATCCAAATACTTCATGCTTTGTAATGTTTCATAGGTTACCTGCTCACTTTTAAGTTGTTCGCTAACTTCTTTAACCTCTTCGTATAGCTTTTCTTGCACCTCCGGATTTTCCATTAGTTCGTGTGCTGCAAAGCAAATCAGCGACGCCACGGTTTCGAAGCCAGCGAAAAAGAAAATGAAGCATTGTGCAACCATTTCCGTATCAGTCCATTCGCGATTGTGTGACTTGGGTGAGTCGGATGGTAACAGGCCGCGGGCTTCGAGTAGTAAATTCACCATGTCAGGTCGACGGACATTATGTTCCTGACGGTATTTCATCGCATCAAGTACGAGATTCCGAAAGTAGTCCGTTAGACTTTTGTCAAAGATGTCGATGCCTAGCAACTGAAAGATAATACATACGCCATTAGTTTCAGGTTTCCAAATATTTTATGGTAAATGAATCTTGTGTATTTGATACCTTCATCAAACCTCTGCAGTATACGTAGAGAGTGAACCTTAAAGTAGTTTTCCATGTGATTGTTGTTGCCTTCTTACCTAACATATAGAATGTGTTATCCTTCTGCTCGAAAGAATTCACCTGCAATCCAAATGCCGTAGAAGCGATGACATCATTTGTAAAACATGTTGCATAGTATTTTAAGTCCAGCTCAACGCCTTCCTGATCTCCTTCCAATTGTAATTTGTGCAAATATTTCGCACTATCCTCAGCCACATGATTCATCAACTGAAACATATGGCGGAGCTTACTGCCAGTAAAAGCTGGACTTAATGTACTACGCATATCCTTCCATTTGGCGTTCTTCATCAAGATTAAGGAATTACTAAATAGATCGTGTGCACTTTCACCGAAAATATTGCGATGATTCATAAAGTGTTCGAATTCCTTCACTGTTATTAGTCGCAGAATTTCCGGATCGCGTATGAGATATACCGGTGTTGTTTGCATAAATACGCCATAAATGCTGGAATTGTATGATAAAAATTGCAGTAATTGGTTTGGTTGATAGATTAAATTCAATATGAAATAACCGTTTAAAATTCCGTTTTAAATTCCACAAAACCTTAACTTTAATTTGCCATCGAGTATCTGATCCGAGGCATTCATTGGATTTGGTTTCTATGTATTCTATACACATTTGTATAGCCCTCTGGTGAACAGACACTGCAATTAGACTTCAGCGAATCTTTAAACCGAATATGTCGGAGGGGCTCCACTGAAAGTTCCTATATTTTAGCGGTGACCCACACGGGTTGGTTACCGCATCTTGCACAAGGGTTTCTCACATTTCCAGGGAGTCCGACGTGGACTCAAGGGTAGGAATTGAGTTTAGCATACCCAGAAGCTTGACTACAAGCTTTTACACCCTCTCTCGAGGAACAAAGACCAAACTCTACAAGTCATTCATTCATTGTTTTCGTCCTGGTACATGGTGTGGAGGCATGGACGATGAAAACATCTGATGAGTCGGGGTAAGAAGTAAATCCACCAAAATTGTACAAAGGCACCAGATGAAAGTTTTGCAGCGAAATATCGAGGCTGCTATACTAACAAGCTATTTTCAAGTGCAATCTATATTTATTCCTAGGATTCCATTAAAGTATACTTCGCTAAGCTATTTCTCCTATGGCTAGCTGCAGCCAGAGTAAGCTTACAAAATTGGTTGGCGATTCTAGCAGACAAATATCTTTAGAGCAGATTCTGATTGAAATATAAGGTAAAGTAAAACGTTCGTTTGGTTTTTTTATGGAAATGGTTCCAAACGGTTTTCTGGCTTATCTTTAGTTCCTCAGCAATTAAATAAGTGCTCACGTGAGGATCTGTTTTCAATATTTCCATGATTTTATCACAATTTTCGACGACAGGCCTCCCGACGCGTGGTGCATCTTTGACATCGAAATTACCGGAACGGAACCTAGCAAACCACTTTTGTGCTACACGTTCGTTTACAGTATCGGGCCCATAAACTAAATTTATTTTTCAGCCGCTTTGGCTATTTTTTCGCCTTGATCGAAGAAAAATTGTAAAATATAGCGAATTTTCTCTTTGCTGGTGTCCATTTTTGCCGAGCGCTCACAACGTACTGAGTCAATCAATCGAAAAACTGTCAAACTGACAAACTTTTAGCGCGAATAAACACGTTTTCAGCGCCGTATAGTATGACATGATGCGACACGTAACACTAGTACTATGAACAATAACGCCATCTCTTAGATAAAAACCGAACGAAAATTTTACTTTACCAAATATAATCCAAATCTTTCCTGCCCGCTCTTTCCTTTGATACCCACAAGTGAAATTTATTAATATTACAGTTTCAACAAGGAGTTCATTAATATGTTAAAAAATTACAATTTTGCATTAGTACATACATACTTACTATCCAGAAGCTCAATATTTTCCACCAAATTACCGCCATTTACTTTTCATGGTTTTCAATAAATGTTCAGGAATATTCCCGCGATAAGGGATGCCTGTCTTAAGAGGTGACTAAAATCCACAAATTTCCCATGACAGTCTAGTCTTTATACCGGGAGGACTCAGATTTTTATCCCGACAAAAACTGTCACTCCCTCAACATTCCTCAAGAAATTACTTTGGAGTATATTTTTACTGCCACAACAACAATAACTATTTTTTAAAAGTTGGACAATTATTGATTATTGACCTACTCTCACTGCGTGATCTCAAATTCTCATACTCGTACTTATGGATTGAATTTTTACAAGTTGTGTATTTCAAAAGTAAGTAAAATATTTTTAACCGCTTACACCGTTTGTACGTGTATGAGTTTTATTTGCGATGGTTTGAGAGAAAGCTTTGAATCTTTGCTTTTACGTGCATGCATATGATAATACGAAAATGGTCAGCTTTTTTTGGAGCTTTCAGCAATTAGTATGCTCGTCAAGTGCATTTATTATTATTTCTCTCTTTCAGAGAGAGCAAATAGTTTCTTTTGTGGACATATACCATATAATATATGCATATCATCATTAAAAACAATTTATTTGTTTGATACATTAATTAATGCTTCTACAATAGATATGCATGCGTTACGTTGGTACTAAATAACGACTATGTGTATATATGAGGTGTAGTAAAAAGTAATACATTACTTTTCCAATAGATGGCGTTGTATAAGTCCGATCGGGTTCCGCTAGATTACAGTTTTGTGATCGATTGATTCAGTTTTATTTGAGCGTGCGTCAAAGATGGACACTAGCAAAGAGAAAATACGCTACATTTTACGCAAGCCAGGCGGCTGAAAATATGACTCTGTTACAGTCCATCATGCACAATTTCGATTCCATTCCGGTAATTTTGATGTAAAAGATGCTTCAGGGAGTGGAAGGCCAATTATGGAAAATGTCGATAAATAAAATCATGGATATTGTCGAGTCCACCGTTATGTAAGCACTGTTCCGATTGTCAAAGATCTAAAGATTACAAAAAAATCGTTTGGAATCATTTGAATAAGGCTGGATACGAAAAGAAATAATTAAACCATTCAATGTTATGCAAAAAATAATGGATTTCTTTTTACTTTACACCTAATATGATATGTAGTCATATAAAGTTTTCAAAAATTGTGATTTACATTTACAGCCAGGATCTACTCTTATATTCTCTGACTGAATAAATTTTCCTACACGACTGTGGAAACAAAAAAAAAAGAAAAAGTAATATATTATTAACTTTATAATAAAAAAAATCAAAGTTGGCCACTTTTGAGATTTCTTTATTTGAAATAAGACAACTAACTTCAGGCTGGAACAATGGGATATGTTGTTCTTGTTGTTGTAGCCCAAAGTAGCTTTTGAGGAATGTTGCGGTAGTGACAGTCCTTGGCCGGAAAAAAAAATTTCGTGTCGTTCCGGTATAAAGACCCCACTATCGCGGGAACTATAGAATTTTAGTCGCCTCTTACGACAGACATGCCTTACCGCGACAGAAAAAACCCCTACCCCGTAGGCGCAAACAATGGCAAATACTTTCCTTTGTAAATTTAAGGAATTTAACTCTTAATCTTATAATAAGGTATTTAGGTATTTGTAAAGCACTTATTTATGTGTAAAATTTAGGTATGCTTTACTGCATGTGTAATTTTCTTTAATAACGCACTGCGCAGTTAACTCACCCTCCTTTATGTTTATTATAAAGATCAAGTACGACATGAAAGAAAGATCTTCTACGCAATGTTACATTTTTTAAACTACCAAATACAGGAAATGGTTTATCGTATGGTATACCGCGTTTTTCGAAAAAATCAAAATTTGCTGTTGCCCAGCGATAGAAAAAATATAGTGATACAGCACTGAGGACTAAGAATTCCCACATCATTTTAATCCACAAAATTGACCAAAAATAAAACTAAATAACTATTTTTCACGACAAAACAATGTTATGCACTTTACTTTCCGCTTTGTTGGTTCGCGACTATGGCACAACTGATGATTGAATGCAAGGAACTACACCTTAAGTAATTACTTTCTGTTTATTTGTTAATATAATATTGAGATTAGATGGCGCATATTTACAATTACTGAGCTTTTTCAAAAGCTTTATTCCAGAAGTGCGAATGTTTGATACATGCATATCTTCTGGAATTCTTATCAAAAATATACATATACAATATAATTTTTGTAGTGTAACATTAGTTGCCGGTATGATAACAATACCGAGTTTCCCGACGTAACATCGGTAAATATTTGTGAAATTATAACAAAAGTAAGAAATATTCAATAGAGCTCTAAATAAATTTCTTAATGAAAAAACAAATGCGCATTGTGAAATTTAACAAAAACAAAATTATTTTACTTTTAACTTAGACTAGGTGGCACGTGGTATCAGCGCAGTACAACAGCATATATTTCGTATTCCTTGCATTTACCCTCTCGTATTGAATCGCTAAGCCATTCGACGCTTATATGTCGGCCCGTCCGTTTGTACCGATTTCTATGAATATTTATAAAATTATAGCTACAAAAACAAATAGATGAATTGGCTTTTAGATTTACCTAAATTCACTTAGACCTTTCTGCGCTATTGTTGATGTATGAAATATTATGTTTGCTTCCATGGAATTAGTAGTTAATCTGCCACCGTTTGAAACAAACGATCGTTTTAATTCTTCATTCAGAACGTCCTCATCAAAATATCCAATATAACTCTTAAACAATTCACTCTCTTTCTTTATTTTATCACGTTCATCAGGTGTTTCAATTTCTAATTTGATTGCTTTTGGCCGAGAATCGTGAAATTTATTGTCTTTCAAGACAGTAGAATTAAAATTTAATTTACTTTGATAAACATCATTTTTTTCAACCTTTATTTTTACTTGCGAATTTTCTGTTTTCACTTTAGGACTCTGCGTTTTCCGTTTCTTAATGTTATTTGGCTCTGTTTCTATTTGGATTTCTGTCTCATCATTTTTCCTTTTTAACTTTGTGCTACTTCCCGGTAAGTCATCTTCGCTGTTTTCGACCTTTGGTTTTTTCTTTGGTGTAAGGTTTATTTTCGAGCCAATTTCTTCTATTTTAACATTTTTTATATTAGCTTTGTCATCACAATTTGATAGTAATAAATCCACGTTTACATCATTTTTTGAGGCTTCATACAGCTTTTGCAAATATTGTAAGTCGTTTGCTTGTTCGGCAGATTTGTCTATACGTTGCTTTGTTATACGCGGAAAACGTATAGAAATTCCTGCAGCCGTATGAGCTTCTGATTTGGTAAACTCAGCGCCTGTTATTTCCCATACAGGCATTTTATTAGGCACTTTTGCTACATAATCGGGCACCAATGCTTTCTTGCATAGCAACCATGAAGGCAATTTATTGGAATCGGCACGTTCCATTAGATTCATAAGTTCGTCGTGTACTGTTTCATTTTCAGCATCATCTAAACCAGAATGCACTTTTGTTACTGTCTTCCAGAGTCTATCTGAATTGTCGTAGCAGCCCATCAGGAATATACTCAAAGTACCTCCCTTTTTTCCTGACCCAAACCAAGCACCTAACACAACAAGATCTGCAGTATCAGCCATTTTTCCACCAAAAAGATAGTCCTTTTTAACTTTTAGCCAACCACGTTTGCCTGGTTGATAAGTACCTTGCGGATTCTTTAACACCACACCTTCAAGATTGGCCTTCAAAACCTTCAAAAGATATTTGTCGTTAATAACAATTGGTTAACTTTCTAGGTTTTCATTAAAAGTGCAAATACCTTGGCGGTCATAAGTGATAATTCGTCTTTCGTTTTTAGGAACTGACTTTCTGATAATTCTACACATGATTTTATAGGATTTATATTTTCTTCTAATATTTTTCTTCGTTTGTTAAAGGGTCTGCATATACAAATAGATTAAAAATTAAAGAGATACACTTCTTATTCTACAACTTATAGGTATACTACTTACACATTTGTTAAATCCTCTCCTTTGAAAAGAAGACAGTCAAATGTGAAAATGCACACCTCTGCATGAGCAAATTCTTTCTTTTTATGCGCGCCTAAAGTACCAAATGGAAGCAAATTACCAGTAACTGTATCAACTAATATTATTTCCGAATCTAAAATCATATCTCCGCCCCCTGGAAAAGCCTTCAAATGATATTGATATTGAACAATAAATCATAAGAATTCGGTCAATTAAGTTACCTTCGGAATAAGTTCATGGAAACGTTTAATTTTATGATCCATAACAGGTTTTAAATTTCGACTGAAGAACCTTCAGAGGGGAAACATTTATTAGGGGAAATGAAAATTGTTTTGAAAACTTTACTTGAACTCATTTCCACGTTTGTGTATCTGTACGCGCTCTCCATCATATTTGATTTCCGTATACAAACCGTTAGGACACTTTTTAAAAGCTTCGTCGACTGATTTGCAGGCATTAGCAAGCATAGGTGAAATCGGAGTCATTACTTGCATTAGTCCAATTTTGCCCGTGATCTAGGAAGAGAAATTATTTAAAAATATATTGTTTACGAAGCAAATAACTTACTTTTGTTGCTTTAATCGGTGAAAGTATTAAATTCTTTTGCTTGTCTGAGCTAGTGAATTGTTTAACGACTGCCGCCAAGTCGCGAGAAGATTGATAGGCAGGGTAAGCCAACGGTCCAAATGCATCAAGAATATGGCGAGCGCCAGCATTTATGCGCAAATCTTGCTTAATGAGACGAATAATCTAACAGAACATTATTTTAACATGGGTAAACGAAAGAAAAGTAAGATCCTTCAACTTTACAATTAAAATAATAATACAAACCATTTTAAGATCTAAAGCCGTGGTTTGTTTGCATATTTGCCTTAGCAAGTCAGTTTGCTCATCCTCTTTAGTACGCTGTTCTAATTTTGCTAGGAATTCGTCGACTTCTTGAAGATAAAGCGTGCTTTCCTTTTGCGGTTTTAACTTCTTTGACGACTCAAAATATTTCCTTAGCGTTTCAGAAACATCTCCATCTAAATTGGTGATTTGGTTTATTTAACTGTATTTTTTATAATTATTTACTTCAACCTTGTTCCAGTTCTCGTTGCATGTCTTGCGGTTCACATACGAATATCCTTGAGAATAGTTTCACCATTTGCTTGTTTTGTAAATTGTAAACTCGCTGTGTAGCACCAGGGATTAACATTTGCACCCAAAGAAGGACATCACCTTTAAAGCCTTTGTGATCAGTGCCTTTTTCCAAAAACTCTTTCAACAACTGTGCCTTGTTGTTGTAGCTCCGTTCAGCACCGATTTCATCGCAGACGCGGCGAAAGGTTTCAAGGCGGTTGTCCTGAATTTTAAACATCCCTTTAGAGAATAATCGACGAACTTCTTTATATAACACAATAGCTTTTGTACACTGATCTAAAATCGAAACTTTCAACATTAATTTACATTTAAACTACTATATTAGATATGTATGTAATATATATTTATTTTTATTTCACCACAGAAAATTGCAAACAGATATTTGATTCGCGTGTAAACAAATCCGGCCGTTTTGACACATCTCAGCTGTTTCCCGCTGTTCCAAACGTCAACATAATTCCAGCGCTGTCGCCATCTAAAGTACAGTGCCGATATGAATTTTATGGTACCGCCGATGAAAGAGTGCAGGTTTGTTTGTGAAACTCGTTATTTATTTCCCCGACTTTTCAAACATCTCAATATTCAATTTCAGATAAAGTTTTTAGATTTTCATATTCCAGCAGAAAATAAAAACTCAACAGAATGCAAGCTAAATGATGCTCTACAGCTGTTAACTCAAGTACGCGGGAAATACGAACCGGCTGAAATATTTTGCGGAGCATTTCTACCAAAACCAATTATGTCGAATGGCCCGAAGTTATTACTACAATTTATTGGCCGTTATCCACCTACGGGGTCGAAAATAAATTACTATGGTTTCAAAGCAGAGTACAAGTTTATTAAAAGTACGTCATTTTGTTGGTATCTATTATTAAAAATTTAGATACAGAGAATTATTGAAATATTCTGTCTTTCCCCTAAATAACTAATTTGTTAAAAATTATATGGACGTGGTATAGAGGAATGAATGGACTAAAGTTATTTTGGTTATCATGCTCTTGCTTCAATTTTATTTTTTATTTTTTACTTATTATATGTATATAGTTATAAAATAAACTCTCGATTTAGCTAACCGAATAGAGCCGCCGTGACCATAAATCAGATTCCGGTAACTAAAACATTCTAGTATTAAAACCAGTAAATATTTGAATTTTCCACGTTGAAATCACAATAAAAATAAATATCCATTCATTTCTTCTTTTCGCTGTTTGGCGAGAATGGAAAATAGCAAGTACAGACAGGTCCTTCCCTTTCTTCAATTAAATAATCGGATTCGCCATCTCCTAATGTTGCACTTTCCCTGCCATTATGCAGGCTGGAGAAGTATTGTCTCCATAAATTCAGTACACTTTAGGCATCAGTTACTAGATCACTTATCAGTGTTCCATTTGTTTTGGTCTTTGCTTAGGTCTTGAAATCCTCGTGTCGCGGTGACTTTTCATACAATTTTCGAGTTTTACTCTTTTTCGGCCAACTTTCCAAGCTCTTCATATTCACACATCTCAATTGTTTTTTCGAAAACAAATAGTTCCGATGCAACTTGAAACTCTGTCACACAGTTCCTTTATACCGAGTTGCTGATGAGAGCTTTCAGAGCGCAAGTCGAGTAGAAAGCCATTTGGCTCTCAGTGGTGAATGCAGCTTTTTAACTTCGAACCGTACTTGTGTTTCTTGATGGACCTACTTCCTACATCCTTGCTACTACAAGGTAATGTTCCCAGTCGCTGTCGGGTTCTCGGAGTGTACACACGTTGGATCCAAACGTTATTCATATGTATTTTTTCCGGTTGAAATTATATCATTTAAAATAGAAAAAAGTCTTGCTTGTTATAGGATCTCTAGTATTAACTCCTGAAAATAATTATCCTCTTAATTTTTCTGCAATGTTTTGAATTTTCAAATTTCAAGTTAACTCTGCCTTTAATTCAAGCTATCTTTAAACTTCGTATTGCTTTTAATTTGAAATTAGTTATGAATCGGTGTTTACTTGTGATAAATGTAATTTTTTTTCAGACTTTGGCATATCGACTGGACAGCAAGTTGATGATAACTGTACTTTCATGTACAATAGCACTGATCGGAAATCAGGATGGTTTGGTTCTCCAAATTTTCCCGGATACTACCCACACAATATTATATGTCATTATTACTTTTACGGGGAGCCTGAAGAACGGGTTTTTATTCGATTCACTTTCTTTGATGTTGAGGGTATCGGCACGTAAGTTGTTAAACTTTGTACATGGGTAATGGAAATTTATATAGAAATATTATATCTTTTTACACAGTTGCGAGTATCTGACAGCTAGTGACTATGTAGAGTTTTCGAATTTCATGAGCACGGATCGTAAGTATGGAAAGTATTGTGGGAAGCGTGATAAGTTTGAGATCCAGTCGGATGGACGATTCTTCCGTGTTTCGTTCTATTCAAATGATCGTTTCGATAAAACAGGATTTCGTGCTCTATACGATTTTCACGGAAAGAGTTCCCAAGTGGAAAATACATCTATGCAAAGCTTTGTATCCGGCAGTAATATTGTTTTAAACTCATTTTTTAGTCAGAATGTTGCAATCATGTTCACAATTAACTTTTTTGCCAAATGTTATATATAAAAATATATTAAAATGGTTTGAGTTTCAATAGTTGAAATTGGTAAGTAATCAAATCATGCCATGGTAAGTAATCGCAGTCCCATTAAGCAAATTTTAAATTTGGGGTATAATTTGCTATATTTGATAATGTCAATACTAATGAATGTATTTTTCCCTTGGAAATAATATGTTGGACATTCAACTGTATGTCCGCTGTAGTTGCATGCTTCAGGTCGCTGATTTATTAATACTTAATTATTATTGTAAAAAGTAAGTAATTTTCATAAAGAGGTTTACATTTCTACCAGGTCCACCATTGATAAATCACATAATTTTAACTGTAAGTTAATATTCTTACGATTTTGTTAATTAAGTCTTAATAAATTCCCAAAACCTTCGCGTACGATCACTGGATTGTTAAATGGAAGTCCCAAGATATGTTTAACAATTTCATGATTGTAAAGAACTTAACCAACGTCAATAACTAACAATTCGTTTTATATAACAGAACGACTTATTTTGCAATTCTAACATTCTTGGATTTTGATATATGTAGCTTACTAACTATACAACTCTCTATAAACACACAGTTTATTCCGCTGTACTTTGTACCGATGTTGACGCTACCGAGTTTACTTTGTAATACTGCAACTACCCATCTTATATACCTTCCGTCCATGGCGACCTATCCTATGAGAGCGCCATGCGAATAAAAAGTTGTCACCGCTTGTGGAAACCGTTATTGAAGGCAGGAAATACTGGTGTTTGTATATTCTATTATGGTGTTATGTTTTGCGTCAGTGCGTTACGTTAGTTTAGTAGTTGCAGCGTAACTGTCCTAACTTTCGTTGGCCGCTCCCATATATTTCCAATTAATGGTGTTCGTACTCAGTTCTATTAATTTTAGGTATGCTCTTACCGAAATGCAGAACAATCGATTCTCGCACGAAAACGTGCCTTAGTTATTGGGAACATCTTTTCATCTCCCATTCGTATTTGTCTTTTCGGCACAGTATGTTAGGAAAAGGGTTCCCATAACGAATGTTGACACAATAGTGCTACCTGCAGCTTTTACCGCTGTGGCAACGCTAAAGAGGAAAACGAAAAAATTTCTAAAATGAAAATATGGCAGCCCTTTGAGCATCAAATCAACTTCCAGTTGTCACTTTTGAATTATTTCCGCCTCAGCTATTCCAAAAACAAAACAAAAATACTGGGCAATCAGCTGGGCTTTTCTCCCCATACTTGAAGGTCGAGGTGAATAATTAGAATTCGCGCAGAGCAACGGCTCCAATAAGAGAAAATTTTCTAGTCTTTTTTGACCATTGTACAGCCTCCAAAGTAGGAAAACTTAACGTATGTTTCCGGTTCGACCCCGCAGCTGAGCTCACCTGATCGTTTTCGTTTTTCATTTCAGTTGTCATTCGTAAAAAAATTCACTTTCAAGCGCTGTGTTGTATAAACATGTATTAAACTGTATGAAAAAAAGTTACTAGTGGCAACCAACATAAAATGCTACTCAAAGTCGAAAAATAATGACTTATTTTAATATTAAGTACACGGAAAATATATAAAACATATCTTTCTTCCTTATTTCATTTTTATTTGGTTATTTTATTAGCTTTTGTATACATCTAGGAAGTAAATCTGATATTGTAAAAAACCTTCGAAATACAACCATGCGTTATCATTGGTTTATGGTATTTCCTTTTGTTTACATTTCAATAAGCAGTTTTCTTGTTTGGCAAACGATGGTAAATACAATTTTTGTGATTTAAAACGTTTATTTTTCTAATTAACTTTTCGATTTATAGATAATGAAACTGTTCTTCGGCGTATGCATATATGCTTCACCACATTTGTGATTATATTAAGCATACAAAAAACATAACGTACAAGACGCCGGTCTTCGCTTCCACGCCATACCAACAGATGCAATTTACATCTTGAATCCCCATTCCCGTATTGGTGAATTGAATTAGTGAACCGATATTTAAATTATTTGGAACTAAATTTAAATAAGAAGTGACGAAATCTTGGCCTTGGTGACGGCTAATAAAGATATAAGGCCCTCTGAGTTTCAGGCTTGGCAGCAGCAAAAATGCGTGCCGCTTCAGTGATTTTATGTGATAACCATGTCTTCTGAACGTTTCATGGAATTTAGTGCAGACATTAGTGAATTAAAGAACTTTAATTTAAGGAATATAAATAAGATTATATTCTATGAATACATCTTTGGCTATATATAGAATAATTGTATACAATTTTATTTGTGATAAAAGTAATAAAAAAACGTCTACAATACATATATGTGCATAGTGTAGCAAATATGGCAATATAAGAATTCTTTATTTGTTTTGAATAGCTTATTTTAGACTGATCGATTTTATCTGTAAAACGACGTCGTATAGCTTGTAGCTTTACTTCCAAACAAAATTGATCATGTGCCTCATCAAAACATTATTTCAGCGCGCCAATAAAAAATACAAAAAAGATTTTTTTTATTAAATAAAAACGTTTTATTGAATATGTTATATAACATGTATAATCTGCTTTATATGGTATATGTGTTAAATTAACAATGTACATTATATTGTATTTTAAATTTTATTGCTTTTCCACCCCAACAAAGGTGCGTTACTGTTTTTATTTGGGTGTACGGTTCCCCAGTGGGCCTATTTACTAAGCAAAACTATTGTTACATAAAATAATATATAATTTGCCTAAAAACGTTAAAACAACTTTCAAATTGAATCGAAAATAAATAACCGCAGAGATGTACTTACGTCGGATTTTTTTTTTAATATTTTGATAAATAAGTTTGAGAGTATTTTTTCATTTTCAAACAAATTTAATATAAAAACCACCGCACATTATTGATACAGTATCTTTAAAACAAGTTTTACTAAACTATTGAATGAAGTAATAATAATTTGAAGGCAAATATATGATATTCTTAAACTTTAACCAACAATTTCTTGCAACACAACAACCCTTTATCAAATTCATTGCTTCACGAAGCTCTGGCTATGTTTCACGACACCCTGGCTGCTTCACAACACACTGGGTTAACTGATTTGACAACCGAGAAGCGAAACCGATGGAATGACAATAATCAAAACAAAAACAGAGTTAGGTTACTTGATAGACTGTACAATGTTTTTGACTTTCGTGCGGTTTGGTTTATGATTGGTGTCGTTCGCGGCTACCAAAATTTTCGAGCGGTGCTTGCAAAATATTTTCTAAAAGAAAAGTGCTATCGTGTATAAAATTAACGATTTTCCACATATAAAGATAATAAAATCATTTGCACTGCCTTTAAAAAGATTTAAAAACAACAACCCTATAACCGGAACTCGCGTAAAATCAACATCCAGTAATTTGCTATAAGTAATACCTTAGTACCAGGTGTAAATTTAGTAGAGTGCTGACAAAATGCTTTCGCGTCCAATGTAAGTTATTATTACAATATCCTGCATTGACCTTTTGCATCAATGACGAACAGATTACTTCTTAAATATATGAATTTATTAAATTCCTAATTGAACATTTGGATAAAAAAAAGAATTTAAAGTATTTTTCAAGTTGCTTATGCAATGATGGCACAGCAAGTGGTATAATGTTTGGTACCGTGCGCGGGATGTGTTGTAAATTCAATTGGGTTGATGGTGATCTACTGGTGTGGATTTCAATAAGTGTATGCACATATAGTGTGCAATAGAATTGTGTATATGCATATATGCAATACTTACATACATATATCCGATGTTATCATTGACCTAGCGTGTATTACCACTGTTCGCTACCTGAGTGGCTGGATTACAATTTACACTACGCTAGTGGCTTTGTCGACCCTGTCCTAGTTTGATCTGCTTCCTCTTTCACGGCGATTCGCATATACTAACATATATGTACATATGTACAAATGTACGTATGTGCATCCATATGTATTTATGAATATATATTTTTTAGTTTACATATGTAAATAGGTGCATATATATCAGGGGCAATTGTTGCTGCATGTCACTAAAAGAGTGGGTTTGTTGACGCCGTTCTGTCTTGTGTGAACTATTATCCATATAAATCTGTCTGCTTATATACATATATGAAGACGCATATATAAACACATGTACATATATTTGTATATTTTTAAGTAGTTAATATGCGTACATGTATAATATATATCAGACTTCACCACACCCCCTTTTAGCATTTGCCTACGTATCGTTCTTTAACTGATACTCGTAATGAATTATTTGGTCACGCGATTTGTTGTTAGCATATTGATATTTCTATATATCTATATGTACATACACATATGTATGTATAATTGTCTTATAAACTTATATATATAAATATCTAAATTCCCAAAAAAAAGTTGCATAATCGGCAAAATTATTTCGCTGCTTCATCAACTGGTATAATCACCACATTTTTCTTGGCACTGAAGAGTCAAAATAATATGAGAAATGTTTGCGTTAGGCGAATTTGCTTATGGATACAAATGTATAAACATATGAATGTAGATACATGTATGTTTGTATGTAAATAGAAGCTGAAGCGTCGTATGGAAAATCAATAAATACACATTCGCACATGGGTGTGCATGGGAGTGTATGTATGTATGTAAATTTTTATTGTAAGAAACGTATGTATTTAAATAAGGTGTTGTATGTACTCTACTTATTTGTATGAAACATTAACGACTTTATTTTCATTTATGTACATATGTATGTATATATATATACTTATTAGTTATATGTATATCTTTATGTACCTACCTGTGTAAGTAAATAAATCAAACATACAATAATTTCGCGTGAGGCTTTATGCATTGCTGCGCCAGCTGCTTTTTTCGTGCTTTCTTGCCATATACACACATACATACACATGTATACATGTGTGCACATACATTTTTACCTGTGTACATTATAACAGCTGACCAATGACATAGCTAATGTCAGAAAACTTAGAATACGTCATATTGAAATACCTACGACAACGACATTTTTTGTTTGTTTGCAAGATAACCAACGATAGCGTTTAAAATTCCTCGTTGCCTCAATAAAATCATTAATGACAATTTGTAATTTATTAGCTGTGTGACTATTAACAATTTGTATTTAAAATTTGGCTGATAACGCGCGTCGCTACGCGGGATACGTCATTGTGTTTATGGTGAAGCTTAAGCTTTAAGTGCGTGCACAGCCCTTAAATAATTTCTCAAAGCGCAGTTTTCATGACAAAATATTTGGTTGTTTTTCGCATTTTGCACAAATCAAAATATTGCCTTCTCAAAATTGTACTAAAATGTATTTTGGGAATATTTTTGTGGATATAATAAGTATATGTAAGTATTTATGTGCCAGCACTTATGCACATAATTTATGTGCTTATGTATGTAAATACATATGTACGAGAAAAAAGATTGTATGAATTCGCCTTTATTTATTTCTTGAAATTGAATGACGTCGGTTGTAGCCAAGAGGATAGCAAAATTTGCAAGGTATTTTCTTAATGATTTTCTCTTTCTTTGGGGAATGTTAAAGGGTCTATGTAAATATATTCACTACATGAAAATAATAGCCTTTAGCCATACGGATGCTATGCTATAATGCACACTGCATCGAAAACTTACAAAGCTGGAGTATTCGTATCCGTCCGGACCACATGGCCTAGCCACCGTAGCTGAACTATGTCAATGTCGCCGTATAGCTCATCGCTCCATCGTCTGCGATATTCGACGTCGCCAACTCGTAGCGGACCATAAATCTTACGCAAAACCTTTCTCTCGAAAACTTCTAACGCCGACTCATAGTCATCGTCAATGCTTCCGCATTATATAGCAGGACGGGAACGATGAGGGACTTGTAGAGTTTGGCTTTCGATCGTCGGGAGAGGATTTGACTTTTCAATTGCCTTCTCAGTCCAAAGAAGCACCTGTTGGCAAGACTGATTTTGCGATGGATTTCAAAGCTGACATTATTATTGGTGTTGAGACTGGTTCCTAGATAGACGAAATTATCTACGATCTCGAAGTTATGACTGTCAACAGTGACATGGGAGCCAAGTCGCGAATGCGATGACTGTCTGTGTGATGACAGGAGATATTTCGTCTTTCCCTCGTACCCTACCAGACCCATATCCTTCGCTTCCTTACCCAGTCTGGAGAAAACAGAACTCACAACGCGGTTGTTGAGGCAAATAATGTCAATATCATCGGCGTACGCCAGCAGCTGTACACTCTTATAGAATATTGTAACTTCTCTATTCAGCTCTGCAGCTCGTATTATTTTCTCCACCATTAAATTAAAAAAGTCACACGATAGGGAATCACCCTGTCTGAATCCTCGTTTGGTATCGAACGGCTCGGAGAGATCTTTCCCGATCCTGACGGAGCTTTTAGTGCTGCTTAACGTCAGTTTACATAGCCGTATATGTTTTTCGAGGATACCAAATTCAGTTATAGCGGCGTGCTGTCGAAGGCTGCTTTAAAATTGACGAAGAGATGGTGGGTGTCGATCTTCTTTTCATGGGTCTTTTCCAAGATTTGGCGCATGGTGAATATCTGGTCAATGGTTGACTTACAGGGTCTAAAGCCACACTTATAAGGTCCAATCAGTTTGCTGACGGTGGGCTTTAGTCTTTCACGCAGGACCTTATAGGCGATATTAAGGAGGCTTATCCCACGATAATTGGCGCAGACTGTGGGATCGCCTTTTTTATGGATTGGGCAGAGCAGACTTAAACTCCAATCGTCGGGCATGCTTTCGTTCGACTATATTCCGCAA
The DNA here is from genome assembly GCA_037013455.1 of Ceratitis rosa. Classification (NCBI taxonomy): domain Eukaryota; kingdom Metazoa; phylum Arthropoda; class Insecta; order Diptera; family Tephritidae; genus Ceratitis; species Ceratitis rosa. The sequence continues at coordinate 10,117,402 of JAWMAG010000020.1, read as the reverse complement.
AGTAGCTGATGCATGCACGAACGTCAGCTCCAGTCGCTCTGTGGTTTGTGAAGTGGGCGAATGCTAATCGAACTTCTTCATGGTCAGGTAATGGAACAACTTTTCCATCGTCATCAATTGGAGTTTCGGGCTCACCATCTACGCGTGTTTCCTCTTCACTGCCATTCAGCAGGCTGGAGAAGTATTCTCTGCATAAATTCAATATGCTCTGGCCATCGGTACCTAGATCACCTCTTTATGTCCTGGAGGAGTCTGCTTCCGTCTTGAAACCTTCTGTAAGACGTCGTGTGTTCTCATAGAATTTTCGAGCATTACCCTTGTCGGCCAGCTTTTTAAACTCTTCATACTCACGCATCTCGGCCTCTTTCTTTTTTGTCTGCAGATGCGTCTTGCTTCCCTCTTCAGCTCTCGGTATCAACCCATTAGGCGATGTTTCGTTGTGAAGGCTGAATTTTCTGACAGTCGGATCAAGGATACCTTCTTTGCTCACCCGGGCATTAAAATCGCCAAGCACGATTTTTACATCGTGTCGGGGGCAGCGCTCGTAACAATGCTCTAGGCGCTCATAAAAGGCATCTTTGGCAAATCGTCCATATCTTCCGCCAGGGCGTGGGCGCAAATCAACGATACGTTGAAAAATTTTGCTTTGATGCGTATTGTGGTCGAAAAAAATCCTCTCTGTCCCGGGATTGTAATCTCTCTCTAATACCCGGTTTTGCTTTCTTCTTTTGGACAATCGAGGACTCGTGTGGAACACGCAATAGGTTGTAGTAGATTCAAAATTTTCGTATAGATTTTTCCTTTTAATTTTATATACAAACATAATTGCATTTACTATGCTTTCGAATTTTAGGGTATTTCTTCAAATCTTTTACATATTTCACATTAGATGGAAAAATCCATCCTCTAATTTAAGGATATACCGCAATATGAACATTACTGTACTGTATGTTAAATATACAAAACATACATATGTAAATATATGCATAAAAATAAAATACTAATACTATACATATGTACGAGTATGTATGTATGCACAATGCATTTGACTACCTCACTAATTTGCATAAGTTTGGTAAAATAATTCACAATCTTACAAAATTCGGCAACGTCCTAAAGAGGGTGGTGATGCGAATAGAATGTACTTCAGAAATTTCATTTCACTTTTATTTCGCGTAATGAAAAGGAAAAAAAATTCGAAACTTTGTGTATTGCCAAGAAGTGGGTGTTTCTGAGAAAGTAAATAAAGTAAAAATAAAAAATACATTCGCTTTCGCGTATATATGTATATGCATATGTACATACAAATGTAAATAAGCATATGTTTTAAAATATAATAGGTATGTACATATGTATGTAACTACGAGATAAATAAACATATATACGTGTATGTATGTATGTATGGTATGTACGTGCAAGTATTACTCTAGATGAAATGATATATGAATGTAGGGTAAATCTGCTAGTTAAAGGACGATAAACTTTTTTCAACTTCATGCTGAATTTTTTTTCATACTACTAATTATGTCAAAAGATTTGATACCAATTCGGGATCTTTAATTAGTTCTAAATTGACTGAAAAAGATAATTTTTTTATAAATGAAAATGATGAATTTTATATAAAAGTTCGTTTTAAAGTGTAAAATAAATCGTTTTTCGCTGACTAGAGGCGTTTTTTTTTTTAATGAACGGACAATAGAATTCCAGTAAATGAACACCCAATATAATAATATAATTTCTTAGAAGAAAGTAAATATATTCATTGTACTATTATATATTTCTGCAAAAATAAAGGCTCTGGGTTGACGCTAAGGTACAATCGACGTTTGCCCGTTAGTAATGTCTTCGTACGAGTCCTAAAGGTAGTGAAGTAGGTCCTCACAATCTGTATATGTACGAGTATATTACCATACTACATTCTCTTTATTTGGAACTATTTTTTTCTCTTTCTTTTTTGAATAAAAATTTAATTAATTATAACGTATAGAATGATGAAAGAAAGGGCTGTCCGAAAAAAATATATATTTTTCACATATTTTTAGTTATCGGACACACTGTCCTTTATCCACATTGAAAATTAAGCGTATTTGTCATTCCATTCCGGACAGTCGAATTTATTTAAAAAACAATTTTTTTTTTAACAAAATATGTATTCTAAATTAATTATACATTAATTATTAATAAAACTAAACACAATCAAACCCATTTCTGTCCGGTACTAGCACACATTATAGTACATAGGCATGTATACATATATACATACATACATGTACACATGGTAAAAAGCAATAAAAAAACAGAAGCAGTCAAACGGCAAATGTGAATTGTGCCAAAAAAGCATATTTAATAAAAAATAAGATTTCCACAATCCTGTCAGTGCCTACAAAGTAAAACCACACAACTTGACTTAGCACGAAATTGGGTTAATGGTATACACAGTGTGTCCCAAAAATAACCGAACTTTATATTTAAATCATACAACATACAGCGCCATCTATTGAAAATTTGCAACATTAAAAGAATACATTCAACCTCTTTCAAACGCACCTGACTTCATGTAAGTCGGATGACAGATGTAAAAGTGACAGCCATTTCAATAAAACCAAAAGTGTGCTAATGGTTCCAAAAAAAAAAAAAATGGAACAAAGAGCAAATATAAAATTTTGTGTCAAACTTGAAAAAAAAATTGAAATTGAAGTTTAAAAAATTAAAAAAAAAAATTGAAAAAAATGAAGCAGCCGTAACCGAGGTACTGAAGAACATTTCTATAAATGACATAAAAAAATCTATGCATGCGCTGGTTGATCGTTCCAAACGTTGTGTTGAGTCAAATGGAACCTATTTTGAATAAATAATAACTTTCAAAGATAATATAATGTGTATTTTACTATTTTATATCCAAAAAGTTCGGTTATTTTAGGGACACACCGTGTAATACATTTAAGCGTTTACAAAGCCCTTTAATTTTAATGTTTTGAAACTGATTTCGTGAAAATTTTGAGAAATATACTTGGGTGCCTATGTCTTGTATACTCGTACATTCATCATATCACATCATATTCATATAAATATTCGGCAAATAAATATTTTAAAATAATCCAAATTATGGCGCGCAAAGAAAAACAAAACAATTGGTATGCTAATTTATATTTTTATGGTTAAATATACAAATGCATTCAGTGTATGTGTACAAAAATATAAACAAGTACCGAAGCGCTGGTGCCAAGAAAGTACATACATACATAACATATAAATATGTACATATTTCGGTATGTATATATTGTACATATTCGTATAGAGTTTTTTGTAGAGAAATGCACAGAAAGTCTTTTAAAATTTAAGTATATCTAAGCTAATAAAAAAACGTCTCAGTCAGTCTCTTCGAAAAACATTGCAAGTGTATTTTGGTATCGCGATTTTCTCGTATGCATGAATGTTAAAAATATAAAATAGACAATGTGAATGAAATCTACAAACATATGTTTGGAGCAAGGCTGCATCGTAACGATAAATTTGATGTTAAACAAAAAATTTCAATCGATTCGGTTGAAACATTTGGAAATCTTATGGTTAAAGCAACTAACCAAATAAATTTTATTTCGTTTTTAATCGAAACGACTAGCTGTTGTTAACATTAAATCGTTAACAGATAATATCAAGCGTCGTTAATGTTAAATCGTTAACAGATAATGTTAAGCGTCGTTAATGTTAAATCGTTAACAGATAATCTTAAAATGTGATGTTAATAACATAACAGGCAGCCATTTTATAATTAATGTTAACACTGAGTTTTTGCGGTTCAAAATTAACATATTCATTTCGTTTCGATAAAATGGTGCCGAAACGATAGAAAATAATTTCGATAAATTTAATTTTCATATCAACAAGACAAAAATGCCGTGAGCATTTCTGATTTGAATATATTTTATTTTGAATTAATTGCAGTTAGCATAGAATACCCAGCAAAGCATTGCATTTGTGTTATTATAAATTAGCAAGTTGACAGTAAGTAAATAATAGACTTTAAAAATTAATTGGAAACGTTTTGATGCCCAACTTTCAATTGCTTGCTGTTTTTTTATAAATTAACAAAAAGCAATCCATACATCCATACATTTTTAGCTTAAATATCCATTAATGTTTATTCTTAATTCATTGATCATCTGAAATAAGCAAAGAAAAAATTCAACCTTTATTTATTCAATTGTATGATGCAGCGAAAGGAATGTGCTTAAACAAATACCGCTTTTAAGCAAAATAGATTTATTTTTAGCACCTCGTTTCAAAGTGTAATGCAACACGTCTGGATTTTTATTATTTTGTACCAAAAGTCGATTAATCTCTATGATCTAAATTTTAATTCCAATTCAAATAATGCAAAAAATTGAAATAAATTCAAATTATATAATAAATATGAATTGAAGTTGTGTTTGATTTAATAATGAATTTCTGAAAAATAAATATTTTATACTCGTATACAATACTATTATCGCTCCGAATTGAAAGTGACAGTTTAGCCTTTGTCGTTTTCAAGAAGTAAGATCCAATCACACCTACGGACTAAAGAGCGCACCGGACAATAAGTTTTTGTTTTGGGTATAATAGCCTCTCTCTAATTATTTGTGGACTATGGAGCCCCAAATGTGACAATTTCTCATATTTACGTATTTCCTTAGTGAGAAATGTGTCTCGTCGCTGAAGAAATTTTTGTTCCAAAAATCGTCGTCCACTGCTTGTTGTTCAAACACTCAATCTATGTAGGTACGGAGTTGTATGCAGTCAGCTGGGGCTTCAGTTGTTGTGGAGGCTGGATTTTATATCGATATAAATCTCAACTCCTGAGAACGTCGAGAAATAGACACATTCGTTTCTTCGGATATTTGAAGTGGAATGAGCAAAACGATGTTGCACGTAATATCGGTAACCGATCCAGTCTCTCCAAATTTCTTTAAAATGCTACCAATCGCTTCTCTTAAAGATCGGAACGTTTGAATCACCATTTTTGAAGGTTTTAACAATTTTAACGTGTTAAGCGGTTGTTAATTTAAAACAGAATATGTTTGATTAGACAGTTAAGCTTGTCGGTGTCAAAATACAGCCCGATGTGGTAAAGAGGGATGACTTGAAATAAAACTTTCGCTTGAACAAAGAAGTCTATTAAAAAGTGTATAACAAAGTCCATCGTCCATCCTGACCGTTATAAATATTGCCATTCCACTTTGTTCTCCCAAGATCATGCGAACACACATTCCACTTCCGAAGTATTTCCATTTCGTTTACCATTTTCATTCTTGATCGCTTTTTTGTAGAAGTCAACTAAAATTTAAATCAAGTTAATAATGTTAATTTAAAAGATAAATACTAAAATTATTTAATATTTGTAATTGAAAAGGGCACTTGGAATGTTTAGTTCCCGCTTTGAAATTTATTTTTTTTTACACAAAACAACTGCCAAAGTTGATTATTTTTCATTCACATTAGAAAATCCCACTAAGGCCCGTTTTTTCGAGTGCCTGTTAAAGGGAGGATCACGAAACAGTCAGTTAAATTTAACTATATGATAAATTCGATTTAATTTTTTCGACCTCCTGTTAAATGTTCATTTAATATTAAATAAAAGGTGGCAGTGCTGCGAAAAAGGAGAAAGGAACAACGTAAATCAGCTGTTCTAAACATAAATAAGTCAATTATCTTAATTTTCTCTTAGCAATATGGCATACAGAGGCTTCTTCGAAGCTTTCCTCAAGCTGAGGAATATGAAATACCCGTCTATTTTTCATTGTATTTATATATTATTGTAAAAGGAAATATACGTAAATAAATTTGTAAATCAGCTGTTTTCTGAATCGTCAGTTATTCAGTCCAATTACCTCTTTTTTGTTTAAGGTATTATTTTATAAATACATATAAATAGTTCCTTTTATATTATACTCGTATAAGATAAGTACAAACAGAAATACAAATTTCTTAAAAATAAGTACTTCAGTCGTTTTTTTTTTAGCCTCCGGTCGAATTAGAGTTGCCAAGTAAAGTCAGGTTCTTTCCAAGCGAGTGGAGATTCTCCTTTTCCACTACTTCCACGGATGGGTACAGCATTGATAAATTTCAAAGCTGGACTGTTCTCATCCATTCGCACAATGCCATTGTTGTTGCTGGTTTTAAGATAGACGAAATTATCTATGTCTTCAAATTTACGACTGTCGACAGTGATGTGGAGGCCTAGACGCGAAGGCTGCTTGAAAATCGGCAAACAGCTGGCGTGAAGGGACAAATAACGGTGTCCGAATTTTTGTAGATTTAGATCAGCTGCAATGAAAAATATAACAACGCCGCGGATGAGCTACCCCTTTTCTGTTGACAAGGTGCCGCTGCCCAGCTGTTTGATGTCCTCGTAAGAATAAAAGCTGACATCACCGCCGTCCAGGAAGTGCGATGAACGGGACAAGGGCGAAAGCGAGTAGGTTCGAAAATTTTCAATTCGTTGATTTGCGCCCACGCTTGACGATTTTAGTGCCAACCACTATCTCGTTGCAGCGAAGATATGTATGCGCCTCTGTGTGTCGAAGAACGCCCATCAGCAAACGCAAGGAAAGTTCGACTTTGAAAAGTTACAATCACAACAGACTGCCGAACGGTTTTCTACCTGACTTAAACTCCTGCTCTCCGAGAGAGCACTCATCAGCAACTTGGTATAAGGGAACTGTGGAGCGGCATCTCAAACTCCCTAAGTACCGCCGCTACGGAAACACTTCGTTTTCGGCAGTGCCAGAAAAAGAGCTGGTATGATGAGGAATGTCGAACTGCAGTAGAGAGAAAACAGACTGCCTACCACGTAACGTTGCGATCGACCACAGCATGTGCCGGATGGGATAGATACCGAGAGCTGAAGAAAGAAGCAAGACGCATTTGCAGACAAATAAGAAAGAGGCCGAGATGCGTGAGTATGAAGAGTTTGAGAAGCTGGCCGACAAGGGTAATGCTCGAAAATTCTATGAGAAGACACGACGTCTTACAGAAGGTTTCAAGACCGCGGCAGACTCCTGCAAGACACAAAGAGGTGATCTAGGCACCGATGGCCAGAGCATATTGATTTTATGCAGAGAACACTTCTCCAGCCTGCTGAATAGCAGTAAAAATGCAGTATCCGGATATGGTGAAACCGAAACTCCAATCGATGACGATGGAAAAGATTTTCCGTTACCTGACCATTAAGAAGTTCGATTAGCAATCGCACGCTTAAAAAACAACAAAGCGGCTGGAGCTGACGTTCTACCGGCAGAACTATTCAAACATGGCGGTGAAGAGTTGGCAAGGTGCATGCATCAGCTACTTTGCAGAATATAGTCGAACGAAAGCATACCCGATGATTGGAGTTTAACTGTGCTCTGCCCAATCCATAAAAAAGCGGACTCCACAGTCTGCGCCAATTATCGTGGGATAAGCTTCCTTAATATCGCCTATAAGGTCTTGTGTGAAAGACTAAAGCCCACCGTCAGCAAACTGATTGGACCTTATAAGTGTGGCTTTAGACCCTGTAAGTCAACCATTGACCAGATATTCACCATGCGCCAAATCTTGGAAAAGGCCCATGAAAAGAAGATCGACACCCACCATCTCTTCGTCAATTTTAAAGCAGCCTTCGATATCCCCGCAAAACATATACGGCTATGTAAATTGACTTTAAGCAGCACTAAAAGCTCCGTCAGGATCGGGAAAGATCTCTCCGAGCCGTTCGATACCAAACGAGGATTCAGACAAGGTGATTCATTTCGTGGGACTTTTTTAATTTAATGGTGGAGAAAATAATACGAGCTGCAGAGCTGAATAGAGAAGGTACAATATGGCGTACGCCGATGATATTGACATTATTTGCCTCAACAACCGCGCTGTGAGTTCTGTTTTCTCCAGATTGGATAAGGAAGCGAAGGATATGGGTCTGGTAGGGAACGAGGGAAAGACGAAATATCTCGCGACTTGGCTCCCATGTCACTATTGACAGTCATAACTTCGAGATCGTAGATAATTTCGTCTATCTAGGAACCAGCATCAACATCAATAATAATGTCAGCCTTGAAATCTATCGCAGAATCCCTCTTGCCAACAGGTGCTACTTTGGACTAAGTAAGCAATTGAAATGTAAAGTCCTCTCCCGGCGAACGAAAACCAAACTACAAGTCCCTCATCGTTACCGTCCTGATATATGGTGCGGAAGCATGGACGATGACAACATCTGATAAGTCGGCGTTAGGAGTTTTCGAGAGAAAAGTTTTGCGTAAGATTTATGGTCCTTTGCGAATTGAGAACGACGAATATCGCAGCCGAAGGAATGATGAGCTGTATGAGTTATACGGCGACTTTGACATAGTTCAGCGAATCAGGAAGCAGTTACGCTGGCTAGGTAATGTGGTCCGGATGGATACGAATAGTCCACTTTTGAAAGAAGAAACGAAATTGACACATTTTCAAAAGGATTTGACATTTTTAGATTTAACAAAAGCAAATAGAAGTCTCCAACTGTCCGAATTTTTGTTAATCCCCTCGTATAATATTTACGTGTAAATATCAATGTATCTGACTATTTTAACAGCTAAGTCAACATCTTCTTTGATGTGACAACACATTAATGAGATTAAATGAGCGGCTTATTCAATCAACAAACATATTGTATTAGATACTTATCTATGAGCCGATAAAATGTCTGTCGTACGGAAGGATATATTGATAAAATATTATTTCAAATTATCTACTAAAACTAACACCGTGTTTTGTATGTTTGCGGGTTTTCACCTGTGGCGTGCGTCCTAAAATACAGGGTTGTCCATTTTGCGTTTTTTGAAAATGAACGCGAATAAAATATTTTTTTTTTTAATGAAATTGCTTTTTCATTATAAAGTATAAACTTTCGCATTTAATGTAAAATACTACAACATCGATCCGTTTGAGGTAATTTTCGAACACTTTGGCACATATTGGGCGGTATCTCAGTCACAACTTGACTAATGTTTGCATGTATAAACACGATCTTTCACGTAGTTGCTTAAAAAAAGTCCAACAAAGACCGAATTGACAGTGACAGTGACAATCTTACTGTTGTCGTTTTCGAGGAAGTAAAGTCCAATCGTACCACCGTACCAAAGAGCGCTTCATACAATAAATTGATGTGGTTGCAATTACCTCTCTTCAATAATTTGGGGCCTTTCGGAGCCCCGAATGCGACAGCTTTGCGTATTTTCGTATTCCCCGAATGAGGAATGTGTCTGTCGATGAAGAAAATATGATATACCAAAGTCCCAGCTCTCGAGAAATAGACACATTAGGATCTTCGGCACAATTTTCACATACAGTTTGAGGTAAAACGTTTGAGGTGATACGAGCAAAACGATTAAGCACAGTCTTTACAATAGTTGTAACCGATTCAGTTCATAATTCATTTTCATAAAATCCTATATTTTAACTCAAAGAAAACATGTTTTGTTTGAGAGCTAAGTTTGGCAGATGTCAAAATACAGGCCTGTGCTTTTGAAACCCCGACATGGATATACATACGTATTTTTCAGATCAATTATCTTCAGTAGAGATTAATCAAACAAATTTTATGATAAGATAGTAGATGCTCCATTGAAGTATGCACCATAAATATTGATTAAAATGTTGTGAATGAATGTATTTATTTATTAAATATATATTCATATGCAAGTGTGTATACGAGTCACATCAACTTTTGAAAGACCAAATAATGAATCCACTTCAGAGTGAACAGTTTTGAGTGCTTAGTGACGTCAACCAAAATTAAATGAAAAACACTTTTCACATAAGTTAGGCCGATGATAAATTATAATATGACAAAAATAAATCAATCTGTTTAATTATTCCTCAACATTTCATTATATCGGACAATAATAATTTTTGTGAATTTCGAATTAAATCACTGTTTAATAATCTATCAGGCATCAGGTTTCTCGCTTTTGAAAAAAATATAAAACATCGTTCAAACAAAAATGAGTAATTGGTAATTCTTTATTACTATATTAAAAAATTAATAATAATCATCGTTATAGTGTTCTGAATACAGTTTCAATTCGTATCCAGTTGATATTAACGCTGCAGAAACTTTTTACATAGTGTAAAAGTGGTTTTATTTATGAAAAAGTGATGTGATCTTTTCAGAAAAGTTTTCAAAAATCTTTCGCTTTGTTTCATCATACGAACAACTATTTAATGTATGTAGTGAAAGAATGATGCAGGTGTTATAATGGAAACTCGATTCTCAATACACGTATATAGTTGTTGTTATCGGAAAATTTATTCAAAATAAATGAAAAAGTACTGAAAAAATATAAAATAATTGGTGATATTAGCGTTACCTATTATTGACTATTTTGAACAACTAAGAAGATTGCAGGAAATGATGATCTCATGACATGTCAACGAAATGAAATCCTTAACTTTATTTTTAAAATGGCTGCCTGCTATGATTTAACGGAACAATTTCAATTTTTACGTTTAGCAATATCTGTTAACGATTTAACATTAACGACGCTTAACATTATATGTTAACGATTTAACATTAACGACAGCTAGTCGTTTCGTCTAAAAACGAAATAAAATTTATTTCGATAACTGCTTTAAAGTTAATATTTCCAAATGTTTCAACCGAAACGATAGAAATTTTTTGTTTAACGTGAAATTTATCGTTACAAAATATATTGCATTTTTTCAGCTCAAGCTTAGAATTTTAAATCAATTCCGGATAATATTTACGGCATAATCCCATCTTTTCCCATCTTTTTTTACATCATTTTGTTAAAACTATTTTCTTTCACGAATCTAATTTCATATATATATATAATTGGCGCTTTGTAACCGCTGAAGCGATTTTCGGCCGTGCTCCTCCTCCAATTTGTGGTTTTGCGTCTTGATGTTTTTCCTACAAATGGATGATGTACATACATATGTCGGCATTTAAAGAGAAATATCGTAAAAATAAATGTGGGAAGCCATAAGAAAGCAAAATCACTAATATAAATTAATAAGTTTTATTAAATAAGCAATTTGTCTGATATCTTATAAAGATATAATTTTAGTAGTTTCTTTGAATCAAGTTGTCCGTTGGTAGTTAAAAAGAGAATAGTAAAAGAAAACAACTTACTGCTTACAGCACTTTTAAGCAAATAATAACATGTGACAAATTGAACTATTGAAATACATTGGTTTTCGTGTCTACAGAAGTAAGTTCAAAACAAATTATTATCAAAGTTTAATTTTCTTCAAAGTTCAATAAAATATATTTCAATCAGAAATCGGTCGTGTTCTGCTAACGAAATCATGTCATTTCGTTTTGTTTATATGAAAAAGAAACTTACCGAAATGATTTTGTTTCGAAATGAAATGAAATTGTTAATTGTGAAACCGCAAAAACTAAGTGTTAATGTTAATGTTAAAATGGCTGTTTGCTATGATAATAACAGCACACCTCAATTTTAACGTTTAACATTATCTGTTAACGATTTAACATTAACGACAGCTTTCCGTTTCGAGTAAAAACGAAAAGAAATTTACTTTGATAACTGCTTTAACGTTAATATTACCACATGTTTTAACCGTATCGATTGGAATTTTTCGGCGATCTAAGGGAACTTAATAACTTTTAAGAAGTCGGCTACTCCATTTTTCGTGATCGACTAAACGAGCTGTTAACGCTACAGTCTGATATTCAGCTAGTCCTAATTGAAGCATATTAAAGATCACGTCTAGACAATCGATTCTAACACAGACCTTTACACTTTACTCATAAGCTTAGAGTATATCTTCTTGGATGATATGCTTGTAGTCTTACAGTGTTTTGGACTATATTCCTATACCATTGTTGCGTAAAATAATTCAGCCTGCCTGCCCCAGGTGATTTCTAGTGCAGAAGATCATGGCTTAGAATCCTGACCTGACCAAAATTACCCAGTTTTTATTCATTGCGGTCGCCCCGAACGTATTTCGGACATAAAATAAAATATACTCTGACAAAAATCTATCAGCTGTTCGGAGATGTTTCGGAATAAAATGTTTGTGCTTTCATTTGTTAGAAAAACACATCTATAAATTTGAGGAGGAGCTCGGCCAAAATTAACTATTGTTCTTCTGATGATTATTATACATATAAACAACCTAATCTAGTCATCTCTATTTTGCCTTCAACTCTAACAGAACTTTCTCCATTAAGACTTCATACATCTGATATCTTGTATATATTAAATATATATAGCACTTTAGTGTGCAATTCTTCCTAAAATATCATCATGTGTCTAGAATAGGGTGGTATAAGTACTATCCAGAAACCAAACAGCAGTCCATGGTATGGCAGGAGCAAACCCACCTGTAAAATCTAAGCAACAAAAATCAGCAGCAAAAGTAATGATGTCAATTTACTTCACCCGATCTAAAATCCACTAGAAAAGGGTCAGACGGTAAAGGCTAAATGCTACACCGAAGAGTGCTCACCCAAAGTTTTCAAAAATTTGTTTTTACATCATGACAACGCACCATCCCACACTGCTGAAATAACGTGTAATTTTATTGCTATCTCTGGGACCGAACTTGAGATTTCTAGTTTTTCCAAAAATTAAAAGGAATGGTCTTTAATAGCAACGAGGAGATCATTAATGCGGTTAATGCTGAACTTGATAAGATTAAAAAGCAAGATTTTATAGATAGTTTTCAGAAGTGGATCTATAGGCTTAAGAAATGCATTAGAATCAATGGCGATTATGTAGAGAAGATAAAAAAGGACAAAGATTACGAATAAATACAAAAATAATTTTTATTTTCTTTTTTTCCCTTTATGGTATATGTGTTTCACTGAATAACTTTGATGATGACTTAGATATTTTGACGAGCCTATCCCATATAAATAAATATATGTATGCCAGTGCATTAGAATCCAATACTCTATGGATTAATATTTGTAAATGCATTAACTTAATGAATTGCCACTATGTGTCCTCATGTATGTATGTATATCTTGAACTTTAGTGAGTGTATAAAAAGTAAAAGTACTATAGAAAAATTATAAAAAATTAGAAACAAAATTGTTGGTCAATTAATATAAGTGATGATATGTCATTTATGGTTAATTGCCAGTAGTATTATAAAAGTGTTTGCTATTCACATTTCTTGTGATAAATACTTGATAAGAACAACTATTTAAATTGCGTTGTAAAATTAATCTAAGTGGGCATTGTGTTTAGTTGGTTACTAAATGCTTTTAAGCTCGATAGGAGAGCGAAATTTCATTAAGCCGTGTAAATGATTTGCTGTCGAAAAGGATTAAATGCTTCAGTAGTCACACTTCAGGCATAATTGCATTTAAAGAGAACTGTAGCATTGAAATCAAGCATGATACCTATATTCGAACATTTAAGTGTAATGGAAAGTGACTCATGCAAGAGAATTTGGAAAACACTACAATAAAAAGTATCGGGTGTTTATTGCTACAAAGGAAAACGCTCGTAAATTATTGAGCTTGTTTGGCACATTTTCGCAAATCAATCATTGTGCTTGTGTTGCGCAATAGTTAATGACTTCATTTGGAAATATTTCAATATATAATTTTGAAGGCATAATTAAATTTATTTGAAACTATAGCGAGACATTGAAAAGATAATGAGTTTGTACGGTTTTAATAAATAAATGTAAATATTCTTTGCTGAACGGATTCTATATACAATTTGTAAATTTTGAGTGCCACTGTAGTACCTAATAATATTTTGTATATATTTGTTTATATTTAAACTGCTGAAATTGTCATCTAAACATTCATAGATACGTCTATGTACGTGAATTAAAGTATATACTCGAAGGTTCTCAAAACGCTGACTACTCCACGTTGTATTTTATAAACGAAGAACCTCCAGCATAAAGCGAAAGTACAGGCCTTCATTGCCTTTTAAATAAAAAAATAATGCTATAATATCTGAACAATCAGTTGCATGTCAGCTTTATGTTAGAGTCGTCTGATCTATGAAATTCTAACAAATTCATTACATCGAAAAATATTTTCAGAATTCCAACTTACATGTGGCCTTAAGTACTTCATGAAACAAATGTTCAGTTTTATGGTTTTTATTTTTCAATATAGTCTCCCTCAATTCAAATACACTTTTCCCATTGTATTCACGATGGTTTTATACCACGACCGTCACTGGGCGCTCCGGGCGGTGGTCATTTTAACAGGTCTCTCTTCCTTGTTTCAACAGCCGAGCCCATTTTTTCACCGTCGTATATGAGAAAGGGCAGAGTTTTTAAAATTCGATAATATCTCTTTTTAAATATATCTTTCGGGGTACTACCTTTTTACAAGGAATTTAATCACAGCGCAAAATGGGGTAAAAACACGCGCATTGCTTATTTTAAGCTGTAGTTTCTATACTATTGATGATACTTTCTTTAAATTTAGACATTTGATTTAAAATTCAGCGAATCGAATGGTATAACCTTTTTTTTATTTATTCTTTCTGGGACTGACACCCTACAGTAGGAAATTAAGATTTCTTACAAATATTCTTATTCAAAAGAAAATGCAATTAGTAATCATTTTTCAACTGTTCTCATTGTATATAGGTATTTATATGTATATGTAAGTACTATACATTTCAAAGTCCATGACATGTCAAAACTTGTTTATGGTATTTTAAATTTTGCGGACTTCTTTAATAAAGAAGACCATTTTTCCTTGAAAAATATTGTAAAAATGTATACGAATTTATTTTATTTCCTAGTAAAATTTAATTAATTAATTTATGGTTTTTGTTTTAATGAGAAGTAAAAGAAGAGCAGCCAGCAATATTTATACCTTTGGTAAGCAGAGGTATATTTATACTGTATTGATCATTTAATACCTTTATATTATGCATATTTATAGCCGTCTTTTAGATGTTGGGCTATAAATCCGCCAAAAAATGTAAAAGAGCACTAAAGTTGGCATTCTATATAGATTACTTAAGGGGTTATTGGCCAAAAAAAAGCGAATTTTTAAGAATTTTTTTTTGAGAAGTCTTTAGAATTTATTGATTCAAAAAGTTTACATACTTATTATGGTGTTATTCAACAATATTTTAATCCTCATAACTAGTAAAAATATTTCTCTGGAGAAGAGCCACAGCTGATCTCCAGGAGGTCCTCTGAAAAAGACGTCTTGCGGTGACCACTCTATCTCTGAACTGGATCATCTGAAATTAAAAAACCAAACAGATTTCATTAAAGTAGTGTTAAATCTAGTGATTAATCACGAAGGAATAAGCAAAAAAAAAAAACTCGTTTAAAGTTATACTTATACTTCCAAGCGCTCCGAAACGTCTTTACAAATGTGCATGTTACTTCGAAAATATTTGTCGGATCGATTTGAAATGTCTTGTGTGTATTCTTAAATATATGTAGATACAGAAAATAGAGTAAAACAAAATCGATTTTTTGATAATCATAACTGTATGGTATATAACCCCTTAAAATTAGTATTAATACTGAAAACCATCGGAATCGGAAGGCTGCATTATATATCCTTCTTACATATTGGTAAGATTATTAAATATTGAATCTTCCATGGCACAAAGATACGTGTATTTGCATTCTTTAAAAAACTTCTTGCAATAGAGCGACCCAATCAAGCCCCACCAAGCGGATTTGCTTATTTTATAAACTCCCAATTTAATTCGCGGCCAAAATAGCCAAGTGGTTAATATTGTGTACTGCTATTGGGAAGGCCTGGGTTAGAGTTTTTTGTTTAACATACTGACGCTATTAATGTTAACAAAATCGTTTGCTGTGCCTATACGAGTACTTTTTAGTCCAGAAAGTTTGAGAATAAGTGTGCTGATTTGTGTATCACTAATCTGCCTGGTTTCGAGTTCTAGTTCGACCAAATCCTTCGACGGGGAATGACAAACCCTTGGAAATGAAATAAAGGCGCCTCATTAAAAACCATCGGCCGTTCGGAGGCCTACCAAGAATTGGAGAAGGAGCTCGGCCAAAAATCGCTTCAGCGGTTACAAAGAGCCAATTATGCCAGTCTAAGATAATCAAACGAAACTGCCTTGTTTCGCAAAAAAAAACAAAAAAAAAAACAAGCAATAACTCGTATTTATACAAATAATTCATGCTATTCAAACCAGTCTCGAGTTTCGATGATAGCTTTGAATCAAAATTTTGGATATGGCTTTAACTCCGCTTGATGGAACTATGATCTCATATGATGAAAACCAGCATTTAAAAAATCGATTGAACCCTCCCAGCCGTACCACCCGACTGAAAGAAATATATGTAGCCACAAGTTATGGTCGTTGTAGCGCGCCATTCGTTCCTTCTTCGAGTTTGAAATGTTCCACAGTTCCCTTATATCAAGTTGCTGATGAGTGCTCTCAGAAAGAAGTTGTGCAAGACGAGTAGAAAATCATTCGATAGTGTGTTGTGATCGCAGCGTATCGACGTCGAACCTTCCTTGTTTTTATTAACAGGCATTCGTTGCTACTCAGAGTTGCGACAAGATAAGACACGAGTCGAAGTAAGATCCTCGGATCGTACGCACATCTAAAATACTGGATACATGTATTCATCAAACACAGCATGATCTATCTGGTTTTTAGTTTTTCGATCTGGAGATAGCCAAGTAGCTTAAAGGATTTTTTGTGCTGGAATCTGTAGTACTAGATTCCATATTTCGGGCCTCGACGAAGTCGATTTGTAAGTTAAAAGACATATAGTAAAGACTAGCAACTTCCCCGCCTAATCAAATATGCTCTTATATATACATACATATATTCAATTTCCCATTTTTATTGGTTTTCAATGGATTTTCGTGTATGAGAATGCCAAAACGTGATAGTTAGCAATGAATTAGATGGAATAAGAGCTATTTAAATTCATAAAATTTAATTATTTTGTTTTTCAATTAGTGCCACGGATATGTAAATAGCTTATGTATATGTGTATGTACATTTAAAAAAAATATTTAAAATACAAATGATTTCTTGTATGCACATACACACAATATGTATATGTACATAAAATAGTATTTTGTAAATTTGATATCAAATATCAAAATAATATTTCTAGATATACGAGATGTTAATATACATACATACGTGTATGTATGTATGTACATTTAAATAAATGTGCTGACGCCTGGTTTAAATGCGCGATCACAACATAGACTGATGACTTCATTAACACCCTAACATCGTCACATTTTCCACCGTGTCGAGCGCATGACTGCGGCGCGCTATCTTTTTAATAGGTATATAAGTATGTTAGATATGAAAGTACGTAAATACATATGTACATAGGTTTGTAGATGTGTCTTTGCCATTAGCAACAGTGGTGCAAATGAGCAACCACACAATACCAACAGCTGTTAGTCATATTGCTTTTTTCGAGTTTTACTTGTTTTTTTTTAACAAATTGTTCTTTTTAAATTATCGCTTCTGAACTTTCCAGGTATCACACTATATTAAGAGGCAATAATCATTTATAAGTATATATCATAAAATGCTGTTGAACAAATAAATAAGTTGCGTCATACTTTTTCCAATAAGTACGTTTCGTGTCTTCAAGC
Organism: Ceratitis rosa; assembly: GCA_037013455.1. NCBI lineage: Eukaryota > Metazoa > Arthropoda > Insecta > Diptera > Tephritidae > Ceratitis > Ceratitis rosa. The sequence continues at coordinate 10,099,806 of JAWMAG010000020.1, read as the reverse complement.
ATTCAAATTAAAATTTATGTACAGAAAAAGTCTCGTCCCACGGATAACGAGACTTTTTGAAATACCCCTTACACACATATGTATTCTACTCGTATCTTTGCTTTACTAGTGTCCAAAGAAAAATAAACAATATTATTTATAGTTTTAAATTTTTCTATATTTTTACCGAAGCATTCAATTCTATGATTATTTATGCCGTGCAGATCATTCAAAGACTCTATGACGAAGGAGCTTATTTTCATTAAAGTAAAAAAAAATACTAATATCTTTATTTTGGTCAGTCTCGTTTTCCGTGGGACATACCTAAACATTCTAATCACCTCAATACATACATACGGCATACACACATACAATATAGGAGTGTAGAAATCTCTTCGTTAGTGTATTAAACAAGCATACGTAGACAATTCTGCAAAAACGTTGTTTGGGGTTTCCCGTAGACAAATCGATTTGGCATTTAAACAATTTTTGTTTTAGTTTGCGTCACTTATTTTCCAAATTTTCTTCCCAAGATATTTGGTAGTTGTTATGAGTTAGCTGAAAGCAAAAAATTCTTATTCAAATGAGTCAATTCACATAAAAGTCGCACAGGCTACGCTAAATAATAACAACCTGATGATTTTCGTGTATTTATGTAATTCACATCATGAGGTCTGGTTTTATGGTTGATTGATTTTGCGAAATTGGAAAAGTATGCCAGGAAATTATTATTAACGGATTTTTAAACATAATGCCTGGATATGATATATGTAGATATGTTTGTAAAGAAATATCAAACCGAAATTAAAAAAAAAAAGAATTTCACATTAACTTCGAAATTCATTAATCACATGCTCGGTTTACAGCGAAATCCATTCTGGTCTTAACCATCATAAGTTCTTTGGTTTGTAGTGATAATTTGTAATTAATGTACATATTTAATTCTCGAAAAATATAAGGGTTTTCTGGACGGAAATGAATCGTCAAAAGTTCTTTGAATTTTTTTTTATTTGATGCTTTTATAATAATTGACGAAATAATTTGAAATGGAAAGAAATTATTGCGGCAAACGAAATTTTCAGATAATAATTTATTGTATTTAAGCTTCAAAATACAATTTTTAGTATAAAAAAATATTGGAATTTTCCAATGTTGTGATGAGTTTTCTGAAGCGGCTGCAGTCTGAACTCTTAAAACATTGCCGGCGTGGAGGTCGTGTGATGCATCTGAAATAGGCGAACCAATTTGTTTTTAGATTTTTATGAGTGTTTCTTCTATATGCACTAAAACATACCGAAAAGTTGGAAAATTCCAAATTTTTTCGAACTTCGAAATTAAATTAACTTGATTGAAAACAAAAAAATTCACTTCAAGTTTCAAAAAAAAAAATAGTTTAAATAATACTTCTATCCAACTTTTTTAATTCAAATGGAAGATAATTTAATACGGAATCTAGAACATTTTAATTTTTTCGATCTTGTAAAAATCTATAACTTGTAGAAATGAAAACTCGAGATAACCCGCTTCAAAGTTCTGCCCGAGCATTCGATTTTGCTCGACGCTCGGCCACTAAAACTATTCTAGCTTCTAAAATATGTTAAATTGGCCACATAAATTTTGTAGACATACCCTTGGATAGTTTTAGAAAAGATTTTTGAAGCTTATAAAGCAGACTATTGCCTTAAGTCAATACTTTGCTATGGGAAGAGTGTTTTGCGGCGGGATTACTGCAGGGAACTAGCCGCACAAATTGAGGCTTTACTTTCTTATAACACGAAGTCGGAAGGTAATGAGGAGATAGCCAATGAATCGGCTGAAGATGAAGACCATTCAGGAGAGGATTTAGCTTTGATTTTGCCACATCCTCTCATAACAGTGAAACATAAACAAGAATCAGAAATGTAACTTCAAGTCAATAGGCTGCTTTGGGAATGTACAAGGGGATGCAGCATAGAGAAAATTCTATGAAAAACATAAGACGCGAAGCTTTGTAAGTTCTTACTAGCTTCAAGAAGAATCCACGCTGCTAATATAATTATTTATTAACGTGGCATTGGCTGTTGAGTAACATGCCATCAAATAAGATCTAGTTAACGACTATATGTGTGTGACGGGTGGAGACGCCTACTTCACTTCACAAAAATAACAGTAATCCTCCTCAAACTGGAGATGTAGGAAGTATAGCAGTACAGGGATTTGGTAGTAAGTAGTGTTTTTGGTAACGCTATGGACGTGCGTCAACAAGTCTAATCTAATGTTGCCTAATGTGAAGGCATTTTTTTTTATTTTCTGTGTCATGCAAAAGCATTAATATCTAAAAAATACACAATTTGCAAAAAATATGTGATATAATTTTTCAAGTAAATACATATATTGGGATGAACTTCGAAATAATTTTCTTTGCAAACTTTTATGACTGGTTTTTATGTGCAAAAGTCCACCCGTATTTGAAAAGTTTTTGACATCCCTTTACGTGGTAGTCGACCGAGGTCATGACTTCCAGTCCAAGACGAATGGATAGAATAGACGTTTCCGTTTCGAACAAGATAAAGTTCGCATACCAAATGGAGTTGATATATAAAACGTTGACTAGATATTTAGCATCAAACCGTAAAATAGCGTCTTTAGAAAAGAATCGACACAAACAAACTTCTTGTGGAAAGGAGACGTATGTTTATACGCAGTTATGACTGACCCGCAAAAATTTTAGAAATGATGTTACTTTCTTTACCTAATGCGATAAAAATAAAATGTGCTGCAAAATGAAATCGAGAAGTTGCAAGGCTCTATAACAGTCAGTACACTTGCATCGGGCTTTCATGTTACTGTTGAGTCATAACCTTAAATAGGGAAAAGGATTTGTGGATCATTTATGGTGCTTTGCGTATCAGCCCCATATTCGGAAACGATGAAAATTAAGAAAAATTAAGACATCCGATATTAAATGGGAAGGACCTTGGTTTACTTGGTAACTCTTAAACTAATTAACCTAATATTGTTGACTCGGCAATCATCGCATCAGCGTTATCTACGTTAATTAGGAAAAGTTATAGTTTTTAAATTAAAATTTTTGAGTGTTTCTTTAAGTACTAATAGATAAAAGTTATAATATACATATGTACATATTTAATGGCTTTTCCAATAAGCGGTGTTTTTTTTACAAATAAAAACTACTCCAGTAATAAAACTGGAACGATACACGCTTGAAATGATTAAAATTCACTATAAAAACTTCATCGAAAAATCACCTTGACTGAGGTGATGCCCATTTCCACTTCGTTGGCTACATAAATAAGCAAAACTGTAGCACTTAGAGCTGAGAAGACCCAAGATTTATTGTTGAAAATCATCTCCATCATCAACGTGTAACTGTTTGGTACGATTTATGGTTCGGCGAGGTCGTTGGATCTTAGTACTTTTTCAAGAATGAATAGATTGCGCTATCGAAAGATGATTAATGATTTTTTATGGCCGAAATTGGATAGTACTGATCTGGACAACGTTTACTTTCAACTAGACGGCGCTACGTGTCACACAAGCAACGAAACCATCATTCTTTTAAAGGAAAATTTTTTTTCAATTTCAAAATAACAACTCTTATTGGAAACCCCGTTATGTATGTTCAATATAACGAAGTGTCAAACTAGCGTACATTGATCCCGAAAATATAAAGTTGATTAAAAACTATAAATGGCGTGACGTTTATATTATGAAAAGATTATGGTGTTATATTTTTGTAGTATATTTTTAAATTATCTTCCTAAGTCGGTGTGAAGTTATCATGAAGGTTAACTTAATTTATGACATATTTTTGTTATAGTTATCTAAAATCAACCTTTTTTCAAAAACACTCATGGTGAAACATATATGTATGTGCTAGTTCAAGATTACGATGTTTAAGATATCTAGGTACTACACTGCTATGTATGTATGCATGTATGTGAGAATGTTATTTTTGTTTAAAATAAAACAAGATTTCTATTACCACATATTCATAAATGTAGATTTTTAGTTTGTTGTATTTATTAAAGTATGAATATGAAATTTAGCTGTTGTTTTTTTTACGTCAGATCTGATAACGATAATGATCACAGCAAGACGTGCAAGCAGGTGAACAAATACAACAAAAATTTAGAAATGCTCAACCAACGAAACGATGTCATTTCGTTTTGTTAATATGAAAAGAAACTTACCGAAATGATTTTTATTCGTTTCGACGAAATGAAATTGCTAATGTTGAAACCGCACAAACTCGATATTAAATTTTAAAATGGCTGCCGGCCATGATTGAACAGCTACTTCAATTCCAACGTTTAACATTATCTGTTAACGACATCTTTTCACTTCGTATAAAAGCGAAATAAAATTTATTTTGATAACTGCTTTAACGATAACATTCTCAAATGTTACAACCGAATCGATTTAAATTTTTTATTAAACCGGAAATTTATCGTTATAATTCAGCCTTGGAAAAAATTAAAATTTTATTCTTATATTAGAAATAGAGTGCAGAAAGCATTTATTACTATTAGCTTATTGGATATGGTCATGGTCGAAGTACCGTGTTAATAAATAGACTGTGATAAGCGCAATATCAATATGTGCGTATGCAAGTGTTGATATACACATATTTATTTGGTTAAACCCATAAAAGATTAACCATATAAGTTCTAAAAAAATAAACAATAAATTAGTAGTACATAAACAAACGGGAATAAGAGTGTTCAATTATTCATACATAAATACAATATTCCAATATTTATATACATAAACACTCGTACGTACTACATACAAATCCCTATGCGAATAAATGATAAAAACGAAAATCAGCTGTTGGTTCCGCAATACGCATACCTATATCCATTACAGTACGTACGTATATAAATTTATATGTATTAATTTACTGACATCACACAGTTCGCGTTAAAACCCCATTTGTCAGCTGATTCGCTTCGTTTAAAATTCTAAATAAAAGATAATTTTAGATTACTTTCGGTGCTTTGCTGGAAAAACACTTGCCCTGTGATTTTGATTGACTAGTCTCAATAAGTTAAATACTCATACGAATTTCTGTTTTCTGGTTGTGTTAGTAAATATATTATAATAAGGGTTACGTAAAAAATCGAAGTCAAAAGTAAATTAAAGTGACATAATATCACTTTAGTTAAAAAATAGATGTATACAGGAAATACAAATAAAAATATTTTTAATACACACAAACTCAACTTAAAATGTTTTAGTAAAATAAATTCGCCTATAAATTTACATATAGCAAATATATAAATATATTGTAAAGATGCATACCTATATATTCCTAATAGTTATTTTCTAAATAAAGTCTGCAGAAAAAAATGCAGTTTTCATTCTAATAAGTAAAGCAACCACAAAAACCTGAATAACAGGCGAAATATGTGAAATTATTAATGGAAAATAATATCAGCCAAATGACCGCTACGACTACGCTTATAGGACCGTAACCTTTTTATGTAATTTTCCATCACCAAATCGCGAAGTGAATGCTGTATGCCCTCAATAGCTTTACGAGGTCCATCTCTCAGGTCTTGAATCGTCGTTGGACTTTTGGCGTTGACCTTAACTTTCACGTGGCCTCGAAGGAAGAAGTCGAAAGGTGTTAAATCACAAGATATCGGTGGTCAATTGCGATTACCTCTTCGAGAAATGACTTTTCCTTAAAAAGATCGATGATTTCGTTGCTTGTGTAACACATAGCGCCCTCTTGGTCAAAGTAAACGTTACCCAAATCAATTGGTTGGTATAAAAAATCTTTAATCATTTATCATTAAATCGCGCCAAACAGTTACACGTTGAGAATGGATAAGCTTTTCAACAATAAATCTTGGGTTTTCCGTGCCTCAGATACGAAAGTTTTGCTTATTGACTTGGGCATCGAGGTGGAAATGGGCTTAATCAATCAGGATGATTTTTTCCACCGATTTCTGTATTGTGGTCCGACAAGGTGCTTCACGACGATCGAAAAATGTTTTAATTTTACGAACCGCCTCTGCCAGGTTTTCACCATTTTCATAGTGAATTTTAATAATATTAATGCGTTATTGAAGCGTGCATCCTTACATTTGTATTACTGGCGTATTTTTTACTTGTCAAATGTCAAAAACTTCCAGTTTCAAAAGTGATATCTACCGAAATAGAACCTCTTATTGGAATACCCTTTATTTTCGTTTTCACTTTACTTACCTGAGCGCTCACATTTATCCATTTCTCTTTTAGATAGCTTCTCTTCAATAAATACCGAAAACTCTTCATCTAAGTTATTTATAATTTCTAAAGATTTAAAATATCTTGAATGTTTTAAAATTTTTGGTATACGAATAATAAAAATAAAATAAAATCTGCTCATAAAAATCTATAGGTCACTCCATTTGTTGTAAAAATATCAAGACGCAAAAACACGAATTCGAGGAGGAGCTCGGCCGAAAATCGCTTTAGCGGTTACAAAGCGCCAATTACATATAATTCATTAAGAGGTCTTTCAATGATCATCAATAAAATGTCCATTGAATATTCTATAGTAAAACGTACACATAAGAAACATTCAATCACCTTTTAAAACAAAAAAAAGTTACCTAAACAAATCCCTATTTAAATACCCATTTTAGTGACGTTTATACGCACACTTATGTACATTATGCCTATATGCATTTGAAATCGTCATAATTAGCTTTGAAATCGTAAAACTTTAAATCCATCAAGATTATGCAATCTGTTCATGGTGTCCGTCGTGCTTTGCTAAATATTTTGCGAAAAGTTTTCCCTTTATACTATATAAAAGTAAGCAGTTTCTTACAATTCCTTATCATAACACATTCATTCATTCATTAAACATGAAGTTACCTGAACGTTTGCTAGCAAAAATCGTGAAAGACTCTGAGAGGTGTACTGCATACTAAGATACATATTTTCAGCAACGCACTAATGGTATTCTCATTTATATATTTTTGCAGCTTGCACGGAAATCTATCAAAAATATGCGCTGCATCACGTCCTGCAGCAGCAGCTGCTGCTTCGCCTGTTGCACGTCAAATAACTTCGACTGATTCTAGACACTTTCATGACGTCGTCGGTGATGTTGTGTGTCCATCTGGTGTGCGTGGTATCGATCATTTGAGAGATCCACGATTGAATAAGGTGAGTGCAATAAATTAAGTCTGAATAAAAATACGAGATGTAAAAAAAAACTCATTTCATTACTACAAATTGCCATTAAATGAATGGAATAGATGAAAGCTCGAAGTCATCAGTAAGATCTTTTGCACCTGTTCCGCAGGTCTCTTCTAGATATGTTTAAAGGTTTGCGCTGTAGAAAGGCCATTCTGCTAACTTGTCTTGTTTAAAAGACCAGACTACAGTTAGTCGGGCTTGACCCAAGTACTCATTCCACTAGAACTATTTAGTCGCTAAGGAACCCATTATGCCTTGACGACTGATACAAGGCTATACTGTACCATGTTCTTCTTAACAAGATCAGCAGTGCATATATACAGCTTACCCAAACTCGACCCTGACATACTAGCGACCTCTTCGTAAGTTACTTCAAACTGACTCATCTAGCATCCCTCTCGTTTCTGTCCGAACGTATCACTGCACAAAACCTTTCCTAAACGTAGTAGACTGTAACAAAGAATGATGTATGTTTTCCTAGCACGGGAGTCTTGTTTTATATTAAAAATCAACTGTTCAAATGGAGAGCGTCTCAAATGGGAGAAGATAGCTGTCAAAATAGTTATGTAGATACATATTGTATATACATACATATGTAGGAAAATAATAGTATACTTAAGTATAATTCATTTTTCAATATAATTAAATTCGCTTTGTTTGAACAGGGCTTGGCATTCACATTGGAAGAACGTCAAACATTAGGTATACATGGTCTGCAACCCGCCCGTTTCAAGACGCAGGAGGAGCAGTTGGAGCTGTGTAAAATTGCCGTGAGTCGCTATACGGAGCCGTTGAACAAATATCTGTACCTGGTCGATCTGCAAGATCGTAATGAGCGTTTGTTCTATCGTTTCTTAGCGGAGAATATAGAACATCTTATGCCCATTGTATATACACCTACCGTGGGCTTGGCCTGTCAACGTTTCGGCTTGATTTACCGCCGACCACGTGGTCTTTTCATCAGTTTCAATGATCGTGGTTATGTTTTTGATGTCATTAAAAATTGGTAAGTTCTTAATCAATATTACTTACGTGTATATACATATTTGTAGAAAAACTCAAAATTATGTGTTGCTTTCCAGGCCTGAATCGGATGTCCGTGCCATTTGTGTGACAGACGGTGAACGTATTTTAGGTTTAGGTGATTTGGGTGCCAATGGCATGGGTATTTGTGTCGGCAAGCTGGCTCTTTACACCGCTTTAGCTGGCATAAAACCACATCGATGCTTGCCAATTTTGCTCGATGTAGGCACCAACAATATTGATTTGCTGGAGGATCCATTATATGTGGGCTTGCGGCAGAAGCGTATTGTTGGCAAGGAATATGATGACTTTTTGGATGAATTCATGCAAGCGATTGTTAAACGTTATGGCCAGAATACTTTAATTCAATTTGAAGATTTTGGCAATCACAACGCATTTAGATTCCTCGACAGATACCGTGATTCTTATTGTACCTTTAATGATGACATTCAGGGTACTGCTTCGGTTGCATTGGCGGGCATTTATGCCTCAACACGTATAACTGGCAAAAATATAAAAGATTACACATTCATGTTCGCTGGTGCTGGTGAAGCTGCCATTGGTATTGCGGATCTCATTGTGAAAGCTATGGTTGCGGAAGGTGTACCAAAAGAAGTAAGAAAAAAGAGCTGTGTGTTCGTATAAAGAAAAAAATTATTTTCAATCATGTCAATTATAGGAAGCCAGACAAAAGATTTGGATGACTGATATTAATGGTCTTTTGACCACAACACGCCAGGAAGGTTCCTTGTCGGATCACCAGAAAAATTATGCCAAGGAAGTTGAGCCAATGAAAAACTTGCAAGAGATTGTGGAGAAAGCGAAACCAAATGTTAGTCAAAATACACGTACTAATATCAATATATTTTCCTATGTTTTATGCTATGACCTATAGGTTCTGATTGGTGCCTCTGCAGCTGCTGGCATCTTCACACCAGAAATTTTACGCCTCATGGCTACCAATAACGAACGCCCCGTAGTGTTTGCACTTTCGAATCCAACTCATAAGGCCGAATGCACAGCGGAACAGGCCTACACTAATACGGAAGTAAGTGAATTGAAGAATAATGATAAATATATAATTAAAAAAAAAAAAAATTAGTGCTCTATTTCAAAACGTTGAGATATTTTCATTCTAAATGTACCTTTTTTATTGTTTTGAAAAAACATTTTCGATAGAGCTATTTGTGAGTATTTACATAGGTATACTTCTTTTCTCCCATCAAAGGGTCGCGTTATATTCTCATCCGGTTCACCATTTCCTCCAGTGGAATTCAATGGAAAAACTTACAATCCCGGTCAGGGCAATAATGCTTATATCTTCCCTGGCGTAGCATTAGGTGTAATCACCACTGGCACCCACCATATATCCGATGATATGTTCCTTATTGCCGCACGAGAATTGGCTAACTTTGTTGATCAAACTGATTTGGATCGTGGTTCACTATATCCATCATTGAATGCTGTGCGTGAGGTATCGATGCGCATTGCGGAAAGTGTTACCAAATGTGCTTATGACAAAGGTGCGTTTATTGGCATATATATATATATATTTGTATTGTCTTTGTATTGATGTAAATATGTTTTTATCTCTTTAATTAGGTTTGGCATCTACTTACCCCGAACCAAGCGACAAACGCAAGTGGCTAGAGGATCAGCTGTACAACTTTAATTATCAATCATCTATGCCAGTTACATGGCCATGGCCAAGAATGCCATATGTGAAAACTCGCCCATTGGAGCCCACCATTCTCTTCAGTGATTCAAGTGATTAATTTTTTTTATTTGTACAAAAATATCATTTTCAGCCATTTTCATACAAACTTAACTAAAAAAACCTTTCTTAAATCTTTCTGCACCGCTTTAAATTTAAAAAAATTGGTTTATAATATATATTTCTTTTAAGTATAAGTTTTTATAAACGTGGTAGCATTTTGAGATTTTATTAACTTCTTTAAGTGATCATTAATTTACTGTTAATTTTATTTAACGCCAGTAGTAAAGGTGCATATGTATACAAACCTATTCAACATATACGAGTATTTTGTGCTCATCCCTTTGTTTTTAATATGTTTCTGTATGCTTCCTTCAATTTTCAACTCGTGGTTTAGTTGCAAATGAACAATTATTATAAATTCTTTAACCTCTATTAATCACAAAACTGCTTTTCCGCACTAAATAAGTTCTTTTAGTTTAGCAGTGTTTAATTCGCTTATTTATTAAAATTTATAAATTTTCTTATTCGGTGTTTTCTAAATTCGCTTTAACAAAGCGTTTTGTTACTACCATTTAACTACATCCATCTACTAATAACTAAACCAACTTTATATTTAAATAACGATAATTTTTGAGCTTTGATAAAACACCAAATAGTTTATTCACTTCAATACATGTTTAAAGCATGAAATGTCGATTGTTATAGAAATTCTGGAGTTATTTAAAAACAGTATTATAAAAGCTTTCTCACCTATTAACACATTAATATGATTCATACTAACTTTTATTCTTTAATTTATTATTTTAATACGTACAGAAAAACAGTGAGGCACGAACTCTAAATAATTTAACAGCAAGATCTATCAGCTAATCGGGCATGTAAATTGGAAATTATTTATTTTATAAGATAACCTCAAAATGTAAGCATATTTATATGAATGTCATTTAATTGCACCATCTACTAAACAAGAGTTCAGGATAAGTTTCTCAAAATTATACTCGTCCAACTATTTTCATATATATATTTGTCATAAAAGTGTGCGAAAAAAATGTCGCCTACCGAAAGATTTCTCCTGAATTCTCTAAAACTTAACACATACACACATACATACAGTTATCATAATAGTAAAATATGTACTGTTCGGTGAGTCGATGGTCGGTGAAGCCAATAAAGTTTGCACCGAGAGAACGCAATTTTGACATTTCGATCGGGGCAAATTCTTACTGACTTTTCTCACCGAACAGCGCTACAATAGTTCTAACCCTGCAATTTCTGTATGTTTTTAAACAAGTTGCATTAATATTTGAAATAATCGCATGCACATATATATTTTTAATCAACATGCTACATTTATTTTATTTTGCTTTATTTTTTAGTTAAAATTTCTTGTCCATTGTTGCTAGTTATTGGTTTTATTTATATTTTGTACTTTGTTTTTCTCTCTCATTCATTCAGAGTAAGCTGATGATACCCGAAAAATAAATAAATGCTATGCACCCAATCCTGTTGACAAAGCAAAAAAAAAAAAACAAAAGTGAAATGAAATGAAACGAAAACCGTTAAACTATATGGCTGCCGCAATTCATCCATGAAAATTATCCATAAGGATGCTGTTCGCAAGCGTATTTGTGTATAATTGTACATCTTTAACCGTGCATACTTACATACATACATATTATATGTATATACATACATACCAACGATCAACGCCCAACGCCCAACGCCCTTACCTATCCCGTTAACATCATAGAGGCTACAAAAACAAAATGAAAACACAGATCAACCTCAATTATAAAAGCAGATACGAACCGCCAGCTATTATACGAAATATATTGTATTATTACATAAATATTATACACTCGAAGAACACCTATTGTGTATATATGTTTACAATTGTATTGCATTGTATTGTTAAATCATTGTTTAGTATAATTTATAGTTACACAGCTTTACTACTTTGTAATGCAGATTTAATTTAAAACTTAATTTAGTGAAAAACAAAAACAACTATTTGTAAATTTAACTATTTATCATGTGAATATCACAAATGAAAACCCAAAAAACGTGAGTTTTCGAAATAAATTGGAATTCAATTGACAACTTTGAAAATATTGTTGTTATAAAAAATAATGTAATAATAAAGAAAACCAATGTTGAAAACCGTGCTTTGTAACAACTTTTTAAGTTTTTGTGGGTTATATGCCATCGTGTACTAATTAAAAAAAAAACATTGTAAGTGTGAGCGTGCCAAAACCTGTAGCTACATATGTATGTATATATGTACTTAGTGATGAGAGAACGGCATGAACGCTTTTCTAGAAGATTCGTCGATTTACTGAAGGTCTTAAGACTACTAGGAAAGAAAAACAATCTTATGGTTGGCATTTAGAGAAGAAAAACTTTGTGACATTGAAACTGATATTAACCTCATAGGGTTTTATATACACCAAATCTCTTGATAAAAAGATCGATACTCATTGCGTATTCATTGGTTTCAGGACCTTCCTTGGTTGTAGAAAACGGTGTTGCAGCAACGTTGTTGGGGCAACAACAAAATTTTTTATACAGAAATTATTCACTTATGTAACTTAGTAAATGTATAATATGTGAATAAAAGTTTAACCGTATCCGAATGTTGGAAAAGCCGCAAACTACTTTCACTTGACAAGAAAAAAATAACAATAATAATTTTTGATGGCGACTATAGTTGGGGGCTGACGGCCGCGGTAGCCGAGTGGTTAGCATAGCGTACTGCCATTCGGAAGCCCAGGGTTGAAATTCTGGTACGACCGACATCCGAAAGTTATAGTTTCTATAATTTAAATAAAAACTTAAGTAAAATTATCTAATTGTGGTCGCCCCTAGGCAGGGAATGTTAACCACTCCGAGTGCATTTCTGACAGGAAATAAAGGCTCCTCATAAAAAAACCATCAGCCGTTCGGAGGCGGCCTCCATTTGTTGGTAAAATATTAAGACGCAAAACCACAAATCGGAGGAGGAGTTCAGACGAAAATCGCTTCAGCGGTTACAAAGCGCCAATTATATTATTATATTATAGTTGGGGGCTCCCTATATTCATATACGACCGTGCTTTTAATTGAGTTAGTGGGTAACTGCATTCTCGATGCATTAATGTGTGTTTATTATTTATACATATATCGTTTCGTTGGGCATATACCAAGGCGCACCTGTGAGGTACTAGCTGCGCATGCAGAGCCCCTTAATTGTAATTTATGACAGAATTGTATAGAAGGATATTGTGATATAAGCATAACCTTGAATTTTTACCCAATAATCAATTTAGGGTGGCGGTTATGTATTTCCAGGTCAGTCCCCCATCCAGGTGGATGCCGTGGTATTTAACTTCGCTTGCTTGAGGGATCATTACGTTGGTTTGTTTCAGTATTGTGCATGTTTCTGTCCTTAGAGTGAATGTCACTTTTACTCGTTCACTTTTATGTGCCAGTTTGACAGCCAACTTCTAACGAGTTTTAAGAGATTTTCTAGTGTGTTCTGCGAATGTTGAGGTAAGTACTTTTGCGCACGTTGGAATGTCTGCACTAAATAAGACAAATAGTTTTGGACATTCCTGTGAGATGAATTCCTCTGCTTTAACTATGAAGACCTGATGGAAATTCTTTTAGCAATTTTAATTTTATATATATGTAAGTTCTTTATTGCATACTTTATGGTATGCTTGAGCCACATTAAGGAAAATTGCTGACTAATACTCTTTCAACTCAAATGCCTACCTGATCTCATTGCCAATGCGTTGGCCAGCTTTTATAGTACCATGTTTTTCTCGAAAAGTGAATTGACGATTGACAGTTGAGACAAGGAAGTTAACGCAGTATTTGGTAGCTTTGTTAGCATTTGGGGTGTTATGTGGTCGTAACCAGGCGGTTTATGTAAATTTAATGTTTTTGTTGTAACTTTCAGTTTTGTTCTTTTTATATTCTTTTTTTTTGCAGTTAAACAAGCATTAAACAGTTTACTAATATCTACCTACATAATATACGTATATGCAAACTTAAATATTCCTATAAATGCAGTTAACTACCTACATACATACCATACATACTCGTACACATATTTCTCGCAAGACATACGCCCAACAATAACTTATCTCTTGGTGGTCAATGAATTTCCAAAACCAATTCTACGCATTATTATTGATTAAAAAGTTTTATACACTCCATCGCCGAATTATAACCACACCGAATTTCTCTTAATAATTTTTTTTAAGTGCGATAGCAAAGGGAAAGATTATTATAATTGGGTACAGATATTACTTAACCCTCTATCACTTATATAAATGGATTTTTATTTTTATTTTTAGGATGCTGAATAATGAGTCACTTCTATAGTACTTAGACATCAGTCACTTCGACAGTGTCTTCTATAATACCAAATCACCCCTAGAATTCATAATTGCAAATACATAAAAACATATATTTTTTTCATCTATTTCAAAGGAATTTCATGAACATAAAAATTTGATTATAATAAATAATAAATATTAATGGTTTTTAATAAAAAAAGGAAGTCATTTCAAAAATTCCCACAAGGGAGTTGGAAGCCGTAGATTCCTCCTTTACTTTGTTCGAGCACATTTGCTTCTAGACGATTTTTCTTTGGAGTTGTATGGCCTTTCATAGTTGAACCAGCACTCTCATCATTAGTTGAAATGGAATCTGATATATACAAATTCTGCTATACACTTTTGTATCACCTAAGAGCTCAACAAGAAGTACTGACTCACAAAGAAGCACCAGAAAAGCATGCAAATGTAAAACCAAAATATCACGTAGTCGTTAACAAAGTTCAATCCCCAAAAGTTCATTGTTGTTGAAATCTACCTTTTAATTATGTAGATCACTATATACTCGTACACATATGTACATATAAGATCAGAATTTTTTATTTTACCTTTTAATAAAATATATTTCCACTTGAATAGTTTGAAAATCAAAATTATAATAATTCAAAAAATGAAAATATTTTAAGTATAAAAAGAATGTAACTCAAAAATAACATATAAAAAGTAAAATCAAAAGGTGGATTCCCACAATTGTCATTACCAGTAGACAGTATTATGGATATTCTGCATTACTACGGTACAGCTAAGTGAACTTTAGAATTATTTCTAACGAAATCGCTATAGATTTCGGATCAATTGGGTACTAGCAGTATTGCAGGGTTTTGACTTTTCGAAACTATATTTACACAAACAAAATACATGGGATTTTTGTTTTTGTATTCCTTCTAGTACCGTGTGTGTATTTGCCTTGATACACGCATTTTTGGAATTTTATTTTTTTTTTTATATAATGGGTTGTCCCAAAAGAAACCGGCGATTTCTTCAAAGAAAGTAAATATATTTTTTTTGAATTTTATAATATAATTTATTATAATTTCAATTTGTCCAGTTGTTCATAGTAGATATCCGAATTAATCGTTTGATTCCTTGGAAGCAGCTCAAAATATACACACCCTTCCAATCCTAGCAAACAGACAGCATAATCTTCTTTTGGTTTATGGCGCTTCATTATGCTTGGACCATGATCGTTTTCGATTGAGTTTATTGTAAGCAATCCATTTTTCATCTCCAGTTATGATTTGCTTCAAAAACGGATCATATTCATTGCGTTTAAGATGCATAACACAAGAATTTCTTTCAATTCATGTGGTACCCAAATATCAAATTTTTTTTTACCAGTCCAAACGTCGCATTTGATTATGAACGGTTGATTTTGGTATACTTAACTTCTCTCCAATCTCACGCTCAGTTACATAACGATCCGATTCGATTAAAGCCTTCATATTGTCATCATCAACTTTACTTGGTCGACCTGAACAAGACTTATTTTTCAGTGAAAAATCTCTCGAACGGAATTTGAGAAACCAACTTCGGCACTGAGTTGTTTTTTAAGGTCTTATCACGATATAAATTATAAATGTCACTCCAATGAATTGCCTGACATCTTCTTCAGAAACACGAAAAGTGCGGTTAGGATTTTTCTGTATCTGATGAAAATTTGTCTCATCGGAAATTATTTGGATCAGTTTCTATGAAAACAGATGGAAAAATATGTATAAGACTGCTCACCTCTAGAATACCAGGGTCCAAGCAAGAGACCGCCATCTAAGTTTTTTTGTGGTATTAGATTTTATAGGTGGGACTGTGGGCAACAGGCTGCAGTGAGTGATTACGCCTTAAAATAATTTCTTTTAATCTTAGTAGAACATTGAATGGTATGTTGCTTACAGTCCACACTTTGACATATAAGGTTACGATTAAAATGGGTAGTAGAATACAACAATAACAATCATCAAAACAACAACAAATGCAGAAATTTAACTTGAACCATTTCATTTCATATATTGCTTTCGTATCTCTCTTCAATTTCCTTATCTTGTTTATTTACAAACTTACTCCAACTATTTACATATGAAACGGAGGATGAGAATAGGTTTGTAAGTAAAGGGTGGTTAAATTTTCAAGGGCCGATGTTGATTTTGAATAAAACACAAAATATTTAGGAAATTATTGTAATTTTATTTTATTATGATATATTGGTATTACTCAATTATGTATGTAACAAAATATCGGCCAAATGAGCGCCGCGACCTCGGCGGCACACCTCCATACGATGGTCCAAATTTTCGATGACGCTGAGGCATAATGGAGTTTCTATGCCGTTAATGTGCCGAATTATCTCATCCTTTAGCTCTTGAATTGTTGCTGGCTTATCGACGTACACCTTTTCTTTCAAATAACCCCAGAGAAAAAAGTCCAACGGTGTCAAATCACATGATCTTGGGGGCCAATTGACATCGCCATTACGTGAGATAACACGGCCATTGAATTTGTTGCGCAAAAGAGCCATTGTTTCGTTAGCTGTGTGGCAAGTGGCACCGTCCTGCTGAAACCACATATCGTCCACATCCATATCTTCCAATTGTGGCCATAAAAAATTCGTTATCATCTCACGATAGCGAACACCATTCACAGTAACTGCCTGACCGGCCTCATTTTGGAAAAAATACGGCCCGATGATGCCGCCAGCCCATAAACCGCACCAAACAGTCACTCTTTGTGGGTGCATTGGTTTTTCGACAATCACTCTTGGATTCTCATTCGCCCAAATGCGGCAATTCTGTTTATTGACGAATCCACTGAGGTGAAAATGTGCCTCATCACTGAAGATGATTTTCTTCGAAAATTTTCATAATAAGTCTGGATAACTTTAACACGTTGTTGGATTGTGTATCTCTCCATGGTTCAAATTGAATAAGTCTGAAATAGAGAAATGTCAAATTAAATTCGGAAAAAAACTTGGCGTTTAGGTGTGGCTCACATTCAACATCGGCCCTTACAATTTAACCACCCTTTACAAATTCATAATCTGTTTTAATTTTAATTTAAATATAACATAAAATACCGACATTATTTAGATTTATAATTATTTTGTTCGATAATTCTTGAGAATTATTATCCATGCCTTCTACAGAGTTGATTAAAAAAATATGACACCAAACATTGTTGACGGTAGATATTTAAACAAATGAATGGAAAATAAATTACTTTTAGTTTTAGTTTTCACCTTAAATTAGTGGACTTTGTCTGAAATTAAAAAACTATCACCACCAAAAAAGGGAACGAGCGAAAGGAAGATCTGGTCTCCTAGAAAGTCTCTGTCGCGGAAGCTGCGGAGAAAAAGTTCCCAACGACAATGATCTGACAAACGTTTTAAGGACAAAGATATGAAGTCATGGAATATGCAAACTTAATACCAAACCATGGCTCTACAACAACTAGCAGAAGCAGTAGGATGGTACAAATCAGAGATAGTGGTTGTTCAAGAAGGGCGGTATACTGGATGTGGTATTATCCACAAAAGAAAATATTATTTCCAAAAAAAAAAAACAAAAAAAGGTCATGCGAAGAAACAGCGATATTCTACGAGGACGTATTTGATAAGTGTCCAAAGCTCAAAGTGAATTGTATTATTGGAGATATGAATACTCAGATTAAGAGTCAGTTTTTAAGTTAAATTTTCTAATTGCGGTCGTATTTCTGACATGATATAAAGGCTCCTCATAAAAAAGACCATCAGCCATTCGGAAGCGGCTTAGTATAAATTGTAGGTCACGCCATTTGTTGGTAAAACAGACGTAAAAACCACAAATTGCAGGAGGAGCCCAGCCGAAAACCGCCTCAGCGATTACAAAGCGTGCCAAATAGCAATATATTTAGGAGTGAGTTTGCAGAAAACATAGCTTAGACGACATTTGTAAGCTGAACCACTTTGCCGCTTCAAAGGACCTTATAATACCTTGTGATCAGAAAGTTTCCGGAAATTCTAAATAAAACGAAATATTTAATACAAATTCTTTGTTCAATATTTTTTTCCATTGTAAAAATCGAAAAACACTACTGTGGTCGACTGATTTCAACAGCTGCTGCAAACAAACTGGTCGAATAATCGCGCTCATTTTTGGCAGAGTGACTAGGGACAGTGCTACCAACTGTACAAAAAAAAGTGCTGAATAATATTCAGCACGGATAGTTTTAATGGCAATTTCCGGAAACTTTCTGGTCAGATCATAGGTAGGACGAATGTAAAACGAAAAATCAAATAGACCATCTGCTAATCGCTCGACGGCATAAATCGTCACTTATGAACGTGAGAACCTTTCGATAAGCCAATATAGACTCCGACTACGAAAGTACGTGCCCGAACTCTGTGAAAGATAAGATAAATATGGACAAGTTAAAGGAACCAAGGGACACAAGAAAGCGCCCCATACCTAATTAAATGATAATTAGAAAGCCTTGGATGAGTACGGAAATCTGACGCAGATGTGAGATACATAGGAGAGGAAAATTCTAAAAAAAAAAACATCTCTTGATGTGGTGGGCAAGATGCAGCGAAAGAAACAAAAAAAAAAACATGGTTCGGTGATAAGTTTAAAAAATAATGATCATATAAAGGTAGGCTAAACCGTAAAACAAGAGCATCCACCGAATTCTACAGAGAACTAAGAAAAATTGATAAACGCACTCATATTGATAGAGAGAGAGGACATATCATAAACCCTTTCGAAACTCTACAAGCTAACTACAATTCAATTCTATAAAATCATCAAAAGCGGCCTATCGGACTTTAATTCCAAAACGAAGTACTGTATGGTCATTGCCGAAGCCGTCACTAGAAGTAACAGAGTTCAGGGGGCTAAAGAAGTCATTATATTTAATTGGCGCTGTTTGTTACCGCTGAAGCAATTTTCGGCCGAGCTCCTCCTCCAATTTGTGGTTTTGCGTCCTGCATTCTTCCAACTAATGGAGGGACCTACAGCTAATGCTAAACCGCCCCGAATGGCTGCCGGTTTTTCATTAGGAGCCTTTATTTCATGTCAGAAATGTACTTGGAGTGGCTTACATTCCCTGCCGAGAGGCGACCGCAATTCAAAAATTTAACTTAATTTTTTATTTTAAATTAAGTTTCTATAACTTTTGAATGTTGAACGTACCGGGATTGGAACCCTGGCCTTCCGAATGGCAGTACGCATTGCTAACCACTCGGCTACCGCGGCCGCCAAGACTTTGTATAAGCACCCTCATATTATTCGCGCCAATGAAATCTCCTGGCTAAATGCAGAAAAGCAGAAGCAGAGGGAGGTCAAAGCTTACATGGATTGTTGGTGTGGCGAGCTCTAGCAAGAGACAGAAAAAATTGTAGAATTAAATTGCAGCATGTGAAGATCCGCACCGGGTTGTGGAGTTGTTGATGATTTAAAATTAAATTAAAATTAAAATTTCTTTATAATTTATACTGACATTTTATTTACAAAAAAACATTTTTAAAGCACCAGCAACACTGGAATTATATGGAATGCTTGTGGAAGTTTACGTTGAATGCGCGGAAACGACCAAAAGGCAGAACAATGCTCGGTCCTACGTGGCTGTAACGTCAAAAAATTGGCAAGAAACTCTGAAGTGGGCAGTGTTACCCCTTCCACCGGATCATACAGAACTTGCTCAATGATTAGATCGAGGACAGAAGGGACTTATATTTTGGGGATAGTATTCGAAATGGGGAAAAGTGGTCGCTTCGGACGGACAATACTTTAAATGATGCATTTTTTTACTTTTCTTTTTAATAAAAAACACTCTTTTTCACACAAAAAGGCGGACTGAATTAATTTTTCCCCCTTATATTAAGGGAAGACCCTTAAATCTATTATTTCTTTTTAACTAACACCCGCCATTGTCCTTTTCAACTTGTACAAATCTTGTACTTTTGGAATCAGCTTGGTTCTGCCAAACCGGAATCTTACTGCAGGGTACCTATCAGTAAAGACCTTGCTTGTCTCTTTTACACTTAAGGCAAATTATGGAGTTTGTCTGGGTGTGATTATAATTTTGCAATGGAATATATTATTTTTGTATGAAATTGAAGGCTTTAATTACCATAAATAGAATGATCCCATTTAGGCCAAATTTCGATAAATTCTTGCCATTTTAAAGGTAATTTCATTGTGCATCTCCCACAGAAGCCTTCGTTCTTATTGTCTAAAAATTAAGACACAAGCCATGGACAGGAACAGATGGTAATCACTTGGTGCCAGGTCCGGACTGAAAGTTGGATGCATAAGAACCTCCCAACCAAGCTTCCGGAGCTCCTAGCGAGTCACTATCGATGTTTGTGGCCTGGCGTTGTCCTAATGGTACACAATTCCTCTCCTATTGGCCGTTTCTGGGCAATTGCTTCCTTCAGATGGTCCGTTGTCGTAAGTAATTCACGCCAGTCACCAACTGGTTCAGGAATTGGTCGATTTTGTTGCGATTTAGCAGCGGTTCGCAAATGGAAATTCTGTCCATGAGGTTTCTTTGCGTTAATTAGTGTGATACCCACACATCGAGCTTCTCTTCGTATCCAGCCTTATTCAAATGGTTCCAAATGGTTTTTTTGTGCAATCTTTAGCTCTTGGACAACCGAAGCAGAGCTTATCCAAGAAAACTGGAAAATATAGCGTATTTTTTTTCTCTTTGCTAGTTTTCATCTTTGACGCGACGCTCAAACAAAACTGAATCAACCATTCACAAAACTTTCAGAAAAGTTTTTTTAGTACGAAATGCCATCTTTCTAATGCCATCTGGCGGA
Organism: Ceratitis rosa; assembly: GCA_037013455.1. Lineage (NCBI taxonomy): Eukaryota > Metazoa > Arthropoda > Insecta > Diptera > Tephritidae > Ceratitis > Ceratitis rosa. The sequence continues at coordinate 10,078,715 of JAWMAG010000020.1, read as the reverse complement.
ACCCGATCGGACTTATGCAACGCGAGATACGGATAAATAATGCCATCTTCCAAAAATTATGGATTTCTTTTGTTTACATTTTAGAATTTTTTTACTGACGTCGGTTTATTCTTTCTTGTGAAAATGGTTAACCTCAAAATGAATCACAGTTTCTCATGTTGTACATCGTTTATTTCAACATCTAACCACAGTAGTGACGGAGGAATAGTTTCTAGCCACATTCAACTCAGAAAGGGTATTCCCCAAAACATTTCAATGGTACAACAACAATAATTGCAACGTTTTGTGAAATAAGTTACAACAAGTTGCAGGCATTGGCGCGCTGAAGACTACTACGAGTATAATTGCGTGCTATGGCTTACAGCATTATGCCGGGAAAATTTACAAACTTGCATTGAACAAGTTAATGACGTCAGCATAAATAAGGCCCACATTTCATTTATATTCCTTATATTTTTGCAACAACACAACATGTATGGTACTTTTTTGAGTTCATTCGCCAGTAATTTACTTTCATGCAAACTAGTTTAATTGTGATGACATAATTGGGATTCCTATTTTACGCTTGTTCTTTTGGTAATATCCCAGAGATGCCTGGTGGTTTTGTATATTATATTTTTGTTGTATAAAAGTAGCACAAAAAATTTATTATTTTTAATATGAAATAAAACAAAATAACAATTTTTATTCCCAACTGTACACATTTTGTCTAAAAGCTGTTTGCAATGTAGTTGAACGCCGTTGGATATACATATGTATGTGCATATGAACGTATCCTGAACTTGAATTAGCCAACCGCAAGATGGACTGTACGACGCTTCGATTGAATAATCTTTGAATATGAAATTTTATTTCAATTTCAGGTTTTATTTCTTGTAAATATCCTTGCCAAAGGATAACTAAGCTTTTATGAATGTTTATGTTCTATGCATAAAGAGGGAAGCAAGTCGCATTTGCAGGGAAAAAAAGAAAGAGGCCGGAATGCGTGAGTATGAACAGCTTAATAAGCTGGCGGACAAGGATTACACTCGAAAATTCTATGAAAAGATGCGGCGACAAACATAAGGTTTCAAGAACGGAGCATACTCAGGTAGGTGAAAATACAACACCCGGAGGTGGTAAACCGCAAACCCCGATCTATGATGATGGAAAAGACCTTCCATTACTCAACTATGACGAGGTTCGGATCGCGTCTGATGATGGCCTACCGGCAGGGCTATTCAAGCATGGCGGTGCAGAGCTTGCAAGGTGCATGCATCAGCTTCCTTGTAGAATATAGTGGGATGAAAACACCACAGTCTGCTAAAATTAACATGGGACTAGCCTCCTAAATATCGCATAAAAGGTTTTATCGAGCGTTAAAGTCAATCGTCAACAAGCTGATTGGGTTCTATCAATGTGGCTTTAGACGTGTACATCCCCCATTGACCAGACATTTGTCATACGTTAAATCCTGGGGAATACCCGTGAAAGACGAATCGATACACATCACCTTTTCATCCCAAACCAAAAGCGCAGTCTTAAGAAGAAGAACTAAACGAGGTTTCAAACAGGGTCATGCTGGAGAAAATAATTCGATATGCTATTAATTCTGCCTTGGCTAAACTTGACAAAGGAGCAAAGCGATTGGGTCTAGTAGTGAACGAGGACAAGACGAATATCATTAAGGAAACAGTCGGTGCATAAGTGGTGCCCATTTCAATGAAGAAGATATGACCGATATATATAGGAATTTTGTACTTTATGCCGCGGCCGCGGTAGCCGAGTGGTTAGCATTGTGTAAGGCTCGGGTTTAAATCCCGGTGCCACCAATATCCAAAAGTTATGGAAAATTAATTTAAATAAAAAATTGAGTTAAATTTTCTATTTGCGGAAGTAGTAAATAGCTTTAGTGAACTCTTCGTTAGAAAGCTGCAGTGAAGTGGTAATGAATGAATTTTCAAACACAAGCCCTGGACAAAATGTTATCGATGCTGGAGGTTGCAGAATACAGTAAATGTAATTTACTACTTAATTGGAAAGCCATCACCATTCGCTACTGGGATAATTATTTATAAGCATATCGTAAGTGCATACGAGTTTGTATGTATGTGTGTAAAAAGTATAAACAATAATTTGTCATCATCTTCTTAAATTTCTTTCATTCAAGTGGCGAATAAAAGTCGACTGAAAAAGAATTTATCACGAAATCTTGTAAGCTAAAAACCCAAATTGAATAAGTAAGAAACCAAAATTTTTGTTTAACGCAATTATAAACAAATTTTGTATACATATATTTGTATGTAATTGATGTATTATTTATTCTAATTGATTAACTTTTATCTAATGCAGAGTCTTAAAGTGCCAACCCAGACAAAGTGGAGCTTGGTCTATTTGCGTGGTAACATACATAAATTACCTACAATTGGTTCAGAAGTATTGACAAATGCCTCCTGCTTAATTAAGTTTTGAAGCCAAGACAAAATGTTTCTGAGTGTAATTATGTGTAGGAGATGAGCTGGAAGATGTAGCTCAGTTATACCAGCACACAAAGGAGTTACTAGCGAGACACGAGGGTTGGCTTTTATATTTCATGATTAGAGCACAAAAACAGGTGTTGAAAAATGTTGACCTTTCAGTTTCTTTTTTAAGTAAAGGAATAAAAAAAAATCGTTTGGGACCAAGTAAGGACTAATGCTGTGCTCAAAATACTGTGATTTTCCTGATTTCTTGAAATATACTATTTAATTGACAAGCAAATTGTTGTGTACCACTCAGAATTTAGTGTAATGCGTTGTTCTAGTGGTACGTTTGCGACATGTGCAATTTTTCCTAAAAAACAGGTAACCATTTGCTTGGAAATGCTTCGTGCACAAGCCGGTTTTGTTGGATTTGGCTCATCTTTAAACACCCATACAGTTGACTTTTGTGTTCTTATACGCGTAAATTTACGATACGTTTACTGTACCGGTATAATAGACATATTTTTTATTTTAAATATTTTCCTCGACCAATCGACGCGAGCCTTTTTTGAGCTATTGACAAATTGTGTGGGATCCAACGTGAACAAATTTTTTACAGTCAAATATTCATGCAATATTGAATGTAGGTATGTAGGTCCTACTAATGCCTATAGTTGACACAATCTCACGACGATCACATGACGAGCTTGCAATATCAGTTTGTGCACAGCATTAATAGTTTCCGGAGAAAAAACTGATTTTGGACGATTTGGATTTATCTGATTTTAGATGTTGGTCGGAAGGGAATACGAACCCTGGCCCTCCGAACTGTTGTACAGAATGTGGATCCCTCGTCTACTGCGCCTCCAAATAATATATTAATATTATATATGTATATATTTGTCGAATCACAAATATGAAAAGTCCACACCGTTCTCGACATGGGTCCATTTTTTGTATACTGGTTTCAAACCAAACGAAATTGTCTATATCTTTGAAGTTATGCTTGTCCACGGTGACGTGGAGGTCTCCGTCGGTAACTGACGGCGCATCCTCTAGGTGCATTTATGAATAAATTTTATATTATATTACGTATGTATGTGCATATGTGATTTTGTATGCCAAAGGTAAATCCCCTAAGTAACTTTTATTTGTTTGAAGGTATCTCACCAACTTTTTACGCTTTCATTCATACAATAAATAACAATCAGGTAAAAAGTTATATGCGAACTTTTATATAATGTATATATGTATGTATATACATCTACATATGTACATATAAAAAATATTTTCTTACGAGTGATCATCTTGAAATGCAATGAGAGAATGCACAAACAACTCCCATATTCGAGCGTAATTCGGTTTCGTGACAGTGTTGAAAATCTTAGAAATAAGCTCAGCTTACACTACCAATCTAACTCATGAAAGGAATCTTATACCACTGATCATACAAGTGAATAATAAGGGAAAAGAGATTAGAAAAATATGAATTATAATCGAGCGACATAAAGATTATTTTTTGAGTGGTGTAAGACCAAATATTGTATTAAGATACAAATGTCGTTAGTGTTGTACGCTGAAGCGATTTTCGGCCAAAGTAGGACCGGCACTAGAACCCAGGTCTTACGAATGGCAGTACACAATGCTAATCACTCGGCTATTGCGGCCGTGTCGTGCCAATACTGAATGCATATTGCACTTATTATCAATGTGTAGGAGTTTAACTTGCTGCAGTAGTCGTGTTTGATGGCTATTTCTACGTATATAGTACCGATCAACTAAATAAGAAATTATTTCTGCACCGCTTTCCAACACTAGTACAATACTTGTAAAAAATACTGCAATCGCTATCGGCGACCGACAATTTTAAAAATTGAGCATAAACAATGCTTCTGGTTCAATATATATGATAAAGCTTGAGCACAACGATCTCTCAACACGCAAAGCCGGTTCAAACAATACTTAATGCAGCGGATACCATAGCAAAAGCCGCTGTAGCTGGTTAGTTTAAATTAGCATTGCCACTAAGCTTAGTTTTCATTGTAACGCCAAGTAGTCGCGACGTGCCATCGCATGCTACATGCCAGCGAGAAACTCAACTTAAAATATTGCATTGAAACGTTAAATTGCTGAAAAGTCTTGGGCTAATGATTAATGAAATAAAATAACAAAAGCAGTAGGCAAATATGAAATATTAACAAGTATTTTAATAGAATATATACATATGTGTCTGTAAATGCATGTATAAGCGTGTGTACGAGTAAATTTAACAAAAAATTACGGTGATAAAATTCCCCTTCAGTGCGTATTCACGTTACATTAACAAGAATTGTACTTCCTTATGCATATACTCGTACATATAGTATATGCACTAATCTCCTGATAAATTGCATGCATTTCCAAGAAACTGTATAAGTGAAACAATAAAAGAGATAAAATAAACAAATTTAATAAACAGAAATGCAGTTCAACAAAATTGTTTGCCTGTTATTAATCAGCACATCGTTGCAGGCAGTGCTCGGACGTAAGTTGTCGAAACAGTAAAATAAATAAATAAATATTTCTTAGTAAATTATAATTAATCGCATTCAATTATATAAAAGTAATAATTACAATGATTTAGAAGTATATACGTGAAAAACTCGTAAGTAAATATTGCATCTAACGAATTTCTCTTTTACTTTCACGCTCAATTCAACACACGCAAATCGACACTCGAAAAAACCTGTCGCTATTAATATATTCGTAAACAATCATCAAACCACACACAAAAAATTATAAAATCAAATAAATAACAACAGAATTTTATTATTCCTGTTTGACGCCTTATAATACACTAGGCCGTTGTCTGCCTTCCAAGAAATGTGGATACCTCCAAAAGCTATACACTCAGTACGGGCTGTCAGTGCCTGAAAATTATTTACAGGATATAAGAAAGTCAGTCTGTAAGGGCAGCACACCAGAGGTAAGTGAATTAAGATTAAGATTTTCTAACATAATTTATTTAAAATTATATGGTACTTAATACTCGGGTAAAAATGTTTCAAAAGCTATCAAAGCTTTTCTAAGCAAAAAAAAAAACAATCCTTATAGCACTACATCCTTTTATGCTTGAAACGAATTTAAGATTTAAAACGTCGAAAATTAAAAAAAAACAAGTTTTCCTTTATTAAAAAAAAAACTATTTAACTGACTTTTTAATGACTTTAAATTCCCTTAGGTGCATTTTATAAAATAGTGAAATAGTGCTGAAATTAGACTGAAGTTTTTAAGCCTCTTTCTTCGCGAAATTACCTTAAATAGGTTTACTGTATTATATACGTGTAAATCATTTATTCAAAATAACTTTTTTTCTGCACCATTAAAGCATAACGATGTAAATACTGCTGAAAAAAAGGCTAAGTACGTGTGTCAACGATTTTGAAGCTGATTTTTTCCAGCAAGTATACCCCAAAAGGATCTTGAAAATTTGAGTCCGACATGATAAAATTGGGGCGCTGGAAATTTTTTTCGTATTCTTGCTTTTGCATCTACTATGTACATACATATAAATATATCTTACAGACTTCAACTGGTATTTTTCTCAAGAAAAAATTAAAGAAATTGTTGTTGTTGTTGTAGCGGTTGCACTACCCCGTTAAGGGACAGGCTAGTAGTATAAGTCACCGAAGTCATCTAACAGGAGGTTCAGAAAATTAGCTGTTTCGACGGGTTTGGAACATAAGGTAGAGGGCGGCTAGATGTGTCGGCATGTAAAGAGGTGGTTAGTGAGGGAACTTGTTACACGCCGGACATACGATGGGTATGTTGGGGTCGAGTCTGCCTAATATCTAGACCTGCTACAATATCTAGACCTAAGTTGCGCCAGTATTACGTGGGTCTCTGGAGGCAGCTCGAGCTCTTCGTCTACTATGGGTGGTGATTTAACCACGAGGCGCACAGGAAGGGAGTCTTTGAATGGCGTTTAGTGCCTGTATGTGCACAGTCTTTTTTAGAGGTTGTTTCACATGTTGCTGGATTGTGTCCTTAAAATTTAGTACTCCCTTTCTGATGTGCCTGGGTGGAGGTTCAGCACCTATTATTAGTGCTCCCCAAGCTTATCTGATAGTTTCCAACTAAAAAAATCAATTTGCGTTGAGTTTAACCTATTTTTGAAACACTATAATATGTGCCGTTTGTGAAGTTCAGGGCCGAGCAGCAGCTAATGGCTTTGGTATGGTATACTTTAATGAAATATATCGAACTTTTGTCTGATTGCTTTCCTTTCGTGGAGTTTTGATCAAATTCTAAAAAAATCGCTATTTTCACACAGCAAGAATTTTTTTTCTCTAAACTTCGATTTGCTTTAAAATTTCAGTGAAGTTGCTTTGTTATATCATTAAAAAGTTCTGAAAATTTCCAGTGCGTTTACGTTATGCATTTTGTAATGTTGACGAAACCGCTTTTAACCTTCATGAAATTATTTCTATTTTATGTTTCAATACTATGGAAATGCACAAACAAAAGAAGAAATTAAATTACAATTTTTATTTTATAAAAACTTATTTTGAAATAATAAAATGCAGAACTTATTCGATTACAATATATGTAATGCTCTTATATATATAAACAATTAATAAGACAAGAAATCGATTTATTTATATTTTTAAATAACAAGATCAAAAACTTCGACGTATGGGAGTTTTTTTTTGTATGTAGAGCTACACGTATATTCCTAGAGATGCAAAAATCAATATTAATAATTAAAATTAATTCGAATTAAATTTTTATTTATCGCACAAAAATTATGATTAAATCTGAGCTTTAAAAATTTCTTATCAAAAATAGTTTTTATATTTAAGTTTTTTTATGACAAGTAACGATTTGAAAATTTTCTAATTGCGGTCGCCCCTCGGCAGGGAATGTCCACCCCTCCGAGTGTATTTCGAACATGAAATTAAGGCTCCTCGCAAAAAAACCATCAGCCGTTCGGAGGCGGCTTAGTATAAACTGTAGGTCCCTCCATTTGTTGGAAAAACATCAAGACGCAAAACCACAAATTGGAGGAGGAGCTCGGTCGAAAATCGCTTCAGCGGTTACAAAGCACCAATTATATATGTATATATATATATATAAAACGATTTTGAATTTTAAAATTTTCTTCACAAATAATATTTATCCTCTGAATTTTATTTTTCGGGTTTCGGCGTAATTTACAGCTAATACAAATATTCAGTGAATGCCAAATACTATTTTTAAGTGGTTTCGAAGACTCAATAATAGCAACGAGGAGATAATTAATACGGTTATTGCTGAACTTGATAAACTTAAAAAGCAAGATTTTAGAGACAGTTTTCAGAAGTGGATCTATAGGCTTTAGAAATGCCCTGAAATCAATGGCGATTATGTAGAGAAGATAAAAAAGGACAAAGATTATAAATAAATACACAAACATTTTTTTAATTTTTTTTTTTTTGGTCATGTTACCGAACTTTTGTTAATCCCCTCGTATATGCTTTTTGGCCAGGTTTTTGACCGAAATACTCTTACATACTCCTAGATGTATGAGCGATATATGGTATGCATCTGTGTACCAAGTTTGGTTGCAATGTCTCAAAAACTGTGGGACTAGTTTACGTACAAGCAGATGGAATTCCAATATTAATTATTATTATTTTAGAATGGAAAAATTTTGCTCAGAAAACAATTTGTATTTTCGATCAAAAAAATAAAATTCAGAAAATTATTCTTATTTTGAAGAAAATTTTAAAACTCAGTTTTAATGATTACTTTTGAGCGAAAATATAAAAGTTGAAAAATAAATAGTTTATCTGATCTGAAAAAAATATTAAATAATTTTACTTATTTACTTATTTTTTTACTTATTTTATTTTGGGTCAATGTGTACCTATTTTTTATTTATTAACTAAGCTTTGTGGCCGTTTAAATAAAAGCAAAAACCTTTGTTTTTCTTTTCCACTTCTAACGCGTTTTGATCCTTTTTATATCATCTTCAGAGAGTCTAAACACAAAAATAATCACATAAATATTAAATCAATTATGTTTGTGGTCATCACATTTTGACCGACCACTTTTACACCTTTATTTTGAGTGATAAGTTAAATCTGAAAAATGAATAAGTATTAACGATCGACAATTTTTAAATCACTAAATAATGATTTAAAAGCGATTTCATATAAAACTCTTTAGGAGTAGCAGCTCTGATTGACACATTAAATACAAATTACTTAATAAAATTATTTCTATTAAATTGAATACGAGTTCGACTGCCCACTGGAACTTTTCCGAGCTATTTAAAAGTATAAAAAAAATAATTTTCCTAAAATTCTAAACGAATATATATTTATGTTTATAATATGTATATGTATGTATATTATATATTATATATGTATGGTTTGCGCTTGGAGAGAAGGAATGACTAACCGCTATTGATTACACGACTCTTCAAAAAAATGTTTGTTATTTGTTCTAAAGTGTATTTTATGATTTTCCGGTTAATTACGCACAAAACGAAAAGAAAATTGCTTATTTTGGTATACAGTTTCTTTTGTGATAGTTGTTGTGCAGTAATAATAATTATAGTTATATTAACAATACTCAGTTTCCTTTAAATACAAGAGCAAATTTTTTCATGGCATACGAGAACATATATACATATATATATATATTTTTCCTATCTAATTAGCACAGAAAACATTGAAATTGAATGCATTAAAGTCGTAGTAAAATTTTGTGTTGACTCGTGTTATTGGAATATACATATTTGTAAAACTCCTATCAACCTATATTAAAACTATGAACCTATTTTTATCTATCATAGTTATTGCTTATACGAATTTTATAATGTGCAACGTTTTTTGTTTCTGGTTTTATGTCATGTGATTTTAAGATTTGGTTTGTTGTCCAAATTAATTTGTCAAAAACTATAAAAGTGACTTTTATTTTGGGAAGTACTCAAGCATGCATTTGTTTCTTCAAGTGACCGTGTCTTCAGTCACTTTGAGATCATCAAAATCAACATAAATTGTAAATTTTTTATATTCTTGTATAAAAGCTATTAAAATTTCGTAATTATTTATTAACTGTATAATATTATTTGGGGAAAGAACCTGCAATACCTTTTTATATATCATTTTTGCTCGATTTTATCTCCTATTTTAATATTTTATTTTCTTTTGTGCGATGTGTAAGCTTTATTTTTGCACACCTTAAATCTCTATGTCACCGGTCGTTAATAAATTCTATGAACACATAACACGTTCTCTACTCTATAAACTAAAAATTTATGCTAAGCCCAAATACTCGTAATATCAAGAAATATTAAGAAGAAATTTTCCATGAAGATAAATTTGCGAATTTTGTGCTTCAACAAATGAAATCATATACATACGAGTACATATGTACGTGTATGTATTGCGGTGAAGTTTTAAGAAACACAGAGAATGCTAAATTATAAACAAGCTTTCTTAATAATCATTTTATATAAAATTTCCGTTTCGCTAAAAGATATGTACATACAGCTGCATACTGACATCACAATTACAGTATGTACGAATGTGTAAAACTAAGATTAAATAATAATAATTCAGTAATTTTTATTGTAATTACATAAACTAATTAATAATATTTGCATTTAAGGTCAATGAGCTCTAATAGATGTAGACCTAAAGCTCCGTTTTATTATAAGGGGTTTCCCAATAACAGGTGTTATTTTTATATTCAGAGAAAGATGGCATTTTTTGAGATAAATGATCGGATGTTTTTATGTAAAAAGGAAGATATGCCATTAATAATAGAAAACAATATCAGCCACGGCTACGTTTCATATGGTTCTTTTTATGAAATTTTCCATTACCAAATCGCGGCGGCCGAGTGGTTAGCATTGCTTACTGGCATTTGGAAGGCTCGGGTTCGAGTCCCGGCGCCACCAACATCCAAAAGTTAATGAAAATTAATTTAAATAAAAAATTGAGTTAAATTTTCTAATTGCGGTCGCCCCTCGGTAGAGAATGTCCACCCCTCCAGTTATATATATATATATATATATAAGATCGTATACTATAGTTTGCCCGCGTCTTCATCTGCATGGAATTATAAGATGGTTCCAATAAAATTTGTTAAACTATTATAAAGCCGATCCATCGAATCGATCCTAGGCCCACTTCCCGGAAAAGTATAGAAAAATATCCGCAATGGTATTTTAGGCCAGAACCAAACCTCTGTACCAAATTTCATGTGAATCAAACGACTTAAAAATAAATACTATTTTTCGGAATGGCTTAGTCTAGGTCCACTTGCCATAAAATCCTTTCTTTTCGGGTGCATACGTCATACGCAGAAAACACTCTCAAATTTTAAGGTCTTTACAACCAGTGGTTTATGCGCCAGTCAAGCATGTAACAGATTATTGGCACTTTATAACCGCAAAAGCAGTTTGCGGCCGAGCTCTTCGTGCCACCTTCATACGCCTTTTTCTATAATTTTAGATGTTTGCCTGACCTGGAATTAAACTTGTGGTCTTCCATATGGTAGTAGACAGTGCTAGCCATTCGACTTATGCAGCCGGAGAACAATTAGTCTTGTGTTATCTACGACACATATAAATTACAAGAAATATATGTATAATATGTAAGGGCCTTTGAAAAATTTTATACATACATACGTTTGGTATGGTTTGTATAAGGCCGTTACCAAACCTCGAAGTATTAAACCGGAAAAGTAAATTTTTGATTTCCAAACAGGCTTATCATATCCTGGCGCGTAGAATAATCTGTACCTTTGAGACATTAAATGGGTGTAATAAGAGACGGATGACGATGATCTTTACAAGATATACATCTATATGGCGGCGAAAGCACTCCAGTAAGGCTAAGTAAGGCTAATTTGAAAAGAGCAATTAAGTTCGTTTTTGATAAACTCCAATTTGAATGACGCTGTAGTATAATTTTATTTCAATTTTCATGACTTATTCTTTTTCAAATAATTACTAAAATAGAAGCCTATATTAGTTCCGTTCGGTGAGTTGATGGGCGGTAAGAATTGTTACTGAATTTTGGCGAGGCAAAAAGCCAGTAAAATTTTCATCGAAAGAACGCAATTTTTACATTGTATTACTGGATAATTCTTACTGACATTTCTCATCGAACAGAGTATGTACGAGTTTATCACAATCTAGCTGTACCCTGCAACGTTTCGTTGTGGCGAATATTCATTGAATGTATGAAAAATAAAGCATTGGATTTGTCTTTATCATAATTTTATTTACTCGATAGATGGTTACCCACGCCTAAAACATGCTACATGCAATTGTCCATATGCGGAGCAATCCATACCTAAATGTAGGAAACGATCCATGCATACTTATAACTAAAGAAAGAGTTACCTAGATCCCGTAAAAAAATCAAGCAAAAAAGAAAACTATTAACGATTTTTTTTCGCAAAAAGCCAATTATGTACCGCATTTCAAGTAAATTGAACCATAAATACAATTTTTTGGAAAAGCTCAGTCCCTGGACCACTTCCCTGAGAGAAAAGTAGTCTTCCAGTTAGTTCCAGCAAAAAACCACCTACGCACCGAATTACAAGTGAATCAAAGCATAAATGAGATTTTTTCGAATATGTTAGTCCCTGGTCCATTACCATATTTTTTTCTCGTACAAACCTTTCAAGGAACAATAAAAACAATTTGACAAAATTTCAAGCTAATCGGTCAGTAACTTTTGGAGATCATGGGGTCTTTAAAAACGGACAAGCAATATTTATGGCAGTTGTTACTTTATTTATTTGAATTTTGATTTATTCTATCGAAAACGTTTCCATTTCAAAGTCAGTATTTATAACTCCTTTTCATTCAGATCCACATATGCTGCGATGACACCCTCTTACCACCTACATCGACGGTCAAACCTATGGATCCAGAGGGTTTAAATATATTGCAACAACAGAAATGTGGCGTTGCTGACGGCCAACGTGTGTCGCATGGAAAAGATGTTGATCTAAATGAATTCCCATGGATGGCACTATTGATCTATGATACTCCTCAGGATCGTTTTAAATGTGGTGGATCGTTAATAACAGACAATTTTGTATTGACTGCAGCACATTGCATGGTGGGCGTGGCGGAAAAAGTGTAAGTTAATGCGATTTTAAATTTCACACTATATAACTATAAATCATTTATTTCAATCAAAAATTTAGAATAGCCGTTCGACTGGGTGAACATGACTTATCTGAGCCCGAAGATTGCGTAAATCTGAACTCCCGCCGTATCTGTTCACCTCCGGTGGAAGATATAGACGTTGAAAAGACTATACCTCATCCAGATTTCAACAATGCGCGCAAAACAAATGATGTTGCTTTGGTTAAACTTTATCGCTCAGTGAAATTCCAAAGTAAGTTAGTTCCTTTAGATGTCAATGTAACCTTTGAAATAATAAATTAAATTACGAAAATTTTCTCCAATAGAGCACATCAAGCCGATTTGTTTGCCCATCATACCAGAAGCGGCAGAAATACCCACAGATCGTCGCTTCTTTATAGCAGGTTGGGGTGGTACTGAGAATGGAAGAACTTCGAATATATTACAAAAAGCATTGGTACCACATAAGACACGCGAACAATGTCAGGCAATCTTCCGACGAACGCAAATTAATGAAAATCATCTCTGCGCGGGTGGTGATGGCTTAATTGATACCTGTAAAGGTGACTCTGGTGGTCCGCTCTTCTATTTAGCTCCTTATAGTGGTCCACAGAAATCTCAACGTTATGTCCAATATGGCGTCGTGTCTTTCGGTGGCACGGAGTGTGGAAGTGATAAAAATTCTCCTGGAATTTATGCGAATGTAATAAACTTTATGCCATGGATAACCAGAAATATTGCTCATAATTAACTGTAACTCAATTCGAAGGAGTAATTAATCTGTGCAATATTGCTTGAAATTATTAATTATTAGAAAAAGATTTACGTGTCATTATTATATATCTTATAAAATGAATATTTATTATACATACCTATAATAATTTTACATATTTAAAATGAGCTCAACTCATATTATTTTAACTAAAGATAACCTTAAATAGCTTGACTCAACTCAAAGGCGTATAAAACAATAAATAAGACTTAATTTTTTTGATAATATATACAAATAATAATATTGTTTTCGTTAAACTCGAATACTGTTTAGTTCGTAGATACTAAAAGGACTATTATGTTTCCTAAAAATTAGCTAATCCTCCTAGAACCATGCTTTGATTGTTCATAAAAACATCGACAGTTTTTAGGCTCAAAAATATTTACTTGGAAGAGTTTTTTTTACACGCTTTATATTAGCTTCACTTGTATGTCAGTATGTCTGTCAGTATGTCTGTCTGTCAGTTTGTAACTTTTTAGCGGTGACGCGATCCCAATATGAAATATTTGAAATGCGAATCGTTGCATACATCGTAGCGTTGACAGAATTAATCAGAGAACGTATAATAATCCATACTAATAATTATTATACGTTCTCTAATTAATTCAGAGAAAAAAAAATCAAAATAGAGTTAATTAGAAAAATATATAAAATAAATATAGTTTAAAAAAAAACTAAAAAAACACGCTTTTAAAGAATATTAAACTAAAAAGTTGAAAATAATTTTGGAAATAAACTTAAGACAATAGTATATAATAAATATAGTTTAAAAAAACTAAAAAAACCCGCTTTTAAAGAATATTAAACTAAAAAGTTAAAAAAAGAAAAGCGTGGGGCGCTCGATATATGGAAATTATGGTACAAAGCGCCCCACGCTTTTCTCTTAATTATACAAGTATTTTTTATATACTATTTTCTTAAGTTTATTTCCAAAATTATTTTCAACTTTTTAGTTTAATATTCTTTAAAAGCGTGTTTTTTTTAGTTTTTTTAAACTATATTTATTATTTCTTTGGATATACACTATAAACAATAATCGAATTCAGTAACTTTTATAGATACGATTTTTCAAATCGCGAAGTTGTGAAATCTGGCGCTTGCACTAAATATTTTGTGATTCGCTAACTCATTTTTAACGATAATCGACAACTGGCATTTCCTAGTTATTAAAATGGAGAAACCATGGCATCACAGCTTAACAGAATATATTCAAGATATTTTTTTTTTATTATTACTTTGTAATGGATTTCAAAGTTTACCAATCAAAAATCAAAAATATAATAATGGTTTCCACCTTCAAAACTATGCTGCTCCAGGAGCTCCAATTTGTGGTTTTGCGTCTTGATGGTTTTCGCCTCCGAACGGTTGATGGTTTTTTATGAGGAGCCTTTATTTCATGTCATAAATATACTCGGAGGGGTGGACATTCCCTGCCGAGGCAATTAGAAAATTTAACTTAATTTTTTGTTTAAATTAATGTTCCATAACTTTTGGATGTTGGTGGCACCTGTATTTGAACCCGAGCTTTCCGAATGTCAGTATGCAATGCTAACCACTCGGCTACTCCGGCCGCCAATTGGGGTCTAGCCAGGATATTAATGACTTATGTTCGAAAGAGAACTGCTCACTTGAGGACCTTTCCAACTTCTTCCCTGCAAGAGAATTACAGCTACAATCTGCGAAATAAGCGGCTACCCTCTTAATCAGCTGGACGAAGGAGTACCGGATCGAACTGGATTCCAAAGTCGATGGCGTAAAAATTCAAACTATTAACAACCCGAAGTTAATGAACTCTGCACTCTTTTACTTCGCATATGACTACGATTGCCACAAAACTACAGAGCCCCAACAAAATCCTCAAAGCGTTACCTGGCGACAACTGGAAAAAAGACAAAGAAAAGTTGCTGGCAATAGACAAGACAATTGGACAGCCGGTCGAAAACTATGATGCTCATGACCCAACATGTGTCCTGCGTACAATGAGTCCCCGCACGACTCTAACCACCTCTTAGCATGCCCCTAAAAACCAACTTACCTTACCTTATTTTGACTCTGGTCCGAACCCGTCGAAACAGCTCGCTTCCCGGATCTCACTTTAAATGACCTCGATGACTTGGACAAATCTTGCTTGCTCCCAAGTGGGTCTAGCGAACCGCTACAACAACAACAACGTAGAGCTCTCCAATTTCGACTAGCTGGATACATCACTGAGTTTTGAAGAATATTTGCTTTAGTAGAGTTAATAATAAATTCCGAATCAAAGATGCCAAAGCATACTTCAATATGAGTAAAACTTAGTATTTGTTAATATTTGTTTGTTGTACAAACTTCGTAACATTGAATTTTGCTGAAATGTTTATTAATCGATTTTATATTTAATTTTTTTCGTTTTTTACTTTACCAATGGGCGAAAGCCACTAATGTAGTTTTATTTGAATACTTAAATAAATGTCCGAAAAGCATTGATAGATTAACTAACTTTTTCTAGCACAATATGGGTTAATAAATCAGTTCAGTTAGATGATTATCAATCAATTTCCCATAACGACGAACAATAGGAAAGCCAAACAAAGAACTTATTTTTGAGCCATGAATAGAGCAATATTTATATACAATAGGTATACACACATACCTACCATCATACAAACATACATATCTAAATAACATTTTACATAAATATGAATATGCAGGAATTATATTTCTAATATATTGTAAAGAGAACGGTGAACGCGTCAAGTCCTGCTACTCATTACTCTGAAGGACAATGTCAAACTGGTTGCGCTTGATTTTAAAATGGTATTCATATAATAAATTCGATTTTATTTGTGTGTTCGGATGAGGTTTAATACTTTTTAATTATTTACAGTTCATTCATTGCGCTTTGGTCCTATTTTACACTAACTTTCCTCGTGAAATTTTCCGTGGGACTTATTAATAATTTCTTTGCTTCCTCCGTATCGTTTAACATGGACACATTATTGTAATCACGGAATTTTCGTATAACGCATTTTCACCCTAACTAAAATATATACATATATATTTATTTTTAAAGCATAAATTGGAACACATCATTTCCGGCCGTAACCGTTTGTGAGATCTATAATGGTGAAAAAATGTGGGATATGAGCGAACAATATTTTGGAACAAATCATGATTTGAAAGTTGATGATTTTGTCGGTGAGGTGGTATTCTTTCGTGGCACCTGCACTACCTGCGATAGATGTGATCAAATGAAGTGTCCTCAGAATTTTACAGAACTGTTGAATCGGGTGCGCATTGAAGAGCCCATTTTGTTGCACAATTTCCTCCTTTGAGAACTACCGATTATTGGTAACTAAATGTGTGTTTATTTTCAGTTCCGTGGTAAATGTGAGCAATTGCTACTTAATTGTATATATACGAATCAACGTTTCGAGTGTTGTGACGAGTTTCTTCCGATTCGTACAGAGTATGGCATATGCTTTGCTTTCAATTCGATTCAAGCGCGGTAAGTGGAAGAAAACATAAAAGTATCAATTGCTAGAACTCCCTTCTTTAACGCTTAATTACTATCAATCGAAAATCAGGGTAGTATTTAATTTATATACTGACCGTTGTTATGTACATACATACATAAATGCATCAGGCTAATTTTGCTTGTTAAAAAGTTAGGATAATACATACATATGTACATATTTGGCCGCGACATGGGAGTGATTAGCATTTAGTAATGCCAATTTGGAAGAACAGTGTTCGAGACCTGGTCCGACTAGGACCTAAAAATTATAGAAATTTAATTTAAACAAAAATTTAATTACTTTTTCTAATTGCGGTCGCTCCTCGACAGGGAATGTCAATCGCTCCGAGTGTATGAAATAAAAGCTTCTAATAAAAAACCATCAGCCTTTCGGAGGCGACGAACTGTATATGTTGGAAAAACATCTAGGAGCTCGGCCAAAAATTTTTGTTTTATTAAACTATATAATTTCTTAAATGTGCTTATATATGCATGTACATATGTACATATATTAATATTTTCTCAAGTGCTAGTAAAAGTGAAATATCCAATCGCGAATGAATTGAATTGAACATACTTATAGTATTTTTACATATTTCTTAATGATTCTACTTCGTAGCAAAAACTCTCAAATGAAATATGCCAACAGTCGTGAAACAGGTCCTGGCTTCCTTAAGTTTAATGCCTCTGCTGACATCCAACTACACTTACATCCCCCCACTGATATTCCACTTGCTTTCTTTGAGGGTATGATTCGGGAGACGGTATTGCTAGGCAGCTCCAAGGAGATTATCATCAATATTATGGAAGTATACAACCACCCTGGTGTTTACCAACTGTCATTGGACCAACGACGATGTCGCTTTATAAATGAACGTACGGATTGGGGAGCACAAGTTGACCTCTACGATTATTATAGTTATTCCACCTGTGTTATAGAGTGTGGTTTGACAGCGCAATTGCAGTATTGTAATTGCACCAGTCATTTCCTAGCACCCGCTATAAAATGTAAGAAAAGTAAAACAAGAGTATGTGAAGGCATCTAGACTGATTTTTCATGTTTGTATTTACAGCAAGCAGTGTATCCATTCCCATGTGTGATTATCGTGGTTTAATCTGTCTTACTCGTTACTATGAAGACATACAACACGAACGAAAATCATGTGATTGTATGAGCTCATGTGAAGAGCCGGAATATACTATTGTTTATAATTCGCCTGATGGGTGAGAGATATTAACAAACAAGTAATTGTATATTAAAAATTTGTTTGATTAACACAAATTTAGCGAAAGCGAAAGTGATATGGAAACTACGCAGGTACAAATCGCACTTATTGAGCTACCGACACAACGCTATGTTCGACGAGTCACCAAGACCCCGTTGGATTTATTGAGTAAGAAATAATTGAAATGTAAGTTCTTTCCACATTACTTGATTTTACATTTCCAGTTTCGGTGGGTGGTATTGCCGGTCTCTTCTTCAACGCATCATTACTGAGGCTAATAGAAATAATATTTTCATTAAAGGAGGTTAAATGGAAAGATGTTTTGAAAAGGTTTTAAAATCTCTCTTTGAGAAATTAAAAAAGTGCGAATGTTTTGCCTGCACCATAATTGCTTGTTTAATGTGTAAATATATCTCTTTTCTCTTAAATTACATGTATATGTTACCGTGATTAAAGAAAAATTGTTAGGAAAGCAATCTTTGTCTTTGAATTATAAACATACTGCTTGGATAACATTTATGTATCCTCTATGATTTATTATATTTAGATTAGGTGTACTCTAATTTTAATAATATGTATAATAATTGAGGAATGCCTTTCACTTATCAACCGACTATACCAATTCAACCTTGAAAAGTTTTTTTGCATATGTTTTTTTATTATATAAGAACCAATTATTTCGAAGTAAATGCACTTTTTATTGCAAAAATTCCGTTCTAAGCACCAGATAATTTACTATAAATAATTTACTGAAAGTTACACTTTTTGGAAATTCGTTAAGTTTTACATACATTTGTACAAACCACATATTTTCTAAATTTGTCTTTTATCTTTTTTATAGACTTTAAAATTTGCAAATCATAACAATTATTTTTGTCTTAACAAGTTTTTTTTGAAGATATTGCTCCGATTATTCAAAAGAAAAATCTTACTATCTGTGCGTTTTTTAGTCTTATCCTTGTTAACTCTTTTCTTTCTTAACTCATACTCATTTTCTCCGTGTGGAGCATAGGCGTATAGGACGCACCACCTTCTTCCTGTGGCAGCGGTGACAGAAATCGTAGGAATGTTTCTATGTATGACGGTAAGTACACAACACTGGAGAAGATAACCAAACTTAGTGTGAGCAGCACAAAACTATCTGAAAATACAAAATCAGTTAGAGATTATTATTTCATTAAATATAAATAAATAGTATATAGTAGATGAAGCGTGTAAATTTTTTTTGGCTTAAATACTTTGATTTATTATCATTTCTATTGAATTTATAATATTATTTCTGTTGGTTAAGATACTCTCGTTCGATCAGGGGTTGCCTTTGAAAACAAAAACTTTTTTGATAAATTGAAATGTTTCGCTAATTAGCAGTGTAAAGTTCTAGAATGATTTTATACGTAGACTCTAATAGGGAAGGACTTTATCAAGGATATTAGCAAACCGATATAAGCAAACTAACCAATAACTTAAACGACGAGGTATCTAATATTTTTAAATTTTAGTAATCAGTTTACTTAAATTTAGTACTCATTTTACCAACGCAAAGAATGTTTTTCAACAAATCGAAAAGTGAATCATCATATAATTAAAAGAAATTGTTCATAAATAATTATGTTATTGGTAATTTACGTGTTGTTTTAGTATCTTTATCAGTAAAATTAAGAGTAGAGTTGCGATAATTTTTAAAATAATGTAAGAACAGTGCGCTGGAGTATACGTTCAGATTAGATGTCGCAGAATCTATTACACATACATGGGTAGAGGCGAATAAATTTTATTTCTTCGTTTTCACTGAATATCGATATGATCTTAACTTACTTATTAGCTTCTTTTCCCATGGTTCAAACATATATATGCAGGTGACCAACTCATATTGCATATAAAGGCTTAACAGCATATTTTTTATGAATTTCAGCATTCTTCCTCCAAAAAAATTTGCTTAGATATAATGGAATAATAAAGACTTGAGGTTCACAATATTCTGCTTACTTCGTTGAACTTTACTCTTAAGCAGATATATAAAGTAATGCGATTTTAAAATTAGAAATTTTAGATATGACCTGCATTCAAATATTTATTTATTTTCCAGAATGAAGGATTTACCAAAATTTGTACTTTGACGTTTTGTAATCAGCTGTTGTGCTGTCACACGAACAGTGGATTTTTGTGGCTGCGTAAAAGAGGAATTTCAGAGTAAACTTAGCATTGAGCTAATACTTCTTCTCCTTCTTTATTGGCGTTGGCAACGCTTACGCGATTATAGCAGAATTAATTATGGTTGATCTCTTCTTTTCGTTGTTTGGAGCTATTTGAAAATACCAAGTGAAACCAGGTTGCTCCCCACGGAGTTGAGGTCTTCCTCTTCCTCTGCTAATACTTAGATTATTAAAATCTGAAACAAATTTTGCTGAAACTATTTTTTTGATTTATTACTTAACCTTAGTAATAATATTTCAATTTATTTATTTGAATTTTATTATTTCAAAAAATTTGATTTTAGTTGCTTATATTGTGAGAAAATTATATACCCCTAAGGGTATGCAACGAATTTCAAAGATCAGATTGTAAGTAAGTGGTCAGATGAAATCATGCCCGATGATTTGAACCTGAGTGTGAAGATAAGCATCCTTAGTGTCGCATATAAGGTCCTATCGAGCGTAATGTGTGAAAAACTAAAGCACATCGTCAACAAACAGATTGGACGTTATCAGTGTGGCTTTAGAGCTGGTAAATCTACCATTGACCAGATATTCATCATGCACCAAATTGTGGAAAAGACTCGAGAAAAGACGATCGACAGCACAACAGCTACGCTACTATGTCTGAATTGTGTATCTCCGCAAAACCTAAACGACCCTGTGAACTAACGTTAATAACCGCTATCGCGCTAACAACCGTGCCGTGAGTTCTGCTTTGGGGGCATGAAGAGGATACCTATCATCAAACAAACAGTTATCATGTTTCCGACTAGGCTTCCACGTCACTGTTGAGAGTCATAACTTAAAAGATAACTCCCTCTATATTATCCAGCATTAACACCAAGAATAATAGCAACCTTAAAATCCAACGAAGAATCACTTTTGTCAAACAGAAGCTACTTTGGACTGAATAGGCAATTGAAAAGTAAAATCCTCTCACGACGAACAAAGTCCAAACTCTACAAGACGCACATCATTGCCGTTCTGTTTTATACTATGGAGGTATTAAAAGTTTTTGAGGGGAAGGTTTTGCATAAGATAAGTTGGCAACGGCGATACCGCAGCAGATGGAACGATGGGCTATACGAAATACATGACGACGTTGACATTGTTCAGCGAATCCAGATGCAGCTGCTATGCTGGATTGGTCATGTGGTCCGGATGGATAACAATACTCTTGCTTTGAAAGTTTTCCATGCAGTAATGGCCAGTGGATGCGGAGGAAGAGGAAGACCACCACTACGTTGGAAAGATCAGGTAGAGAAGGACTTGGCTGTACTTGGCAATTTTAATTGGCGAAAAGAATGAATGTATAGCGAACTGTTATTAACTCGGCTATAATCACGTCAGCAGTTTATACGCCAGTAAAGAAGAAGATCTAAATGTAAAGGGTTTTCCAATAAGAGGTGTTATTTTGAATAGCATGCTATTCCGATAGATGCCATTTTTGGAGTTGTAATTTTTTGACATTTGACGAGCAAAAACTATGCAGGTAATAAAAATTGCACGATACGACCACGCTTTGAAATAGATTAAAATTCACTATACAAATTTCATCGAAAAATAATCTTGACTGATGAGACCCACTTCCACCTCGATGACCACGTCAATAAGCAAAACTGCTTTATAGTTGAAAAGTCTCTCCATCCTCAATGTGTAACTGTTTGGTGCGGTTTATGTTCCGGCGGGGTCCCTGGACGTTACTTTTTCGAAAATGAATGGACGGCGTTACGTGCCACAAAAGCAATGAAACCAAGAATGAAATCAAGAATATCAAATTAACACCTCTTATTGGTAACATGTTTATAGCATTGGTTCGTGGTTATGATCGCGTACGGGATAAAATTTTCATATACCAATTTGAAGGTAGACCGTTGATTACTATTGGTAAGAAAGAAAATATGATTACAAATGCGTAGTGTAAAAAATAAAACACTCTTTTTTTTTAATTTTTTAACTTTATTAACTCTTGAGAAAACTTTTTATAAAAATAATAAAAGTTCTATTGTAAGAAAATCGGAATACTTTATGAAAAATTTACTTAAAACTACTTAAACATTTACAAAAACTTATTGGAAATAAATAATGGCTAATCAATACTAAATCTAGTAGTAAAAAGTATTTATTGCAGCCTATTTACGTAAAAATAATATAAATTATACGCTAAAAATATGGAAGCATTCATAATTTAAATGGTATTAAACAAAGTGGATGAAAATAAAAAAATATCATCAAAGTACAGAATATAAAAAAATTTTGTTTTGAAATTTTTGTTTATATTCTTACATTGCCGTATTGTTATTATTATTATTTACATAACTTATTAAGATGTGTAATATGCACAATAAAATGCTTATTGTACTTATACATATGTAGGTATTTATTTCATAATTACTTATTTTAGTATAATACACGTTATTTTTAGGTTAAAATTATTTATTTATTTATTTAAACTACTACATATTTATTCTATAATATCACACGCTGTAGGATTTTCAAACTCAACATATTAACTGTTATCATAATAGCTAATTTGTTATGTCCTTTTAATTACCCTTTTTACGCCTAATTTAAATTAATTTAATTTATTTACCTATAAGTTCTTTTAACTACACTATATAAATAACGCCATAATAACTTTCATATCTAGCTAAATATAAAAATTCATTTAATTTATTTCGAAACAGTCGTAAGTCATAGTTGTAAAAATTAAGTAAAGTAAACTTTCGTTTATTTTTAGTAATTTTTACGGTTTTTAATAAAATAATATGCATGTCTTGTTAGCACGCAGTCTTCTCTACCTTATTTCACTCTTCACTGCATCCGCAATTAGCTTCAAAATAATGTACTTTTTTTCATTTATTTCGAAAAGGCGATTTATTTATTCCTAAAGTTTAATTCGGTAGATATTCTGAGATCATTGACTCAAATGCACTTGGGCTCCTTCATTTGCCCCTAACGGTCATAAACATATACTACACAACCACTGTGAGCACGTCTGATTCTTCATTGGCAGGTGGTGGCATTGATTTACAATTTATCGATCTCTTTCCGAAATCCTTTCGTGGACTATCCAAAGAACCCACCGTATTTTTCTTCATATCGGAATTGGGCGTTTTGTGTAATAGAATTTGTGAATTGCGCTTTTGGACATGAGCATGATTCAGCTCCGTTTTGCTTGCCGCCATTGCTCTGCTACCCGTCGCACTCACCTCTAACTCGCAGTCGAAATTCGATTCACCGCAATTGGCCGGATATAGTGGTTGTGAACGATGTAATGCCGATGTGGAAGCGGCCACTAGCGAAGACACAGTTGCCAATTCCGGTGATGGATTGAGACTTAGCTCCATGCCATTGGTGCGTGCTAATGAACTTGTTGAACCCTTCAGGGGATTTGTATAACGTCGTAGATTTTCTTCATTTTGTAAATTATTCGATTTCTCCTCCTCGTGTCGTAACGCATCCATCGAGGGTGTGTGATTGATACCCGATGTAGAGCGTGGATTTAGCCGATTGCGCCACATTAGCGATAAAAATATTGCAAAGCCGATAAGTACAACGAAAATGCCAGAGAGCATTCCGATTAGCAAACTGTTGTGATTGCCTTCAGCAACAAGTGCAGTTTCTACTTTTACCTCGAGAATTGAGACTAATGGCGAAAATTTAGCATTCCGCAATTCATTTCGACGTCGGAGACTGTTTATTTGACGCGAAGAGAGTAGCTCGCCGAGTAGGCCGACGGTGGTGGGTAATTGGGGATCCGCTGATTTTGTAGATGACTAATGAAAAGACAAAATTATTTATAATATATATATGGTATATTGGTAAGTGCTGAACACCATTACTTACCACAGTCACTTCGATGGTGTCGTTGGTGCCCATCTTTAAATCGCATATTATGATAAGCATGGCGTCGTTGTTGTTATGTGGCAATTTTACTAGTTTTGAAGCCAACAAAAAACGTAGCACCGAGCAGAGGCCCTCTACTGACGAACCCTGTACAACTTGTTGCAGATCCAATAGGATAGTAAGACGTGCACAGTTCTCATTCAACACAGCTTGATTTGGCCAGCAATCGGCGTTTGCGGGCAGACGTGGCGGTGCCACACGACGTGATGGCTCTATGGTACGGCAGTCGCCACGTACAGCACAAGGTGGAGAAAGGCATGCCTCACTCACTGTCGGCACACACACCTCATGTTGCTTGCAAACGCCAGATAAATTTGATGATTTCGTCGTAGCATCCACCTTGAAACAATTGGGCAAACCACACCAAAGATTCGTACAACGCGAAGTGCCATTCTCACAGATGCAAGCATTACAGTATTCGTCGGTGTTGCCCGAGAGCGCTAGTTCTAACCAATCCCCTTGGCTTTGATTTAGAGCATGATAAGGTGAGAGCGTGTTTGTTGAGTTGATACAGGCAGATTTGGGGTCAGAGAGCACTGCATGAAAGGAAAAAATTAAATTAATGAACTAAGTTTTTTTTAGATCTTATTACTATTTACGCGCTTACATATTTCACAGCGTAATCCATGTCGGCCTGGTGGACAAATGCATGTAAAACCACCAATACCATCGATACAAGTTGCACCGCCCAAACAAGGCTGAGGAGAGCATTCATTCACATTGATACGACAATCTGGTCCGGAAAAACCTTGTGCACACAAACAGCGAAACCAACCAGTGCCAGATTCACAAGTACCGCCGTTATGACATGGCTGACCCCTGCACTGATCAATTGGCTCATCGCAGAATACGCCTTGCCAGCCAGGTGTACAGTGGCAATGAGACTGTAAACCTTTTTCTGTTGAGCCGGGCAGGCAGGTGCCGCCATTCTGACATTGACCGCCATAACATTCATTAGCACGCTCGGAGCAATGCTTACCTGAAGTAAAGAAAGTAGAAAATTAATGGTGTTGAGAACTTTATCAGTTATTCTTTATGTATGTATGTATATTTAAGTGTATATAATATTAATTAGTACAAAACATAAGATCTCAAAATTATGGGCAATGCTGGTATCACAAAATATGGCACAGGAGGTACCTCTCAAGGGGAAGTCTTATCTTCACTGCTATGCTGCCTCACAGTGAACACGCTGATACGCAACTTGATAGGTGGTGCAGGGTATGCGGGCAAGCTTTCACTACCGAAGTCTAATATTTCGGGATAATTCTCAATACCAAGCTCAATCAAGGCCGAAGCACGGTGGAAAGGTCAAGAAAAGTTATCACAGCACTTTACACATTCAAAGCGGGCATTGGCAAAAAAATGGGTCTTAAAATCATTTATTGCTCACTGGATCTATACAGCGATAGTCAGACCCATTATATTCTACGGGGTCTCTGTCTGGTGGCCAGCATCCATCTTTGATACGGAGCATTTGCATTTTCTCATTCATATCTGTCCGAGATTATTGTGGAGAAGATGTTTGCAAAACAGTAACAGCGTTGTCTAACTCCGGTCGAAACTGACCCGAAGACAAGGCAATACATCCAAGCCTGAGCTGCGTCCTATCTTATAGCGTTGTAGCTCGCTTGAAGTTTGCCGTATAAATCCAGGGGAAGAAAATTTAGAAAAGTTTCCAGAGCTTTTGATGGAGTCGACGATCTCCCAGGAAGCTGGGAGTTCTTATCTATGGCAAAACTTAGACTAAAGCTGGCTTTCCTTATAGCTTCGAAGGATCTAAACCGCCTAGACCGGTTCACCGTTAATACAATGTCGGATTTATTAATTGGACACTGTTTAATGGGACTTTAAGGTGGGAGAAAGGGATAAATGATATTTATCGAAAATGCAGGGACGAATAAGAGGAAGAGTCTGTCGACCACCACCTCTGTCACTGTCCCGCTCTTAGCAACATACAATATAAATACCTAGGCCATAACTTCTTTCACTGCCCGACTGACGTTGCATTGGCTGGTAAAGGCATCAGCGCATCGTTCTTAAGGTACACGAAATACGTATGCTCTCGTGCACCTGCCGAGATGGGAAATACACAACAGCGGTATCACTATGGGCCTTCAGACCTAAGTGCGCTGGTCGCTCTAATCAGTGATCGCATCAACTCAACTCAACTCCAAAACTTAAATTCCTTAACTTCGAAGATCTGTTTGAGGATACTTGGTTTCAATCCTTAACGATAATTGGCGCAGAGTATGCGGTCTCTCTTCATAAGGATTGGCAAAAATGCACGAAGATTGTATTAACCAGATATTTCGTTTTTCATTTGCTAAGTAATGGCAGAAACGATTATTGTGGTTCATGTAGCGCACGATTTTTAGTCTGAAATCTGAGTGTTTTCTGGGAGTTAAAAATTTCGTTAGATTGGAGACGAGCTGAATTGGGTTTATCAATTTATACTTTGTGTTTTATAAAAAACGATCAAACAAGCTCTTACAGAAAGTATAAATAGATGAAGGCACGCAATGAAAAGAGTAAGACAACACTAAAGAGGCAATATAGCCAGTTAGTCTCGTGCTTACGACTTTCATTTCGATGGCGTTTAGAGCGCATCCGTAAATCATTTAGACACCAGTGAATTTTGTAAGCATTAAATGAATTAATTATCCTTGAAAGAGAGTGTAAGTTAACCATGTTGGCAAGCAATTGAACAAATTCTTAAAATTATTTCTCAGGGCTATCCTGGCTAACTTCTTGACACTATCACCCTTACTATAGCATGTACTCGTATAAATGCAAGTTGACCACTGGCCAACAGCCATTTGATGCCACTTGTATGCGAAATGTGTGAACATGCACGCATGCGCTCATCTACATATGCATGTCTATCTGTGCTACAAATCGGCGTACAAGAAACGAAATGCAATTTATTACTTTACTGTCACATCCTGCCACCGCCGCTACTGCTTACGAATTGTCTAAAGCTGCTGAAACTTAGGATAGGCGAGAGTCGGTTGGTAACTGTTTGTGTAGAAGGCTGCTGAAAATACCAAGCGGCAGCAATCGTATTGTATACTACCATTAACAGCCACACAATCACAAGTGGACAATGCGAAGATTCGAACACGAAACGGCAATTGGAAACGCGATCTTTTGCAATTCGTATTAATTCGCTTTCAAGTTAAACACAACCGTACAAGACAGCGGATTTGTAAAAAAAAGTGTAGGAGACGAGCAGAAAAATGTGGCAAGGAGGGAGAAGAATATTCAAGGCGCTAAGGATAGACTCCCATACAATCACACGCTGACAGAGCGGCAAAACGATATGTGGTTAAATGGATTCGGCGGCGAATGATCCCACCATCAGATAAAAACACTTCACACACGATTAGGAAATTTTAATTAAAATATTTTGTATATCTGTATTTTTCTCTTTTATTTAATTTTTACTTTGTTTCATTTTTCGCATGGTACGGATTAAAGGTGAAAATCGAAAAGTAGTGAAGCTGCACATGCAACCAATTGGTCGATAGGAAATGCCCGACAATTAAATATTTTAGACGTTTCAAAACCACTTTGATGTAAAACACGGAAAATATCAACTAATATCAATTTATCAATGTCTTCTATATGGCACAACTATAATTTAATTAATTAAGCGTAAACCCATTGCTCACTGTGCATAATTTAATAATTTGCATAATTGATGTTTCGATTAATAGAGCATTATTTTCCATTGATTATATGTAAAAAAGAATCGAGTTTTTGTGTGAAGTTTATTAGGGTGGTTCAAAACACTTCGCTCAAATCTTAACGAAAAATAAAATAAAGTAAACTAAAGTAAAATTAAATAAAATAAAATAAAATAAAATTAAATTAAATTATAAATTAAAAAAAAAAAAATAAAAAAATAAAAAAATTGTAAATAAAATAAATAAACTAAAGAAAATAAAATAAAATCAAATAAAATAAAATCAAATCAAATAAAATAAAATAAAATAAATAATATAAAATTATATTATATAATATAAAATAAAGTGAAATAAAATAAAAAAATAAATAAAAAATAAAATAAAACAAATTAACTAAAGAAAATTAAATATAATATAATAAAATAAAATAATATAAAATAAAATGAAATAAAATAAGATAATAATATAAAGTAAAATAAATTCGAGTAAAGTGAAATAAAATAAAATAAAATAAAATAAAATAAAATAAAATAAAATAAAATAAAATAAAATAAAATAAAATAAAATAAAATAAAATAAAATAAAATAAAATAAAATAAAATAAAATAACATAATATAATTTAATATAAATTAATATGAAATAAAATAAAATAAAAAAATAAATAAAAAATAATAAATAAAAAAATAATATAAAATAAATAAACTAAAGAAAATGAAATAAAATAAAAAAATAAAGCAAAATAAAATAAAAATAAAATAATATGAATTGAAATAAAATAATTGAAATTAAAATTAAATTAAAAAATTAAAATTAAAATAAAGTAAAATAAAAGAAAAAAATAAAATAAAATTAAATAAAATAAAATAAAATCAAATCAAATAAAATAAATTAAAATAAAATATAAAATAAAATTATACATAACAAAGTAAATTAAGATAATATAGAATAAAATTAAATAAAATAAAATAAAATAATATAAAATAAAATAAAATAAAATTAAATTAAATTAAATTAATTAATATAATATAAAATTAAGTAAAGTAAAATAAAATAAAATGAAATAAAATAAAATTAAAAAAGTACCATAAATTAAAATAAAATAAAAAAGAAAAATAAAATAATAGAATAAAATAAATGAACTAAAATAAAAAGAAAAAAAATAAAACAAACAACAAAATAAAATAAAATAAAATAAAATAAGTAAAATAAAATAAATAAATTAAATTAAAAAAAAAATACAAATTATTATAAAATCAAATAATATAGTATAAAATAAATGAACTAAAATAAAATGAAATAAAATAAAATCCAATAATATAAAATAAAATCAAATAAAAAAAATGAATTGAAAAAAAATAAAATAAAGCCAACGAACTCAAACTGATCATGCTCTTACATCATTGAAATTCTATAGGATTTCTGACAAAGTTTAACACCTAATTTCTTATTATACTCTTAATTTAAGTCTGATTTATACTATAAATAAAAATACTAATAATTGTATCGTTTCTAACGATCGCTCTTCTTTATGCAAAATTATACCACTCTAATGTATATATACCAGTATACTGAAATATTTTGTAATTTATGCAGAGATCAATCGTATGAGTCAAATATAAATTACGATCTTTCATTTTCTATTAATCAAGCGATTATTATTATTTTTAAAAATGCTCAATGTTCAAGCTTTTTTCTGTGATTATTAGCACGATTTTCGATTCTGAACTTTTGTGTTATAAGCTTCTAAAGCAAAATTTGAACTAAATTACTAGCCCATAAAAAATATTTCGGACTCCATTTGTCAATTTTGAAATCAATTTTTTTATTAACCTACACCTTTAATCAATATATTGAGCAAACAATAAGGAATTAAACATTAAAGAGAATATCGAATAACATCATTAAATATTTGTTGTATGCTTTTGCTTTGTATTGTGTCATATACCATATATACTATAATATATGAAAATATTCTTAAAAAGTATTTTAGAAAAATTAAATATTGGCTTAATACATCATATACCGATCAATGTATAGTTAGTTAGTATTCTGGAAATATGCACTTGCTTCCGATATATACCTATGTAGACATGCTTAAAAAGAGCAAAAAAACAGATTTCTTGTTAACATAAACTCATTAATGCCACTCGTCATTGTAACAATTATTTCTTTTTCTTCCATTCTACTTTCTTAACCATTTGTCTGATTTGTTAGGTATATGTCTATGTATGCCTGAGTTGTTTTCTTGCTTACCTGTCCAGCCTGAAATGCATTCACATGTAAAATCACCATCACCATCCAAGCAAATTCCACCATTTCGGCAAGGATTTGGCGAGCACTCATTTAAATCTGCAAGTAGAAATAAAAAATCAGTTATGTGAAAAAAGAATGAAAATAAATAAGAACGTTTAGACAAGCAAGGACATGACACTGAGCAGTGCTTGCCAAAAAAAATGTAAAAAGTAAGGTTTAATAAAAGTAAAAACACCTTCGCCGAGTTAATTGGGTTTTAGGCATGCAACATCTTTTTAGTTTCGCTTTGCCGCTGTTCTTGTACATTGTTGTACCGTGTTATCCTGCAACATATCTGTCGGCCGACTTTTTGCAGACAAAGTCACAACATATACACAAACACATATATTCAAATATGTATATCTCTCAGTTAATGGGCTTCACTGGTTGGCGAGACTTAGCAACTGCGGGTTGGCTTCGCTTGTATGTTGTTTTTACTTTTACTTCGAAAAGAATTTCAAACATTTTAATTAACAAATTTGGAAGTTTATGCCGACGAATACGTGTTTAGTTGCAAGTTTTCGAGTTTTTTATTATATTACATTTAATTTTAGTTCATTTTATTTTATGTTATGTTATGTTAATTTTTTATTTTGTTTTTTTTTATTTTTTGTTTGGTTTGTCTTATTTCAGTTTGTTTTTATTATTCTTTTTTAGTTCAGTTTATTTTATTTTATTTTATTTTATATTAAATATTTTATTTTATTTCGTTTTTATTATTTTATTTTTATTTATTTTATTTTATGTTATGATATTTTATTTTATTTTAGTTCATTTCAATTTTATTCTTTTAATTTAATTTCATTCCATTTTTTATTTGATTTTATTTATTTTATTTTATTTTTATGTTATTTTATTTATTTTCATTTAATTTCATTTCATTTCATATTATTTCATTTCAGTTCATTTGATTTTATTTCATTTAATTTAATTTTTTTTAATTTAATTTTCTTTTCTTTTTTTAATTTAATTTAATTTTATTTAATTGAATTTTATTTTATTTTATTTTATTTTATTTTATTTTATTTTATTTTATTTTATTTTATTTTATTTTATTTTATTTTATTTTATTTTATTTTATTTTATTTTATTTTATTTTATTTTATTTTATTTTATTTTATTTTATTTTATTTTATTTTATTTTATTTTATTTTATTTTATTTTATTTTATTTTATTTTATTTTATTTTATTTTATTTTATTTTATTTTATTTTATTTTAATTTAATTTATTTTATTTTATTTTATTTAATTTATTTATTTTATTTTATTTTATTTTAATTTTTTATTTTATTTGATTTTATTTTACTTTATTTTATTTTATTTTATTTTATTTTATTTTATTTTATTTTATTTTATTTTATTTTATTTTATTTTATTTTATTTTATTTTATTTTATTTTATTTTATTTTATTTTATTTTATTTTATTTTATTTTATTTTATTTTATTTTATTTTATTTTATTTTATTTTATTTTATTTTATTTTATTTTATTTTATTTTATTTTATTTTATTTTATTTTATTTTATTTTATTTTATTTTATTTTATTTTATTTTATTTTATTTTATTTTATTTGATTTTATTTTATTTATTTTATTTTATTTTATTTTATTTTATTTTATATTATTTTATTTTATTTTTTTTTATTTTATTTTACTTTACTTTATTTTAATTTGTTGCTGATTTGTTAACTTACGAATGTGCAGTCGATTTTCATAGAAGCGTAACGTTCAAATGCTGTTCTAGGCAATATTTTCGTTCAGTTTACTACGAATATACTGTATTACACTTATTTGTTTTTAGTTTATTTGCAATTTTATGTAGAATTTATTGCTTTCAAAAAAAAAAGGACAAAATATTAAAATTTTTCTCTGAATTTTGCAAGCGATCGCTCTGCAATCACACCATACATACATACATACATATATATGTATACATACATACATACGTGGTTAAACGATGGGAAAGTATTTTATGTCTTCTTTTCTATGCTTATACGAACTTTTATTATGATTGAATATTGATTAATTTTATTTCTTTGTGAGTATGGAAACCCAATTAAGCAAACGATTTTGCGTGCGAAGTTTGTTGCTTACGTCTTAAGCTATTATGCTTAAATTAGAGGTGCCATAACCATACCATACCATAACAGCTGGTCTGATCAACTTAATGTGAGGCACTGTTTCCAATGCCATATCAGAATGTCGTAGTCAAACCATAGCAGTATCTATTAATCGAATTGTGGTTAGTCGGCAGCGACAGCTGACTGCTGGTTGCTTCTTTGATAAAGGAAGAGGAGAAATTTATGTGTGCGTGTTTGAAAACTGTAAATACTTGAATTTAAAGGTATCAAACTTTGTATTAAAAAGTTTTTATAACATTATGTTACATTATATTTTTTCCATAAATTCACAGAAGTGCTTTCTATTTTTTTTAGTGAGCGACGAACAAAGTAAATAAAATCAACTAGAATCAATTGATATTAATAAAAAAGCTTATTTCAAAAGAATATTTTTTATGAAACTCATTTGGAAAATCATAGTACAGTCAATATTAGTTTCCTAACTTTGGGAGTTGTCCACTTTGACAATAAACATAAACATTTTAGGAAAAATCACATGTCTTGTATATAGTATATACACTATATATTATATAATTAAGTATAAATTAACTTTGCACTATAGCGTATTTCACAAGTTTTATTCTAACTTGTCTATTTATACAAGCGTGGTCTTTAAAGTTTCCAATTTAACATAAATACATAACATTTTTTCTTGTTTTTTATTTTTATCATAGTTTCCTACACACTTCTCCCATTGATCTCTGTAACCCATTCAAAAAGTACACGGTGTTTTTTTTTTTGCAAAGTAATTGCCATCACATTTGACAAAAATTTGTGATATCCGAACTCAATTTTTAGATGAGGGAACAAAAAGAAGTATCTTGGGGCTAGATGTGCTTTTTCGAGGATTTTCACTAAACACTATGCTTTAGTGAAATTAATCGAAAAAGCACATCTGCCATGGTTTTTTCTTTTTCGAAGACAATCGATTAAAATGATTCGTTGGCTATCGCCGTCATTTTCCCAGCCGAAAACATAGTTTTTTTCTCTTTCCAGTCTACTGTTTGGACTCGCATTTATTGTGTCTACAATGCGACAACAGAGCATAATTGAAAATGTTTATTCGAGAACGTTTTTGGTCTAACGGGAGCAAACGTGAGCAACTATCGCTACCATTCTTTTGATATGTTCATGAGCTCTACTATCTATCTCTTTTCAATTCGGCGGTCTCTTAGCACCATTTGGCGAACTTCGGGTATATTTTTATTTGTAGTTGCAGTTTTTTCACGTCTGCAATGTTCATCATCTTCCAAGTTCTCCTGGTCACGTATACATAGAGCTGCTCTATACACAGCTTCCAACTTATCTTTGACCTACGCAGATGTAATGCCTTTCAAACACAAACATTTAATGACAGCTCGATGCCTGATGTTGTTCCTTTTCACAAAAGAATTTATTATTGATTCACTCCACA
Organism: Ceratitis rosa; assembly: GCA_037013455.1. NCBI lineage: Eukaryota > Metazoa > Arthropoda > Insecta > Diptera > Tephritidae > Ceratitis > Ceratitis rosa. The sequence continues at coordinate 10,045,021 of JAWMAG010000020.1, read as the reverse complement.
CTCGGAAGAATTAGAATCAAACAAATTTCGAGTGGTGATTCTAGTGTGAGCGAAAATGATACCTATACGCATTGCAACTCTCTGGTGCTGAAATCACCTTGAGTTTTTATCTTTTGCAGTCGAGTTTTTATCTTATTACAAGTATTTAATTAAAATTTTTTACTTACTGTGCTCACAGAATGTGCCCGTATAGCCAACATGACATTTACAAAACGTACCAACATCGCCGATCTCGCATGTACCATGTCCACTGCATGGAAGGGCATTCATGGTGGCATTAGCAAAGCAGCCCTCTGTATGTAGAGTATAAAAATTAATTAATTATTTTTGTATATTTTAATAAAAATTAATCAACTAATTTATTACATAAAATTATGACTTCCTTTTTATTTATAATATTATTAATATTATTTATAATATTTATACATTTTATTCTCTTTTACCCTTTTACTTACCATTGCATGGTGGCTGTGAACAAAGTGGTCGGATCTGTTCACAATGCTTACCCGCACGATCGGGTGGACAATGACAGTAATAGCTGCCTGGAGTGTTGAGACAGCGACCTTGCAAGCAAGGTGAGGGCGTACAATGATCTTTGGCCTCCTGAAATTAATTTTGGATAATTATTTAACTAAGAATCAACTAATCAAAAAACAAAAACAAAATATTCCAACTAGTATATTAAGCTTATGCTTCAGTAAATTAAATAATACATAGCAAAGGTTATAGCGTATGATTCATAATACTGTTGTCTGGAAATATATATATATTAATTCATCACTGCGGAACTCATTTAAATGCAGAAACGCCCCTTAAAAAGATATTAAAACAACTTTGCCTCTGCTTCCACTCACTTCGTGCCAATGTTTTCGATTCAAGTTCGATTTACACATTTAAATAGTTATGTATGTACTCGTATATACCTACACCACTTCACGCTTCCCATTTCAATATTATTCATCTGCATATATGAACGTATGCATGCACAAACATTAAACTAGTTGGTTAATGAAGTATTTTTCATTAACTAAAAAATTTAACTCATTTCCTGCTGAAACCACGGCAGTCCTAGCCGCACAACACAAAAAGAAGCGGCGTCACCGGCGAACTAATCCCCAATGACCCAGTTCATCGGACAAACATAAAATCTCTTTCAATGCCCATAAATCTCCATATTTCATTAACACCCCGAAAAATGATGAGTTTCAGTTTTGATTTTGGTATTCCGAAATAAAAAGAAATAAAAAGTTAAATGAACATATTTAAGAAAAAAATAAATAAAAAAAAGGAACACTAATTTATAACATTTATACAATATTAACAAATACAAGTAAATATAAGCTTTTCAAACAACAACAAGACTATGTGTATGTAGTAGCGAACACGTGAGAAAATCAAAAAAAAAAAAAACTTGCCACAAATATTTATTGCTAACGTGTTGTTTTTTATGTTTTTTGTTTTTTTTTTTTATATTTCAACTCGATTATTTGGTTGGCTGATTCGTTATACTCAAGTGAGTGTATACATATGTATATGTTTATTCATACATCTGTATGTATGTATATATTTTTATATTCTCACCACAATTGATTCCTCGTAATGCGATTAGTGTTAAAAGGCATTAAAACAACGAATTCAACGCACCAAAGCCTCCCTGCCGATATGCAAGTTTACCACCGACTTTGTGTGGCGGCATAGTTTGGTGGTATTTGATTTTGGTTCATGCGCTACCTGTGCCATCATATGGCACTAGAAACGTTGAGAGTAAAATGAAACGTTGAACAAAGCAACAAAAACCAAAAGCGATTCAAGAAAAATATTAGATTTTCAGTGTCACCTGAGATGCTAAAACGAAGCATAGAAACTCGATTTTTTCTTTTTTTATACCATAAAAACTTAGGAAAATCCAAAAGAAGTGTGAATATATTTTCAACATTTCCCAAGTTAAACGTTTTAGGTTCATTATTTCAACTTTTTTATTGACAGGCAATTTTGAGTTAAATAGAAAATTAAATTCCCAAAAGTTCTAATAACCACAATTCTACTCTACTACAGACTCATGCATTTAGCTTTAAGTGCATTAATTTGCCTAAGCGCTTTCTAAAAAATATTGAAGACAAATGGAATAATAAATTAAAACCGTTAAGTACTTTTAAGTACGTCATCAATAAAATGTGTAAATTCACAATTAATAAATAAATTGGCTCTTTCAATTGTTGAGTTGTTATATGAGGAAGAGCTGCGCCACGCTGACTTTGGGCTTTGAAAAATAAAGGCATATTTCTTTTGGAATACTTCATTAAGAATTTGTTTGTTTGAAGTGTTTACGAGCCACATAAATAGGAGAAAACGATAAATTACAGTAGAAAAATGTTTGTACATAAAAAGAGCAAAGAGAAAATTCAAAAATACAATTTCAAACAAAATGCCAAAAAAGCTGAAATGCGGCGATAAAACAGTAACAGCGAAATAAATAATATTAAATAATTAAATGTACTAGATTTTCTAACTTATATTCACTTTCCTTTCAGTATTTTTAGAATTTTCAATAACTATAATATAACTATAATTATCTGAGGTTCTGCCATAAAAATAGAAGATACGCAAATTTAATTGCAACGGCAACGGCTTTTGATAATGGGTTTTCCAAAATGAGGTGGTATTTTGGTATTCAAAGAAAAATGACATATTTTGAGACAAATAATCGGCTGTTTATATCAATGTAAAGTGGAAGATATGCCATTAAAGTTGAAAACAATGTCAGCCAGATGGCCGACACGGCTACGGTCACAGGATCGTATGTTTTTTATGAAATTTTCCATCACCAAATCGCATAGTGCGTGCTGTTTGTTCTCAATAGCTTCATAAATTCCATCTTTGAGGTCTTGAATTAACGTTGGCCTGTTGGCGTACACTCTACATTTCAAGTGGCCTCAAAGGAAAAAGACGCAAGGTGTTAAACAAGCAAGATCTCGGTGGCCAATTGCGATCACCTATTCGAGAGATAACACAGTCAGGAAACCTTAAAATATCGATGGTTTCGTTGCTTATGTGGCAAGTTGTGTCGTCTTGTTGAAAGTAAACGTTGTCCAATCCATATATTTTCGAAAAAGCAAATTCCAATGACCCCACCGTATCATAAACCACACCAAACGGTTACGCGTTGAGGATGCGACAGTTTTACTTATTGACGTAGCCATCGAGAGGAAATGGTCTTAATCAGTCAAAATTATTTGCCAATGAAATTTGTATAATGAATTTTAATAATTTCAATGCGTTGCTAAAGCGTGTATCATTCCAATTTTATTACTAGCATATTTTTTACTTGTCCAATATCAAAAAATTATAGCTTCTACCGAAATAGCAGGCAATTCAAAATTATACCTCTTATTGGAAAATCATGTATACCTGTAGATTTCAGTTAGTTTAAGAAGATAATGCTTCAATTATTTTCCAAAAATATTAAGTTCTATTTCGCTTAGTGCGTTTTACTGTATCACGGGGTTTTAGAAAAAAATCAAAGGTCAAAGTTAGGCCTTTTTGTAAGCGAGACTCACTGATGTTTGCTCGAATCTTTATCTTATCTTTTAAACTCAATTTTTATTTGTGAAAGCGACACATTTACCATTTCATAACCAAAATAGTTTATTCACAAAAATGTAACAAAATAATTTCATTTACCTCGCATAACGATCCAGAGTAACCCAGCGGACAGATACATTTAAATTTGCCAATCAAGTCCACGCATTCACCACCATTACGACACGGCGAGTTAGCGCATTCATCTATGTCGGTCTCACAGTCGCGACCTAAAAATATAATAAAATACGCAAACATTTATATATACAAATATGTATTTATAACTAATACGGCTAACAAAAATTGAAAGCATTCCAAATTATACTAACAAACCATAAAGACATTCTCTAAAGTAACTCTATTGCTGTGCAGCGCCATTCATAAAATGAATGTGGCCGAAGGCGTTTGATTAAAACATTGGCATTTTAAAGTAATTTACTACATTATAAACACTTTATTAAATTATAAAGATATCAGTTTTTTTTTTTTGAAATATCAAAATACCACTCACCTGTAAATCCAGTCGCGCATGCGCAGTGGTAGTCGTTTACCAAATCAATGCAGGTCGCACCATTTTTGCATTGCCCCACACAATCGTCGATGTTTTGCGCGCATGTGGGTCCACCCCAACCCTCGAGACAGACACAAGAGAAAGAACCGGGAAGATTGACACATTGTTGAGCATTTATACAGGGACCCACTGTGCCAGTTGGATGGTTACCCGGTGAGCCACTTACTCTTATAACCGTAGCATTGGCCGCAGATGCCGCTTGTGATTGCAGGGCGGCCTTAGCGGCAGCCGTTGCTGCTGTGGACGATGACGCAGCGCTTATGGCGGCAATCAGCGCCGCTGAAGAGGTTGCCGATGAAATCGCATCAGCCAACGTCGTGTCAGCGCCATTGTTCATGTGTTGTTTGTGGTTGTGGTTGCGGTTGTTGTTGATGGTCGTATAGTGGGCTTCGCATTCATTTACATCAATTTGACATACATCGCCTGTCCACTCGGGAGGACATTCACAGCGAAAGCCGCCGATTAGATCGATGCAAGTGCCACCGTGTTCGCAGGGACCGCCAGCACACTCGTCAATATCTATTGTTCGGTTGCAGCAAGAGAAGGTGGAGGAGAGAGAAGTGGTATAAATTAGAGAAATAAAGTAAGGAATGAGTTGAGATTTTTCTAAACAAACAATTGTGGTATTCATTTGATTCAAATAGCAGATACAACATCATCTATTAATTTCGTGCTTTGTTGTATTGTTGCAGTTACAACTGTTGTTGGACACTTGTACGACAACATATACATATATACATATATGCACACACACGGGTATGTATATACATATGTACATATGTGTCCTACATGACCAGAAGCTGGACGAAGCTATGGTATACTCAGTGGCTAACTTGGGTGATGGGTGAATGATGTAGCAGACGAGGCATCTAAGCAGTATCAGCAAGGAAGCTGCAAATCAAGTACATTCCTAAACACACAACTCAGTTACATATGTATGTACATAATATGTACAGCACATACCGTGAATATTGTTATGTTTACAAGTACTTAAGATTCTTGGCAGCGAGACAGTTTTATCTATTGTTGGAAATCGAATGTTTGCATTTGTGCTACTCTTTATTTATTTTTACCATTCAAGTGTTGTTGGCCTTATTCTTATCTCAATTTGATTTCTGTTTTTCGGTTTTTAGTAGGCGTTTTTCAGTACATATATAGGTATACATACATATATCCTACTCTATGTGATATTACACAATTAAAAAAGATGTGCTCAATGATTTAGTTTTCTGATAGGCAAATTTTTGTTGGAATTCACCTAAATTCGCGGTAAATAAATATTAAGAAAAAGATTTAAGAAGCGAACTTCAAAAAAAAAAAATTAAATAAAATAAATTATTAAAAGAATCTTTAAACTGATCTATGTATGTGTAGTTATATTTTTACTTTTACGTTTACTGCAGACGTTGTTCTAATACATTAATATTATAAATTATTCATTTTAATTTATGAATATATGTATGTATGTAAAAAGTTAATTATTTTTTCGATTATTTGTTGTTTCATTTTGATTGGAATTTATACTGAAATGGCGGGTAAAGTACTGCTTAAGCGAATTTCTTTACTATTTTTTGTGCAGCTGCTAATTATGAAAAAATTTTGGTTATTACATTTATGTGTTCTCCGACCTATATGAATAATTTTCGATCACAAATCTTGTTTTTATTTTTGCGGCCACACAATGTGTAGTCAATAGACAGTACAGTAGAGTCACGGCAAAGCTAGCCTCGAAAACCCACGAAAAACCGAAATGATCATTTCGATAAAAATTATTGAAAATAATTTATCAGCCTTACTTTCTATAAAAAATTGAATACGCCAAATTTTGTGGCCCACACGTTATAACACAAGTCTTCTTAATCGTCTTTGATATGGGTATCAAATTTTCAGATATAAAGGGTTTTTTAAAAAGAGGTGTTATTTTGAGTAGCCGGTTGTTGTCACTTTTCAAGCTGCAATTTTTTCACATTTCATAAGTAAAACCTACGCCAGTAATAAGAATGGAACGATCCATGCTTTAACAACGCATTGCAATTATTAGAATTCACTATAAAAATTTCATCGAAAAATCTTGTTGACTAATGAGACCCATTTCCACCTCGATGACTACGTTAATAAACAACTGTCGCATCTGGGTCTCGGAGATGTCAACATTTTTTGTTGAAAAGCCTCTTCATCCTCAATGTGTAACTTTTTTGTGTGGTTAATGGTCCGTCGGGGTTATTGAATTATACTTGTTCAAATTATTGAAGAGAGGTGTGATTGGTCATTAGTGCATTGAAAACGACAACAGCGAGACTCTTACTAACAATTCAGAGAGTTATAGACGTTTGATAACCGAGCTATTTCGGCCTGTAATTAAGAAAACGTCTTGGACAATATGTGGTTTCAACAAGATTGTGCTACGCGCCACAAAAAACAAGCGAATATGGTTTTTACTGCGAGAGAAATTTTCCCGGACGCGTAATTTTTCGTTTTGGTGATGTCAATTCACTCCTCGAGATCGAGCGATTTCACATAATTGGACTTTTTTTTGTGAAGTCACGTGCTTATCCGGATAAACCTTTAACTCTTGAGCACTTAGAAACAAGCATTCGTCCAGTTGTGGCTGAAATACCCCCAATATGAGCCCAAAAAAGTGGTCGAGAATTACCTCAAAAGGATCGAAGTTTGAAAAAATTCGTGAGGCGGCCATTTGAATTATGTAGTGGGAAAAAGAAATTTCGTAAAACAAAATATTTCATATTCATTTTAGTTATGTATTATTTTGAAATCGTTAAATGGATAACCTTGCAGTATAAAAATTAAGAGAATCCATTAAGCCGTTCATAAGTGTTGCGAATGGATAGAAATAATCATACCATTTTGTATATAAAAATATATCGTGTGTGCGTTTTATGATGTTGAAGAAAGCAAACACTTAACCATAAAATCCCGTATTCCTTTTTTTCGTGCAATTTATTAATAGCAACTTTTATATACGTATGTATGAATTGTAAATTTACTAAAATTTAATTTTTGCTCACACCAACTAAACAAGACCATTTGCCACATTTATGGCATTTAATTTCTTTTGTTTGCCAAAGCGTTTGACATTAGGCTGTCGGTAAGAGAAAAAAGAGAAGAATTTTATTTTATTTATTTTTTATTTTTTATTTTCATACTCATTGAATGCCACATACAAAAACTTATAAGCGACAAACGGCCAACGGCAAGCTCTGTGTAATAAAGAAATGTAAATGCTTGGTAGTAAATGTGGCATGAAATATGTGTACGTATTTGTGTGCGCATATTTGAAAAGTTGCTGTAACTACAAGGCAATGAATCACCAAAGAAATCCTCAGTAAAAAATGCTGCGTAAACAAATAAATTGCAAATGAAATAAGAAAAAAAAATCACAATTCATACATTTACCACCAAATACTCTCCATCATATTGCCAACAACAACAATAAGGCTAATAAAATGAGAAACAAAGAGTATGAAGAATAAAGCAAAAATGCTTTTAACACCTTCTTGACAAGATTCCCTCATTTGTCATAAGTGTACACAAAAAGTTTAGTGTTTGCTTTAGGCAAGCAATGGCAATGCGATGAGCTTTATTAGTCCCACATACTTTACTGTAACATTGCATGCGCTTCATGCCTTCGAGTTTCTACAACAAAACTGTTGTTTATGTTATATGTATTTACAAATGAGTGTACATAGTAACCTCTTTAATTTACTTTAGGCTTCAAGTCACCCTACTTGTAATGCTTACAAATCGTTTTAAAAGCTAAACAACTTTGCCGTTTTACAAAACTTTCCGTTTTTACGTGATTTGTGATGCTTGTTACATTCGTTAAATATGGTACATGCAAAAAAAAAAAAAAAAAACAGTGATGGATCTTTAGTTAAATACAAAAAAAGAACCAAAATGTTTTCGTTTTGGTTGAAGAGATCGAAATACTTTATATTTGTATTAAAAATAGAAGCAAAAGTGAATCTAGAATCAAAAACTTGAAAAATCTCTTCATATCCCATACAGAACACAAAAAGTGAAAATGTTATTGTCTCTTGCTCAGCAATTTTTTGTTTTCTAAATTCGTTAGTAATTTATAATAAAATGCTAGAAATTTTTTTTCTAATGTTTTTTTCGTTATTTATGCCGAAAAAATAACCAATCCACCATTGACCAGATTTTCACCATGCGACAAAGTCCACCATTGACCAGATATTTACCAAGCGACAAACTTTGGAAAAGACCAGTGAGAAAAGGATCAATACTCATCACCTTTTCATGAATTTTAAGCCAGCCTTCGACAGTACAGTGAGGAGCTGCCTGCTTTAAACTGACTTTAAGCAACACTAAAAGCTCCGTTAGAATTAGCAACGATCTCTCCGAGCCGTACGATACCAAACCAGGTTTCAGACAAGGTGATTCCTTATCGTGTGATTTCTTTAATTTATTTCTGGAAAAAATTATAAGAGCTGCAGAGCTGCTGCTGGCGAACGCCATTGATATTCGTATTGATATCACTGACTTCAAAAACCATGCCGTAAGTTCTGCTTTCCTCAGACTTGACAAAGAAACGAAGCGACACAATGTCAGCCTGGAAATTCAATGCAGAATCACTCTTACCAAACAGATGCTACTTTGGATCTATAGGCTTAACTTAAATACTTGAAACTATGGTGAGTTTTATATAAGACCTCATAGTGACATCGCGAGAGGTTAAAAACAGTTGTCCTACATGATTTTGAAAAGATAAAGAATGTGAAGACCTACTGTTAATTCTTCGAGGAATGTTTAACTCCGGTCTAAAATTTGGCTTAATAAAGGATGGTTAAATTTTCAAGGGCCGATGTTGATTTTGAATAAAACACAAACTATTTAGGACATTATTGAAATTTTATTTTATTATGATATATTGGTATTACTCAATTATGTATGTAACAAAATATCGGCCAAATGAGCGCCGCGACCTCGGCGGCACACCTCCATACGATGGTCCAAATTTTCGATGACGCTGAGGCATAATGGAGTTTCTATGCCGTTAATGTGCCGAATTATCTCATCCTTTAGCTCTTGAATTGTTGCTGGCTTATCGACGTACACCTTTTCTTTCAAATAACCCCAGAGAAAAAAGTCCAACGGTGTCAAATCACATGATCTTGGGGGCCAATTGACATCGCCATTACGTGAGATAACACGGCCATTGAATTTGTTGCGCAAAAGAGCCATTGTTTCGTTAGCTGTGTGGCAAGTGGCACCGTCCTGCTGAAACCACATATCGTCCACATCCATATCTTCCAATTGTGGCCATAAAAAATTCTTTATCATCTCACGATAGCGAACACCATTCACAGTAACTGCCTGACCGGCCTCATTTTGGAAAAAATACGGCCCGATGATGCCGCCAGCCCATAAACCGCACCAAACAGTCACTCTTTGTGGGTGCATTGGTTTTTCGACAATCACTCTTGGATTCTCATTCGCCCAAATGCGGCAATTCTGTTTATTGACGAATCCACTGAGGTGAAAATGTGCCTCATCACTGAAGATGATTTTCTTCGAAAATTTTCATAATAAGTCTGGATAACTTTAACACGTTGTTGGATTGTGTATCTCTCCATGGTTCAAATTGAGTAAGTCTGAAATAAAGAAATGTCAAATTAAATTCGGAAAAAAACTTGGCGTTTAGGTGTGGTTCACATTCAACATCGGCCCTTACAATTTAACCACCCTTTACGTGCCGAAATGTTCGTTCTGGGCGGAACTTTAGAGAAATAATCTATTGGTATAAATAAATCATATTCTGCAAATAACGATGGTTTTTTGGTAATTTTTAGATTTTTACTTTAATTAATAAAAGTTAGAATATTAGAATTTCACATACTCATATAGTACATACCAGGTGTACAAGTATGAAATGTCGTTTTTTTAAAATCAAAAAACACGTTAAATTTTGTGGAAAAAGAAAAAATCATTTATTCAAAGTATTTGCCGTCGCTAGCTACACATTTTTCCCATCTCTCGGGCAATTTGTGGATTCCACGCCAGTAGAACTCATCGTCTTTTGCGGCGAACCATTCATCGAGCCATTTTTTCACACTTTCGTAAGAATCGAAGCGCTGCTCAGCGAGTGCGTGTCCCATCGAAGCGAATAGGTGGTAATCGGATGAGGCCAGGTCTGGTGAGTAAGCCGCATGCGGAAGCACTTCCCAATTGAGTGTTTCCAACGTGTCGCGAACCGCTCTTGCCGTATGTGATGGAGCGTTGTCATGGAGAAAAATGACCTTGTGTTGTCTTTTTTGATATTCCGGTCGTTTTCTCTGAAGCGCACGGTTCAAATTGATCAATTGTTGTTGGTAGCTTGCCGTATTTGCGTTTGAGCATCGTCTTCATCCAATAATGCTTGCAGTTCGGCGTCTTCGAACCTTTTTGGTGGTTTTCCGTGCTCTTTGTCGTCGACGTCAAAATCACCACTTTTGAAGCGTTGAAACCACCGTTCACACGTTTTCACAGTTGGTGCTTGTTCGCCAAAGGCTTCAACAAGCATTCGGTGCGATTCCGCAGCTGTTTTCTTCAAATGAAAACAGAAAATTAACACTGTCCGCGTTTGCTCTTTATTCGGCACGAAACTCGACATGTTGACTGCACTGAGAGTAAACGATAATGACGCTCGATTCGCGCAAAACTATGGTGGTTCGACAGTCAAGGTTGACACTTCACAAGGTCAAAGTTTTATGACAATCGATAAATATTTACGTTTGCGAGACATCTATATGTTCGAACCGACATTTCATACTTGTACACCTGGTACATTCACAATGAGTTAGGCATCATTCTGTTTCTTTCCATTCGTCACGTTCCTACTCCTATACCTAGAGCACAAAATAAAATATTCCACGGTGACAACGTAGCAAATTTTTTTTTACATAATAGAGAAAGATACAGAGTGAGACAAAATATGCAGCGCATCACTATGTTATTATTATAACTTATGCAAATTTCCTCTCATCACAATGCAAGATATCACACCTTTAAGTGCGTTTTTTAATATCTCTTAAGTTATTACACTGTAGCGTGACAAAAATGTTAAACATCGAAATTTCTTAAGATTTATCTAGCGAATAATTGTAGCTTGCTTGTAAGTGATGCATTTCTCTCAAACTGCTGATAAGATGTATGTTTTTTGTTTATTCAGATATGTTTGTAAATATATGAACAAGTAATAGAAAACAAACACAATAATTGTTTGTTATTTGTTCTAGCTCAGCTTAAGTGGCGGTGGGACAAAGTCAAATGTGCAGTTGTTGTTACACGGGTCGCTTGCACTTGTGGACTTGACGAACTTGCGCTTGCGCACCATATTAGCCGGGCAATTAGTCATAAGTGGCAATAAGCAGTAAGTTTTCTTTGTTTGCATTTGTTTTCTTATTTTACATATGGCTGTGTGTGCGCATATTTATGTATTTTTAGTTTGGATTTTCACTACTTTACTAGACTAAGTAAGGAGGCATTGCGGGGTTCATAGTTGCACGGTGTTTTCTGTACTAAATTTCATGCGCAATTTTTGTTTGCTTTCACTAGAGTGAGCGCGATTAAATCTCAAAATTTCTTTCACAATTCATTTTTACAAATTTTTTGCTTAATTCTTCATTAACTAATCCATTTTGTGGCGCAAGAGGCAATACAAGTAGCAACACCTCAACGACGAGAGAAATTAAAGCGTTAGATCCAAAATACAGGTCATGGACGCCAATAAGTTAGGTTTGGTGGTGAAAGGAAACACAATTTTGTAATAATAAATTATTACTAATTTAAATTAAGTTATATTATATTTTTTGAGAAGCGCTTAGTCGAAAAACAGTTGGCCTGATTAATGTATTTAAGCTTTGCATAATTAAAGCGCTGCACTTGAATTAGTTCATCGGGTGTGCTATTAGGCGTTACACAAACTATGCCGGATTGATTGTGCTACAAATTGCACTATTTCTTGGGAATGAAATTATGCGCTTTTCATTTAATGCCATTTTGCTGCATTCATTTCATCTATTTCATTTCATATGCGCACAAACGATGAAAGTATGTTAACAGTAGTTTTTGTTTGCGCTCAACTTTTTATGCATTTTTCCAATTACCGACCAAAGACGCAGATTATTCGTTCGATCGCTGCTCGCTATACGATCGTTAAACTCATAGCGACTAATAGATGCAATTTAATCGGCGGAAAATAACTCGGCTAAGCCGCAACAAAAGTAACAAAGCAAACAAAAAACAAAAAAAAAAGAAAAAAAACAAAAACAAAACGAAACAGAAAAAAATGGTAAGCATCTACACGAATAAATATATGAAACATAAATCAAAGTAATGTTGGCAACGCTTGTGCGCACAACACTGATCTCCTAGCCGCCGTTGTATGTACATATCCAAGCTTATACTTACTGATTTCACATGATGGTCCCGTCCAACCGGGCGTACATGTGCACGTATATTCCCCAACTGGTGGTATCTGTTGCGGTCGATGGCCGATCGAATGATGCGTATGTAGCAGATTGCTCGTGCCAGTGTTGCTGTTGCCACCATCGGCGTTGTTGTTGTGAAGTTGTTGCAATTGCATGAGCATAGATGTGGCCCTCAATGTATGGGTAACACCTCCACCACCGCCTGGCAGCAATTTGGCTGCCGCAGCAAGTGCACTCATGGCGCTCGTGCTATTCCCGCGACCATCACTCGTATTGCCGCCGCTGCTTCCTGGACCACCTGCACCACCACCACCACCACCACCAGCACCAGCTAAGTTTGGTATCGTTGTTACTGCGGCTGCACCACCGCCGCTTAATCCTGCCAGTCCTAACAATGAATCACGTCGGCTAACTGGTTTCCCCATTGCTGAACTCATGCCGCGCATCGCACGATATGTCGGCAACGTGGTTACATTGGGTAGTGTTGATTCCTGTATGATTTCAGTTGCAATGCAGTTGAGTTGTGTGTATGTATGTATGTTGTTGTTGATGATGATATAGTGTATAGTTCAGGCATGAAATTCCATGGCACGGTAGAGGCAAGAAAAAGAGAAATGAAAAAAAAATTGTTATTAAGTATTGGTCAAAAGCAGTAAATGAGCATAAAGTAAATCGTAATAAACTGCATGACAACGTATAAATAAGCATTAATACTAAACGTCCGATATGTCGTTCGATTTTTCAGCGAATCATTAAGCTTTAAAACTAAAATTCATCGAAATAGTACCAAATGACAAATTATACTAATTTCGATTAATCTAAGTTATTCGCTACTCCGTTTGGTTCGCATTCTGATTAATTAGGCTTTTGGAGAGCCCACATAAGACCTCTGAATTCTAATAGCCAAAAATAAATATATTATATAATAACAGGTGTTATTTTGAATAGCCTGCTATCTCGGTAGATGACAAGTAAAAACTACGCCATCGAGAGATGATTAATGAATTTTTTTTTATGGCGGGAATTGGATGGAAACGTTTACTTTCAACAAGAAGGTGTTATGTGTTACACAAGCAACGATTTTTTAAGGGCAAAGCTTCTGAAATTTTAGAACGAACGGCTAAAATGGAGACGAGAAAAAGCAAGATAGCTGAAGATAGGTCGACGAAATGCCACCACCAACGTAAACAGAAATTCGCCATGTGATTCCCTTCGGGTTTCGGCGTAATTTACAGTCAATACAAATATCCAGTGAATGCCAAATTGCATATGGAACGATTGAACCGTTTTTAAAGACTATTTCTAAGTGGTTCCGAAGGTACCAGACCGGACATTTTTCCGTAGAAAACTAGCCCGTAGCTCGTGGCCTATAGTGCCGAAATCTTTGGAATGATCCAAAAGTGTTAATAATTTTACACGATTGTTGTCTATGTCGAGCCTGTCATCCGGTATCCTAAGTAATACAGCTCCTGTTAGATCTTAAACCGGATGGGTATCGATTTACCAGCAGGTTACAACTTAGAAAACAATTCATTTGAGCATGCATTATGCGTGCAAGTACTTTAGATAAGAAAGGTAGTATTGCAATGAGTCTGAAGTCTCCATTAGATTTTTAATTGGAATGATTCTTACCCACTGCCAAAAGTGAGGAAAAATAGACGTTGCCAAAATGGTGTACCAGTAGTTGTAAATTGTCCGACTATGAATCAAGTTTATGCTAGTTTTATACTAGTTCATTTCCGCATGTTGAAATTCTACTTCACCAAAAAAAAAAAAAAAAAATAATAAAAATAAAAAAAATTGTTAGAAAGGTATGGGTAACTCTTTGCCCAAATTGACATGTGGAAAAGTTGCTCTTCCGGGAAATGGATCTATTCGAAAATTTGTAATTTTATTGTATTTATGAAACAATAGTAGTTTTCAGCTCAATTTAGCACTATTTTCCTTCCGGGATGTAGGTCTGGAAACAATCTATTCGAAAAAAAACCATTAAGGACAGTTGCGTTATAACTTCCTTGACAAAAATGGATCTATTAGTATATACTTTCGATACATGACACATGTATATTGTAAATTTTTTTTTTTTTTTTGGAAACCAAAGTGAGAAACAAACATGATATCGCCTTGGGAAGTTCTACTGAACTATTGTAGGAGTTATTGTATTGTTAGCATGCCATTTCTGACTAACTTTATCAAGAGGAGAGAGTGAATGAAGCTGAAGCATGCGGAAAGCGATTTCATTTATGGCCTTCAGTGAAAAAACAGAGCCTCACCTCAGACCTGTTGCTGAAAATGCTGAAAGGAAATGGTGATTTCGCGGAACTGAATAACAGCATTAGGAACAACTGTTTCGGCAGTGGAAGAGCTTTTAGCGATAATTTGCTCAAGTATAAGTAAGATTCAGAATGGTATATGTGAGCATGCCATCTTAACACCAAAAAAAAGAAATGAGCAACCCTCAGTTATAAATTAAATACTTTGAAAGTTATTCGAGGCGGTCGAATTTCAGCATAAATAATAATAAACACCGAAGATGATATTCATTATCTAGTAGAGTTTCCTGTATACAATAAAGCCTCCCGGTCTCCCAACTTACACATTAAATTAATGTTACTGTCGAATTTAAACCCACCAAAATTATGCAATGATACCAGATTACAGGTGGAAGAATTGCATCGAAATGTAATCGAGGTTGTTATCATTTAATGATTTATATATTACTACAACTTAAAAATCTTTGAAAATCAGCTTAAAACTTTATTAAAAACCTTTTCAAATTCCAATCGCACAAAGTCGCGTTTAGGTAATTCTAGTTGAAAATATTTTCGTTCAGTTTGCGATATAAATTGTGAAGTGAATTAATATCTTTTGAAGGACAAATTTACTAATATTACCTTAACTAACTTATTTATGATTCTAATCAATGTTTTTTTATTTATTGTATTAATTTTTTGTTCAAAACTCACTTTGAGCGCGCAAGTTCCACCATTTTTGCACGGTTGCGTTGCACATGGGTGCTCCACAATTTCACAACGTTCACCGGACAGACCCTCGGCGCAAGTGCAGCGATATTTATCAGGTGCGGTATTCTCACAGGTACCGCCGTGCATGCAGGGTTCATGAGTGCCACAGTAATTCAAATCTAAAGCAATGGAGAAAATATGAAAAATAAAACCAAATGCAAGAGTAAAGAAAATAAATAAATTAACCATGAAGAAAATGTAATAACGAGAAAACAACAACAACTGCAAATTCAATAGCTTCAGCTAGAGTACATATGTATGCAGACACTGAACGATATATTAAATTGTATGGAAAATCCTTGAACACATGTATGCACACACATATCTATGTATATGGACTTATGATTGTAATGTACACAGCACAGCTGGCTGGCTTTTGCCCCAACGTACTATGCAGCGCATGCAACGTAGGCAGCAACATGCGTTATTGCCATGGCCAAAATGACCGATTTGCCATAACTTGTTCTACCGACTGTTTGCTGCTTCCCTTTGCTATCAACAGTAATGCGATTATTATTACTATTTTTTTTTCTTCTGTTTTTAAATTCTATGCTGCAATCTAGATGGATTTTCATCCAATTGAATGCATTACTGGCGAGTTGCATGCATTGATTTCTGCAATATTACTGGCGACTAAGGCAATTTACGTTTTTAGTAGCAAACACATGCATCACATGACATTTGGTATACTGCATATGTAGGTATGTATGTATAAATAATAGTTTACTCACCTTGATCGCAGAGTATGCCACCCCAATTGGTATCGCACACGCATTTCCAGGCGCTGCCATTACACGAGCCGTGCTTGCAACCAGGATACACCATACACTCATTGCATAGTGGTCCACGCCAGCCCTGACGACATCTGAAGGAATGAAAAAAAAAGAAAAAAATTAAATTAAAATATTGTTATTAATGCACGCTAAGGTGTTCGAAAAGTTGTACAATACAAAATTTCTATGTGTACCAATTATTATTAATATTTTTTCATATTGAAATCAGCTACGAAATACTTACTTTATTTATTAAAATAAAATTTCATTTACAGTTTATTCAAATTTAGATTTAAGGAATTAAAAAAAGTATGTAGCTTTAAATAAAAATAAATTTTGCATATGAATTGACTCTACAGATGATTTTTAGTAATTTAATTAAATAAAGTTTTGAAACTTTTTAAGAATTTTTTGATGTTTTGTTAGGAAAATATGATTATAGCCGCTGCTTGATTTTCCAACAAATGCAGGAACCTATAGTATTATTTAAGCTGTCTGCTAGGGGTTGAAATTCTCTGCCGGTGGTGACAGCAATTGAGTTTTTTTTAAATGTTTTCCGGTTATCGAGCCCATGACACAGCACGCACTGCTAGCCGTTCGGTTACTGTGGTCATAACTACATGCATAAAAATATTTTTAAAATTTGATGGCTATGTAAAAAATAGCTCTAGATCACCCTAATATGGAGTTAGAGACTTTCACGCGAGTATCTTTACCAGTTAAGCCTAGCAATTATACGGATGAACGAAAGACTTAAGCAACAAACTTGGTCTGCAAACTTGCCTCGGTATTAAGGCAAAGCGCACAGATGCTACAAAATCGATTAAACGATGTCTTCATGCGTGCAACATTGCAAGGATGCTACTACCGAAAGACTGAGCAGCAGCAGCATTACCGGGGCGAGCAGCTAACACTGCAATCAATTTCGCTTGTAGCAGAGCCAACAGGTATTTCCTTTAGGAGCTGCGCTCACTTTAAATGGCTTGAAAATTAATTAATCTTAACGTGCAACTAAATTAACGAGCAAATAAATCGAATTTCACTAAAAAATAAAAAAAATAAAAAAAACAAAAAACGAAAAACTACAAAATGTTGCCTGCACTTGCAGGTCCCTGCATTAACTATATTTAGAGCCTCGCCGCATTTCAGTTACGCCTGACTCAATGTAGTCGCAACTCGCAAATTTACACTTGCTACATTCGTTTCGCTGATCGCTTGTCTGACGCTATACACTGCCGTCGCATAACAACAAAAGCACCAAGGAAATGCAACACCGTGTCTACAAATCACCACAAGCAATGCTTGTACTACCGCGCGCCGCCAGGCATTTGGGGATGACCTCCGAAATATTGTATGTAAGTTATTTATCTGCCTTTAGCGATCGGTATGCGATGGCTCTCGCTGCGGTGGAACGCATGCATTATGCTTTATGTCTCATCCGACTTTCGTGCTGCATGCTTTACATTACCACATTTGTGGATATGTGCACATAGATATGTACATACATACGCACATATGTACATATACATGTATATTCGCGTGAGTATGTGAGCATCACCGTTCATGGCTTTTTAAAGATTTATTGTATTTAATGTTCTACGTGCCGCCGCCGTCATATCCATCAAGGATTAACTGCAAAAGCTGGGATGCTCGTGTTGATGGCGTAGCGAGTTTAGCTGCTGGAATGCAGGTAAATCGATTATTTGTTGCTCGCGGTTTTCTAGACTTCTAATATTTTATCGTTTAATATATTACAAAGAAAAGCGGCGGCCACTATAATATTTACTTGTGAAGCATTTGATTTTGGTGCCATCTGAGCTGGGAAACCTAATTTGAACCATCGGAAATTTGAAAGCCACTGTCAGCGATTAGGGAAAGTTGTAGAGACGGACTAGAAAGCAAAAGTTTAGCTCTTTATAAGAACTGAATACTAATTTTTCAAAATTCCACCGATCTAGCGTGATCATAATTTATAGCAACTCCTATTTATCATTTATTGTATTTTCTTATTTAATATTTTTCTTTATTGTTCGTTTAGCCTTTGACTAATGAAAAGCTTAGCTGGAAATTTTTCACACTAACAATTTCTGACCCATGCAGTGCTTTACCTAGTCTATAATATGATCAATGAAGTCTTTTTTTTTTGGATGATCGCTCAACCTGAACGCACGTTTCATTATTTTTCTCTTTAATGCTCATTGTGCCCCTTAACCCTTTCGAGACCGCACATAGACGACTGCACAGAAAAATTATTTTTTGTTATATTTGTGCTAATCTGATCCTAATAAAGGGACTTGGACAAGATCTGACACCTTCCTGGTAACGAGATATGAGAAGTTGCTTATAAGCAACAAGGAAATCCTGCAGTCTAACTACGAGGTGCGATTTTGACAACCCTGCGACCTTGAAATCCCCTTTCCCTTCTCTCGGCATCCTTCTCCTCTCCATTGATATATTTGCCATCGCTCTAGCTTGTTTAGTTCGCCTGCGGTGTCGCGTTGAGTAAACGTGCTTTTCTTGTGCTCGTCACGAAAATGGAAAAAACGAAATCAAGAGCAACGCGTCGCGATAAAATTTTGTGCCAAATTGAACGAAACAGCTTTAGAAACTTACGCTAAAATTGTAAAAGTGCATGGTGATAGTGCTCTTAGTCGTGCCCAGGTGTTTCGATGGCATAAAGAGTTTAAGTTTAAGTAAAGATCGCATGAGCAAGTCGAATTTCTTTAACCGGGACAAACCGTAAATCAAGTCTACTATCGCCGCGTACTCGAAAGATTGCGAAAACGAGTCAACAGGGTGCGCTCAGACATCGCCCGTAACTGGATTCTTCATCACGACAACGCGCAGTGCTACACCGCCCTCAGCGTGTCCCAGTATTTGGCCTCTAAAGGGATCGTCGTGTTGCAACAACAGCCTTATTCGCCCGATGCGGTACCCTGTGACTTTTTTTGTACCCTAGAACAAAATCGGTGGCCAATGAACCCATTTTGAGTCGATTGAGGCCATCTACGCAGCCGTGACGTGGGTACTCGCGCACATCCCAGTTCCAGAAATGTTACGAAGCGTGGAAAGCAGACTGGGATCGTTGTATAGCTGCTCAAGGGGATTACTTTGAAGGGGATGGCAGAGTTTTAGAATAATTTTGAAACATACGATTTTTATGGAATCAGTTTGATTACTTAATTGTCACACCTCGTATGCAAAATTTCGTTAATCTATTAAAACACGATCTCTCTTTAAGCTTTCAGTTCTAAAACTGCACTACAGAGCTATAAGGAAGTTGGTGAATCCCCGTTTTCTAACATTAATGTTTTCACGTTACTTTAACTGATATTTAACACAGAAGTTAATTATAAGCAACTCTGTGGTCGAAATGGTTAATAATCACAAATACAGTCAGTGAATCTACAGTCGATAAGGAGCTTGAGCTAAATAAAAATTATGGAGAGTATGTACACGTATGTCAAAGCTTAATGAATAGGGAATATATCGATATATGTACGAGTATGTCTTTATTTTAATATTAAGTAATAAATAATTAACATATAATTTCTATCCTCTTGTCTAGACTACAATTAGTTTCCAGGTATGTAAGAGATTATATGCAGAGTTGCTAAATGGGTGTGTTTCGTGAGGAATATTTCACTTTGGCAATCACTACAAACTACACCAGTCAATACATACGCTTTGAACATAAATATGCCAACAATCATTGCTTGGCTAATTAGAAGCTACACGCATGCATGCAAAGTTGGTAAGTACACGTAATATGACGGTTCAGCAGCAGTGTGAACTGACTTTTTACAAGTAAACACTGGATGTAAAAGCACATAAGAGGAAGTGCAAGCCACAAGCATATATACATATGTACGAGTGCACTAAATCTTTTTTAAAATGCCACGCACACTGCAGCAGTTTTAAGTGAAAAACATTTTAAATGCGTAAATTGCAGTGACTCACACATACTTCTACAGCGCATGTTATATTATGTTGTTAGTACTTGTATCTGTATACAGAAGCACGAAATTTCGAAACATCGCAACACACCCTGCACCTACTATTTTACTGTTTTCCGTTTCATTTTCTTTTACTGATGCTTAGGTGCTGATTTTATTGCTGACATTATGCATATCCGAGTTTGTCGTGCTGCATCTCAATTAATATCTGCGCTCTTGGAAGAATGAGACCTGGTCATATTAACTCCCCATTTAAGATAGATCCCGATGTCTGCAAGCATGTTTTGCGCTGGCTAGAGGATCAAAAAAGTTTCACAGCCAAAGCAAACTCTAGCAGGACACAGAGAGGTCATCTAGGGACTGATGTCCAAAGTGAATTTATGGAGGGAACACTTCTCCAGTCTGCTGAATGGCAGTGAAAATAGAACATCAGAAGATGGCGAACTGAAAATTCCAATCGATGATAATAAAAAAGACCTACCGAGGTTTCAGACAGGGTGACTCTTTATCGTGATATTTATTTATTTAATTTCAATAATAAGAGCCTCAGAGCTGATTAGAGATGCTATTATTGGCCTCAACAACCGTGCCGTGAGTTCTGCTTTCTCTAGACTTGATAAGCAAGCGAACGATATGGGTCTGGTAGTGAACGAGGACAAGACGAAATATCTCCAGTCATCAAACAACAGCTCCCACGTGAGTGTTGACAGTCATAACTTTGAAGTCGTAGATAATTTCGTCTATCTTGGAACCAGCATTAACACCAACAACAATGCCAGCCTGGAAGTTCAGCACAGAGTTCTTCTTGCCAACAGCTGCTACTTCGGACTGAGTAGGCAATTGAAAAGTAAAGGCCTCTCTCGATGAACATAAACCAAACTCTACAAGTTCATCATGGCGTACAAGCATGGACGGTACCGACAGCTGATGAGTCGGCCCTGGGAGTGTTCAGGAGAAAAGTTTTACGAACGATTTATGGTCCTTTGCCTATGACGAGCGGATGATGAGCCAGTGGCTACGCTGGCTAGGTCAAGTTGTCCGTATGGATGAAAGTACTCCAGCACTGAAAGTATACGATGCTCGCTGGTGGAAGCAGAGGAAGTGGA
Source organism: Ceratitis rosa (assembly GCA_037013455.1). Taxonomy (NCBI): domain Eukaryota; kingdom Metazoa; phylum Arthropoda; class Insecta; order Diptera; family Tephritidae; genus Ceratitis; species Ceratitis rosa. The sequence continues at coordinate 10,023,563 of JAWMAG010000020.1, read as the reverse complement.
AGACCTATACTCCGCTAGAAGGGATGAATAGTGAATAAAGAAGTAGAAGATCCATGACCAAAAAATTCTGCCACTTCCCTTAAATATATGAAGTAATAGAAATTTTCATAATTAAGTTTAAAATTCTGTATGAAGTTATTTTTCACTGCAAAATGTGCCACTGCCTATTTAAGGTATATTTCTGCTTTCTGTTTTGGTTAGTTAATAATATATACCGTCCAGGCTAACACATACAAGCATAGTTAAACACCCGCAATCTTATCGCTTACAACGAAATTAGTTAGACCTTTGCGCTGAACTCAATTAATTTTAGTGTTCGATTCGATTTGTAATGTAGTTAAATATGATGGTTGAATGCGGCTGATGCAAGAAAATTCTTCCTCACAAGAGATTGCGGGGAGCACAAGGGCTATTGTAAGGTGGACTATTAAGATACCCAGCACATTTGCGCTTGGTTTATATTAAGTTTCGATTAAGCTCCGAAGGGTACAGGCAAGCTTAAGTTGGAATGTGATTAAAAATTCAAGACATTATTAATAGTATTTTCACCAAATAAAAAATCCTTTCACAAAATAAAAAATAACTCCACGAAAAATTATAGATTTAATTAAGAAACAAATTATTTATTTTATTATTTTTTTTGCGACGCTAACTAGCTATCAAAGACTGACTATAAAATAAAAACAGCTAAGCAAATGTATACAAATGAGCCGAAGTAAGAGATGCACACAATAGGCGCCACACTGAATTTACCAAGCATAGTTGCTGACATTTCATTACATTTGCAACAAATAATGTGGCAGTCAAGTGACGATGGTAAGAAAGTGTTGCAAACCAGCCACATTGATTGTTGTAACAAAAATATAAGAGGCTTGTCAGCAATGCAATCAACTCAATGTGCTGCAAACAGAGCTACATATTCTAGACTTTTGCCGGGAGAGAGAGTTAGTCGGTCAGCGCCGATTTGTTGCACTTAAATGGCACACAATCGTGAGTGTGGTGTTCCCTTTTTGATTGCTTACCAGCCAGTCAAATGGCGGGTCTACCAGCCGTCGAGCGAGTTATGAGTGATGGCTGATTGCTGGTTGCTGACGTTAACGATTCGTTTGGTGTGTAGCAGCGGTAGTGGTGTGCTACTATGGTGTAGGAAAATATTTTTAGAACTACATATCGTACATATAAGACATAATTTTTAATAATTTTTCAAAGTGAAATTGCAAATGCGCATCGTTGTAATCATTAAAATGTGAGGAGGTGTTGTCGGTGGTGACTGTTTTACAAATTGTGTTTTTATTTTGTGGTCTTTTATTTATTTATTTATTTATTATTATTATTTTTTCATTTTGAAAGTTAAAAGCGCTAGTATAACTAATTGAAACCTAATTTAAACCTATAGATGATAATTTTCTTCAAGAACCGTAGCTCAAAGCTCAAATTTAGTCACATTTCGGTGTTCATATTCATTTAAATTGAGACAGTGGTATCCTTTAAAACCCGAAAAAGAGTTTTTTCAGCAGTTTTTTTTTTTTTTTGAATAAGAAAGAAATTATTGCGGTAAAGGAAATTTTCAGACAATAATGCATTATATTTAAGCTTCAAAAAACAAAAAATCAATCAATTCCAATGTTGTGATGAGTTTTCTGAAGCGGCTGTAGTCTGAACTCGTGAAACGGTGTTGGTGATGGAGATCGTGCGATGCATCTTTAATTTTTAATAGTGTCTCTTCTAGGAGTATATGAACTAAAAAAATACCGAAGAAGTTAAAAAACTTCAAATTTTTTCGAGGTTTGGAAAAATCACTTAAAAAAAACACTTCAAGTTGCAAAAAATAGTTTAAATACATAATACTTTTGTCCAACTTGTTTAGTTCAAATAAAACATAATTTCATACTGAGGCTGGATCTCTCTGATGTTTTCTATCCGAGAAAACAGGCTTCAAACTCCGTCCGTGCATTCGAACTTGCTCGGTCACTAAAATTGCTCTTGCCTTTAAAATATGTCGAACTGATCACTGAAATTTCGAAGAGATACCCTTGGATAGTTTTAGAATAGATTTAAGAAAAAAATTAATTTTTGAAGCCTCCAGAGCAGACTACTGCCTTAAGATCAAGCAATTAATGTTTCAAAGCCGATACAGTTTTGTTAATTGAGACGGTTACAGTCGCGACGCTATACTCAATTCCTACTCTTGCGTCTACGTCGCGCAACCTGGAAACTCGAGCAGCCCTTGTGCAAGATGCGGTAACCAGAGAGGAAACTTCAGAGAGGAAACTTCAGTGGGGCCACTCCGACTTATTCGGCTTAAGGGTCCGCTGAAGTCTAATTGCAGCGTCTATCCACCAGAGGTGCGGCTGCGAGCGGGCGTTGGTCTTGAAGCAAACGTCTCGCTTTATAAATGTGTAAATTAATATTACCTCTTGATCTAAAGGGGGTTACATCGCCGCAAAGGTAACAGCCCTTGGCAGGATAAAATCCAATAGGCTATCGTGAGAGTTGATGACTTGTGTTCGAAAGTAAACTGCTATGTCGACGATCTTTCTCACATCTTTACTGCAAGACAATTAAAAATATAACCGACAAAGTCTACGGCTACCCTTTTCACCAGCTGGACGAAGGACTACAGGCTTGAACGCGATGCGAAAGTCGATGGTGCCATAATTCCCAAACAAACAACCCAAAGTTACTGGGAGTCACATTCGACAACCTGCATTCCTTCACTCCGAATACGATCGCAATTACCGCAAAACACCAGAGCCGCAATAAAATCATTTGCCGCGGTACCTTGGGGAAAAGATGAGGAAACTTTGCTGGCAACGTACAAAACAATTGGCCGGCTGGTTGTAAACACCGCCCTCAGGACTGAGACTCAAAACCTCCTGATGTTACTAGAGCATCACTTGCACAACGAAACATCTATTCTCCGATTTAAGGAGTATAAAGCTTTGTTGTGTAAGCAATTTCAACAGGGATTGTAGTTAGCACCCCACCAGACACTTTTTAGTTGCCGAACCACTACTTCGACACATCAGAAAGAGAGTATGCGACTTAAAGGACTGCAATCAACACCACTTATAACAATCGCTGGCCAGGACGGCTTATCAACAGGCAATAAACGCCTTTCACAGAGAGTTCGTCAACATCATCCTAAACTCTCCTCGGAGTCAAACCATAGCCTATTAAAGACGAAGCGTCTCCGGAATCCCACGTAATACTGGCGCAACTAAGATCTGGATTTTCTAGTTGAATAAACTTCCACCTATCCAGACTTTACCTTGACATACCCTGCATGCAATGTGTCCTCGCGCGACACTAACCATCTCTTTGAATGTCATCTAAAACCAAATCATCTAACTCCCCTTTCCCTCCGGTTCGGACCCGCCGAAACAGCTCATTTCCTGGACCTACCGTTATATGACCTCGATAACTTAGACTGATCTAGCCTGTTCCTGTGCGGGGTTAGCGAACCGCTACAAAAATAACAACAACAGGAAAGAAAATTAATACTACATTAAGCTTAAAATAAAAGCTTCTATAGACGTTAGGAAATTTGCATGTCGTTAACAATAATTTTATTTTTAAGATTAGTAAGAAACACTGAAATGGAGTTATTAAAGAAAAATGGAAAAAAGGATGCAAAACGTAACAACAGTAATATAATCATAACTGCTAAAACAACGATAAAAGTCGCTACAATTTAAGAACAACAATTGTAATTGCAATAGCAACCAATGCACCGAAGTTGGCTAACAACGGCGTCAGCAAGATTCCAATCGAGATTTGACACTGTGTAGTGGGATTTCTTTTATTATGTTTTCGATTCTCCTTTTAGTATTGGCGGCCGTTAAAGCTGCCGTTTTAAAGTGGTGGCAACAGCAGCCGTAGGGCATCTCAACGGGCCATCTCGGTATATAAGCGTTCCGCAGAAGCGAACGTTCGAATCTTTGGTTGGCTCTTCTCACCCGAAGCAAGTTTAGAGCAAATATTTATTTTTATTACTTTTGTGTTATTTTTATAAGAAGGTTTGCACTTTAAAAAATCCACAAAAACTAAAACAACAAATAAATTCGTTGGTTAGTCTTATTTAAATGAATTTCCTGCTGCCAAACAATGACGTTTTTGTTGTTGTTCCCGTGTTTGCTGGTTAATCATTTGGTGTTCAGCGCTATTATTACTGGCTGGATGTTAGATTCCCTTTCGCGTGATTTGCAATCTTGTTACATTTGTTGTTGATGTTTGATTTGCTTTATGCTGACGATCGCAATAATATAACGCAGCGGGTGCCTGCGCTGTGTGATTAGTTTTTGTTGCCGTTGTGTTGCAACAATAATCGAATTCCCGTGCGCACAAACAGGGCTGATAGTGGGTGGAGCTCTCCGCCTCTTTCAGCAGCAGCGAAATAAATAACATCAACATTGAAGTTAATAGCGAATTTAATTTGGATTTAATTTGGATCTACTTGCGGGTAAAGCGTAAAAGCATTGAGTTATAATAATACGCTGGTGGATGCCCACTTTTCTCTCTGAAATTTGAAAAATATATACATACCATATATGTTTTCGAAGTCAACAGCCATTCGCCTAACTTACATTGTTGTTATTATACTTGTAGTGTAGCATGGCCTGTGGAAGTCTTGTGTTCCATTGTTACTGGTTGCATGCACGATTCAAAGTTTGTAGTAAAACTTGAAAATAGTGTAACACAGAATACGTGATTCCGCTATGGTGGTAGTTTCCAACACCATCTTTATGCTAGCCACCTCTGCCGTTCTATTTGCCAACTGACAGCAATTTGTTGCAAAATGAATAAAAGGTTTAGAAAAAGTTGTGGGTTGCGATCGAAAGTTGAGACATGGCACAGCGCAGCATAGATTGAAGGTACATCTAGCACATCTCCAGTGACCAAATGGTCATTGGAATGCTGCGGCTTTCGCAAAACGTACAGTTCGTTGGGGTTATATTTAATTAGACTTAAGAGCTATTATTTGTGCTTGTGGACTTTAATTCGGCAAATAAAAGTAGTGCAATGTTGATGTTCGAGTTAAGATCCAAGGAGATACAAAAAAAAATATATATATATATTTTGCAAAGAAGAAATTATTGAACTTTCTTTATAAAAATAATCATACATTACATTGATCCAACAAATATCAAATGCGTATAATTACGAGGAAGTATATTTGTAAAATAGTTATAATGGCACTAGGTGGACAGTTCTGGTGGGATATGCTAAGGGACTTTAGATTTATTGTGTGCTCCATTCTTACATATCAGTAAAATGCAATAATGTCGGCGGTCACAATAGCCGAGTGGCTAGCATTGCGTACTGCCAACATTCAAAGCTATAGAAAATTCATTTTTCAAATTGCGGTCGCATCCCGGCAGGGAATGTTAAACCCTCGGAGTGTATTTCTTACATACGGGGACGGCTTAAAATAAATTATACGTCCCTCCAAGGAGGAGGAGCTCGTTCGAAAATGACTTAATCACTTCAGCAGTTATAAACTGCAGATTATATATGTATAATTTAATACTGCTCCGGTTAAAGGTATTTTTGCCTTATTTGGTTCGGGAAATACAAACACCCACTTCAGACATCAGACTCTTGGCTCATGGTAAAAGTCTTATATCAGGTAAACTTGGCCACAATAATAAAAAAATTGACAAATTATTGGGAGCACAAATTAATTCGGTCCATTTTTTTTAGTTCAAAAAAATTTTTATTTTTAACGAAAAACAAGTAAATTATACATCATTCAAAGTATTATCCGTTGGTAATTTTCAAATACCATCTTTAAGAAATTAGTCCTCTCTGTTCTCTATCCAATCATTGAACCATTATTCGACTTATTCAAAAAATTTGAAACACTCTTGAACCCCTAAATCGTTTTGCATCCATCGAAAAAGCGAGTAGTTGGAAAGTGTAAGGTCTGGAGAATATGGCGGATGGGGTAACGTCTCCCATCGTAGAGCTGAGCGTTTTTATGTTGTTAAATCACTCGAACACATTAATTTTAGTCGATATCGCTTAGCGTCGATGGTTTAGCCTTGCTTTAGTCGCACACTTGTCTAGTTACACTAGGACGCTCTTTGTTTTCGACGCTAAAATTACTGCTTTTGAAACATGGAAACTACTACTGCATAACTTGGCGGTCGGCGCAGAAAGGTATTCGATGGGATTTTTTTTCTTCCATTTAGAATAGAAAATTAAAACTTTCCGAAAAAGCTGCTTATTTAACATAAATCCGAAAATTTTCGAAGGGACAAAAAACATATGTTGTTTTCCGAAATATATGTTGATGCATACTAATTATTGTTGACAGATGTGAAACCTTTCCAATAAAATAGGTAAGACCGGCTACAACTTGTAGGTGGAGCTATCTTTTGAGAATGGACCAAATTAATTTGTACCCCTAATTTATGTAAAGGATTAGACTTTCTCGAAACACTCATATTGACGTGGAACTTACTCATCTTTTAGTATTAACTACACTGTTTATAACGCCGATAGACAACTGCGTATGGTTTTTGACAGAATATATGTTATTTCAAAATCTGGTTATAAAGTAAAATTTCTAAAGGATCATAGATTGGTTCACTTGATTTGTGAGTTCGAAAAATTGTAAAAAACAGAATGTAAAGTTTGAGGTTGTCAAGGAAACTTGGTTCAACATATTGCGGATAGTCATAAAAAAATATTAAAATTAAATATAAATTAAAATATTCAATATTCAGTTCAAAATTTTGAAAAATAAGCATAAACATTTTCACTATTAGAAGAGCGTGCTTTAGTTTTGACCAGCCAGTTTTTCAATATTATGAATATATTTAATTTTAATTAATTAATAGTAAAATGTAGTATATTTTTTGGTATACATTATAATTGTTGAAATAATAAGAAACCCACAGTGCATGCATTTCGCCTATACTTCAAGCGATTTCATTCAGTAATTTGGCTTCATTTGAAACACCTTCAGGGGGTGCCTTATTTTTGGCCAAGAAATATACCGAAACTTTCGAAATGATTACATTAGTAGTGACAGCATCGATTGTTAACATAACATTTTCTGTTAAATTACCGAAAGTGAGTTAACTCACTTTGAAAAGTTTAATTTGGGCCGAAAATCCCGGCGGTACTGCAATACCGGGCCAACCCGTGACAGAGGTGGAGCAAGCTCCTATAACACTCCGTCGATTTCCAAAAAACAGTTTAACATTTGTTGTCCTCCGATGGAGGATCTATCTATTGAAAAGTGAGTTAACACACTTTTATACAACAACAAACACATGGGAATTCACGCATTTAAATGCGATGTTTAAGTGCCTTTGAGCTAAAATGCATTTAACGTCCGGTGGAAATAGGCTATTAGAGAGAGTTAAAAAAGCTTGCATACAAATATATTTTAAAGGAGAGTTGCCTTAAGTTTCACTATTTATTTTTGATAAATTGACTAGAAAATCAGTACTAACAACATTGATAACTATGTGAAAAGGGTTGAGAATGCTTAAAATGGCAAATATTTTTGAAGAGAATTGCCACCTGTAACAATTGTCGACTAGAATAATCATTGAATTGTATAAATCTTATGAAGAAATTTAAAAAAAAACTTAATGCTGAAATGCTTAATGCAAATATACAAGCAATGGCAATTTAAAATTTTTTTATTAAAAAAAACAAATTATTGAAAGAAATATTACAATTACACTTAAAGGATGCTATGAAAAGAAATATTTGCTTAACGCCGGTTGAAAACGTCAATTTCATCAAATTGATTATATACATAAATTATATCATAAATATATTTCAACTAGCTTCTCTTAAATTGTTTATATAATTAAAAGCAAATATTGCAATATAAGTATGAAATGTAAGACATTTCCATGCCTTAAATTTATTTTAAAAAATTTCCAAAAAAAAATATATTAAATAGTCATAATAAAAATAGAATGTATTCTCTAAGTAAAGTAAACCATTTAAAATCGCTCAAAAATACTTATGTCATATGCGTAAAACACCAAAGATAACATATTCGGAGAATTTTTTTTTTAATAATTTACGATACACGTTCCTTAGAGCGCTTTTTCTCTAAAAGAACTACTCCTGTTATCATATCTGATCTCTTTTGATTTTCTTTTTTACACCACCAACGCAGGTAGGTCACTGCGCGACACTACTGAACCATGTGCTCATCTAACCCACTCTCTGCAGGTAATGCACAGGAATATAAAGCAATTATAACTGTTTGATAATTAAATAAAATTTCTAAGTATTCATAAAAAAATTTCGCACTATTATTCTATTTAGTTAAAATGATGGTAGAAATGTACACCGCTCCAAATAAATACATATATGGTATGTATATACATGCATATGAAAGAATAGATATAATACTGTATGTGTTGAAATTAAAGTAGTTAAAAGTCTTCAATACTCACTCGCAACCGCCTGGTTGTTCACATTTCCCATGTGTCGGGTCACAGCCGGGCCGACAAATTGCCTCCTCACAATTGATGCCCTGCCAACCGCCTAGGCAGAGTTTCTGTCCCTCCGCACCGCAAGTGTAGTGACCGAATTGATCGTTGCGCGGCCGACAGAAAGTCGTACACGTCGTGTTATAGTAAGTAACGGCACATTGCACTCTAACCCGATATGTAATACGAGCATTCTTGCCAATGTGGTCTAATGTTTTCCACTCGGGCGATGGTAGGATCACGCCCGAAAATGCTGTTTCTTCAATTAACCTCTCCGAATCTATGATTTGATGAGCCAGCCGAATGTTGTTTGAATTTCATTCGATGTTGTTTGGTCGATGATGTGGTGGTTGTTGGTATTATTGTTGCATAGTTGTTAAGTTGAACATGGGATTTTGATGCAGCATTTGTTGTTTATTTGTTTTGGTTTTTGTTTTTGTCATTTAGTATTCGGTTGTATTGTTTTCGGTAGCAATTTTTTCGGCCAAATCATTCGAATTGGTAAAATTCGCGAATAGTTGATGTTTGTTTTTTTTTTTGCATTTCAGTGTATGTATGTGATGGTTGTTTGTGAAAATAGCACAAGTTCAAGAAAAGTTACATGCAGCACATACACACATACACATACATATACAAATGGGTAGGTTTGTAGCCAAAAAGGCAGCAAAAGAAAGTAAACGAAACAAAATTGTTGGTTTTAAGTCACCAACAGCAAACAAACAACAAATAAGCGCGCATACGATCGTATTGAAATGAGGCATGGAACACATCGCACAATAACAACAATAGCAACAAGTACGTAGACAACAGCAAACAACAAAGTACATTTAGCATGAAAAAAGAGAATAAAAAGAAAGAAAGCAAAATAAAAACTTTGAAGCGAGATGTAATGAAATGTAGAAAATGTGTTAGTCTCGAGTCAACTGTCAGCAAGTTTGTGGCTAAACTCTTCTGTATTTCAGTCTTTTTTTGAGAATTTTTTTTTTAAAGAATTTTTTTATAGAGTTTTTTTTAACTTATTCCCTTTGCCCTTGTTTCATTAGTCAGGTTATTTCGTAGAGTAGCACATTTTGTACTTTGTATTCCGCGCTGTTGGTTTTTATGGTTTTCGAAAACAATTTGTTGTTGTCAAGTCATTTGGAGAATTGTCACCAAGGCAAGCGCACGAAGCACGCGGTAGGTAAAGTTGTCTAATTAAAACTACCAAATGGTGCGTCACATTGTAAAAATACCAAAAAAAAAAAAACAAAAAAAAAAACATTAAAGAGAAAACGAGCATCAACGGCGGCGACCGAGTCAGCGATAGTTTGAGGTTTTTATTGCTATCATTTCGCCACATTCAGCAACACCGCCACCAACTTTAATTTCAATGTACGCGACAGCAAACTGAACTCTACACTTAAATTTTTATTTTTCTTAAATTTTTTTTTTTTGCCCAACTATTTTAGTTCCTAGTTTTCGCTGGCTAATCGTCTTGTCGGCTGCCGTTGATGCTTTGGTGGTATTTGAATAGTCGTCGCATAATTACCTGGGTACGATGTGTTGTACATATCCAACGCCTGCAATATCAGCGTAAACGATTTCTGCAAGTGAAATAAAAAAAAGACAAAACAGAAATGAAATTAAATGAGCGAATAAACGAGGTACGAATGAGTGAATGCAAACAAAAAAAAAAAATAAAAAATAAAAAATAAAAAAACAGTAACTACAAATGTTTGCTTAAATAAGTACATTTAAGTATTCTTATATATGTACATATATATATTTTGAAAGCTATTTATGTTTGTGTTTTGTTCGTGGGTTAAACGAGGTTAAATTACGTTGTCAATTTGCTGTTTGTTTCAGTTACATTTTCATGTTATTCTCTGACTACTACTTTAGTGTTAACTTCGTATTTTTTTCGGGTGGCTTCCACTTTTGTAGTATTCATTGTTCGAAGGCAAACAGTAGCCAATTGGAAGTGACGTTAATTGGCATTTACATAGGTATTTGTCTCTAAACTAAGAAATTGAACTGTAGCGAAGCAGAGGAGATTAAACATGGTATACAGTCCTTAAGGCATACTTAAAACAAATACTAAAATTAAAAACTTTAAGGATACAATGAGAATGGAAAATTCCTTCAATACTGCTTCAAATGCTAAATATTTTTCTGAAAGTAAGAAGTAAGAGGCGAAATGGAAAATGGCTTAAAGAAATATAGTAACAAAAAATGTAATTATGAAAATAATATTTCGCCAAGCTATGAGATTAAAGCGGGTTTTTTTCAAAATGCGTTTTTTTTTTTAAATCAGCACGCAGCATAACTCGAATAATTCTCAATAGTTTTAATAGAATTTTTTCATTCGTCTTTATCATTTCAACCACAAAGAGGGTTTTCGATAACTTTTTGCACATTACGAAATTGACTACAGTCTCGTATTTTTTATTTTCTCAAAAGTAAAATGTGATGGGGTCGGCGAACGGAAGTAGAGTAGGGAGATAAATTTTGTATATATTTTTAGGCTTAGCAGTTCTGAGTATATTGAGAATATTAAGTTTGTGGGAGTATTCAAAATTGGATGAACAGAATTTCATTTGAGAATTTTATGGTAGTGAATTAAGCCAATTTTTGTGTGGATATATCATAATGTTGAGAGGGGCATTACAAGAAAACAAGTATGAAGCTCTTCTCCAGAGAAATATTTTTACCAGTTATAAGGATTAAAATATTGTTGAATAATACCATAATAAGTATGTAAACTTTTTGAATCAATAAAATCTAAAGACTTCTCAAAAAAAAATTCTTAAAAATTCGTTTTTTTTGGCCCATTTACTGTATATAACCCCTTAAGTATATGTTTATGAATAAAAGGCGAAAATATACTTCTAGTTAGGTAATGAAAAAGAACTTTTTAAGAAAACTCTGCTGGGTGAGTTTTTATATTTTTATGTATTTGATCAGTTCAAACATTTCCAACTCCTTCCTTTTTCATCGAAAAATATTAGTTTTAAAAATACTTTATTTACTTATATTTCCGTTTAATATTGTTTGCTCAAAAAAATTTGACAATATGTTACATATTTTTTAAATAAAATAAAAAACAAATTATTTTAACAACGTATTTTGCATAAAGTCATTTAAATATGATGCAGCATATTTATTATAAATTTATTTAAACTAATTGATTATTATCCAACTTATGGCTTATTATCATACATGGGGCTTCTTTCTTGATTTTGAAATTTTTTAAATGTTTCAAGTCAATTTCGGACAGGCTTAATAGGAAATTAAGTCATACGTGTATACCGATTCTTACAAATATAAAACAATTGAGATTGTAAGCGAGACTTTTATGAATATTTCGATTTCAGTACCTTCTTCATATTTTTATCAACATTCTGAGTATATATTCTTTATGAGTATATTTATTACGCATATTTTGTACTTTTTCAAGCAAATGTGTTAATTGTTTTCAAACTATTAGGAGATACTAAGAAATTATCTTTTTATAATTTATAATGTAATAACACGAAAAAAATTTCGTCCAGAACAATATATTGGATGAGTGCATAAGTTCGTGCCCGATTTCAAGTGCAAACTAAAATTGAAATTTTTTGAAGAAAGCGCTTTTATTAATCAATTATGTATTCGCCATCATGTTCGGCAATCCACTCCCAACGTTCAACCATTTTACGGATGCCTGATTCATAGAAATCGCGCGGTTTCTCGTTGAAAAAGGTGTCAAGGTGGTTTTTGACGTCTTCCACATTTTTAAATTTTTTTCCATTCAAATTGTTCTGCAGCGATCGAAACAAATGATAATCAGAAGGTGCAATGTCGGGTGATTATTGGGGATGCGGCATGATTTCCCAATTCATCTCCTTCAGTTTGGCCAGGGTCGGTTTTGCAACATGTGGCCTGGCGTTGTCATGATGGAAAAGAACTCCTTTGCGATTGGCCAAAATCGGACGTTTTTCATCAATTGCTTTCTTCAATTCGACCAATTGCTGACAATACTTGTTGGCAGTGATCGTTTCTCCAGCTGGCAAGAGCTCAAAATAGATCACGCCTCGGATATCCCACCAAATGCACAGCAGTACCTTCATCGGATGCAATCCACTTTTCGACATCGGTTCCGCCCCTTCGTGTTCAGTTTACACTTCCTGACCAAGGTCCGAATTGGCTGTCTTCTGATACATGAAGTGAATAATATCTCAGCAGAGTAAACTCACATCACCCCCCTCCGAAAGAAACCAGCGGAAATCACCAGCAACTTTCACGACGTGTACCGGGCTTGTCTAATTAACACAGTCGCACATAATATGGCCCGATGCGGATACAGTCATGAGTTGAATTTATCAACCGCTTCTTCTCGTCGCAGCTTAGGAGAGGTGGTCCCTCGTTGCTCTGTTGCCTCTCTCTCTTTGTTTAGGTCGAGGCAGTCCTATGGGGGTTATGGATGCTTATTTCGAGGTGGTATTTATTCACCTCGTCACCGGAGATTCATAGGATATTTAGGGCTCTTGGTCGCGGTCTGCGTATTGGTTATTCTCAGCTGTCCTACTCGATATAGGTCGTCCACTATCCGTTAGCCGAGAGCCAGGTGTTAGCCTGAGCTACATCTCTCAATAATAACTTCTATTAATGAGAGCACTGACCATTATTCTTGGTATGAACGCTTGAATATTTGCTTCAATATTGTTGGTAAAACAGTTTGATGAGCTCGTCTGCAAGTGGGCAAGCTTTTATCGTAAAGGTAGATGGCCGAATAAGCAAAACACATGTAGAGTGAACACAGTAAAACTACTCAAGACAACGATAGGCTCAAAAATAATAAAAAAAAAAATATATATATATTATTAATACAAATCATTAGATCTGATGGAGTTTTCACATTTAGAAATTAGAGGGTGGCAGGTGGCGCATGTTTCCGAGCATTCATATACATACATATATATTTAAAATTGAATGTCAGTCAAAACAACCTACATATGTATTTACAACTACAAAGCTCAGTATAATAATAATAAGCTCAGATAGAACTTTCGACATTTACATTCTTTTACTTAAAACAACGATCATAACCTTGCTTTACAGCTTGCATGCATGTAAACACATACATATATACATTTCAACAAAACATTTATGCACATTTTGCCAACGTTGAATGGCACACGAAGATTATGCACAGCGAAAGCAATTAAATTTCAACAATGTCGCACAGCTGGGCGCCAGGAAACTCTCATTTAAGACCAGTCCACATTGGCAGCTTAGCGCATGAAGCGGTGTAAGGACGTGAGGAACATAGCGCTGACAAGTAAGTACTAGACGCTAAGGTAGACTGCTGCGGCTGAATGTGAAGTTTAGGTGACAGAGCAGCTTTTCTTTTGCTTGACTTGTTTCGAATAAGCGTTCAAAAATAGTGGAATGCCACTTTATGAAAGTGATCTTCATGGGGAAACCTGAGTAAATGAGATTTCTGTGAGTTACGTTAATCATCATAAAATGCTAGAGGAGCTTAGTAGAGAAATTCTTGCTTTCGACAGCATTAAAAATTTATTTGATGACTTTCTTCATTACTCCTAATTCTTTTGTCTACTTATATGAAGCAACGAGTCATGTAATTGGGTGGCAGAATGCATGTTCTATCCATATCTCGGCTACATAGACAATGTCTATGGCCATGACAACAACGTTGATGACAGCGTGGTTGTGGCAAGTGCAATATCAGAACGTTGAAAGTCACTGATGCTGTCGCAACATAACGCGACACAAGTGGTTTGCATCAATCGGCAATTAAATTAGTTACGATTACGATCGTGTCATGTGCAGCCATGTCTACACGTACACGCCATGCCACGTCACACCGACACAAGTTTACTGGCTACCCATAATCACCGCTGCCACAAAATCTTTTTACTTCGTGAGTGCCTCGCATGCTTGTACGAGTATGTGTATGAGTTGTTGCAAGTTATTACATTTATTATGCGCGCTGAACTGATGCAATCCCGTTTTCTTTAGAGCGTAATAAATCAGAGACTTGTCTTTTTTATTTGCACACTTTACATGCTTGCACTTCCTCGATATTTTTGTGTGACACTTTTGCTGTTGCCGTTGACACATTTGACGTTTCATTAGTTTCTGGTTGGAATATCTGCGGTGGACAGTTCGGGTCATTTGGTCAGTATAGACAAATTTTCTATGAAAACTTTTCAAATATTTGCTTTTCTTTGATTAATAATCTTTTGAGCAAAGTGGACATAAGAAATTACTTTCTGTATAATTACTAACTATTTCAAATATATAAAAATTTAGGAGTAATCAAATATATTTTTCAATCTTGGTAGCAGTATTATTATTGGCCGTAGAATTACAAACAAGCAATTGATAATTTATTTTTATGTATTTTAGATTTTATTTTTCATACTCCTTGTACTCGAGTTTACCCGCGACTTCGTCCCTATGGAGTTTTAAGCTGGTTCTAATAAGATTTTTATTCGGTTTATTTTTTTGTATGAAAGAGAATCATTCTACTTCCATTCTTTCAGATAGATTGATCCCGAAAAAAAATTTTTTGCATGCATTTACTTAGATAAAGAGGAGCCTGTGTCGAAAAGAAGTTCGATGTATGGGTGTCACACGAATTAACGCAAAAAATCCACATGGACCGAATTTCTATTTGCGAATCGCTGCTGAATCGCAACAAAATCAACCCATTTCTAAGGCGGTTGGCGACTAATGGTGAAAAATGGATCACTTATGTCAACGTCAAGTGAAAACGGTCGTGGTCGAAACGCGGTGAGCCGCCGGAAACGATGGCCAGGAAGGTTCTGCTGTGTGTTTGGTGGGATCGGCAGGGAATTAGCTAATACGAGCTGCACACATACGGCAAAACCCTTAACTCGGAACTGTACTGTCAACATATGGACCGTATGAAGGAAGCAATTGTACAGAAGCGGCCAGCTTTTGCCAATAGGAGAGGAGTTGTGTTCCATCAGCACAACGCCAGGCCGCATACATCGATAGTGACTCGCTAGAAGCTCCGGAAGCTTGGTTGGGAGGTTTTTATGCATCCACCTTATAGTCTGGACCTGGCACCAAGTGATTACCATATGTTCCTGTCCATGGCGAACAATATTGCTGGTGAAAAATTCGCTTCAGGAGAGGCTTATGAAAATCGACTACCTCAATTCTTTGCCAATTGGAACGAGGGCTTCTATGAGAGAGGCATAATGAAATTACCTTTATAATGGCAACAAGTATCGAAGAAAACGGCGAATATTTGACCTAAATCGGATCATTCTAACTATGGTAATTAAAGCCTTCAAGTTTATATAAAAGTAATGGATTTCTTTGGATTTCCAATATTTTGGATTAATAAAACAAGAAACATTTTTCAGCATAATTCATGGTTAATATTTTAAAATTAATTATTAGTATTAAAATATACCACTTTCCACTGAAATCTGTGCGGTTTGATATGCTTGCCTTGTGTTTGTTGCGCGCGAACATGTTTTTTTTTTTTTTTGTAATTATCTTGATAACGGACTATTGGCCAAAATCACCTTTTGCATCAATTATAGTACTAACTAAGAGCTATAAGTTTCGACTTTGGTCAGCGCACGACTGTCGTACTCGACATTAGAGAAATGCCCGTTTGTTGTTCTCCAATAATTTTTACATATAGGTATATATAAATAAAAATAAAAAGGCTAAACAATAAGCTCAAATTCGCACTATTCGTGTCGCTAAGATTCAGCCACAAATGCATCTCCAGACACAGCAGTTTATTTTAATTTAATTGTCACACTGAAAAGTGTAACAATGCGTGATATATGTTTGTTTGTATTTAAATGAATTTATTTATACGATTTAAACATGCGTTGCATTTCTGATTCAAAGTTAAGCTTCGAACTGTTTTTAATTTTATTTATTTACTTATTTAATTCTCTTACTTCGCCCACTCATTCTTAACTTTGTTTTCTTTTTTGTTGTTGTTCTTTTTTGTTTCTTTTACTTATTTGCATGGTGGTTTCTTATACATACGAGTATGTCGGCACGCCTTTGGTTTGCAAATTGCATCATTATTATTTAGCATTAAGACCGTGAATGTGGTTTACAAACCGAAAATCGTGTTTTCGACATTTCATTTCATTTAATTTCACAACAAAACCCTTTTCATTTAATTTAACTTACGAACGCTTTGTTTCATAGTTTATGTGATGTTTTTATGCCTTGAATTAATGACGCTTTAAAGACCGGTGTACGTTTAAATCTTTTTTAAATCGTTGGAAATGTAATGAAATTAATGGAGAAATAATATACTAAGTAATCAGTAGCTGAAGCCTGAACAGTTTTAGTGAGTAACAATTGCTTTTTAATTAAGAAACTTTTTTTTTAATAATAATATACAAATTCTCGCTAAACTTCGACGACGTTAACTTAAAATCGCTTAACTAACGAAATACCACACCCAAGCAAGCGTGAGGAGAATGAGTTTTTTATCTTCCTTTAATTTACATTTACAACTTTTCGAAAATTCACGTTTCATGTTACATTTGTTCGTTACTTGTAACATATTTCGAGCGAGTTACTAGCGTTTTTATGTTAACGCTTACACATACAAAAAACATTTTTGGAACTATTTAAGCAGGTAGGTAACTGTATCCCATGCCGAAGCATATGTTGCTGCGCATAAGATACAAATTCATGCTCAAGTGCGCACATAAAAAAAACGTAAATATTTATAGGTAAACATTGTTGGTTTGGTGGCTTGATGAAACCGTGATAACAAAACCTCAAAAAAACAAAAAAAAAACGCTACAAATGTACTAAATTTTATAGTTTTTAATCTAACTAAAACTGTTGAGATTTAGAGAAGAAAGAAAATGAATTAAATTGTACAAAAAGTCGTAAAGTTCTCAGCATCAAACATTACAATGCAACATAAATACTATGTACGTATATATATATATATATGTACATTTTTATGATTTCCTTCGTATTTTGTTCAATATTAATTGGAATAAATGTTAACGAATTTGTTATACAATGGTATTTTACTTATTTGAAATAGTCATTGTTGAAATTCGCTTAAAAAGGTATTGAATGAGTGTATCAATAACGAATGATTGATGCTATTTTTCCTTTGTAAAGGTAATTAATTTCTTGTTTAGTCATGACAATTGCGTACAAGCAAAAGTTATACATAATTAGATTTATGTTTAGGTATTTGTGAGGTGTTGAGTTAATAAGCAATGTGATAAATAGCTTATAGAGACTTAAGTGTAGTAAAGGTGATGACATGAAATCACATAAAAATCCAAAAAAAAAACCAAAATATGAATGCCTTCGATTGTAAAACTTTAAGTCAAAATATTTGAAAGAAACCGTTGAAGCAGCAGATTTGGAGTTCAAAAAACTTATGAAACACAGAGGTAGGAATATGAGATAGACAAAAAACCTCAACTCTATTGTTTTGCGCACATGCATTTACTTCACTTTGAGGAAAAATTCATGGATAATGGAAAATATATATATAATTGAATGAATTTTCTATAAAACTGCCAAGGAAACATAGCTTCAACAGCAAACAATACCCATTGAGTAGGCAATTAAGAAGTAGAGCTCGCTCTCGCCGAACAAGAACTCACTCATTATATCGTTTTCGAGAGAGAGATTTACGATATATCTTTCTATCCTGTCGCTGGAAGCCGAGGAAGACTGCCACACAGTTGGAAGGATCAATTGGTATCAAACAGCGAATAAGAAACGACAAGTTATTGCTGATTCGACTATAATAACGTTCTAACCCTGAGGGCCAAGGGTTCAAGAATTTACCCGCGATAAGGCATGCCTATCATACGAGACGACTAAAGTCCAATAGTGCCCGCGGCAGCGGTCTTTATACCGGAACGACTCGGATTTTGAACCGGCCAAGGGTAGAACTGCCGCAATATTCCCCGAAATCCAATTTGGAGAAAATTTTTGCGGTGTTCTTGTGGTCATCCACGAGTAGCCTATAAAGATTTTGTTAAAACTGATATTATAAAGGATTTTGAAATATCGTCCCTATGACACAACTAACCCTGCAAGAAGAAGGTAAACTGGTTTGGTATTTTGAAGATGAAACCATACCAGTTGGTTCTTTCTATAACAGTATCAATAATATCCACCACCAGGTGCTGTTGTCATATCTAGCACGCTCCAGTTGAGTACCATTCTTAGTTACGCTCTATTATACTGCGCAAAATGACGTTGATCACTTCATCGTTACGACAGCCGAGTAGTTAGAAATTATTACTGTAGAGCGTTAGGTTTACAGTTCGAGTCTCGCTGGAGGCAAATTCTTTTTTATAGTTTTTATCACTGTAGTGCATGGTGTTCACGTTTCGAATCGCATTTTAATTTATTTTTTTTGAACTAGTATACAACTAGTATAAAGCTGATGCATAGTCGGACAATTGATAATTCGTAAGAATAGGACGTGGATATAGCTGCAAGATGAACTAGTTAGTGCAAAAATGAAAACTAGTATGATTTCAGTGAACAGCAGAGAGTATACTGAAATCACTCACCACTCAACGTTTTTTAAATTGATTCAATAAATCCTCAAAATTCACTATATTTGAGTAAATCCAACGTGGGCCAATTAATTTCTTGATTTGCATTTTTATCATCTTATGTCTTAGTTGCTTACAAAAAAAAAACTATACCGTTAAAAGGCCTTAATATGATTCCAACATATTGTACTAATGGTATATTCGCTTGCCATCGGAGTTATTCGTTATTAAAAGTGGTCGGGGTTCGGAAGTGCATTGTTTTCATTTAGTAGATAAGTGTAACTGATGTTTTTTTGCCATATTCTTTATAAGTAAAAAAATAATCGATTTTAATTCTGACCGATCGATTAATTCATTAAGCGATTTTTAGTCGATCTTCTTAACCAATTTGTAGTTGTTGTCCTAAACGAACACAATGAAGGTATTCACATGCTGTTCTCTATCCCTAAAGTTAGGTTACTTGCAATCCCTTTCTTATCTATGTATTCTTTGGTGAGTGGTCAGCCTACAAGACTGTTACAATAATTTTTCCTTTGGCTATAAAAAATTGATTACTTTTAAAAGTGAATATTCATTCGCCCATCATAACTACTGACTATAATATATTTTAGAAGTATTGTATTTATAATTTATTTTAATGACAGACTTTTGCACGAATATTTTGTAAGTTGATATCCTTAAACAATAAATATTCATAGAGTTTATATATAAAATTTATGATTTCTTTTACTTTTTTCTAGAGCGTTGAATCATTGCTTGGACGTGACCGGAAGCAAAGACAGAAAGAAGTATACGTTAATACTAAAATGAAGCAAAAGTTAAAATATACAACATGCAGCAGCTTCTTGGAGTGGGGCGATTGTGTTAGGTAAGTTACAGGCTAGATGATTCTGTGTACACATATCCACATATATTAGGGTGGTTGAATTTTACTAACTAACGAAAAAAGTTTCAACATCAAATCATACATGAAATCGTTCTAATACTTGAAATGCTTTAGTTTTATAGTTTGGTATAATAAAAGAAAATATTCAGGCATGAAATATTTTACAAAATCTAACCTCAAAAAGCGTCTAGCCCCAAAATGAGTAGACAACAAATACAATTTCTCCACGCAGCTTTAACATGCCTCACAAATAAACTCCGTCTAATACCCTGATATATAGGAAAAAAGTTTTAAGAAATTCTTTAGACTTCACATAGCGAAAAAACGGCTTTGAAACGAATTTATAATTCTGAGTGCTCTACAGCAAGTGCATATCGTACTGACCAGCAGAACCACGCATAAGAATCAATGAAATGAAATAAAAAAAATACAACAACAGCGCTAACAAATTCCAATACGATGTAAGAGTAAGAACAATAGTAGTAAGAAGAAACAAATCCAAAGAACATGTTGACGCAAAAACCATTGAATCGATCGCGCACGATCGCTAAACGCGACAAAGTCGCTCAACAACGCCGACAACACGACAGGAACAACGTCAATATCACAAACAAACAGACAAACAAACATTTTTTACGTGTATGTAATGTGTAATGGACGTACGTGAAAAGTCATTCCAGCTACGTGTTACCACTTTTTTCCTACGAGCTACTTTCGCTGCGGTGGGATCATGAATATTAAAAAGTTTAAATATGAGTAACGAGTCTTTTAAAAATAATACGCGAACAAAGTAAAAAAAATAAAAATAACAGAAAAAAAGACATGCGAGTATGCTGTTTTCAGTTAAAAGAACAATGAAGCAACAAGTGAACCGTCCTTCACATAAAAGTTTTTTAAGGAGGATTGTGTTGCGGCGGTAACAGGGAGTCTATGACGGTAGGATGTCTGCATTACATTGAAGTCGTGATTTTTGAAAAACAAACGCAACAATTTATTGATTTGTTTATGTTCTCCGAAAACTGATATTTCTGTTGGCAGAATAAAAATATTAGAAAATGTATGTACATATATGAGTATATATATTCAAGGTTCCCCTCTTTAGGAACATATATTTTTGCTTGCTTATATTGACAAAAAAAGTGTTTTGGGAGCTAGAAATGGAATACAGTTAAACAAAAAATGATTTACAAATAGATATTGAAAGCTGCTAGTTAAAACTTTGAAAAACGTATTTTTATTTCTTATAATTTTTTCCACGTTTCAATTGTATACCATGTACCAACATCATACTAGTAAAATACTAGTTCATTTGTTCGAGTTGAATTAACACTTCCAAAGTCGTCTGCTGCAAAAACGTCAGCGATAACCAATACACATCCGACCTACATGGATTATTGACGAAAAAGAGCATACAACAGGGTTGTGTGAAGAATTTTCAACTTTACGCAGGAGTATCAGTTTCTTGTGAAAGAAAAAATACATTTTTTGAGATAAATAATAGGATGGAGGCCGAGATAGCCGAGTGGTTAACATTGCGTATTGCCATTCGGAAAACCAGGGTTCAAATCCTAGTATGACTAGCATCCAAAAAGTTATAAAAAATTAAATAAAATCGAAAATTAAGTTCAATTATCTCATTGCGGCCGCCCCACGGCAGGGAATGTCAACCCCTCCGAGTGTACTTCTGACATAAAATAAAGGCTCCTCATAAAAAACCATCAGCCGCAAGGCGGATGCGGTTTAGTATAAACTGTAGGTCCCTTCATTTGTTCGAAAAACATCAAGACGCAAACCACAGGAATAGCTCGACCGAATATCGCTTCGGCGGTTACAAAGCGTCGGATGTTTATTTCAATGTAATGCGGTTGCCACGCGTACACTTACAGGACCGTATCCTTTTTATGAAATTTTGCTTTACCAAATCACACATTCACTCTTGTATGGCCCTCAATAGCCTCACGAATTCTATCTTTGAGGTTTTGAATTGTCGTTGGTTTGTTGGCGTAGACCTTATCTTTCACGTGGTCCCGAACGAAGAAATCGCAAGTTGTCAAATCATAAGATCTCGTTGGCCGATTGCGATCTTCTCGAGAGGTAATAAGTGCGGAAACCTTTCCCTTAAAAGATCGATAGTTTCGTGGATTGTGGGATGTTGAAAAAATAAGGTCCAATGATCCTACCGGATCGTAAGCCTTACCAAACAATTTAACGTTGAGGAATAGCCTCTCCAACAATAAATCTTGGATTTTCCGAGCCCCAGATGTGACAGTATTGCCTATTGATATAACCATCGGGTTGATATGGACTTCATCAGTCAAGATGATTTTTTCGATGAAATTACGTTGTTGATGATCGGCCGGCTTGAGCTCTTGCGTTAACTGAACTTTATGAGTTTTAAGACCCAAGTATTTATGCAAAATACAATGTGATGACGTTTGTGGATTATCCAATTCCAAAAAACGACGAGAAATGGACAAACCTAGGTTTTCTTCAATGCTTTGAGCTACGGCAGCTATATTCTCAGTTGTTCTTGAGCGACGTGCTCGTGTATTATTTTTCACATCACTAACTTGTCCCAACAGCTCCAGTTTGTCCACCAATTTCTGTTTTTCTGCCCGAGAAGGTGCTTCGTGATGACCGAAAAATGTTTTAATTTTACGAACCGTCTCTGCCAGATTTTCACCATTTTTATAGTGAAGCGTGTGCCGTTTCATTTTTATTACTGGCGTAGTATTTTAGTTGTCAAAAGTCAAGAAATTACATTTTCAGAAGTGGCATCTACCGGAATAGTAGGCTATTCAAAAAAAAAACAAAAAAAAAACCTTTTATTGGAAACCCTTATATGCACTTACAGTATCTTTAAACACATTCGGAAGACAAATAAATAATAGCATTCGTCCACAGGTAATGATGGAATGCTTCATTAGTTTTTTTGTATACCATACATTTTGATGTGTTTGCTTTTCTGTTTTTTGTTGTTTTTTTTTTTTGTAAAAATATTTCAAGTCTCTGTTTTTTTTTGTGCAGTCAAATTACGCTCAAGTTACATTAATTTTACAAGTTAATATTAGGTTGTAAAGCACATTTTAGTTTGAAATTAACGAGTTGTGTACAGTAAAAACATTTCCTACGTATTTACATATTCGTACATTAAAGTGTACAAAAAAGGCGTAAACCAAATGACGCATGCGCAGACAAATTAAATTATAGACTTCAAGTAGATAATGAAGGCTACAAATTCATTCACATTGTTGTCTTAAGGAATAATAGTACATACAATGTTTACATATAGATACATATGTAGGTATATACAGTTTTAATACGCTTTGGGGGTTTTCAAGGCGATGTATGTTTATAAGCAATGGCGTGTAAAGAGTTTCTATAATGAAAATATAACTATTATTTCAAAGTAACTTATTAATTAAAAATATTTTTTTTTTAATTTCTTGTTCTTGCTTTCAATGAAACTTTATAATTTTTTTCTTATTTTATTTTTCGAGGGTTGCTCTCAAGCTGTCCTCTTTTGTATTTCATAAAATTGTTAAAAATCATTCGCAAATCAAAGTTTCAAATAGAACACAATATAAAAAATTATTTTAGCATTCTTATTATTATTATTGTCAATCACAACATTTAAATTAATTTATTGATAAAATTGTGAATTATTTCTCAAAAAAAAAAAAAAAACCGCAAAACTGTGCTTTAACAAGTGACAGTACAGCAATGCTGCGTCGCATACCTTCGAGTACATACTCGTACATACATTTTTACACACATTCTACTGCATATGTAACTGTTCATTATTTCTTTTTTCCACTATTGTACATGCGTTCATAAGCCGCTGGCGAGATTTGTTTGTACATAAGTCTCAAGTGGTTTTATAATGTTGATGATGATTTTCTTAAGAGTTACCAAAGAGATATTAAAGACAGCGGAACAACACTAACAACATCAATGAAAATTGTAACAACATTCACCGGTAAAACTAGATATTGAGGCCAAGTGCTGTTGCTTGCCAGCAACTAACAGCGACACTTCACATCACCACCATCATCATCATCATCATCGCTCATCTAGTAAAAATATTGACAGCAAAGAAAGCTTACGCACTGTTACAAAGTAGTAGAGAAGCTGTAGTGGATACTCCTAGGGAAGTGAGTGCTTGAGAAATAAGTTTTTCACTATTTTACTTTTTCTATTTAAAGGAATTGGACTGGTATTCAGTAGCAAGCCATACTTTTTCTACTAAGTCTTCTTTCTGGATACACTTACTGGTTACACAATGACTTTCAAGTTGAATTTCAATTGTTTTGATGCTACGATAGTAGATAGCTATGCCTTTATTTAGGTTTTGTTGAGGGCTGTTGGAGTTGTAGGAGTGAACTAGGACTATGAACAGTCGAATACAAAAATTGCAAACCAAATTAAGTAAAGAACACTATCTTACTCGGTGAAAAAGTATATAGAAATTATAGCAAAAAAATTAAAATTAAAATTAAATTTTACTTGTGGTTCTCTAATTTTTATTATAACTACGAGGGAATTAAAAAAAGTTCAGTTGGTGACTTTCAATTTGTTTTTGTTAAAACAATTACTTTATTAGTCTACCTTTCAAATTTTAGAACGATCGGCAACAATGGAGACGAGAAAAAGCTAGCTGAGGATAGGTCAGACGAAATTCCACCATCAACGCAAACTGATTCTCTTCAGGTTTCGGCATAATTTACAGCCAATACAAATATTCAGTGAATGCCAAATTTCATATGAAACGATTGTACCGTCCTTAAAGACTATTTCTGAGTGGTTCCGAAGATTTCAGACCGGACATTTTTCCGTACAGACCGAACTTTGCGAAGGTCTATTAAAATCTTCCACTGATGACGCCACTGTAGCTTTGGTAAAGTCCAAAATTGGCAATAACCCACGATTGAGACAAGAAATGATTGCTAATGAATTGGGCTTGAATGCCATGTCTGTATCGCGAATATTAAGTAATCATCTGGGTAACACGAAGAAATTCACTCGATGGGTACCACGAATTTTAAATGAGGTACAAAAAAAAGGCTCGAGTGCATTTTGCTAAATTATTTCTAAACAAATTCGAAACCTGGTCAGTTGTTACTGGTGACGAATCTTGGTTTTATAAGTACGACTCAGAAGCCAAACAGCAGTCCATGATATGGAGCCCAACAGGAGCAAACAAACCCGTAAAATCCAAGCAAAAAAAAAATCAGCAGCAAAAGTAATGATGAGAGTTTACTTCACCCGATCTAAAATCGTAGCTGCTAATCCATTGGAAAAGGGTCAGATGCTAACTGCAAAATACTAAACCGAACAGTGCTTCCCAAAGCTTTCAAAAATTTGCTGGAAAACAGGAAGAAAGAGGATTTGCGGCGCTACTTTTTACAACATGACAACGCGCCATTCCACACGAGTAATTTTACTGAGATAACTGGGATCGAAGAAATACATCCAGCACCATATTCCCCGGTTATAGCACCTTGTGATTTCTGGTTTTTCCAAAAATTAAAAAAAATTGAAAGAAAAGGTGTTTAATAGCAACGAGGAGATAATTAATGCGGTTAATGCTGAACTTGATAAGATTAAAAAGCAAGATTTTGAAGATTGTTTTCAGAATGGGATCTTAAGGAAGTCAGTAGAAGTTATAGCTGCTAGTTCGTAAACCGTCACGTTTCCGCAGCAGATTTATTTATCCAGACACCTTCGTTCGAATTGGATTCGATGTTTGGAAAATTTCATTTGCACGGCAAAGCTATTTCCAAAAAATATATGATCTGAGACAGTTCCATAAAACTAAAAACCCAAAAAAAATTTAACAGAACAATGACCGAACTTTTGTTAATCGCTTCGTATATTTGCTATCGCTCGATCAGCTATTGCCGTAAACAACTCGACAAATCGCTAACTAAGCGACGAATATTTTGAAGTCGTTAACACTTTAAAAAAATTGTTAATGTAAAGTAAAGTAGGTTGGGTAATGGCGGCCGCAGTAACTCGGAAGGCACGGGTTCAAATTTTCTAATTCCGGTCGTCCCTCGGCAGGGAATGTCAGCTCCTCCGACTGTATGTATTTCTGACATGAAATAAAGGCTCCTCAAAAAAAAAAAACCATCAGCCATTCGGAGGCGGCTTAGTAAAGGGTGGTTAAATTGTAAGGGCCGATGTTGAATGTGAACCACACCTAAACGCCAAGTTTTTTTCCGAATTTAATTTGACATTTCTCTATTTCAGACTTACTCAATTTGAACCATGGAGAGATACACAATCCAACAACGTGTTAAAGTTATCCAGACTTATTATGAAAATTTTCGAAGAAAATCATCTTCAGTGATGAGGCACATTTTCACCTCAGTGGATTCGTCAATAAACAGAATTGCCGCATTTGGGCGAATGAGAATCCAAGAGTGATTGTCGAAAAACCAATGCACCCACAAAGAGTGACTGTTTGGTGCGGTTTATGGGCTGGCGGCATCATCGGGCCGTATTTTTTCCAAAATGAGGCCGGTCAGGCAGTTACTGTGAATGGTGTTCGCTATCGTGAGATGATAACGAATTTTTTATGGCCACAATTGGAAGATATGGATGTAGACGATATGTGGTTTCAGCAGGACGGTGCCACTTGCCACACAGCTAACGAAACAATGGCTCTTTTGCGCAACAAATTCAATGGCCGTGTTATCTCACGTAATGGCGATGTCAATTGGCCCCCAAGATCATGTGATTTGACACCGTTGGACTTTTTTCTCTGGGGTTATTTGAAAGAAAAGGTGTACGTCGATAAGCCAGCAACAATTCAAGAGCTAAAGGATGAGATAATTCGGCACATTAACGGCATAGAAACTCCATTATGCCTCAGCGTCATCGAAAATTTGGACCATCGTATGGACGCCGAGGTCGCGGCGCTCATTTGGCCGATATTTTGTTACATACATAATTGAGTAATACCAATATATCATAATAAAATAAAATTTCAATAATTTCCTAAATAGTTTGTGTTTTATTCAAAATCAACATCGGCCCTTGAAAATTTAACCACCCTTTACCTTTCATCATTGGATAGACGTTTGCTTTGGGAAGTGGAAGACCCTTTCCACTTGAATGCAACTGACTTTCGAAATATACAATTTACAGATTAATGCCAGATTAAGTTAAATGGTAAGAAATAGTGCGAAGAGTCATGCAGCGTAGTTTTGAAAGTTGAAACCATTACATGTTTTTTAAAATGGTAAACTTTGAAATCCATTGCAAGTCATTTAATAAAAATAATTGCTATCACGAATTTGTTTTGTTTTTTAGCATTCCTCAAGAGCAAAAGGGGTTTTGTTGAAAGCCTTATAATCGGGAATGGAAAGATATATTTTTTATTAGTTGTCAAAAGCTATTTGGATTCAAAGAACCATGATGGAAGTGTATTTTAGTCATTTTGGCAGAAATATTATAGCAGACAGAATTATATAAATCTTCTTTTGCTCTTGTTATTGTACCGTTTGCTACAGTCTAAGTCATCGAGGTCATCTAACAAGATGTTCAGGAAACGAACTTATTCGACTTATTTGGTCCAGTGGGAAAAGGGAGGTTAGTTGGGCATGCAGTCATGCGGGGACTCTTTGCATGCAGGCAACTCTCATGAGAGCCGGTTCTACTCACCGGAGTTGACCCGAATTTTATCCCGCCAAGGACTGTCACCCTTTCGGCGACCTAACACCGTTTAGGACGACAGGTAACATATAACTTTTCTTCCCTTACAGTTGGAACTCAAAGTATCCTTTAGTTAGATAATGTGCCCCTAAAACAACAACACAAGCTTTGTGATTTCAAGATCTAATTAAATTTTTGTAAAACAAGAGAGATAATTAAGTTAATTCAGGAATATTCTGCAGCAATTGTGAACTACACAAAAGTAAATTATAGCAACCAACATCTGTACGAGCAACAGAGCAACAACAAAGTGTATAATCTGTGCCATAATACTTTATATGTTTGAAACTTGGTGTTGGTGGTGCAGTGTTTGGTGCGTCTGTCTGTCCGTCTGTCTGTCTATCTGTCTGTGGCCCATAGCTTTTGGCTATCGCATTCAACCACCACTCGCCAAGGCATTTGGACTTGATTCCATTTAAGAATGCAGCGTTGGTGGGTTGTGCGTGTGTGCGCACAGTGTCCAGCCTGTTGCACAAATGACCAAAACAGTATAAACTGCAAAAATGTATACACGTATACTCGTACATACATACACGTACATACATATGTGTACTGCATGAATGTACGTCCATACGTACATAGTGTACATATGTACATAAGTCTTTGCGCATGTGCATGCGTCGTATTATTACAGTGCCGCACAACAAGTTTCAGCATGCATTTACTGTCCACCTGGGCGCTCAATGCTTTGGACGGACGGACGGTCGGTTGGTACAGTGAATGACTGCTGCTGATTGCTACTGCCTTGTGGTGGACAGACGGAGGGAGGGCTGGTAGCTGTTGTGTAGTGCCTACAAAAAAGGAAAAACAATTCGAGTAGAAGAACAAAAACAAAAAGAAGTATTTGCTGCTGCATGCCTCAATTCGAAGAACACAACGTGGTGCTGGTGGGCCAGGCGCTTGAGGCGGTGGCCGGCCGCACACACAAGCAGTCAGACAACCTGTTTCGTGGGAACATTGCCTTGTCGGGGCTCGATAGGAGTTTAACTTGTTGGCTTCTTGGTTCTTTGCGTCGCCACTTTGGGCGTTTGCATTGCACGGTCAGTTTTTGTTTCGAATGTAAGACGCGTCAGTTCGTCAGTTCGTCAGCTCGTCATTTTGTAAGTTAGTCGTTTAGTCAGCCAAACAATCAGTCAGTTGCTGGCAAACGGCGCTGAAAACGAGGTGTGTTTCGGCGTTGTGCTGTTTGACTGCCAACATTGCCACCTCTCTTTCCTCAACGCGCTTACAAATGTATACCTATGAATATCAACATGTATTGTACATATGTATGTACAGTAGTCTGCGGTGTTTATGGTGTTGCGGTTTGCGGTTCGCGGTTGTGTTCATAAGTAAATGGAACCTGTTAAATTAATGAAATAAAATGTTGTTATTTGCTTCACTTATTTTGAGGTTGATTTTATTTTTTAATTCTTTTATCACTCCAATTTTTGTTTGTTTGTCTTTCCTATTTTTTTTTTTGTTTTTTTTTTTTGTTTGGTATTGTTTTAAGCTTTTGCGCTGCTCCACAGTGTCCACTTGTGCATACATACATACATACATATGTATATTCCATAACGCTCTCGCGTTGTTTCATTTTTCATTTTTCATTTTTCATTTTTTAGAGCGTTTTGCTTGAAGGTGCCTGTTTTATGCTCCTTATTTTTATTAGCTACCTTTAAGCTCAACTTTAGTCATGTTTATGTAGGTTTGTGTGTGAATATTTGTAATATAGTCATAAATGTTTTATGTGAAGTTTTTGCTAAATTTTGGTTTTATATCATGCACATGTTTTTTGTTTTTTAATTCGTTTTAAGTACTTTGTGTGATTCCACATTAAAATTAAACTGGAATTGGTGTGTCGAAGGCGAGGTAGGAACCTCAAACAACAATGCCACAATGTCTCAATATTGGGCTTTTACGATTTTAATGAAACTAAGACGAGTTGGATTATAACTTTTCTAGGCGAGAATAATCAGCTTAATACCTGGTTTAATGACAATGCTGTGATTTCCAAATTTCAAGTAAGTAGCCTAAGTTTACAAGAGGTTGAATTATTTTCAGAGAGACAGGATAATCGAAAATAATTTCCCGAAATTTTACTGAGGATATAAATGAAAAAGTTCAGTATTACTTTCATATTTTATCTTAATGATTTCACATCGCTATCGGTTTCTATATAATAAAGGATGTTGTAGTGGAAGTAATCATGAAAGCTGGCAATGCTGCAAGGTAGTTTTTTGTTTGGGTTTTGGTAAAATTACTTACTATATGCAATTTGTTGTAAGAAAGTCTGTGGTTAATTAAGACACTGCCATCTAATGACTAGTTAAAATCTGCTTGCTATGCAATCCCAACTTGTCAGCCAACTTTTCTATTTTTTCAAAAATGTGTTTCAGTTGAATTGGTCAGAAATTGATTGGAAATAAAATAATAAAAAAATATTCAAAGAAAAAGTATTTATATTTTCATCTGATTTGGATTCCACAATTTTGAGATGAACAATAATAATAAATATAAAAATATCTACGAAAATTGAAGGAATCTTCCAAAAATAATTGAAATATAGTTTGATAATTTTGGGCTATAAAAAATAAACAAAAACAAATTTATAAAATTAATTTAAATTAAACATCAGCCGGAAGGCTTAAAATTTGTGCCGGTTAGGCATTCCTTAGACTGTTGCGATTACAGTAACATCTTGCGACTAGCTTGATGTTTCATTTCCTAGTTTCAAAAGTACCTACTGGGTTGTATTTTGTCATCATACTTAAATGTTAAACCAAACATATTTTGTTTTAGTTAAAAGTCCGGTATAAAAGTCTGGTATAACTCGGGGATGAGCTACGGGTGAAATATTGCAGGTGATGCAGGGTGCTCTTTCTGGAGGTTTGAGATGGTGCAAGATTACCATTCTGCTGTGGTGTTTGGCTGATCAAAATTAGTAAAGCTACGGAGTGCTCCAAACGATTTTTTTAAAGCAAACTTAGAACACTTAAGAACTGGCATATTTTAGTTGTTATAGATGCTGGTAGAGTGTCTTGGCATGCAAACATGGCCGAAAGCTTCTAACCAAGTACCTCGAATTTGGCATCTAGCAGACACTACCTCTAACATCTAATATATTCATATCAAAAGATCGCACAAAAATAACGTATTTCTAGTTGAAACTAAAAATTTGTTTGTTTATCATTTTATTAATCTTGATTTTTTTTTACTGACACCTTGCGAATTACAATTCCCAACTTGAGTATTTTTCGTGTCAATTTCAGTTTTGCTGTTTCTGCCGCTGATGTGGCAGGTAAAATAGTTTGTGGGAAATTGCAACCACTTGCAACCAGTCGTTGGCGGCAAATACATAAGATTGATAGATTATTCTATTTAATTGCGCAATTAATTCACTTATCTTAGCTTTACTAGGACACGCACATATTATTGTATTTGTATTAAAAATGGTGTCAGTATGAAGTGTGTATTAAATATTTAGCAAACCAAGCGTTTGGATTGCAAAATAAGAACTTGTGTAGAATAAATGCATTTTTTTATTAAAGAAAAACATTCACAATTATATAATAAAAACTTTTCAGTTAACCTGTTGTTTCAAATTAATTTGAATTAGGCTAAAACTCGTGTAGGAGAAAATATTTGGACTTAAAGTCTATTGACGTCTAAGCATGATTATTATTATCTCTAATGTTCGTTTCCGTAAGTGAGCTTTTTCTAAACATATACAATGTATATACGTACGAATATGTATACATATATATATATATCATGTTGTTTAACAAGAAATAAAGCTCTTTCTCAGTTACTTAGTATTGAAATAAAAATAATAAAAAAAATTATTTTATGGTATATGCTGATGAGAACAGTGACGATTGGCTTTTCAATATTGATATATGTACGCTTGTATTTGTAACTGGAAATATATTTTCGTGGAGACTTAAATATTCTCACCCCCAAAAAATACATATATAAATGAGAGATGATATGATTTATTAGTGTCGTTTTTAAGGGGTTATATACAGTTAATATTTTCAAAAAATGATTTTTTTTTATTTTATTTTCTGTATCTACATATATTTAAGAATACACACGTTCATTTGTAAAGACATTTCGGAGCGCTTGGAAGTATAAGTATAACTTTAAACGCGTTTTGCTCAGAATGGTTTTTCAAAGTCGGTGACCACTATAAACGGCTTAACCTATTTGTCTAAAATTTTAACACAAGCTTCTTGAATATATTTTTCCGTGATTAATCTAAGGTTTTATTTTACCGATAAATACTTTTTTTTTATAAACAATTTAAAATCGAAATTTCGCTGAAAAATCGACTTTTTTCTTTGAAAAGGCGCAATTTTTGACAAAAAATTAGTTTTTGCTTATACCTTCGTGATTAATCACTAGATTTGACATTACTTTAATGAAATCTGTTTAGTTTTTTAATTTCAGATGATCCAGTTCAGAGATACTTGCAGAGTGGTCACCGCAAGGCGTCTTTTTTCAGAGGACTTCCTGGAGATCAGCTGAAGCTCTTCTCCACAGCAATATTTTTACTAGTTATATGGATTATAATATTATTGAATATACCATAATAAGTATGTAAACTTTTTGAATCAATAAATTCTAAAGACTTCTCAAAAAAAAATTCTTAAAAATTCGCTTTTTTTTGGCCCATTAACTGTATATAACCCCTTATTGTATTTAGTAATGCTTACAATTTCAGCATGGCAAGATATACGCATGAAGAATAACTTGAAAATGATAACGAAGAAAATCATCTTCACCGATGAGGCTCAGTTTCATCTGAGTGGTGCGGTAAATAAACAAATCTGTCGATTCTGCTGCGAAGAAAATCCACAAATTATTCATGAACAACCATCACATTTACCTAAATTGACAGTTTTTTATTGCCACAATTGGAAGGAATTGATCTTAACAACATCTGGTTCCAACAATCGAATTATTGTGAGAAAGATTTGGAGATTCGATTAGTTCAAGAAATTGTGACATTGAAGTGGAAGCCAGTTGTGATTTAACATCATTAGACTATTTCTTGTGGAGTTATTTGAAGTCATTGGTCTTTAGCAATAAACCAGACTCTATTAAAACTTTAAAAGTCAATATTGAACGTGCTATTCATGGCATACGACTTGATTTAGTGGAAAAAGTGTTCAAAATTTGGGTTCATTAAATTCGTTCCTTTAGAGGAAGTCGTGGCGGCCATTTGAATGTTGTTATATTCAGAACATAATTGTGTCGATTATAGTTTACATTAAATAAAAAACATTTGAATTTCCTTAAAAACTAGTGTGTTTTTTTTTAAAGAAATCATATCACTCTTATTGGAAAGCCCTATATACATACATATTTATAAATAAATAAATAAATATGAAAAAGAGTAACCAACTGCTCTTCTATTAGAAGGATTTCAAGTATGCTAACTAGTATAATTACGAGTATGTATTGTTATGTTATTTTTAAACTTGGGCAATATACATGTAAATGTGCGTGTACAGCAGATCAAAGTGCTCAATTATTGTGTGGCACAATGCCTCGTGATCAACAGACTCAGGTCAGTGTTCATTAGTTCAGTCTAAAATGAAGCTGTAAAAACAACAAACCGTTCTTGGACGGTAAGAAAAAAACGCCAAAAAGAAACGAGCAATAAAAAACAAATAAAAAACCACCGAAGGTTAACTGAAAAGCCAACAACACATACAGTTTTAAAAGCAATAACAACAAGAAGGCTTGCAACAAGTCAGCTATTCTTTCATTCAAAAAAAAAAACACAGCGTCAAGAGAACAACGAAGAATAACAACAAATCTGCGTTAGATAACACCAACTAGAAATTAATGAATATGAAACAGTAAATTACAAAAAAAAATGTGCTTGTACGCAATTATGCCCGGCACTCTTTTTCTGAACCACGATCAAACGATTAAATTGCAAATTTAAATGGCGTAAAAGATTGAAAAATAAAAATTCATAATCCAATGTGCTTTTCCCGCGTACATCCAAAAACACCTATAAATCATTTAGTTAGTAAAAAATAATAATAAAAAGCTAAAACAAAAAGGGAAAAAGAATGTATAACATCTTAAACGTCAATTTTGGCGCGTCCAATGATTTGTTGAATATACGCGTATGTACATATGTATGTGCGAAACATCTGTTAAATCTTCATTCAATCTTCATTAAAATATTCACCTACAAAATCATTACACACATTTACGTGCATAAAGGCACTGAAATACGCTTTTATGCCACTTAATCTGACGTGGAATATTAATATTGCGGATTTGTTTTAAATATGTCAGTCAACAAAACGAAAAAACATAATTAATCCGTTTTTATAGTTCATCGGCGGGGGGCATCGTCGTTGCCGCAAGCTATCAGCATGTTCTGATGGACCCTTTGTAAGTTACATACATATATATAAATTAGTAATATCTATCAAATACAAAAATTGTTAAATGATTTAAAAAATAACACTTAAGCGTGTAAAATGTATTCTTAACATATTGTATAAGAACGTATAACTCGTCACGTAAAAATGTGTTGTTCGGTTAACGACAAATGTGAACGTAGCCTACGGTACATAATTTGGGATTAAAACAGTTGTGAACGGACGATAGAATGGACATTTAAATTGTTTTCTCGGGCATGCAAATCTTGGCGAAATGATGAAAAAATTAAGTACAAACAAAATATATTCGATTAAATAAACATTAAACAATTTTACGACCAATTGTATAAATTCAATCTAGTTCAAAAACGCAGTAAATTCGACTACAAAGCGGCTGTGAGATGAGCTGTAGCCGTATGGTCAATTCTCAATTGAAAATAGAAAAGTATATGAAAAGAAAGCAAAATGTTAACCAGGCTCAAGCTCATAAAAAAAAGGTCCTACAGCAATATCTCTAAAGCGGACTGGTGGAGAAACTTGCGCATTCATTTTTACATTCGCACTCTTTCTCTTGAAGTGCAAGTGCAAAGATTTAATTATATTTAGCATTTTCGTCATAACTTCAACTGAAATATAAAAATTAACATATATTCGTAAATATTTTTTTTTAATTAATTGGTTGGTTGAAGTGGTCGCCGGACATCTGTTCACTTAGACGGGCGAACCTAAAACTCGCATCCTCTAATCAAACAAATGCATGGAATTCTCAAAATTAAGCAGTAGCCCCTAGAGACTTCAACCTATTACTCCAAAGTGATGCGGAGGTATTCGTAAAGGAAGTTCCTTAAAGTTTCAGGTTCTTCTTCTTGTCGGCAACTTTTGTAGAAGTCGTTTGATGGTACGCCCAACCTCTCTGCGTGCCTGCTATATTAAAATACGCCCCGTAAGAGGACCTACAACAGTAGATATCTCTTTTCTTTATCGCTTGATAGAGCTACGTGACCTTCTTCTATTCTATTCTGGCTATATTGTCCAGGTTACATTACGCGCTTTGAGACTTCCTCATTTTGAGTTCGCATCTTTAATAAATAACTCTCTTATATTGAGTTTATAAGTGAAGAGCGGCATGCCCAAACTCTTCCATGATGGCGAAAGTGAAAGGGAAGTGGCCTTCCTTGCAAGCTCGTCCGTCAACTCATTACCCGGTATATTATCACCAAACAAACTAGTACTCCATAAAGTAGTATAGACCTAAAAACTGTAATATATGGTAAAGCCAAGGCACTATTTTAGGTGACATGACTCATAGCCAGCTTATTGTAGCTTTGCAGGGCAATGAACGCCTTACGCATACTTTCTTTCGAGTTCTGTGACCAGCTTAATTTCCTGATCATTAAGACTTCCAGATATTTTGCTGACTTCAAGTGAATTTTTGGTTGAAAAAAAATGAATAGGTCCACATTTATTGTGACTTAAAATTACGATCCAAACACAAGTGGAAGTAAAAATCGATTCCGAATAGAATGAGTATAAAGTTCCGTATGCTTTCGGGTGGTACAATACCTTTCGATTCTAAAAACGTATCAAATAATTTTCTCTCGTACGATTACCGATACGTTCACGGATGTTGTAATATATTATTAAATTAATATGTTTAAGAGATTAAATATTAAATATAATATAAATATTAAATATAATATATTAATCTAAGATAAAATAAGCGATTGCAAGGGACTGTTTGTGATTTTGATGATTGTTTAAAACATTTTAGAAATTTTTACTCCTCTTTTCTTGGTATTGCTAAAATTGAGACACAATTAAAAAGAAACAATTTTTTTTTAAAAGCTTTGATAAAACTTGCAAGCATTTACATCATGCAAACTAGGTAACAATTGAAGTGCTTTCAAATGGAGAAAAATACACAAAAAGAATGTAAGAGAGCCACACAGAAGAAATAGTTTTTTTTCACCCGGTGCCTACTATGTTTGCCAGTAAAAACTAGTAAATTTAATTGCTTTTTGTTAACTAAGAAGTAATGATGATTCGCTGCTATCGTAGCTAGATAAGTTTTTTATGCAAATCATTGCTGCGCTGCTTCTTCTTTAACTACTTACATAGAGATACTCATGTACGAGTGCATAGGTATGGGTGCAGTTGCCTTTGATTTGATAGTTAGAGCCGTACTTTTTCATCTTTCACTATTCAAGCGTACAATATGGGTGAATTAATCCGCTTTAATTTGATTTATTTTCTTTACTCGGTTTTTATAATTTAACAAAATTTATTTCATTCAATTTAAAAGGCATGAGATGAGATGAGTCATGCTTTTGCACCAAAATTGTAAGTAATTTGAAGAAGAGATAAAAAGTAGCTGGAATTTCCGGTGTTATATATCGTACAGTAGGTGGAGAAATATGTAGCGCAATGATTTGGTATTTTTGTAATAATATTAATTATAACTTTTTGTTTTTCATCACAAAATTGTGAATTCGAAATTGATGCGCGAAAGTGATTTACAAATGTTTTATAACGAATTTTACACGCTTTTCAATGCTTTCAATTTTGCATTGGTCCCTAAAACTAAAGAGTTAATGGAAATTAACAGAATATTCAAATTAAGAAAGATTGTGAGAATACTCAGTCAATAAATTGAGTTGATTTAAAACTATTCATAACTAGTATCTTGGAGTGGATACTCTTTTAATTCACTGGAAATTCATTAAATCTTGGTTTGTAAATTCGTTCATCTGCTGTAATTCCTGTTATCTTGTATAACTTGAGAGAGGATTGAGCTTTCATTGCATTATTCTTTTGTTTAATAGAAAATTTTGTAAAAAGGATAAGGTCATGTAAGCGTAGCCGTAGCGGACATTTTTCTGATAGTGTTTTTCATAATTAATGGCATATCGTCTTCTTTAAATTGAAATAAACATACGGACTAACTAACTTTTAACGAAAAATTTCAAAAAATTAAAGCCGCAAAGGGATTTCATTTCATTTCCGCACAACTTGTCCCTTCCGCTACCAATATAACCTCAAATTGGCCTTTATCTGTAAATAGTTACTTTTGTGATTTTTTCAACGCTACTGAAAGAATTTAATAACATTTATACTACTTATCACACACATTTCTTTAAATTTCTTTTGTTCAGCTAATGGGCAAAGTCATATCAGCAAAAGTTGTGAAGTGAAATTAAAATACTTTGGCTTGTGCTGGAATTTATCACACGATGTATAAATACGTATATAATTTTAAAATATGCAGCGTTAAAAATAAAAATACAGATTACCTCAGTGACACAGTGACCTTCAATGTATGTATGTACCATATATACCTACATATGCACATAAATAATATTAGTTCTGTTACAAACATACATCTACACTATTGACAGAGTAAAATATTAATAATAATAAATATTAGTAAAATTTTATTTCATTACTCACCGTCCAACGGAATGTGAATGGCAACACAATTGCACTCATGCCTGGCTCACTCAGCACAAAGCTGGAGCCGCCCAATATCGCCGTCGTTTTATTGCCAAACGAACAGCCTGTCGTGATGCTAGGCGGTGAACTCTGATACTCCTTGAGGCAGAGACGAAACGCTGTAGAACATGGCGGACAACCTGCAAGTGGGATTTTTTATAATAAGAAAAAAAATGCACTCTGTACACAAAATCAACTACACTCACCAGTCGTTTTTGTACTTCTTATTTCTAGAGGCACCCCACAACAATAGCCCGTCAGCAAGTGGCTATTTGTATTTGAAATTTCTAATATTTCTAATTCAAAGTTGCCAGCAGCTGATATCTGTATGAAAGAAATGAAAAATACGGTGGTTAAATTTTTGAGATTAGGTTTGAATTTATGTCCTTAGGATATATATAAGAATTATAGTTTTTTAAAATAAAAAATTATATTGTCCTTAATATTTTTCCATTAAAAAATTGTATATAAATTATTAGTATTTTACTACGAGTATACCATTATTTTTTTAAATGAAATTTTATTTTGCAAACTAAAATATTACATTGGGGTTTAGCTCAAACATATAAAAAAAAAAAAAAAAAAAAAAAAAAAAAAAAACATAAAGAGTATAATTTTACACTCCATAATCCCGACTTTAAAAATCCGGACCTTACATAATTAAGACAATTTTTAAAAATTAGACACAATCAAAATACTACATAAAACAGAAATGAGGAAATCCCGAACAGACAAAATACCAGAGAGGACAAAATCCAAAAATCCAAATCCCTTTTTATTCAAATTTTTAATACATTTTACTGAAAAATTTAAAACTATGTTTCTAATAGGCTGCTCTTACATGCAAACATTTAAATGTTTTACGGACTTAAAACATTATTTTAAAAAATATATATTCAATCAGAAGACCGCCTCGCGGATTTTCGTAAACTTCGATACGTTTAATGCCATTTTCGACAACATTTTGGCATATATTGGATGGTATCTCAACCATAACTTAACGAATGCTGGTTTTCAAGTATGCAAGAGTTGAAGATTTATTCGCATAACCACGGTCTTCGCGTGGCTTCACAAAAAATAAAGTTCAACGGTGCAAAATCTAGATAGACAATTGATATTGCCAGGACGAGATATTATGCGGCCGGAAATTTCCCCCACAATAGAGCCATATTCGCTCGTGTTGGGACCATACGAGTTTATTGTCCAAGTTGTGCACTTCAATTGCAGAAAAATAGTCGGTTAACATACGACCATAACGCTCCGAATCGATAGTGATAGTCTCGCCGTTGTCGTTTTCAGAGAAGGGTGTAACGGCCTCTCGGAGCCCCAATTGTGACATTTCAGCTTATTTACGTATTCCTCGAGCTACGTATGCGGCATTGTGAATGGTCAGCTGGCTTTAGTTGTTGTGTAGGTTGGACTTATATGGATGTATGTGTATGTGTAAGTTCAAGTGCAAAATACGCCATAATATGCCGTAAGATAGTTCCAGCTCTTGAGAACAACGAGAACAGACACTCTGGGATATTTGGTTACACTTTCGCTTATAGGTTCTGAGTTAGAACGAGCACAACGTTGATGCCTTATAATATCAGTAGCCGATCCAGTCTCTTCAAATTTCTTTAAAGTTTTACCAATTGCTTGAGTAGTTGAACGCTTATGAGCACCGTAATCTCATCTTATAGCACGAAATCACCATTTTGTAACAATTTTAGCACGTTGTGCGGTTGTTAAGCAATCAATTTTCCTGACTTTAAACTAAAACAAAACATGTTCCGTTTGACAGTTAAGTTTGATAGATGTCAAAATGCAACCCCGAAACTATTGAAACCACGAAATGGATAACCCTATGTATATGTATGTACATACATATGTACCTTCTAAACACAGTCTTGTTGGATCTATTAAACAAAAATAAAATTTTATACCTAATCCTTTTTTTATTTCCTCTAACTGTATTAGATTGTAAAACCTTGAAGCATAAAATTTCAAATCATTTTTAGTGTATAATTTATGGGCTTTGATAATTCTACAATAATTAAGTCATAAAGGCGCCAATTGAATATTGAAAAACATCGGAATTGAGGCAAATTCAAATAACCGAAAACATACATAGCTAAATAAATACTTAAGAGTAGATATGTACATATGTACTCGTACGTGTATGTACGAGTATGTTTGTTTAAAAGTATAAGAAATGAGGAAAACATCATCATGCATACACGTATGTACATACGAGTATGTATGCTAAAGTAGTAGAACAATAAGCAACATGCGGCGATTTAATTAAAACAAAAACAAAGCATGTTTACAAGCAGCTAATCGAGAATATGTGTGGCAAATGGCATTAGCTATGGTCTCTAGCCTCTACTAGACTGACCACCAATGCGCTACCACAACGGCCACCAAATGTGAGACCAAAAAGCGTTAAATAAAGCACTGAGAATGGACGACATGGCGCTACAGTAAAACAGCAAATCGAAACTAAATTTTTGTATTTAAATAAAAAAAAAGTTGAAATGAAAGGAAAACAACTTAGCTGCTCTGGTTTTGAAAAAAAAAGCTGTGAAAATTATAAAACAGAAAAAATATTCATTATTTTTCATAATTAATTTATCAAAATCAAGTATTGAAAGTATATCAAACCATTAGAATAGCTTTTTTTTTATTAAGTTGAATGAAACTTACAAATATACGTATGTAGACTTTTTAATTACATTTTTAAGTTTTTAATAATGTAACAATCAATTCGTCAAAGAAATTTTTTGTGAGAAAAACTTTTGTTTGTACTAAAAAATTTAATTTAACAAGGTGTTCAGCTGCTTAAAATAAACTTAAAACTCATTAAACAGCTTTCGGGCGCACAGCATTCATCAAAAGCTTAACAATTTCCATAAAAATTACATCTTTTGGTACAAGTTCGGTTATGTTCGTGTGTATATGTATATATACAAATAAGTAGCCATTCAAAAGTACATGCTCCCACTGAGTCGGCCAACATTGGCACCGCCCAAAGTCTTTCCGTATGGTTCGTAGCCAATTTAAAGTAAGCAGATTACACTGATTTAACACAAGTACTCATACAATAAAGGTAAATCAAATGAAACGAGCTCCTGCAGATAAGGTAATCAAATTTTTCTTTAAACATTTCATACATACGCGTAAACACATATGTATTTATATACATACAGGTTTTCTCGTTAAATAATACTTGGAGCTTAGCATTCACCCTGCAGAGAGAAGGCACACTAGACAAAAATTCCAGTTAAATACTAGT
Organism: Ceratitis rosa; assembly: GCA_037013455.1. Lineage (NCBI taxonomy): Eukaryota > Metazoa > Arthropoda > Insecta > Diptera > Tephritidae > Ceratitis > Ceratitis rosa. The sequence continues at coordinate 9,982,791 of JAWMAG010000020.1, read as the reverse complement.
ATCTTGGAGACGAAATCATATCAGTTAATTATGGTATATGTATGCAATTCACCAGTAACGGGAGTAATATATGCTCTGTTGAATTGCCCAAAGCGACGTTGATCGCTACATTGCAACGGTGGTAAAGTAGAAATTCAACATGCCGAAATTAACTGCTATACAACTAGTATGAAGCTGTTGCACAGTTGGACAATTGAAGGTACGTGGGCAGCGCAGTGCTAAAAATACCAGTTGCTTACATGGGAAATAGGTGAAAGATGGTGCAAAAATCCATACCACTTGGACTATAGTTAACTATTAATATTTTTCCCTGCAGGGCAATTGTGTACTGGCAATGGAATTAAGTAGGGATGTATGTATGGTGGTTGAGAAAGCCAGAATCAAAAATTCAGTATGTTAATCCAATATTATTGCTATGAGGCAAGTTTAAGAGCAGCCAGCTGCTTTAGCAATGCGAAGTATGGCCAAAAAGATAAATAATTACTTTCGAAGAGATGATTATGAAATATGTCTGATCTCGACCTATACGAATCTTAAATTGTCTGCATTTTCCTGGAACCAACATTCAACTTATTCTAAAGCTACAAATAGCTAATAATTAACAAACTATAATTATTTAAGAGACTTTTAGTTTAAATTAAATAAATATGTATTAAGAATAATAAAGTTATTACTATTACAAGAGTGTACACGCGCGTCCGCTGACTTACATCGAATAATTAGACGGTTATATTTTAAAGAATCGTACGTAAGGTTCTCGTGTCAAAATGTAGCAGTGTTGCATTTAACGGTCATGAGTCAATATCGTCAGCGCTGTATTCAGATGACGTGACACAAATAAAAAAATAAATAAATAATATATTGTATAAGTAGATAAACGAAAAAATAAAATAATTCATATTCATTTACATAACATAAAGTGATAATATTGATTAATTAAATCTGCTGCAGAATTTTTGAAAACAGTACTATTTTCATTTGGACATAATGTGTAACCTGAACCGATTAGATATTGCTGAAATCACCTCTGGAAGACAAACTTAATAGATCCGTGCTTAATCAGCAGAAACTTTAGTAAAATTCTCACACTGACTGTGATCTGTCGAAGAGTGAATTTATTACCTCGCTGCCAGTTGAAAAAGCCTAAGTATTTTTCTTTTTGTTGAACGACAAGAATATGCTGTTTTAATGGAACTAACAAACAGTAGTCACTCTATTTGTAAACTGTTATTCCCGTTGGACGTGCATACATATACATATGTACGAGTGTGTATGAAGATGACGGGCGCAAATAAAAAAAAGTAGCGCCAATCTAATGTAGGCGCCACATACATCACTTCAACATGTGTAATTATTACAAAGCAAAACAACGGTTAAAGACGAACTTAGCTCGAATGCAAGGCCAATGCTAAATAAAACAACTGTATTTATTATAACAGTGCAGCACAACATCAGCGATGTTAAAGTGAGAAGTGCAAAAACCGATTTTCTATAATATCCCATATGCAGCTAACGCATTAACTAAATAACCAGCAAGAAATTGTGCGACTAATGTCTAAGGAGAGTATTCCAGTATTAGACACGATTGGGTGCAATTGTGGTGTAGTGATTACAAGTAGTATGGAAAATGAATTAGTCTTCACACACTCTCTCATAACACGATTAGATATACGGAGAAAAAATTAACTTACTCTTGCATATATTAGGTGTAGTAAAAAGAAATTCATTATTTTTCCAATCGATGAAGTTATTTATCTGTATCTCGCGTTGTATAAGTCCGATCATTTTGATGTAAAAGAAACGGTGGCCAAGCCAGGATTGACGGCCAGGAAGGTTTTGCTGTGTGTTTAGTGGGATTGGCAGGGAATTATCTAATATGAGCTGCTCCTATATGGCAAATCTCTTAACTCGGCGCTGTACTGTCAACAACTGGACTGTCTGAAGGAAGCAATCGCTCAGAAGCGGCCAGCTTTGGCCAATAGGAGAATCAGTTGTGCTCCATCAGGACAACGCCAGGCCACACACATCGATAGTGACTCGACAGAAGCTCCGGGAATTGGATGGAGAAATATACAATATTCGATTTACATTGATTGGAGTAATTCCTTATTATACTATTAATCAAAATTAATTGTTTCTAAACACTACTGGATTAGACAATGACCCACAAAAAACAGGACTTGTTCTCTTTCCCAGCAGACGCTCGAATTATTTTTATACGTATGGGTCAAAACTAGATAACAGGGTCGGTAGCAAAGTTTACTCAAAAGATCTTGGTATCTGCAAACCCTTTTTTTACCAGACCACTGTAGTGTCCTTAAGGCGGTACCATAAACGAGCTTGTAAATAGTTTCAGCTCAATAGTGCTCTCAGAAAATAGTATACATATTTTTTGGGATAGCCAGGCTGCATTGAGAGTCCTGGATTCAGTAACAATAAAATCAAAAACCGTAGAGGACTACCGCAGATCACTTAACGACATGGATAGGCAATTCTTATTGAACCTGGTATAGATGCCTGGAAACAGGCATATTTTATTGGGCAGGCTTGCAGAGAAGTTGTAGACAATTAAAGGAACCTGAAACCTTAAGGCAGTAATGAGTTAAGGAGTAGGCCAAATTTACATTTCCCAGGTCGTTCCGGTATAAAGACCCGATTGTCGCAGAAAATTTTTGATTTGAGTCGCCTTTTACGATAGCCATGCCTTACCGCGGGAAATTTCTTGAACCCCTACCCCACAGGGTAATTTTTGTATTACTTCGGATGGTTTTGAAAAGAGTTCACTTTACATTCAAACGTTTTATAAGGCCCTAGAACATCTCAAAGGACATTCTCAAATGAAACGAAACCGCTTGGTCCGTACTAAGTTTCTTAGCGACTCATCTCAAACTCATCCATTATTTACAGAATAAGCATGCATATGATATGGAAGTATATGTACTTGCATGGGAAAATAATCATATGTAGCTTCTTCTTTTTAATGGTTGATCATATCTTGGACACGTCACATCTGATTTCTCCATACGCATTGCTTTGACATATCAAACCTAACCTTAAATATGCATCTCTCAGTAGAAGACATAGAATATTTAATTTACTATGTACCATATGTATGTAGTATATGTAGACTGTAACCGTAAGCATGCAACAACAATAATTTAATGGCAACTGAAAGCATAAAGAGAAGTTGGCAATTGCAATCGGTAATCAGCTCAGCTGTTGGCTCATTCCTGCAGAATCATTTTCCAATTGCATCTGCACTTTCACATTTCATTCTTTTGTACGAGCATACGCGTATCTCATTTAATTTAAATTGTGCGTAATTTTTCTGCTATCTGAAGGTTAGTATTCAAGGTGTGTGAACGTTCGTAGGAAATGGTAGACAACGAAGTTATCGCAAGTTGTCAGTTGTTGGCATTAGTCGGCAGTAAGACTGCAAACTGGCAAACATGGTGGTTATGGTTGACCCTTATTTGCACGCTGAAATGTTTATGGGCCGTTAATAAATGAAGTAAGTTTATAAAGAGCAATTTTTATGTTATAATTATTGTAGTTCAATGTATCAGTAACGACAAAAGGAATTAACTTTTTTATTATAAATATTAAAAAAAAAAAATTTAGAAACACATGAATTCTTCAAATTTGACTGCTTTTTTGTTCATATTGAAAAAAAAATAGAATTTTATATGAATAAAACATTAATTTAGGGACCGTAGTTGAAAACATACCTATACAGTGCCGGCTTTGTGTTAATTTTCGGTTTCAACAATTTGTTCAAAACCAAAGAAAATTAAATTAATTATTTAAGATTTATTAGAGATATTAATTATTGCAAAATTAAATGAAAATCTCCAAAAAATGTAATTAACTTAAACTCAAACTTCTTAATTATCGGAAGGGCCTTCGAAAGAAATTATGTGGCAATAATAAATTTAAACGAAATTTAAGCACAACCACTTTGAGGATTATAATTCACTATTTAGAATTTCATTTATAAACTAGAAATTTAGAATGCATGTTGTTGTGTTGAGGACTACATATTCCCGCAGTGAGTGCAACCTCATCTGAGATCAAATTTATAACAAAGCATTGAAATTAAAAAAAAAACGATTAGTTAGGATCACATACGTGGTTGCCTTTCATACTTCACAAGATCTATATGCTTTTGCATGCGTTCGAGTCAATTGGTGAGGCAGTTTTGATCGAGGTATCTTCAAAACATTGACAAATTATGTGGAATCCAATGTGAAGAAATTTTATTGACTAACAAATGTTCATGCAATATTGAATGTGTGCTGATCCCACTAATGGCCATAGGTGTGTCAATCTCACGATAGGTTACATGGCTATCAGTTGTGCACAGCATCAATAGTTTCCGGAACAACAATTGAAATTCGTCTTGGAGTGATCTACGACCTCGATTGAATTCACCATACCATCGATAAACACTGGTCTTCATCGCCAGAAACTGAATTAAGTTCGTCGATGCACCAATGTTGCTGAGTTAATTCACGTGGAATATTTAAAAAATTAATTGCTCGAAAATGTTCGAGATTTAAATTCATTTTTTGGCCGAGGTGAATATTTTAAGTTAACGTAAGCAACACAAACAGCGCTCAGTTGTCAAAACGTTCAGAGTGCGTATGACATTAAACATGTCAAACTTTACATTAGAAGCTGGGAGTTTCCAGGTTGCAATTTTTGGGCCTGACAAATGTTCCGAAATATAAAAGACAATTTCTTATTTCAACTTGGGTAAGGCTCAATCTTGTCGTCATCATTTCGTAATAATTAATAAGTTTGTTGCCTAGTCTTCCCATACTTGTCTTGATTTTCAAAATACCTCCTTTTCTATACGAATATGATATTATACCAATTTATCAAACCGGGTTTCGCAAAAAACATGGTACTATAGAACAATTCTTACCCTTACTAATGGGATCAGGAAAGTTTTTGAGCTTGAAAGAGTATTGCTCAGCAATATTTCTTGATTTGACTCATGCATTATTTAAAGTCTGGCGTATGGACATAAATACAAAATTAAATAGACATTGCGGACAAATTTCTATCAGATTCTCATATCATACCTTACAGGAATTCATTTCAGACGAGTATCCAATTATGGCTGGTGTTCCTCACGGTTGCGTTTTAGTACAAGTACTGTATGCCTTATTTACTGAAGACAATTCAACGTGCTCAAAACTACCAAAGACACATGTCTAATACTCATAAATGATCACCCAAGCCAGCGAGGTGGGCTTCTACCTAGATAGGCGATTGATCTAAGGCAATATTTGTGCCAAAATACAGCATAAAATAACTGTGAAAACTGCAAAACCATCTGATTCCCCTAGCAAACGTTTAATTTTACCCAGCCAGCCGAACCCGGCTTCAGAGAAGTGATCTGTGGGTCTTTTGAGGAGCAACTTTTTATTTGTTGAACAATTCTACCACTTGACTAAAGTTGCAATTTCCTAGTTTTTAATATTTAATAGCTTACTTTTAGGCTTTAATTAAGAAGATAAAAATAAAAAATAAACTTCCTCGGCCACCATAGCCGAGTGGTGAAATATAAGCTTCTCATAAAGGATCAAATCACTTCTTTGTGATTTCGTGGAAATTAATTAAAGAAAAAAATCCATTCGCTCGGCCTAGAGAATTTTCTCAAATGTAGATTTTTATATGGATAAAAAGGTACAAATCGTAAAATAATATTTAAATTGCGCTTAAAGCAATTGGAATGCCTCCGAACAGGAAATAAATTAATCGTGAAATTTATGGTTGTGAAATGCACCAAAAAGCATTTCTATGCTAATTGACATACTCATTGCAATGGAAATAAAGAAAATTCCGCGCATCAACGTTTCAACTGCGACAGCAAACGAATCGCATTTACATACTTGTCCACGGCAAATGCACTGATTGCCACTTTGTGCGTCCTGTACTGGTTTTAAGCAATTTTCGCAAGCCACACAACCCATAATCGCTACTGAAAAATCCAATTTATATGAAGGCTTTGAAAAGTTCGTTTGACAAATAAAAACAGCCGCCACAATTTCACTGGGCGCATCGCAATCTTCATCCGCATGCACATTGCATCAATATCAGTATATCAGTTGCAGCATTAAAACTTTGACTTTGACAACGCCAGACACATCGTCAACTGCTCAACTGACCGATCGCCTGATCCACTTGCCACTTGTGTGCTTGATCGTGCTAGCCGCCAACTGCTGAGTGCGCATTTACATGTCGTCGGTGGACAAACGTCAACCAACTGCCAACAGCAGCAATTGCAGAACATCCAAATGGCAATGTGAATGCGAAACAAGTGTACGGCAGAAAATAAAAAAAAGCGAACCCATCAGTAAAGGCAGGAGCCTTAATGTATCCTCACAAATATTCACCGGCCACTTTGCAGATTCACCCAGAGCGCTCCACTTCACAACTCATCTCAGCTAACCTCATTCACATACTTTTTTTGTGTTGCTTATAGTAGAATGTATGTAGTTGGAAGATATGTATGTATGTAAGTATTATCCACCATTGACCATCCACCATCGCTTATGTATCAACTATGCAATCAACGGTCGTTCAACGCTTCACTTTTTTGTTCGCTTTTTGATCTGCGTTTGCGTCTTATTTCCGCTTCATCATCATGTGCGCTTTCTTATTTCACATACGTTTTTTTGTTCATATGATTTCTTTTTGATACAGTTCGATCTGTTGCGACGACTGTTGCCGTCTATTAGTGTTGTTGCGCTGATTTGTTTGTCTTGTTTTTTTTTTAGTGTTGTTCTTTCTTTGGCAGCATGATTGTACAGTTTTTCTTGCCACGGAAGCTGGCTTAACGTTTGTTTGTTGTTATTTGTTTGTAGTTTTCATTTCAACTCTTCAACTGCTAGTTGAGGCCTTCCTCAGGTGTTCACGAATCGCGCTTCATTAATGTTCCTCGGGCTATGGCTTTTCCCACCTATGTGAACGCTTAGCAACGCAATGTGTTCTCTCTGCTGTCAACCTTCTTCTCGACTCTTTTATTTCCCTCATATAGATAGAGAGGAGGCTTAGAATAGCTGGTCGATAAAGGTATATATACAATCACTCCGGTATTGATAAAATTAATGATCATCAATTGTTAAACATTAACAACAAAAAAGCTTATATTTGTACCTAAATAGTTATGTTCTTTGTAGAAAAATCTGCAGCTCAAACTCAGCAATGTCAAAAAAAAAATTATAAAAAATAAAATGTATTCCTTCTAGATTAAATTTTGCTATGATGTCGGAAAATGTATGTGTTTTTATACCTGATTGTATTATGTACACCATATATTGGAGGTTTTCAGCTAGCGGAAACCACTGAAACTGACCGTAACTTTCCACCCCAGCTTTAATCTAAATCGAATTTTTAAGGCTTTAATCTCAACCAAACTTGTAAAATATGCTACTTTGAGGACTAAAGACCTATCAAGACAGACTGGCATAGCTTCTTAAATAGGCCTACCCCCATATACGAGGGCGGCGGATTAGTTCGCGGCCTAAAGTACTTAATGTATAGTTTTATATTTTTTTTATTTTTCAATATAGTCTCCTCAAGTGAAATACACTTTTCACATCGTGAATACATTGTCTTAATACCACTGAAAAACATTCTTTAAATTTATTTTCAAAATGGTTTTCTACGGCCGCTTTCATCTCACTGTCGTCTCAAAATTTCCGTCCCCGTAACTGATTTCTTAAATTTGAAAAAAGGAAAAAGTCATTGGGTGCCAGGCCCGGACTGTAGGACGGATGGTCAAATCCTGTAAATGCAGTAGCTTTTAAGGCACTGCATCGACTCCTGTTGATACTGGCGAATACAAGTTTCATCAACTGTTACAATGCGGTTGCAAATTTCATCCAAATCATCTTGGCACAACTCCAAAAAATCTTTACAACTCTCCAATTGTTGCTGCTTGTCGAGCGGCGCGAGCTTTCGCGATACCCAACGCGTACTAATTTTTTTATATTCATTCATTCATGCAAAATCTCTCCAGCTCGTTCTTTGCTAATCTGTAACCCTTTTGCTATCTGCCATAATTTAATTATTCGATCAGACAGTACTAATTTTTCGTCTTTCTGAACATTTTCTTCGGCCACGACTGTCACCCCGGGTGGGGGTCATCTCCACAGGACCCTCTTCCTTTTTGAAACAGGCGAGCCCGTTTTTACCATCATATATGAAGGGAGTTTTGTAGAACAAATATCATCCCTTTAAAATTTTCTTTAGGCGTACTTCCTTTTTTACAAGGAGTTTATTGACATTGCGAGAATTTCCAGATTCCGCTGACATCGTGTTTTTGCTTATTCCAGGAATAAAATTTCATAAAAGGTTGTGTTATTTATACTAGTAACGAGTCCAGCATTTAGGATGATCAGTAACGAGATGATGTGTTATCTCTAACTTAGGTAGCGGAAAAGTCAGTCGCCCCTCGTAACAAATCTTTTATTTTTGATCGATCTGTGGACATAAAATAAATATCAGCCCAGTATCTAATGTTGGTATCCACACGAACCTACTCTTTGTTCGTCAAATACAGATATTCACTTTTCAATTGTCTACTCAGTTCAAAGTAGCAGAGTGATTTTGTCGAAATTATCTACGACTTCGAAGTTAAGACGGTCAACAGTGACGTGGGAGGAGAGTGGTGAATGCGATGACTGTTTGTTTGATGACAGGAGATATTTCGCCTTGCCCTCATTCACTACCAGACCCATACATTTCGCTTCACACTTGAGTTCCATGAAGAGCTCTGCAGCTTGAATTATTCCTTCAGCAATAAATTAAAGAAATCGCACGATAAAGAGCTACATAGTCAGAAAATTCGTTTGGTAACAAACGACTCGAAGAGGTCTTTTCCATTCTAACGGAACTTTTGGTGTTGCTTAGCGTCAGCTTACACATTCCTATAATCTACCTATGGACCTACCACCCAAATAACGTATATGAGCTCAGCAGCGGACGTCAGTATTCTCTTCAAAAACAAACCGAAAAAAAAACAGAAACAATTACTCTTCTTGCAACCAGGAATCAGTACAGGAAGGGCTTACAGTTTTTATCAAGCCCTAGATATAGCATTTCTTCATCTTTTTTTTAGTTGCAATTTCTTACTTGTATTTCTTACAAAGAAACTTCTTATCGAGACGTTTCGAGATAACGTGTTATTATTCAGTTTGTCCTCATTAAAGCGGGTGTACTTCTTTCTTTTCTTTTTTCTTCTCTTTCTTTATTGGCATTCACCTGTACGTTTAAAAATCGGTGCCTTTAATTTGCTTGGAAAAAGCGGCCGATCGATCGATCGATCGATCTTTGCAGCGATTTGAGGCTGAAACTTACAATGTGCAACATGTAACGAAACACTGGTGCGTTTGATGCGACGCCACACGTTGGCATCTTGATTGGGTATTGTTGTGTGGGGAACCGGTTCGCGGGCATAACATTACTCGCACGACAGATCCCAACGCAAGACTACGCAAGTCGCACGGGCTTACATAAACATAATCTTTTGCTCTTTTTTATTTCTTTTTTTCTTTTGTTGACGCATCATTCGATTCTATTCTGGCATTTCTTTCTTATTCCACCAACTTCTGCCATGAACATCTGTTGCATTACAAGTGCCTGGCACACCGACTATACTCTTCGATTATTCAATAAACCGCTGTGGCTCAGCCAAATCATTTCAGGCATCCTTGCAATGCGGCTCACATAGTTACGGGCTAAAATGCCGCGCGACAAAGTAGGCGCAACAGTGGCGTCGGCAGTTGCTTGCAGTTGCTTCGCCTTGCCTCGAGTCATTGCACACCAAGCAAGCTTTACTACGAAATTGGCGCAACAACACAACAACAAAACTGCTCTCCACCGGGTCGGGTTTTATCAGCGAACAAACGCACATTCAAAGAAAGTCGTGCTTCGTTGCCGCGAAGGTGCTGTGCTGTGCTCGTGTAGAATTTTATTAATGAATGTCATGTACCCCAGTCAGTCAGCAGTCATCACATTTGGCGCCGACGTTGTCGCCGTCATCCTCTCCTTGGTCTTCTTCGTAAATGAATGAGTTATTAGCTGCCAAGAGATAGTCGAATATTTTGCAAAATATTTTCGACTCAAGTGCATTACAAGCTGTTTGCGCTACTCGCGCGATGGTAGACTGACTCCGCATTGGAGAGTTGGAAAAGATTGGATTTCAATAGTTCTTTGGCAGGTGTTTAAGTTTGCATGGATTGTGTGATGGTTTGTGTTTCAAATACCATCAGGGAAGGAAATAATGACAAAAGGTTAATCAATCACCTCCTTCACGGCAAATCTCCGCCAAATGAACTCTATGAAATTTACTAAAACCCTAGAGAAAAGACGGAACCGATTTTATTCATTCGGATGGTTATGCAGTTTTGTTAAGCGTTTTTTAGCGGCGATTTCGAGATTATTTTTGGTTTTTTTCTGTGATCTTAAGTCGAGTTTTTGGATCAGTCGATCAGTAGGTTTGTCATTATGATGTTCGAAAAAAACATGTTTCGAACCAAACACTCGATTTCGCTGTTAGTTATAATACCTAGTTATCTATGTCATGTTCACATTTAAGTCTGTATTTTAGCCAGTTAATTCTAAATGTCGTCAGACGAAAAGGATATTGATTTTCAACTGGCTCTTCATTCAACTTTACGCTTACTGAGGAGTGATGTGAAAATAAGTCAGTACAGGTTTCAGCAAATACTAAAATCCTGTCTACATTTTTGGTGACTGCAAAGTCAATCAGGTTAGGTAATTTCCTTGAGTATGTAAGCCAGTAAATTGGTTGTCTTGGGGAGATAAAATCAAACCTATTTTGAGAACTCAACAGTATTATATAAATGGCGACCTTGGGTTTATTAGCCACAGCTAGTGTGCTTCGTATTGTAATCTGCTCTAACTAAAAATCCCTCTTTAAGTGTTATAAAAAGTCACTAAATTGCTACTCTCCTATTACGAAGCGTGGCGGACGATCGCGGCCAAGTTAAGGTCAATCCCCATGTTTTTAAAAGTTATGAATCTCAAAAATTAAAAAACGAGTTTAATTGCTAGGGATAATTGTACGATGGAGCATAAAAATCGTTCTACGATTTCTGATGGAGATTTTCGTACAAGTTTTCAACCATTCAGGAATGCATTGGCATTGTTAGAAAGAGATTTTAGCCAAACATTTCATTTTCAATATATGTTTTGGTGTAGCGAAACTCATCTGGGTATCGCTGGTTACTATATAAAAAATTTTCTGAGTGAACATTTTTTGAAGGCAATAAGGAATGATCATTGATATTAATACTATATACATACATACATACATCAACTTTATTATAAATTTTTCTATCTATATCTATTAATTATAACAAGAAAGCAGAAGATTTCGTCCAGCAAATTAGTGGGGAAAGAAGCCAAAAAGTTTTGAACTAGATAACTACAAAATTTGCTTTGGTAACAAGACATTTCCCTGGCAGAAAACAATGTCGAAGCGTAGAATTGTAGTCCTTCTTTAGCACAACGACAGAAATTTCAAATAAATCAGACTATTTTCTTTTTTTTTTTTTGGTTTGAAGGGAATCTCAAGAAATATGGGTTTCCATCTTCAAGGCTTGTTTGAAGCGAAAATTGGAACATAGTAAATTGTGTAAATTTTTTTCTATCAAAATTATAATATTCTTTCAACCATACCTTTTCGGGCAGCTTTAAATAAATACATTTCTTTAGGTAACTTTTTACAATTTGTGTCATGTGAAGCTTTGCAATGAAATCAGAGTAATAAAGAAAATGGCCATTAAAGGGGACTACGAGTATGTGATGTAAAAAATAAGTCTTGTTGCTTCAGTTACCTCTTTAGTGCGTCAAATACATTAAAAAAGGGGGGAAAAAAATAATAAAATTTTGATCAATAAAGAACACACAACAACTTAACGAATGCAGAACAGCGTACTTCTGAAAATTTTCAAAATATTAAAAAAAAAGATGATTCCGTGGGCCCCCCAAATAAGCAATCAACTTAGCAGAACAAAATGTGTATATTCATTTAATTTAATTAAGGACCGCCTTTTCGTACATCGGAATGTCAGGCGATCAGGCACGCTGCATGCACTGTGAAGAAGAAGAAGGAGAAGGAGACAAAGAAGAAGCTCCCATGCGCCATCTCATGTATATTAATAAGGAATAACGCAACTCAATAATATTATGAGGGAGCTAAAAACAACACGAAAACAAGCACTAAATACCCCAACTTTATCTTAATCAGCATTATAGGTAAACCCTTAGTTAAACATTGAAGAATTTCATTAACCATTAACATTGACTATTTGGTAACTTAATAAATGCTTTAATATGTTTGGCGTCTATAGAAGATCTTGATGTATTGAAGAGCACAGGCCTTTGTGCTACATAAATGTTGTAAACCCTGTTGCTACCACCAATGAGGAGCAATGTGTAGTTTTTGTTTTTTTTTTTTTGTTAGATTGGAACGAAACGAATCAGCGACCACCGGTGGCAGTCTGTGAAGTCCCTAGAAGCATAGCAACATATTTTTTTTAATATCTTTCCAACGACTCGCATACACATACTCATACACTATTACATAACACTGATTTCTTTTCCCACTTAATCCACAACAAATGTGAATCATCAATTTTATTGCCTCATTTTGGTGGGATAAGAATTTTTAGTGGCACATCAGCGCCAGTAAAACAGTAAACAGTCAATGTCCAGGTGCCCCAAGGTGCGCGTGATATACACCCTTGGCAGTCAGTGTGTACAAACATACTTATACACACTTGTGTATGTATGTACATAAGCATGCGATTGTTTTGTAGCGACTTTGTTGTAGTAGATTTATTGCTGGTATTTAATTTTGATTATAAACAATTTACTATGGCAACTAGTGGCAGTGAATGGCTGCTTAATTGATAACACAGCTTTAGTATACCTAAAAGCCGGTAGATATATACATATATTATAGGTATATACATGTACATGAAAAAAAAAAACGAAAAAGTGTGTACTTAATTTCCACGAAATAGTTTTTGGTGTGCGCCCGCGAGTCCTTACAGTGAAAAATAAATGTACAATATTTAGTTAGAAATAAATATATAGAAAACACTGTTGCATAATACAACTACAATGGATAAAGCTGTGTATTTTATTACTTTTTTACAGTAAATTACTTTTAATTTTGTTCCCAATGTTTTTAGACGATTTAATGAATTTGATTTACCAATTTAATGATGATAATAAATAAAGAGGGTAAACTAAAACGCCACTAACATTTTTATGTTTTGCATTAAAATCCATTACAATTTAAATAAGTACTTTAAAAAATAGTAAAAAAAATAGTAAAATAGATAAACTCAATTGTTAGTTAGTTAATTTAACAGCTTGTTTGATCACGGAACCCAAATATATGAAATTCAGTAGTTTAAAGTCGCCTACCGATGTAAGATCTACAAGGCAATCGAAGAGGGAATTTCTGAGAAAACGTAAACGAATCGCTCTAAGAGTTTGGTTAGTGGCAGAGGTAATGTTCCATAGATTATTCCTCGTCTATGTCCCTGCAGCTGCGGTAAAAGTCGTTTTCGAAACAACCCATCCAGCCACCAAGAGTGCCCGTAAGACAGTGTCCAAGTATTTAGCCATTTTTCTATTGTTTTTAAATGTTGCTATAATCTATAAGAGACCGTAATGGAGCTCGCAAAAAATTGATAAGCTGCGGTTTCGGCTTGTGGGCAGCTTCCTTGAGGGAATTAATATAAGACTTCATTGGGGAACATCAGAAAATATTTCTTTATATTGTTTTATTGTTGTAATATTTTTGCCTAACTCTAACTTTTCTACCATTAAGGATGCTCTTTAAGGCATAAATATTGATGAAAAATGTACATCTCAGCTTATATACACGAACAGTGTCTCAAAATTAAACAAAGCTTTCAATCAAATAGAAAATGCAGCTTTAAGTCTTCAGATTGCGATTTTGCATTGCCTCATGCATATCGGATACCTTATAAAATAGTTCATCCAGCCAAACTGTATCAAATGCCTGGGTATCATGGAGGAACACTCCAGTATAATATTGTTTTCATTCAAACGCTGATCTCATATGTGCTGTTATTCTATGCATCTGCACTGTACATTTATCTAAAGCTGAAGATGAGGTCTGGTGTGTTCCGGTTTGATTCAAAATCGGTTTAAATTTTTTTTAATAAAAACTTTTCAACGATTTTGCAGAATATCGATATTAAGCTAAAAGGCATATCGGCGCTTCATATAGTTGGATCTCTATACGACTTGGCGATCATAATAACCTCACTTAGAAGTTAAGAAAATAGAAATCAAAAATATAAAGCTCTTTTACCATAACCCCGCTCGTCATGGTATATCCACGAGTTCACCTTTTCTTAATGTAATTGCTAATAATTTCCGTAGTTGATTTCAAGACAAACTCAATAAAGTTTCCTTCTGAATTTTCACTAGAAAATATATATATATGTATGTATGTATGTATTTTATTATATTCTATTTTGAGCATTGAAATTAAATTAAATTATTATATTGAACTAATAGGTCATAACAACCCTAAAAATCTTCCTAAATTTTTTTCGAGAGTTAAAGTAAATGTTGAAAAACTGTCAAAATAGTGATATTTAGAATTTTTAAATTTTTTTTACATTTTTCAGAAAAGTCCATAATTTTAGAAAAACTGTTTATAGAAGAGAGTACACAAAAAGTATTTTACGTGACAACGATCAATAAGAAAACAAATGAAGAAGACCTTTTCAGACTCTTTATCTTTCGAACGAAGCAGAAACTTATATATATATATTTTTTGTTACTGATAATAACCGTCTTAATTTCTAATCGAATTTATGTTACTAAAACCTCAAAACAAACACATTTGTACAAACCTTTTGTATCAGGGCGAGCAGAATATAAATGATGAGCGCGGTTACTGTGTCGCTGTGCCGCATTTTCCGGCGGAAGTGTTTTGTGAACATTCTGTACATGTTGATATTTAGAGTAACTGGAAATTTCACTGCATACGTTGCTACCCGTAAAGCCTCTGACGATTGTTGCTTTCGTTTTTTGTTGTTGTTATTATTGTTGTTTATTTTTACTGATATTACCGCCTATTTAATGCATTAATTCATATTGCAACACTACATATACAGTTGACAAAATTATATTCATATTTTTCTAGCACTTTCACTTCAAGTTTTGGCTAAAAACTCTTTTAATTCACTTTTGAATTGCACATCTTTTGTCGAAATTAGGTTTATGTTTAAAGTTTTTCTATATTCATATTTCCGATGATGTTATCAACAATATTGCTCTATAACATATCACCATTTAATTTTTTTTTTTGTAGTTATTGTATGTATCACGCACACAACACTTAAATTCTATTATATTTTTTTACTTTGTTATTGTTGGATTCTATGAATTACATTGCTTTTGCCTTTGCACACTTGCTTTTATATTTTTATATATGCATTATCACGCTAAGTACTATTGTTGTTAATTATTTTTTTCGTTGCTAGAAGAGCTGCCACACTGCATTTACACTTTTATGTATATAGTGAATTTTTTATTTTTTTGTTGATTTTACTTTTTCATGTTGTTGTACTGCTGATTATATTATGTACCCGCTGCCACAGCTGATTATAAATCCATTCGTTTAGTAGCTTGTTCTTATAAGTGCTCGTGCTCGTGTTCATACATATTTACTTAATTTTTATCTTCTTACATATATTCCTGCATTTGGATACATACTTTTGAATAAGTTTTTAGCATCTATAGAATTAAAAAGAAATAAATCTCAGTTTTAGTAATTTGTGCCTTTTCAATGTTAAAGCAAAAAGCCGAAATTTGAACGAGAGCTTGGTGAAAAGTACAAGTAGGCGATTACTTCATTAACATATTATTTGCGTATGTATATTTGTGCTTACATACACAACATACCATATGTATATTTATATATTTCTTTCTTCGATAATTTAATAAAAAAAGTAGCTATTTTTTCAAACAGTAAACTGATTTGAATATTTTATGTTATTTTTCTTTGATATTTTATTTTTGTTTATTTTATTTTAATTTCTTTTAATTTATTTATTTTTATTTAATTTTATTAAAATTTTTTTATTTTTGTTTTACTTAATTTAATTTAGTTAATATTATTTTATTTTATTTTTATGTATTTTATTTTATTTTACGAATCATTTGTCAATGTTATATGATAGTTACTTATTATCTAAATTTAGTTAATAACATAATCAATCGTATATTTCAGCTGATGACTTTGTTTGTCTGTAGCACTCTTGCATTTCATGGCTCGGCAAATATCGTACGTCATGCGGATGGCGCCCCTAGTGCCGATTGCGCGGAAAGAGGATAACCGTTGGGCTTAGTATTTATTTTCTTTCGTTTAATTATAGTTTTTATTATTTTCTTTTCTATTTTACTTTTTTATTTAATTTAACTTCTTTTTTAATTTATTCTATTTTATTTTACTTCATTTTATTTTGTTTTATTTCACTTTGTATTATTTTATTTTATCTAATTAAATTTAATTTTGTTTTTTATATTTAATTCAACTTATTTTATTTTATATTATTTTATTTTACTTTATTTTATTTTTTTAATTTATATTATTTTATTTTATTATTTGTGTTTTATTTGATATTATTTAATTTGAATAATTTTCTTTAATTCTCTTATTTTATATTTTTTTAATTAATTTATTTATTTCTCTTACTTAATTTAATTTATTTAAATTATGTATTATTACTTTCCGTTTTCTTGATTTCATTTTTTTTTTCTTCAATTTTACTTTATTCTATTTTATATTTAATTTTATTTCATTTATATTTTTTAATTCTCTTATTTCAATTAATTTTTTCAATTTTTTTATTTTGTTTATTTCTCTTATTTCATTTTTTATTTATTTGATTTTACTTAATTTTACTTAATTTTTTTTTTATTATTATTATTTATTTTAATTTATTTTATTACATTTTATTTTAACTTATTTTATTTTAGATTCTTTTATTTTATTTAATTTAATTTAATTTTATTTTTTAATTTTATTTAATTACATTTAATTTTATTTGATTTTGTCTAATCTAATTTTATGTTTAATTATTTTTTTATTTTATTTTATTTTACTTAATTTTATTTTTTTATTATATTTTATTTTATTTTGGTTTATATTATTAAAATGTTTTACAATATTTTGGTTCCCTTTTTTATTTTATTTTATTTCATTATTTTTTACTATTTAGTTTTACTTTGTTTAATTTTATTTATTATTATTATTTATCTTGTTTTATTTCTTTTTATTTTACTTTATTTTATTTTATTTAATTTTGTTTTATTTTATTTTATTTTTTTATTTTATTTTATTTCTCTTATTTTATTGAATTTGTTTTATTTTATTTTATTTTGCTTTATTTTATTTTCATTTATTTTATGTTAATATATTTTATTTTATAGTAGTTTATGTGAGTTTATTTTATTTATTATTATTATTTTTTTTTCAGTTAAATTTTTTTTATTTTATTTTATTTTTTAATTTACCCTCACGGTCAATACACTTCGACAAAAGTTCGTCTCCTTTAAAAATAAATAGCAAAACATCTAATGCCAACACAACCACATAATGCAAATGCAATTCAATTAAAGCCTATTAAATATGCAACAACAAACACAAAGCAGAAAATATACACTCGTACGTCGCAACGTCAGAAGATACACGACAGCAAATGACATGAGCAGCGACAACAAGTGCAACGCAGCAGATGAGCACGGCAGGGGTGCCATGTCTGTTAATATGAATGAATGAATGAGTGATGCCATCGAGTTAAGCTGAGAAGAACATCAACCGCAAAGCGCCTGCGCACACTCTGTGTACAATCAGACATTTTTACACACATTCGGTCGGCTTCGCTGCCAATAAATGTTGTGACCACAAATGGCAACATGAAGTAGCCACCGCAAATTGCTCGTTTGTGAGTGTGGTAAATCCGGTATGGCCCTCCTACCCACCGCTTCTTTATAATTTATGTATAATGCCTTGTTGTTTATATTGCAAGCTGCAACAAGTGTTTAAGAACGCGGAGTATCAATTTGCATAATTCCGATGCGTTAAAGCATGTATTGATTGGGCCAGCATCGATTTTCTTATAATGCGAGTCAACACCAATCGCCTTATTGTCTTCTTCCTCTGCAAATATTCGTATATAAATATTTATTTTTCTTTGTATTTCCGCATTAGTCGAGTGATTAGCAGTACGTACTAAAATGCGGGGACTCTTGCGTTCGAGACCTGCCCAAACCAGTATAAAAAATTATAGGAAGTTTATTGAAAAAATACTAATTTTTCCAGTTACGATCGCTCTGTGAAGATTTCGAGCGTATTTCTGACATGAAATGAAAAAGCTACTCATAAATCCATCAGTCGTTTAGAGGTGGCTTAGATTAAACTGAAGGTTTCGCCGTTTATTGGAAGGACATCAAGACATACAAGACAAGTTAGAGCAGAAGCTCGACCGGAGATTGCTTCAGCGCAAAAATTATTAACATATTTATATAAATTATTCTCTCTGGGAAAAAATTATAAATATTTATTTGAGATCAAACAACTTGCCACTTTGCTTTAAATTGAAATTAGTATTATCAAAATCTTTTTGTTATTTTATGGTTATAATAAATATATATATTATTATATTATTAATGGTTATAAAATATTTGTATTTAAAAATATAATAAACATTTTCTTTTTTAATATTTAACACTCATAAAAGCGTGTATACAAATTAAATGTGTTTTCAAGATATTTCACGCGCTAAATGTCCCCATTAAGCATGCCACTTTGTACGCATTTCCTCATATATAATATTTTTTATACTTTTTGCTACGTCCACTGTTTTTTATTCTATACTCTCATTTCCATGAGAATTATAAGCAAATCAACTGCCTTGAATGCAGCTTCATTGAGACGCATCTGCTGCTAGCAACGTCAACCGCTCAGTCGCAGTGACCGGAAATTATGCTAAACACCATACACCATATTCACTTCAATTTCATGAATCGCTTCAATACTGTTGTCAGCAACTACACTTTTGCAGCATTCGAATAAAGGCATGCTGATCAGCTGATTGTTGTTGTTGCTGCGAATGTCTGGAATCAAATTGACGAGTCAGTACTAGTGGATTTGCTTGCGGGATTTTTTGCACTTCTTTACGCACGTAATGATATATACGTCAGATATAACTATGATTTTATATTCACAATATTTATGTTTATTCTTTATTAATTTGCAAGCCATAAAATAAACACAAGTAACCGTAATTATTATCATAAATAAGAGCAGTGTTGCATTTGCAGGAATTGTTGTTGACATGTTTTGCAGTTGTTGCTTTTAAGTTCCGTTTTATCAATTTAATTTTTTTGTTCATTTTCTCTATTTGATAAATAACCGACGGTAAATAAATTATGTTGCAATTTTATGTTGCAATTATTTTAACTTCTTTTTACCAAAAGACACAAGTGAAAAAAGTTACGTAAAATCTGTTTAAAATACTTTACAAAAAAAAATCGTTTTTTATTTATGAAATTTCGCTTGCACAACTTGTGGCATGGAACTGATCGTAAACAAATACTTTCAAAAACTAATTTTAAAATGGGAAAATAACGAATTTATGGAAACGTGAGGTAGAAATGAAAAGAAAATTGTCTCTCGTGATATTGTAATTCCCACATATGTTTATAAAAAAAATTCATTTCATTTCACTATTTTTTATTATGAAACAAGTTTTCCATTGCCATAATGCGTTAAAAGTTAAATATGTTGCATGATTTTTGGGTTTCAAATTTTCCATTAAGTATGTTTAGGCATCATCAGAATTATTTTTTCATTAAGTTTTAATTCAAAAAATTGTTTTTAGTATTTTGCAATTAAAAGTTTTTTTATTGAGCTGCTCTTGGTTACTTTATTTTATTTTATTTTATTCTATTTAATTTAATTTTATTGATTTTATTTTATAATTTCTTATTTTATATTATTTTATTTTATTTTAATTTTCTTTACTTAGTTTAATTTAATTTATTATATTATATTATATTTTACTTTATTTTATTTTATTTCATTTCATATTATTTTATGTTATTTCATTTTAATTTAACTTAATTTAATTTAAATGCATTGAATTAATTTTAGTTTAATTTATTTTAATTTAATTTTATCTTTTTTGATTTTATTTTTCGATTTCTGACTTTTTTAGAGGAGTAACTTAGAGCCAAGCAATGTTCACTGGGCGCAGCAAATAACTTAACTAAAAGTTAAAATAAAAATAATTAATTTTATAAAAAATATGTAAAAAAAGTTTAAAAAAGTTAATGTCAAAAATTCGCATTTCAAAATTATTGCTCGAAAAACGCTTCATGAGATTACTGTTACGAGTTGCCCTTACTTGATCTATTGTGTTTTTTTTACAGCCGCTGTGTTCTGCTCGAACTTGAGCTGCTCTATTCTATTTTCAATTTCAATAAACACGTCTACAAAACAGTTTGTTTCACATTTTCATACTCTTCACTTATTTTTACACATGTTTACAATTGTGCAAATATTTATTAAGTTTTTTAATAATTTTTTTTTTGTTCTTCACACTGCCTAAAATTAGTGTGTGATCCTTTGGTTGACAAAACACATAAGTGTTAATTTTCCAACGCAAATTTTTGACTTGAGCACCAGTTTTCACATTTATATATGTTCGGGTACACATAAACACAAACGTCTTGCTAAAATTTTCAAACAAGATCAATTAAAATTAAAACTTTTAATTTTCTTTTTTCTTTCGAAACAGCTTCTGCATAGCACTCATTTTATTTAAATATTTTTACAATATTTTCAATTGTCTAGCTGACTCAGTATATAAATTTGTGGTAATTTAAAAATATTTATATTTTATTGCAACAAGTTATAAAATACTTTTTTTAAGTGTGAATTTTTTTTATAACTTTATATATGTATGTATGTACATATATTTTGTATTTATTTTTTATTGTTTTAATTTTTTATAATTCGTTAGATTTATTAAATTTTATTTTATATATATAAAATACTTTTTTAAGTGTGAATTTTTCTTTTATAACTTTATATATGTATGTATTTACATATATTTTGTATTTATTTTTTATTGTTTTAATTTTTTATAATTCGTTAGATTTATTAAATTTTATTTTATTTTTTATTTGTATTTTATTTAATATTATTCCATTTCATTTTTTATAACTGTTTTTTGTTCAATATTTTTATTTTACTTTTTTATCTATATATTTATTTTTTTTGGTATTACTCGAAGTTTATATCCTTGGTTTATTCCGTCGGTCCAAAAGTGTTATCTCATGATTAGTTTGTGCTTAAAATAATTTAATTATAGTTATGTTGCATAGAAGCCTATTCCCCAAGCTCACTTTTAAATTGTCACATTTTCATCGACACATTCGCTATGTATGTATGTACGCAGTAATAATTGCTCTTTATCACTAAACTCACAGAAATTACTTGCCACTCACCACTAGTCACACACACGACAAAAAAACAAAAAAAAAAATTATATTTCCTTGTCAAAATGCCAAAGCTAGTTAGTAACCGGCACTTACATATTTATTGTTGTGATTATTTCATTCAACGGACGATACAAACACCATAGCTTCGGAATCCGCGCTCAGTCTACAAAATCCAATTGATTTGTACTTGTGTGTTTTTTTTTAATTTTTTGATTTTTGTATATTTAAATTCCTTTCAACGCACAATTTCCATTTCATTTCACTAGTTCACTTTGCATTTTTTTTTATTTATTTCTTTTATAATTCAATTTATTTTCTTTCTACACACATATGTACATGTGTATGTATGTATGTTTCGTTGCAGCATCAGCGCATGCAACAAATGAGGAACTCACACTTGCTGCCGCGAGCAAAAGCAATAAACTCGCCACAAAACACCTCACACGCGTTTATTGTTGTCCATACTACATACATATATATGTATGAATGTATGTATGTATATAAACAAATATAGGTACACATATGTAAGTGTATATACGTATGTATGTTGTCTGAGTGCACACTGGTATATCCGTTTGTATCCAAATATACTGCTGCTACAACCGTCACGCATTTACCCGTCCAACGCCCAAAAACAAACCGACTCCGTTTACAGCTCGAAGGCAAATAACACCCGTCCCACGGTAATAAAACATAGCCACCAGCATCTTGTCCACTTGGATGTTCGATGGTGCTTTGGGTGGTGGTTTGAATGCAACTCGAACAGGTTTGGCTTGGAAAGTTCAATCAGAGAGCCAGTTGCTGTGAAGTTTACCATAAATTTATACTTGAATTAATTAAACTATATTGAGAATATTTGTTATTAATTTATTAATATTCAAAATTAATTAACAAAAAATTTATATTTCAGGATATCTTTATGCACGAGTGAAAATTATTATTTACTAATTATGGTCTTTAAACAAAAAATTGATCGTCACATCTCATTGGTCGATGTGATGACTGCCGTACAAGTGTACATACATATACCATACATATGATTGTTTGAGAAACCAGCTTTGGTTGATCAAAATCATAGATATTTTTAACTTGATTCTCTTACCTTAGGAAAATTCATTTCCAATACTCTTTCAACTCTCTTCGCAACACTTACCATACTGCCAAAATAAAGCCACTACCAACACAACCAAAACAACCACCACTGCCACCACTCTTCGCGGGCAACAAAAGTTGTATTGAAAAACTCGTTTCATTCATAAGCACATCCAACAGATTGTAAACAATTGCGGCAGCAAAACAGTAGCACCGCAGAAAAACAACAAATGCCCGAGGGGAATTTGCTTTACGCTGATTGGTCGGCCGAAAGAAGTTAATGCGAACACAAAATGTTCCACGCTATAATAGGTTTGGTAACTAATACATGTGCAATGGGGAAATATCCATTTCTTGTTTTTGCTTGTCTTCTGCAATATTTGCTGCATAAAAAGCTCATCGTCGCGTTCGGAATGGGCGTAGAGCCCGCTAATCTTGCGAGAGCTGATTGTAGCTCGGGGCAGCTGTTCCGCATTAACACGCCGGTTAACCTTCTGAAGTGCTAACTTCCCTTTAAACTGAATACAACTTTGATTGTAGTATTTAAACACCTAATTAGTCGGAGGTACACATATACAAATACAAAATCCCATGATTATACTAATTTTACTTGGCCTATTTATTTATCATGTTGGAAATAAACGCCTATATATTAGGTGTAGTAAAAAGATGATATTTCATACTAAGAAAATGATGGACACTAGCAAAGAGAAAATACGTTATGTTTTACAGTTTTTCTTCGATAAGGGCGAAAACGCAAGGTCCTGATACTATTACAGTCAATCATGCACAATTTCGGTTTCATTCCGGTAATTTTGATGTAATAGATGCTTCACGGAGTGAAAGGCCAATTGTCGAATATGTCGATAAAATCATGGACATTGTCCAAGAGCTAAAGATTGAACAAAAAAGAGTTTGGAACCATTCAATTTTATGCAAAAATAATGGATTTCTTCTTACCACATCTAATATACATTTAAACGAAATAAAAGCCCTAAAAGCATTGGTGATTAAAGTATTAAATAAAAGATTATAAACTCATAAGTCGCAATCTATATATGCGCATACCATATATGTATGTATGTAGGTATGTAGGTATGCATATAAAGAGACTCTCCCCCTTCCATTGAGATCAATATAGGTATGCAATTTACTCAAAACGCAGGAAAAACACTAATAGTCTTCCTTGGGAAAGTGTGCCTTATGTGCATAGAACAGCTCCATTGTCATCGTAACGGAAATGAAATAGGAAAGAAATGCTCCTACTTTAGGTTTCTCTTTAGCACTTGATTCTGTGGGGGTCATAAAATTCATCACTTATGCTAGTATGAAATTTTTTTGAAAAAATAAAAATTTGGCCTTGCTTTTTGGGAATAAAAAATTTAACCAATAATTTAATGAGCTTCATTTGAAAGGCCTATTTGTTTGTTTGAATTGAATATTTTGTTATACGACAAAGAAAAATGGTATTTCGGAGATCACCAAATCTCCTCATCAGATTTCTTATGTCAGAGATCGAACCAACGGATCGTGACTTAACAGACGATCGCTCTTCCACTGAGCGAACAACAGCCAAGTAAACTGTTGCTGTATAGGGTTATGTATTTTGTGGTTTCAAAAGTAGAGGATTGTATTTTGACATCTGTCAAACTTAACTGTCAAACCAAACATGTTTCCTTTTATTTTAAATTGTTAAAAACTACTACAAGAAAGGTGATACAAAAATGGTTTCGTGTTTAAGAGAAGATTATGGTGCATATATTTAATCGTCCAACTACTTAAGCGCTTGGAAATATTTTAAAGAAATATGATGCGACTAGATCGGTTACAAATATTGTAAGGTCTGCGCGTCATCGTTTTGCTCGTGCCACCTCAAATATCGCTATTGTAAGGGAAAGCGTAGCCGAAAACCCGAATGTGTTTCCACGTCCTCAAGAGCTGGGACACTTAACGGAGAATTATGGCATATAAAGTTCAGCTCACACAATAACAGATGCCAGCTGACCATTCACAACGTCATACATATGTCAATTGAGTACTTGATCAACAAGCAGTAGCCGGCGATTTTTCGAACAGAATTTTCTTCAGCGACGAGACTTATTTCACATGCGTCAATAAGCAAAATTGTCACATTTGGGACTCCAAGAATCCTCAAATAATTGAAGAGAGGCATTTATAACCAAAAAAAACTTACTGTCTTATTAGGCTTTATTGCGATAAATATTTGCCAGCCGGAATTCGATGCAATTCCTTTTACAATTTTTGTTGAATTTCCGTAATCGAATTGTTGAATATTTTCCTAGAACGGTCTTCTGAGCTTGTTGAATAATTATAAGATACATATGAAGCTAGTTCAAGCAAATACGTGGTGGTGGAGCAATAATAATTCGAATTTTTGGTGAACAACTAACGAAGAATCCATGCAGCGAGATGTTGTTTTTGTCCAAAAAAAAAAAAAAAACAAACAGTATTTTTGAAACCAAACGTGATATGACTTTTCTCAAGCACAAATAATTTTCCCAAAGTTTCTTTAACAGCGCTTGAGAATGTGTATTTCTCAAGTATTTTTTTTCATATTTTAAACGATTCCCTGAAAAACCTAATTGCATCACTAAACTTCGTGAGCAATACAGATTTTTTAAATGCAAAAAAATGGGGAAAAACAGATTTAGAGATGTTACGGTTTTCGAATATCATTAAACATTCATATGCCAATTATAACAACAAACTAAATACATAAATCAATAAAAATTTGTAGTTCAGCGAAAAAAGTAGCTGAAGGTGTAAAAATTATACAAAAGAAGAATGCACAGATTTATGAAAGAAAACCGCTGCAGTACTTCTTATGCCCAACAGTAATGTGTGGAGAGGGAATATTAATTTTGTTCTAGAGATATTTATAAAATGTATGAAAAAAAAAAATAAATAAAATAAAAAATAAATAAGATTTGGTGTTTAACAAAAAGCTAACATAAAAATGTTTACTTCCTTCACATACGATTTTTTTTTATTTTTACGCTTGCCCGTCTCTACTCACTTCACAGTTCCATACCAATTGGGGTCACTAACTGAAGCCAAATAAATCTTCAAAACTAGAGTAATTTCATCCATCAGGTTAGCATGACCTAAACAGTGCAGGCGTCTTAATTCGCTGAAATATATCGTGCCTTCTAACATTCCGATAGCAAGGTTCGAGTCCTGGTCCCACCAACAACCAAAATTATATAAAGAAGTTTTTTTTAGTTGCAGTCGTCCCTTACAGACAATTTTAAGCCCTCCGAGCGTGTTTATGATAGCAAATAAAAGCTTCTCATAAACATTGGGCGTCGAGAATCGGCTTAGAATAAACACAAATTAAAAAGGGTGTTTCAAAATTAACGCAAGATTGGAATTAAGTCGAAGACATAGTTTTTGTCTATGGAATGTATTTTTTTATTGAATCATAGAGTACATAAAGCAGGGTTATTATGGTAATAGAATAATACATAGGGCAAATTGCTTCCACGGCTTTCCATTTACATACGTATTCTGTATACGTAGGCTGCTATACATAGGTCTGGCCTAGGCAACACTAAGTGTTGCCAGGTGCAATCTGACATTTCCATTGGAAAGTTTGACATTTTTTAGCATAACATCACTCAGAACGTTTTGTCATTTAATAGTGAATTGTTTTATTTATAGGGAATTAAAAAATTCATCTCGACCAAAAAATGGAATTAACACGTGAACATTTTCGTGCGATAATCTTTCACAACTTTCGACGTGGATTATCACGACAAGAGTGCATCGATGAACTTAAATCTTTGTATGGCTATGAAGCATCATCCTATAGCACTGTGAAAAACTGGTACAACGAATTCAATCGTGGCCGACGCTCGCTCAAAGACCGATTCCGGGAAGGTCGTCCAAAAACAGCCGTTGTACCAGAAAACATCGATGCCGTACGTGAACTGATAATGAAAGACCGTCATGTAAACATACCTTCAGATAGAGGCATTTCTCCCACCAGCATACAATCGATATTGCTTGAACACCTGGCCGTAAAAAAGGTTTGTTCTCGTTGGATCCCGCACAATTTGACAATCGCTCAAAAAAAGGCTCGTGTGGATTGGTGTAAAGAAATGCTGAAAAAATACGTTCGCGGTGCTTCAAAAGACGTTTATAAGATCGTCACAGGTGACGAATCATGGATCTATACGTATGAGCCCGAAACAAAACAGCAATCGACCGTGTGGGTCTTCCAAGACGATCCAAATCCAAAAAAAAAAAAAACCATTTTCGTTGATAAATATTCGTATTTTCATTATTAGGCCAGAAATATATATAGCAGCCTACGTAAATGTGGCAGAATTTCATTGAAGCAATGTTGAATCTCCTCCTTTAAAGCACGCGTGGTTGTAACAAGCTCACTTAGACTTATGGTTTTAAATATCCCCATAAAAATAAATCTTATGTTGTTAAATCACACGATTTTGGGGCCAATTCTGATCAACAAAACAAGAGAGTATAACATGTGACACCGTCTTGCTGAAACCACATATTGGCCACATCGTTATCATTCACTGCTTAACTGCTCATTTTCAAAAACTTATGGTCCAATTATGTCTCTAGCCCGAAATCCACCATCAACAGTGACACGTTTGTTTTTCCAGAATCTCCCGTGAGTTCTGCGAACCCAAAAAGCGTCATCGCTTAGGTAAATTTTATTCTAAAAATCAGCAACCATTTGTTGATGCTCAATAAACCATTCAAAAAACTCTTTTTGCTGTACATGGTCATTATGCTTAAGTTGTTGTACAATGTGTTTTTGGCGTTTCCTAAGGATCCTGCCTATTAAAATTTTTTAATTAATCTTTTTACAGTTTACGACGTTGAAACACCGACCATTCTCGAGCTCCAACCGCCAAGCTTACATTATTTTTTAAATAATTTTCAATAATGAAGACGCATTGTTTTATCGGGTAATGTTTCATTTCTACTGAGCCTAAAGTATCAGCTGTCGATTTACTTTATTTTTTAGGGTTTTCTACATTTTGCTACGGTAAATTGTAATACTGCGTTAGTTTTGGGATACCCTGTATATATTTATCATTGTTGTCATTTATCGCGTACAGCTCAGCGTCTGCAATATTGCCCGTCATCCATCTGTAGCGGATCATACATTTTTCGGAAGTTATATATCTATAAATTTCCGAAGTATATCCTAACATAGTTCAAAAACAGTTGAATTTTTTCTTAAAGCGATCAGGTATGCAACGTTTAGTTTCTCTGTATTTAGCTCTGCCTTCCTTTTTTGTCATTTATTTATTTTTTTCTTGTGCATTATTTAGTTTGCATTGTTGTAGGGGAAGTTAAACAATGCATTTTGAAAGACTTAAGCAGCAAACTTAACGGAGAATCCACAGAATTGTACATACATATATACATACATAGTATAACTAGGCACATGCGACTATACCTATACATAAATACATACATATAAGCAATAAAGCTTGTGAAAAATTTTTGTTTACAAAAAGAACAAACAAAAGTACATGAATAGCTTACCGTTTGAGCAGAAAATATTTATTTATGGGCTGAAGTAAAAATTATATTGCACGTAAATATTTGTGTAGGTTTGTAGGTACACGTATGTACATATGTGGTGGCCAATCCATGTAGGAACTTGTTACTTGTTGTTATATGACTTGTTCGACAATAGATAAAACAAATTGACTTTTGTTGTGGCAGAAATGCCGACTTGTCATTTTACACTATTTGAACAATAACTGAGCAGATTTCCCCATTACAGTGGGACCAACTCTATTTTTTTTTTTTTTTCTTAAAAGAAGAGAGAGTAGACAGATGGTATCATTTACATTTAGTTTAGAAGTAATTCCTCCAAAATATTCG
Source organism: Ceratitis rosa (assembly GCA_037013455.1). Taxonomy (NCBI): domain Eukaryota; kingdom Metazoa; phylum Arthropoda; class Insecta; order Diptera; family Tephritidae; genus Ceratitis; species Ceratitis rosa. The sequence continues at coordinate 9,954,201 of JAWMAG010000020.1, read as the reverse complement.
AGTATGTACAAAACCCTAGTTCTTTTTGCCGAAATTGATGGGGTCCACATATTGTTTCAACAAGATGGTGCCATCTGTCATACAGCTCGTTTTGGTGATCAGAATTGCCCCACTAGAGCGTGTGATTTAATAAAATAAGATTCATTTTCATGGGGTAATTTAAAACCGCAGATCTATAGCAACATGCACATATCCACGCGACCTTCAAAGGAGAAGAACAAACGTTGCATCAATAAAATTTAGCCACATTTAAGCAGACTAGTCGTGGAGAATTTCGATAAACGAGTACGTATGTATATGGAAAGCCGTGAAGGCAATTTTTCTAATGTATTATTCCATAAATAACTCTATCCTATGTACTTGTGATTCAATAAATAATTACATTCGAAAGACTAAAAACTGTGTTTTTTAATTAATTCCAATTTCCTTTGCTTTGGAATAATTTCAGAGGAAGGTGAATACATTTTTATAGCAAAATATTTCCTTTTATATTTTGAGAAAACATTTTCTTTAATAAAAAGAATCTTTGAGCTTTACAAATTCAATAAAAAACGTGTTAAAAGATTTTAAGTCGGTATTGAAATTTTTAGCAATTAATAATTTTATAGCTTTTAAATATATTTTACTCCACTGTATACTCCTTAAGAGAAAATCAACGGGTTTGTCTGTGACTCAGCTCTTATTAAGGTTATGATTTATTTAACCTATTCACTTACTAGCAAATACAAAAAATAAGAAAAAGCTCAAAATATGTCTGCAAGAACAATGCCAGGAACTTGGAAAAAAAAAAACAAAATTAAACTCTACAATTGCCGAACTTGCGTTGGCAGAGGAGTATAATAATAATAACAATGCCATAAAAAATAATGGCACACTACCGTAACACAGATCAGCAAATATGGACAAAATAAGACTCCCCCATATTGAGTAAAGGAAACTGTAGGACACTGAAAGAGGGATATCGAATTAAGGCGCATAACTTTAATAAGACTTTGGTACAGGCTTTAAGCTACTTAAAGAGATATGTGTATATAGTAGTACTATGACCTTTAGTAGTATGTTGGAAAATTGAACTATTCTTCTTCAAATTAATCAATGCTATAACTCTGAATAGTTTCCTGCTATTTTTTGTTTTTTTTTTTTTTTGTTTTATTAGTCTCTACTTTTGCTAAGTTGATTTGGGTAGTAACAGCAACAGAAGTAAGAATACCGATTTCATTTTCCTGCTCTTTTCTCTGATGAACCAGCTACCCCATAGCATGTCATAATGTGAAGATCACCAAAAAAAATCTTTCCGATGTTGTAACCTCTGTGCGAAGAAGCGCAATCGTTTACAGAAGCTGCCATTTTTTTGATGTCCTACTATTTAAGGTGTAAAATTACAGTCAACTTTTAATATTTTGGTCAGTTATGCTTTGAGCATTGGAAGGTTATAGTGCGATGCCTAATATGTGCCAATCCATCATATACTTACATATTTATAATGCATTAATTATGTAGACTGAACGAGAGTTCAATAGGTGGGGTTTCGAAGAGGAGACAGGACCACCAGCTCTTTCCCCAAGTTTCCATTCCATTTCTTTGTGCTAACAGAAGTGTTCTTGTTCTCGATTTTGTAGCGCATAGGTAACCCCACTTAGTTAGACCAGCTTAAACAGCTGTTTCCATGGGCTCAGAGTTGTTAGATTCTAGTGCGCATGCAAATTGGTGGAAAGTCCTGCGGGATCTCATGCATCTAGAACATAAATTTGAAAAGTAGGAATTAGAATTCTTTTCAGGGATTTGACTAATATTGTTTCGTCTATAGGAAGTCAAAATACAATCGCACCATATAGGAGTTTCATACTTATCACTGACATGTAGACCCTGTGATAAAACTTTTATATGTGTAGAGTGTGGAAGAAGCCTTCTTGTATCTTTCAACTTTATTATACTCCAGATCAATCTTTCTCTAAGATTAAGACTTAGTTAAACACCATGCAAGCAAGCATCGATTTCGTCCGCTGGTGTTGATCGAGGAATGACAGTGTTGTTGCGTAAAAATTTCAGTCGGTCGGTAGCTTTTCAAAATATGGGGATCTTTGTTTTTATATACTCGTACATAGAAGTGGACATTTCTTCCCTGTTCAAAGTCTTTCCCAAAAATGTTAATATGAATGCCTCGAAGTGAGCCAAACGCACCATTTGAATCTTGGCTTACTCATGCTCAGGTTGAAACTCGTAGCCGCAAATTAATAAATATTCGAAGCAAACATACCTACGCACGATATATGCTTATATCTAGCTCATACTGTTTTTTTTTCAATCCGTGATCCCTTTGGCGTAAAGAACGTATTATTTACTTTTCGAGCAAATCGAACTTGATGCCAGGTCCCTGAATCATTTCTATAAAAAAAAATATTCCATTTCCAAATTTTCCAAAAATTTCATTGAAACGAACCATGTCTACCTATAATTAATAAAAAAACTAACCATTTGCCGCGAAAAAATTCAAACAAGAGAATGATAAATCCGATTTTTTTTTTGAATAGGGGTGTCCCTAGTTCACCTTCCCAGGAACCATATAAGCAATCTGATAAATTTTCAAGTTAATCGGTCAGCAACTTTTGGAAATTACCTGATTTTATATATAAAATATACATATGTAATTCGCTCTTTGTAATCACTGAAGCTATTTTTGACTGAAAAATTAGAATGAAATTCAATTTAGTAAACGTTGCTACCTAATTTTAAATGCAGTTGATGGTATATTGTTAAAAGATCTTTCCATATATGCTTGTATGTTTTTGCATTTATTTGGAATATATTTTTCCTAATCAAATCTCAGTATATCTGCAATAAATTATTGAAGACGGCAATAAGATTAAGTCCCATTATGGAAAAATTTCGCAAACTAAGTTTGATGACAAATGTGGTCATTTACTCGATCTCGAGCTTTCACCTTCCACTGCTGCGTTGGCGTTTTTGTCTTTGGCACTTCCAATATTAGGATTGGCGTTGACTACATTTTTTTTGTTTTCGTTCTCCTATCACGCTCTATATTCTATAATTCATATTGCACATATGGTAAGCCCAAACAAATCTCTATGCCTACACCTTCTGCATATAAATGAAGATTTTAACATTTTTTCTTTGTAAGGTTTCTAAGGTTGAACGTGTCACAATGTTCATTTACAGCTTTTTTATGACAAAACGAATAGTTTTTCTTATCTTTATAACGCATTCGTGGTTTCTTACCTGATGACAAGCATAATTTGAATATTTATTAACGCTAAATGAGTTCTTAACATCTTTTTATATTATTAAATACATGTGCATAGTGTTAACTGTGACGATTTCATATCACCCATCACAGTGTGTAATCGTAAAAGATTAGCGTATGAATAATATAATATAAGAAAAGTTTACATACATATGTATGTACATATATGCTTCAATATCATTACGAAAAACTATTTGATTTAAGTGAAAAATAAATGAATTATGTAAATCGGGAATTTCATACCAATTTCTCGAGTTGCATATGTCAAATATCATATTAAGGTTAATAAACTTCCCTAATATTCTAATAAATAAGCAACCCATTATTTTAGTGATCAAAATCTCCCATTCAATAGCCTTTTTGACAGATCACGCGTGAGTCGTGTTAAGCTGTTATGTAATTTTTGCTCAGTATTGTTTCAAGCAATCTCATCCAGAAAAACAACAACGGTTTGGTGTGGTTTGTGGACCTGTGGAATCATCGGTCCATATTTATACAAAATGTTGCCGGTGGGCACGTAACCGTCAATGGCGACCGTTATCGCGCCATGCTAACCGACTATTTGAAGTTCATGATCTCGGCGACATTTGGTTTCAACAAGACACTTTCAACAACAATCAATAGATTTATTGAGAGAACATTTCGGGGAGCAGATAATTTCACTTTTTGGCCCGGCCGATCAGCCACCAGGATCGTGTGATATCACACCGTTAGACTTCTTCCTGTGGGGATATGTGAAGTCTAAAGTCTATGCGGACAATCCCCTTTCGATTCAGGCCTTGGAGTAAAACATCATTGAAAATTGGACTCAACGTATGCACCATCTGAGACATAGCCGCGGCCTACATTTAAAAAAGATAATCATCAAAAGATAAATGATAAATAAGAATGTGCTTTCGAATGATAATAATTTCTGTGTTTTTCCTTTTAATTAGTAGGTAACCTCGAAAGTGATCCCCTTAACTCAGTACTGTTTGTGCGCGAGACAAAGTTGGACACCAGCAAAGAGAAAATGGGAGTTGTGTTTGTTGTCCTAATGCTATATCAGTCAATCACGCACAATTTCGGTTTCGTCCACTTCGTTCCGGTAATTTTGATGTACTAAACAATGGTCCACGGTGAGGATGGCAAGTTGTCGAAAATATTGGTAAAATAATGGAAATTGTTGAGTCCGGCCGTCATGCGAGCATAGCTTCAATTGCCTAGGAACTCAACAAGACACGTTTTGAAACCATTTGAGAAAGGCTGGATACACAAAGAAGATCGATGTATGGAGGAGCCACATGAGTTAACGATCATAAAAACCCCATAGTCCGAATTTCCTTCCATCTGCGTAACGTTGCTGAATCGTAACAAAACTACCCATTTCTGAAGCGGATGGTGATTGGTGGATCAATAGAGCAACTTCAAATTAAAACAGCCGTGTTGGAAGGGTAGTGAGCTGGCACAAAAGGGAAGGAAGGTTCTGTTGCATGCTTGGTGGGTTTGGCAAGAATGCATTCACTATGAACTGCTCTGTGCCTGAACTGTGAAAATTGATTGTCACAATTTTTTTGATACTAGAAACTAGGGTTCCTATGAGAGACCTTCGAAATGGCAAAAAATTATCAAGCAAACGGTGAAATTTAGTACAAAAATCATAGATTTATTTTTACTAGAGCTTATATTTTTATTTGAAAAACAAAAACAGTGATTTTTGAGTGGAATAAAGCAGTTAGGTAAACTACAAAATAGGTAGTAATGTGAATTATTTATAGTACGTAAGAATTTGTAAAAGCAAAAAAAAAAATATCTAAATGCGTGTAATTAAACATCCACAAATTGTTCGGCTCTTATCAGTGTCGCCTTAGACCTTCAACACTGACCAGATATTTGCTATGTGTTAAATCCTGGAAAAGATTCGATAAAAATTCACGTCAAACATAATCTCCTCAACAGATAAGACAAGAAAGCCGTCTCTATTGCAGTCATATTATTAAAGACTTTTTTCTACGAGTAGAGACCAATTGCTTTACCCAATATACGATGAGGCAGTACTGGAAAATTTCGAGAAAAATCTTTGAAATTGTGAGCTCGAAGCGACAGTTCGGCGAGTTAAAATCCAGTGGTAATGTTGGATTAGCGCTTATCTTTTGAGCGGATGAAAACGTTGTAGGTATGAAAGCTTTTTATACAGTATCTGCTCAAACAAGCAGAAAAGAACCTGGCTTCCCAACAGTGTCTCCAAATGCTGCCAGGGAACTAAAAGTGCTGGGTGATTACGCCAATTAAAACGTATACTTTGACTATGTTCATAAACCTAATTCAATTGAAAATTATGGTCAACTGAAAGTAGAGAACTGCATGTTAAATCCAATATATAATATTATAATTGCAAAATTTTGTTCTCCAATATTCATACTAGAGTTTACCCACGGCTTCGTCTGCAAATAATTTTAAAATGTATTCAATAAAGTTTAAAGTTTGTTTTTAAAGGTATTTAATTTATAATAATACATAAATCATTTAATGAAAATTTCTGAATACTTAAAAAACAATTGCTTTTATCAAAATATAGGGATTTAAACCCTTAAGTGAACATGAAAGCGAAATAAAATTAAGATTTAGTTTTATTAAAACGAAGTCTTCTTTTCCAGACAATATTTTTGGTTTTCCTATGTGGTGCTAAAATCGCCACTCTACTTTATGGTACACTGGGGCATGCCGAATGCAACCAGCCATAGGTGAAGCAGCTTTCTCTTAAGGGGTTAGGGGTAGTCAGAATTTTCAAAAAATCAAAATTTTTTTTTGCATTTTCGTTAAGTATAATATCTTAAAAATAATCTCTGAAAATTTCAAGTTAATCCGATAATTCGTTTTTAAGTTATTCGACAAATAACAAAGAGAGTTCAGGCCTTTCAAAGCGCTCGGGAGCAGGTAGCTAGTATCTAGTGTGAAACTTTAAACGCGTTTTTCTCAAAACTATGTTTTTTGAACTGGTGACAACTGTAACTCGAAAACCGCTCAGTTGATTTTAATGAAATTTATACAGCTTTTAGAATAGATAATAAACTCGGGAAAAAATCGAAGGATTTTTATTTTTGAAAAATTTCGATTTTTTAAGACCAATTAACTGTTGATTTTTTCCCAAAAATCTAGACAAAAATTTCCTGAGGGCGCCACTTTGTTAATTTTTGAAAAAAAAATCCTTCGATCAGGCCCAGTATTATTTATTTATAAAACTAATTTTTTTTATCCGATTGATTTCAGATGAATCTCCAAGGACTTATGATTGTCACCGCAAGGACCTTTTTTTGGAACTGGGTTAACACAGACAGCTGTAACTTCGGAAATAATTTTTTTTTTTTGAAATTTTCGTAACTTCAAGTCAAAACATTGTTTAATAATACCATATCACTACTTTTGTAAAATAAAATTATTTAATAGCAAAACAAAAATACTGAAAATTCTCATTTTTTCGGGCCTCTGACTACCCTAACCCCTTAAGTCTGCATCTATCGTTATTGCGAAGCATTCTAATCATATGAATAAATACATATTTTTCTTGAAAGCCCCTTGTTAGTGTAGTAACCTCGATCCCATTGCACAATTTTGGTGGATTTGTTTTGTGCAGTAACATAATTGGCGCTCCAACTCTTAATTTGATTTATGATTTAGGGGGGCCGGAAGGCTTTAGGGTATTCAGGAACTCTATCGGATTATGAGTGGTATCTCTGTGTCATCAGATTTACTTTGATATTCGACCCCTTCGAGTGATTTTAAAAGTATTTCGTTTATGACTGAGGATTGCTCATTTTTTGGTGTTAAAATGACATGCTCGCATATCCAGTCTGCGAGCTTATATTTGTCGAAACAATTATTGCTAATGCTGTACGAAAATATTCTGCAATAGATGCGTTTTTGTTTATTTGTTACAGAGCCTTCACTACTTACTTGACATCTCTTGTGCTAAGCAGTGGATATCGTAACTGTCCCTACTGGTATTTTATGCCCGAAGCTACCAAAGTTAATGTAAATCAAACGATTTAAAAATAAACTAGATTTTTTTTTTGAAAAGATCCCTCTCAGGTCCATTTGCTTAGGTTTAGGTCCAGTGGCTTAGGCTGCGGTTTGATCCGTCAGTTGTTTAGGACTAGGGCTTTTATATAAAGGGGTTTCCAATGAGTACTCCGGTAGATGTCACTTTTGAAGCAGTAATTTTTTGACATTTCTCAAGTAAAAACTACGCCAGTAATAAAAATGGAACAATATATGCTTCAAAAACGCATTGAAATTATTAAAATTCACTATAAACATTTTAAAAATCTGGTCCAATAAGGTTCAGTTCCTGTGTTACTCAAGTCGGCCGACCATTATCATCAAACACGTAGTGTCTTTGTTGATTAGGTCCTTGAAATGCATGAAAATAATCCGGAATTGCATCGAAAAATCATCTTGACTGATGATACCTATTTACTCTTCGATGGCCCCGTTAATAAGTAAAACTCTCGCATTAGGTGTAGCCATTTGGCGCGGTTCTGACTTTTTCAAAAATGAGAATGGAGAAACAATTACGCTGAATAGGTTGCGCTATCGAGACATGATTAATGATTTTTTATTACCCGAATTGTATGGTAGCATTTTGGACCACATTTTTTAAATTTTATAAAAATGTTACGGTCCTGAAACAAAGCCGTGCCAGCCATTTGGCTGAATTTAATAGTGATGCTTAATTAGTACCAACGTTGCAATTTGACAGAACTTAGAGCTCTTAGAGAAGAAATAATCAGTTTAATATTTAATATTAATATCATTAATTAATGCCAATTCGTTGTGCAATAACCGTGCTATTTTTCTGTAAATTAATTTACAAAATTATAAGCGTATGTACGTATGTATGCAATATAAAGTAATTCAAAAAAGGAAAAAAGAAAAAATAAATAAATAATAGTACCAGTAGATTAAGAAATAGCGGTTTTACTAACCAAACTGCCGCCGCCTCAGACTGTGCTAACTATTTGGCCATTAGGCCTTCAACCTTTGCCCCGTTAAAGCGTTGAGACCGCAACAGCGTCTACAGGGCTATAGCCATTGGCAGGCAATGATTGAATATTGACAGCTACACGCTAAGACTGTTTGCGCAGAGGCAAAAGCTTCAAGTAGCCGCAGCAAATAGCTGCTGCAGGAGCTCGATCATTGGGAATACACATACCTATACCTACATACTCCACGCCATGGTTTGTGGTTGCCGTGGTGGTGGTGGTGGTGGTGTTCGTGTTCGCGTTGCTTTCCGTGGTTCTTCCTGCAGTGAACCAGCAGCTATAAAGTAAAATCCTAACGCACATAAATCAGGTACAGATTTCTAAAGAAAAATAATATTTCATAGCTAAATAACGGCTGTTCGCATTTAAGAGTATATATGTATGTATCGTATATGTAAAAAATAAGTATTATATTTATTACGGAGGCGCGCAGTAAACTACCGAATATTTTTGCTTGCCAGACTACAACAGTTTTACGCTTAGCCTTTCTGCTGGTTAAATTAAATTTTTATCTAGAGACTAGAGTCGATTAAACAGTTGAAGCAAAAGTTAGAGAAAAAGAAGGTATAAAATAGTTGCTTATACAAACAAACCGTGCCATCTTTTTTCCCTAGCTAACCGTTTTGTAAGAACACGCAGCCATGAAAGTGGCTGCGGCTGCGTCTATAATGTGCAACAAACGAAATTGTTGCAAGCAATTTTCATAGGAGCAATGCATTCATTTTCATTGATTTCATGATGCACTTTAATGAAATGAAATCTGATATTGCAATAACGGCAGCAGCAAGCAGATCGTAGCAGCAACAGCAGCAACAGCAGCAGCAACAGCAACAGCATCGGGAGCAGTAAAGGTAGTAGGCCAACTTGTAAGGCAACTTACAAATATATTATCTGCTTTTTATTATCAGCATTTCTATATTAAATTTCTCATCACGCCCGACGCCAGCTGACCATTCTGTTACGTTGTTGAAGCTAGAAAACATTTTACATAGTTTTTGAACTTAAACATTTTTTTTTAGCCAACTTCAATTACTTTTATTACAACAACATGGGTACAAACAAACGAGATACACCATACATAGTGTACACCCTGAACCACATAAATATTTTTTATGTGGATAAGAAAGTGCAACATGTATTTGTTGTTTGTGTTGTTGTATACGCAAGCTCCTCGAAAAGACTCAGCACAGTTGAGGGTTGAAGATATGATTACCTCTGCGATTCTTACGGATTTGAGATGGAAAATGGCGAGTCCCAAACCCAGATCACAACCTTGCTAGGCGAGTAAGTATGATTTTTTTTTACCACTCTGGTGAGAAGACCCCGCATATTGTCTTCAGCGAACTCTTACACCGAATGAGTCGAAGTGGCCGTGACCTAAAACTCCATATGGGTTGGTTACCGCATCCTTCCCAATTGGTGGTCACGTGCGCGTGTGTGTGAAAGACTTAATCCTACGATCAACAAACTGATTGGACCTTATCAGTGTGGCTTTAGATCTGATAAAGCCTCAGCAACTGCGGCCTGAGTTCTGATTTCTCAGACTGGATAAGGAAGCGAAATATTTGTGTCTGATAGAGAAAGAAGGCAAGGCGAAATATCTCCTATCATCAAACAAACAGTCGACGCATTCACTACTCGGCTGCCACGTCACTGTTGATAGTCATAACTTTGAAGGCGTTGATAACTTCGTCTATCTTGGAACCAGAGTAAAAAAAACCATAAATCAGCCTGGAAATTCAACGCAGAATTACTCTTGCTAACAGATGCTACTTCAGAATGAGTAGGAAATTGAAAAGTAAAGCCCTCTTGACGAATGAAAGCCAAACTCTAAAAGGTGCTCATCGTTACCGTCCTACTTATGGCGCGGAAACATGGACGTTGACAACATTTGATGATTTGGCGTTAGAAGATTTCGAGAGAAAGGTTTTGCGTAATAATTATGGTTCTCTATGAGTTGGGAACGACGAATATCGCAGCCGATGGAATGGTGAGCTGTATGAGATATACGGCGACATTGACATAGTTCAGCGAATCTAGACACTACCGGCTGCGCTGGCTAGGTCATATGGTCTGGATGGATAAGAATACTCGAGTTTGAAAGCTTTCTATGCGGAATCCGCTGGTTGAAGCAGAGGAAGAGCAAGCCCTCCACTCCGTTAAAAAGACCAGGTGGAGAAGGACCTGGCCGTATTCGGTATTTCTCATTGTCGCCAAGAGTGTAATTCCTACTGCCGAAATATTGAAAAGTCGAAAACTACAAATTATTAGTTGTAAAAAGTGTACGAGAAAGGGATAAAGCCGAAGCACGACCACGACGATTTTAAACCTCAATTAACGAGCAACACGTTACCAAAATCAAAAGAAAAATTATGCTCCAAAATTATGGATTGACAGTACGTGACTTTAATGGCACTTTGCTGGAATATCGAAACCATTTAGAGGATCACTTTGGGGTTCAGAAAACCAATAACTTGAACCATATCATTTGGAAACCAGCTCTGGCTATTCATCAAACTCAAAAAGCCCCACTGAGGACACCGCTTCGAATCGATGGAAGAAACTCGACGGCACGCGTTCTGAAATGCAAAGACGTCGAAAAGTTGCAATTACAACAAACAACCGAACGAGCGGCATCTCAAACACCCTACGTACCGCCGCTACTGAAACAATTCGTTTTCGGCATTGCCACAAAGCAGAGAAACCCGACTGCCTACCTCGCAACCTAGCGATCGAACACAACACGTGCGGGGTCGTATAGATACCGAGAGCTGAAGAGGGTAGCAAAACGCATTTGCTGATCAAAAAAGAAAGAGGCCGAAATGCGTGAATATGAAAAGATTGAAAAGCTGGCAGACTAACAGACAATTTTCGAAAAGGAGTAGACTATTGTAGGACAGAATGTAGAGATCTGGTGACCAATGTTCAGAGCATACTTGGTGTATAGAGGAAACACCTTTTCAGCCTGCTGAATGGCAGTGAAAATGCAACACCCGTTGATGGCGAACCAGAAATCCCAATCGATGATGGTGAAAAAGACGTTCGACTAATACGAGGTTCGACTAGCGATTGTCTGCTTAAAGACAACAATGCGACTGGAGCTCATGCCTTACCGGCTTAGCTACTCAAAGTGCATGCAGCAGCTCCTTAGTAAAATATGGTCGGACAAAAGCATTCCTAACGATTGGAACTTAAATGGGCTCTGCCCAATTTATACGAAGTGGGATCCCACGGTCGGCGCCAATTACCGTGAGACTAGCCTAATAAATATCTCATATAAGATCCTATCGAGCATATTGTGTGATAGACTAGAACCCACTATATCAGTGTGCCTTTAGATCCAATAAACCAACCATTGGCCAGATATTCACCATGCGATAAATATTGGAAAAAAATCAATGCACAACACCTTTCTTTTGTTCGATTTTAAAGCTGCACAATATCACAGTAAGGAGCTGAACAGAAAGTAGTAGCACAGTAAGAAGCTGCTTCTACGCTGATATTTCTGAATTTGGAATTCCTGACAAACTTATACGCCTGTATAAACTTACGTTGGACAACACCAGAAGCGGAGTCAGAATTAGGAAGGACCTATCCGGAGGGTGATTCCTTATCGTGTGACTTTTTTAACTTATTGCTGGAGAAAATAATAGGTCATTACCTTCGCGAATCGGCTTCCAATTCATTATTAAGAGCCATAACTTCGAATTCATAGATAATTTCGTCTGTCTAAGGACTAGCATTAGCACCAATAATAATGTCAGGCATGAAATCCAACGGGGGGTGCTACTTTGAACTGAGTAGGCAATTGAAAAGTGAAGTCTTCTCTCGACGATTTAAAACCAAACTTTACTAGTCACTCATCATTCCTGCCGATGAGGCGGCTCTGGGAGTCTTTTCACTCCGTTCGAAGGATAAGCTGGAGAACGTCTTCGTTTCACTTGGTATTTTCAACTAGCATCACGCAGCGAAGAGAAGTATCGAAAGGCGTGCTTTTGTTGATTCGGTTATAATCACGTAAGCGGGTCCCGCGCCAGTGAAGAAGAAGAATAACTCTGATGGAATCCAACAATGACGATGGCAGAAGTTTTTTGAGACTCCAAATTACATATATATTAGCTTCTGTCGTATTGTTTAATAAAAATCAACAGCAATATTTATTATTTATTCTATAATCTATTTAGCTAAGCCAATAACGTAAGCCCAATCAGTAGAATATCCCTAATAAATATTGCACTTATCGAACAAATCAATCTAATCCGATTTGCGTAAATTATTTTGGCTACTGAAATTGACAATTCGCCACCAGATTTTGCATCTTCTGCCAACGATAAGCTACTTATGCTTCGATATAGTATGCGCTGGTCAATTGAAATAAAATCCGATCAACTGATGCTTCAACATATAGAAGTAGCAAGCAAGTGGTAAAGAAAAAAAAACAAAACAGACTTGGGTTCGGAATTATCATAAAATCAAACATATTGAGTAATCAAATACGCAAACGTTTAACTATGAATAATACAATTGACAGCAAGAAATGTATACACCAAAATATTACACTTGCTGCCACATCATCGCTCTTCGGCGCGGGGTGTGCTTAATGAATGTGCGCAACCGCAGTCGTAATTTAACCGTAATTTTCAATTACACGCACCTCAGTAACATCGCCACAACTTCACCGCCTCTACACTCAAGCTATTATTTTCCAATATGTTTGCAATTTGAATTTCGGTATTTTCTAAATACAAAAATAAGGGTGAGTAGGTAGGCTTGTTGGACTAGTTTAACATTTTCAGGATTTTCAGCAGATGCACTTGAAAAACAAACTTTACACTTGTAAGGTTGAAAAGGGACACATGTGCCAACATTAAAAAGGTCAAAAGCGAACAGTGAACCGCCAACAGCACCACCCATCAACTGAAACAAATAAATCTTACAACAAAAAACCTCAAAAATAAAAAAGTGATAATGTTCACTCTAATCAACCTCAGACATGTTAAACACGCGACAAAAAGTAACTACAACAATCATAATAATAACAACAAAAAAACGTTGAAAGCAGACAAGATGAGCCACAAAAGAAAAAAAATAATAATAAAATATACGAACAAAAGGATACACTTGCACAACTGACAGATTTTCCCAAAACTATGTCACATGTTTGAATTTTTTATTATTTACTGTGCGATGCATAGCTCGGCATGTGTAAGGCATGTCATCAGCCCCTTTCTTTACATGTATGCAGCAACATATCAAAAAAGAGGGTTGGTTAGGGTTTGGTGATGCAACAATACGCACATGCCTTGCAATAAAAATGTTGATTTGAGAGTGTATCATTTTCAAATAAAAGTATCACAGTTGATGGCATAAGATTTGGTGGTTGCCAAGCTGGTAGTCATGCGCATAATTGCTGCTGCCTAATTTAACACACTTCAAACTCCACGTACGATGGCTGTGGATATGTATGGTAAGTGTGGAGGGTGGGTTTGTTTATTGTAGAAATTAAGACTGTGATATTTGTGCCATATCGTTTATAACTTAAGTTAGGAAAGGTTATGAAACACTCACTATTGTGCATTTGATACACACAACCCATTTGGGTTAACTTTTGAAAAGGATTTAAATTTAAAACCTATTAAAGAGATAAATGTGAGTTATTTTAATTTAGATTATTTGAGTACATATATTATTATCAGTCTTTAAAATTTAGTTGGAAAATAGTTTACAGTTTCATAAAACTAAATAAACTGCCACTTCCACAGAGAACAAGAAAATTTGTATGGTTGTAGTCTGGTAACTGGGCTTGGAAAAATCAATTTTTAATATAAGTATACAATGTATAAAGCTTGGAACGAAATTCGAAATATTGACGAAGAAACAGCACCTATAACTGAGCGTCTTTTAGAAGTAAACGCTGAGCCGCAATGTAGCTGCAAGCGCGTTTCACCGACAACAAATTTTCTATCCAACCGATTGTTCTGAAATCTGAATATGTTACTCTACTCATCAATAGCTCTCACAGGAATTATATATATATATATATATAATTGGCACTTTGTAACCGCTGAAGCGATTTTCGGCCGAGCTCCTCCTTCAATTTGTGGTTTTGCGTCTTGATATTTTTCCAACGAATGGAGGGAGCTGCAGTTTATACTAAGCCGCCTCCGAACGGCTGATGGCTTTTTTTGACGAGGAGCTTTTATTTCATTTCCGAAATGCACTCGGAGGGGTAGACATTCCCTGCCGAGGGGCGACCGCAATTAGAAAATTTAACTTAATTTTTTATTTAAATTAAATTTCCATAACTTTTTGATGTTGGTGACACCGGGATTTGAACCCGAGCCTTCCGAATATCTCGCAGGAATTAGGACATTTTTTATCGTCAACTTTCCTTTAATACTAGCTCCAACAAGGATGTCACGCTCACAGAATAAAAGCCTTTTTGTTTTCTTTCTTTCAGATGTCCTTAAGCGACCAACTTTCTTCTTTTGAGACGTTGCACTAAAATACGAAACAACAAATTTCAAAAAAAAAAAAGAAAAAAATAATTTGTTTGTACACACTGGGATACTTTGGATATACACACATATTACAAAATGAAACTGATTGAATTTTATTATTCCCAAATAAATTATTCCATAAAAGCACTAAAAGTTGAGGGAGACTCTCTCAACACAAATCCATTTGTTTTTCACTGGAGTATATTTTCGGCCTTGATAGCCGAGTGCTTAGCATGGCGTACTGGCATTGGGTAGGCCAGGAATCGAGTCCTGGTCTGACCAACATCCAAAAATTATAGAATATTAATTTAAATAAAAAATTAAATTAATTTTTCTAATTACGGGTGCCCCTCGGCAGGGAATTTCAACCCCTCCGAGTGTATTTATGACATGAAATAAAAGCTCCTCATAAAAAACCATCATCCGATCGGAGGCGGCTTAGTATAAACTGTAGGTCCCTCCATTTGTTGGAAAAAAATATTAAGGCGCATACCACAATTAGGAGGAGGAGCTCGGCCAAAAATCGTAACAGCGGTCACAAAGTTCTAATTATTATGTATTTTCAAACGGATATAAATATATTGTACACCCATATGCCAATTGATCTAAGACCGGAAGTAGTGACCTATTTGAACGTTATGCAAAAGAATCGTTTCTGGCCACTTCCAGGTGAATTACAGACAAAAGCTTTCCCCACTAGCGTTTACTTCTACATATGGTCCTATCCCCCATTATTCATTTAATTGCATTAAATAGTCAATGATGGGGAGAATTTAACCTTTTGCACATCCATATTGCAAACCCAGAAGATTTTCCGACACTATTGTAACTTCTAATTTAATGAGGCTCAGCTATTTTCATCCCGATGGAGTTAAACCATATTGAAAACTGTTTCTTTCCAATTTCTATTACAAATATATGTACTTCGATTTATATTATGATATCTATAAGCCAAGGTGGAATAGGTTTAGGTTCCATCTGTCGGATCGAACTCTTGTAAATTAAGACCAGAAAGTTTTCGGAAATTACAAGTAAAACGAAAAATATTTAATTTTCACCTATTTTTATTTTGTCGCCTTCAAAATATGCTCCTTCTGAAGCGATACCCATACACAATTCCGGCCGTTTACGTCGGATGTTTTCACGCAAACACCTCAAAACGCGCAAATGATACCCGTTGGAATGAAATCATGACGGAAACTTTCAAGCCTTAGTGATTTGATAGCAAATTACAAATTAAAATACGTACGAAAAATACCATCTAATCACAAACAGCCGAAAATAGCTCTTTTATATTTATTTCATTTTCTTCAATAAAAAAAATTTCGTTTTAATTTTTTAGACTAGCCTAAAATATACAAGTAAAAAAAATTCGAATACTATATACTTATATTCCATATTTATACTGTACAACAACTAACTGTCTTTAAAGTCAAACAAGAAACAAACGCCGAGGTATTTATATTATATATTTCATGAACGCATAAAGCTTTGATAGTTTTCAGTGTCAATATTTATTGGAATTTAAGCGTGTAATTTAATTTCGCACTCTTAGAAGTTTCCTTGATGGATTTTCTACACAAAACTACATATTTTAACAAATCAGTTGTATGACGGCTTTACTATATGCATGCGTCCCATCTGATCGGTTCCTACAAATGATCAATGCAGTATAAAATTACATCTGCGCACCAAGTTTGCTTGAAATATTTTAAAACTGAGTGGTTTGCTTGCGTTCAAACAGACTATTTTTTTATAGATGCTGCTAAATCGATTAATTTCACTGTCCTCATCCGATCGGTATACATTTTTTTGGGTCTCCCACTTCTCGTGCTAGTCCTAACATGCTTCGAAGCAAAATTAATTTATTATTTCATGTTCATGAAATTTATGAAAGGTACATATGTATGAGAAATTATGTATGAATAAATTACACTAGCAGTAAGATGAATTTTATAGACACATGCTACTATTTCTACGATTTCTGCCATTGAGTGGTTGAACTACCCCTTTCTCACAGACAACTAACTTTGGTTAACAACCATTAATCAATTAACTCATATTCCATGTTATTAAGGTGATGGTGAGAATCCACCCCGAGAGGAGCGAGAAAATTCTGTTGGCTTGTTGAAACCAACCATTAGAAATTTTTGTGAAAAAAATATTATGATTTTGATGCTCTGACATTCTAGTTGACCTATTAATTTTATCAAACTTGAGTTTGTTTTAATAAATGAAAATCGCGAATCACCACCTCATGGCTGTCTTAGACAAAGTGAACAATGAAAACAGCTCAAAGCTTTATAATAATCCAAGGGCATATATACCAACGTAATAAAAAATATGTTTTGACGATCTGGTCCTCAAAGCGAGCGAATTAAAAACATTTGTTTGTTGAATATACGAGTATAATCGACACTTGTAAACAATTTTATACATTTTTTACTGTAAACTTACATATTTTGGTTTACTCTTCTTGTTAAATTGGTATTAAATAATTTTTTTTGTATTAAAACTGTTTAGTTGTAGTATAAAAAAATCCATATTTAAAACATTAAATTAAGCATTTGTTTTTTTTTTTGTTTGGCATACCAGTGTAACTTTTGAAAAGGTATATTCTGTCCTTTTGTTAGGTTTTGGCTGTATTTAACATTAGATTTACTAGCTATTTAAATATACCTATTTCTACCAAAACCAGTCATATATTGAGTAAATCTGCATCTGACCTTCTAAGGGAAAAGTTGCTCATCCAAGGTAATATAAGCTCCCGGTTTGAAGCAGTTTTGACTGTTTTCAATAAATTTATCCCAAACTGCTGAGACTAAATCAAACTTGTCTGTGTGCAGCCGTTGACTCCTCTGATTTCTTTTTTCAAAACGAATATATCGCAGAATCTCAGGATGCTGGAGAAAATTGAACTTGGTGTTCCACAAATATTGAAGCAACAAAGTCTTTCCTTCGTACGCTCCACGTGCTTTCAGTATTGCAAGAAATGCCTTCAATTCTTCTTGCGTAATTGTCCAGTTTTTCCCCGAAACTCGACTGCCTTTTAACTTTGTAAAAACTTGTATATGTTACAAATTATGTTGTCAATCTGTAATACGAACGAGCTTCTTATTATTCCGTTCATAGTATTTCTTTTGGCATGTTCTGTTGACCCGTTTACATCTCTCAAGGCACTATGAACTAGTAATCTACCGCCAAAACCTCCTTTTCAATACTCGTCCAAATAGTTCCGTCTACAGCAATATCAGTTTTGCTGATTTGGTGCGTTACTTCCACCATCGTTTTCAGAACTGGAAGGGAATCGCATGTATCATCTCCTTCGTTTGTTTAAAAAATTTTCGCAATCACCGCCACTTGACTGATTATATTGTTTTCATCGGGAATTTACTCATCACTACTAATACAACTACAATAATAGCACAAACATAAGCATCAATATCAGGACTTGCTAGTTATAGTGACTTAGTTTCAAAGTATTGATTATTATTATGGGAGAGAGTAAGTCTGGACATCAGGAATAGGTCAGTTCGGCTTCATAACGGTAACTCAATTACTACCTCCCCTCGACTAACTCGGCCGCAATTTTTTCTATGCTTTCTCTCTATAGTTTTTGCTTTTGTAAAACGAAAAGATTTTGAAATTTTTCTGAAAGTGTAAGTGTTATATATTTTGACACAAACTTGAACTTTACTTTTCAATTGCATACTTAAACAAAAGTAGCACCTGTTGGCAAGGGTTATTCCACTTTGTCAAGCCTGGAGAAAACAATTTATTGAAGTCAATGATGCTATAGGCATCGACAGTTGAACACTATTGTAAAATATCTTTTCTGATTAGCTCAACAGCTTGTTTTATTTTATATTTGAAGAAATCCGACAATAAAGAGACACCCTGTTCGAAATCTCGTTTGGTATCGAATGTCTCCAAAAAATCTCCCTCGCAATTGTGACTGCGCTTCTGCTGTTGTCTAGCGTTAGCCGTATAAGTTTTACGGAGTTACCGAATTCAGATAAAGCGGCGTAGAGGTAGCTATTTACTGTGCAAGAGGTGTTGGTTAAGGATTATTTCCTCAAGAGTGTTTTCCAATATTTGTCACATGTTGAAAATCTGATCAATGTTGGATTTATCCAGTCTAAAGCCACACTGATAAGATCCAATCTGTTTGTTGACGGTGGGTGTAATTATTCAAGCAACACTCACGGTATTTGGTATTCTTCAAATAAATACCACTGTCACTTTAGTCTAAAGTGAATTTTTAAAAATAAAGCATATTTTTTTTAATCATATTACTTACAACCGTTAGGCAAACAAAGTTAAATTATTCTCAAGTCAGTAGTTTTGAATAACTTATACACCAAAAAAGGAAGCAAAACTTTTAATTTCCGTGCTTTTGCAGCGCTTTTTATATTATCCACAACAACATCTGTTTTTTCAACTTTGTTATTTTTGTAAGTCCTAAGGATAGCAGCAAAATTGCTGTGGTAGCGATGGGCGTAGACATGAGTGCTGCTCTTAATTATATTTCTTGGATTGCGAGTTCCTTCTTGGGCTGGTAGTTATCCAATTTAAGTGAGACCTGCCCAATTCTTAAAAAAACTGTTTCATCTACCGGTCAATCTGCAATATTATAAGATGCTGCTCATACAGAGTATACTACATGTTTGGCTTTACGTACATATAAAATTTATTACTAAAGAATATGCTCAAACACTGCTAAATGTGCAAATGTAGGTTTTTAGATGTGCACATGTATGTATACTTGTATGTTTGTCTAGTCAACAAATGGCAGAGGAAAAAAAAGTACGTAAAAGTTCAACGGGCAAACAACTTGTCATTCCCAATTAGTTGCCATTCTGCATTCTAAATCCTTTTCGGCTCAGAGCTCTTATTTCAATTTTTGTGAATTCAATACTGAGGCCAAAATATAATATAATATTATAGCAGAATAAAACAAACAAATTCTAAACTGTATTAAAAGGCGTAAAATGACATAAAGACACGAAGATGTGAGGCGAAGAAAATCCTATAAAAAATGTTCATTTTTATTACGTGTGCCCTTTTATTAACATATCCCTATTAACTGTTGGAAGTAAATCTATAAACATACACACGTTCATACATACTTATGTATAATAGAGGCATTTGGGCAAAAGAGTTGACATAATTTTCAGTTGGTTGTGTTCTTTTGTGTTCTTTTGTAGCTGTGACACCATGCACCACAACACAGCGGCGACAAAATGTGGTGTCAAATTTCTTCCGCTTCAAAGGGATTTTCTACAATACTGACGAATAATGATTTTAGTGACGCAGCAACATTAGAAGCGGCGTGGAATCTGTGGCAGTGTTAGGGGACTCAATCCACCATCGAACGTGACATGACAGCCAAGCGTTGGAAAGTAGCTTAATATAACAAAAAAAAATAATAATAATAATAAATAAATAGAAAAATTAACAAACAAATACATATATGGTAAATTATAAAATAAGAAAATATATTCCAATAAGGTTCAGTCAATTTCACTCTAATATACTCTCATAAATAATACTATATTTTTACATTTAACACTTGATTTCACATACTAAAATGTTTTTAGGTAGTCATGAGTATATATTTGTTTGGCTGAGTCAGAATTAATAAAGAATATATTTCAGATCAATTATCTGTACATTTTGAAAACCCCTTCATTATCTGTATACATACGTGTATATAAAATTCTTTGTCCTGCATAACTCATCGACGGATCAATGCTTCAGGCGGTTTAAGCATTGATTCTTCATATTTATTACCGATAAACTCCGAAAACTACCGAAATGGTTCTAATCAAATTTCGTGTTCACCAGGTCCAACTTAAACGGAGCGATAATTTTTAGAAAAGCGAACGAGGAATTTATGGTTTGATTTTCATAGAATTTAGTACACTGAATTAAGATATATTTTTAACAATAATTTTTATATAAAAAAAAATTTTTTAAACTTAACACTGGCTTAAAGATGCACGTTTGGAAAAGTATTTCTGAAATTTTCAAGGTGCCTTTCAAAGAAATATCCATGGCAGCATAATTCGAGTTAAAAAAACCGTGTTAATACACAAAAGTAGAACTTGGTCGAAGAAAAATAAAGAAATCATTAAAATATGACTTTTTTTAATGTGAACTTTGGTAAAACTCAACTTTTTAATAGCTATGATTAAAGAAAAAACAAGCCTTCGTACAGCTCATCGGGAATTTTATATCGACGACCTGTGTAAAATTTCACCAAAATCTGTTTAGTAGTTTTCGAGAAAAACGCATTTAAAGCGTTGAGCCTACGTGCCCTTGAACGCGCACTTTCCTAAGGCTATATCATCGAGACTTTTATTCAGATTATCTTGGAAATTTCGTTTTTTTTTTTAATATATGAAACCCATGTAATATCTTAATTTATGGAAAACTTTTCTTTCCGGGAAGTGGATCAGAACCAGGCCCGGCACGTGAAGGAAAAACAAAAAAATGTTGTTTACAATATTTTTTATCCTTTTCCAGATCAAAGCAAAATTAAGTCTTTGAGATAACTTTAAAAGCTATAATAATCATTTTTAATATCAGAATCAAAGAGATTATTCTTATTTAACCGTTTCATAGGAAATTTCATTGCCCATTTTGCGAAAAAAGGACATGAAAATTACGTAGTTTCGAGGGGATTAAGAAAAGTTCGGTAAGTTGACCAGAAAACAAGCAAAAAAAATTCTTTTTGTATTTATTCGTAATCTTTGTCTTTTTTGTATCTTCTCTACATAATCGCTATTGATTTCAATGCACTTTTTAAGCCTATAGATCCACTTTTGAAAACAGCCTTCAAAATATTGCTTCTTAAGGTTATCAAGTTCAGCATTAACCGTATTAATTATTATATATCTCTCCTTTTAAATATTTTTCAATTTCAGAAAATAGCCAGAACCATACTTATAGATCCAGGATACGTCACCAGTAACGACTTTACTAAAGTTGCTAGAATGTTGTTTGAGAAAAATTTAGCAAAATGCATTCGAGCCTCTTTGGCGTTGGCGAAACATTGTCTTCTAATAGATTCTAGTGCGATAATTTTGTTCTTAGCTAATCTGCTTTAGGCTTTGAAGTTCTAGATCTCTCACAATATCGTTAAATTCTTACTGAGTAACCTTAAACGGTTGCGCGGTCGGCACAAAATCAGGGACTTCTTAAAAAATCAATATATCATTTTGATGATTCGCCAATAGGAAGCTCGTCACTAAGGGGTAGAGGCCATATTGGTATAGTTGGTAATCGACTTTTTCTTCTTGGATGTACCAGTCCCCAGTTTATTTGAACAGCAACAGACAGAACATTTTTTTACGATTAAACCAATTTTTCAGACATGAAACACATAAATTAGAGCAGATATGAGGAACGTAACAAACGTAACAGTAGTAATCCGGACTGTCTACGTGCTTCTGTTTCTCTTTTCTTGGCGCAGGCAGCACTTCCGTGAAGGTTTTTTATTTCAAAGCTGAAGGTTTTCATTCATACGGATGACATGAGCTTGCCAGCGTAGCCGTCATCTCCTAATTTGCTAAAGCCAATGCCATTGTATATTTCATGCAGCTCATTGTTCCATCAAATGGGATACTCGCCGTTGCCAATGCGCAATGGACAATAAATCGTTCACGGAACTTTTCTCTCGAAGACTGCCAAGGCCGCTTCTGCAGTACATAGTAGGATGGGAATGATTAGGGAATTGTGGAATTTGGTTTTGTTCGTCGAGAGGGGACTTTACTTTTTTTTTACCAAGCTAGCAATTGTTGGCAACGGTTATTCTGCGTTGGATTTCAAGGTTGACGTTATTCTTTGTGTTAATGCTGGTCCTTATTTACGACCTCGAAGTTATGATACTCAACAGTGACATGGGAACCGAGTCGCGATTGCGTTGATTGTTTTTGCGCTGGCAGCAGATTTTTGTCTTGTCCTCGTCCACTAAATTATCGATTTTATCAGCATATGCCAAAAGTTGTACACTCTTATAACTGGGCCAAATTCAGACATAATGGCATAGAGGCAGCTCCGATACCGATTATTTTTTTACGGGTCAATGGTTGATTTACCAGGTCTTAAGCCACACTAATAAGGTAGAATTAGCTTGTTGACTGTGGCCTTTTACGCTTGTTAGTACCTTATATGCGATATATAAGAGGCTAATTCCACGGGGGGATCCGCTTTCTCACATTATCTCGCCAGCCAAACGGATGTTTGTTGGCTACTTGGTCTAAGACCGGAAGTCGTGAGCTATATATGCAAAAAAATCTTTTCTGGCTACGCTTATGTGAATGACAGTCAAAAACTTTCCTTACTTGTCTGATTTTCTATACTTGCTTCCATCCTGCTGTCTACCTACTTGGTCAAATCTTACGTGAAAGTCGCCTGGCAGCTGAAAGTTTGTGGCTGAAAGAACATCCTTTGTAGCTGATCTTGTGAGGTTACAATGTTGATATATGGGAACACTTAGCACCAATTATCTATAAAAAGTTAACTAGAAATTATTTTTGCATTTAGCGCACGAAAAGTAGTAAGTTTTTGTTGAATAACTATTTAAATATTAGTCCTTTAATTATTGCTTTGGCCTTTTCATTCCCAGTTGTGATCCTGACAGCCAATGCTGCTTCTAAACACAAAATTTTTCTTTCCGATGTCTATTTTGTTTCATATTATGCGCTGTTATAAATTCGGTAAATACAGACATTCACAGCAATCGATAACGTAGTGACGCCCTTTCTCTGTGCTGCTAAATGTGTCTTGCCGCAATGAAGTTAACATTGTTGTAGGAGTAAGAATGACAATATGAAGAAAAAAGAATCCGGTGGAATTTTATTACGCTACATATCGAGGAAAAAAAGAACCCTCTGACAAAAGACTTAAGCGACAAACGCATTCATTCAACACCGTCATTGTACAAAAGGCAATAGGTAATCTTCCAAACACAATGACATAATTATTGCTATTGTTGTTGCCTTTGCCTATGCTATTGCCTCTTAACAAAAGCATAGATTGGGAAAAGATATTAGCGACCATTAAGCCATAATTTCTGACAAATATTACGGCAATTAAATTATGAAATATGAAGTGAGAATGAGGTGCGTGAGCAGTTTCTGAATAGATACTCGTATAAAGGAAAACGGCTTTGTAATAGAAAACTGGTATTTTACAACTCAGTACGCATTCACAGATTATAATTCTTATATCTGAAGAGAACTCTGCTTTTGTCTGTTCAAGAAAAAATGTAGTGTTAAGCATTGACATAAAAGTCATGATGGCAAAGTGACACGATGTCTTACAGAATCTCACAAACTGTGAATTTTTATATCAAATGCATTATCAAAGATTAAACATTTAATTTCTTTATTATTAATTTATAGATGGAAAATTTATTTTATTTTATTTTTTTCATTTACAAAATCTATGTTAAAACTAACCATGTAAAAGACATTACAAAATCAAACATAAAGTCGTATTTCCGAAGAATTTAAATGCTTAATTGCTTTTGACAATAACAACAACTGGTACACAAATCTGTTTTCAGAGTTTTGCAGCAAAAAATAACAACAAGTGAAAGGCAAAATTCAATTAACCCTAAAGTGGACAATGCTCTCCACAGCCAAATTTGTAGAAAATCTATTGATGTTTGGAAAAAAACGGCTTCCACAGAGAAACCTACACATACGCATGTATTTTTACCGTTATAAATATGTAACTATAAATAGTTTGTTTCACAATTTTTTTTCGTAACAACTGAGTTGATGATGACCATTTGTCCCACTTTCAGAAAAGAGTGCGTCCATTTGCCAACGACAGCGAAGTCAAATGGAATACAAGAAAAAATTACCTAAAGTGGACACTCATGGTGAACAATGGAATGTTTTTATTTGTTTATCAATTAGTGTAGAGACAAAAAAATTGTTATATAAAAAAAAAACATGATTGAACGTACGTTTCGCAAAAATACGCTGTTTTTTTGCTGTGGTTGGTTATCTACATTTATATTAACAGAAAAAATGAGTTTTGTTTGAGTTTTAGTTTTAATTTACTTAAATCGAACATTAGAAGCCCTAAATGTGTAGAATTTAATTTAACTAAATCCAAATGTCCAAAATACATGAAAAAGTAGGTAATAGTAGTATAGATTTTCAATTTTGGCCTAAAAATTTTCATATTTAGTCTAAAAATATAACTTCAATTTAATATATATTTTTCAGATCCTTTTTCTTTTTTGAAACGTCTGTCGTTATTTTTTTTTTTTGTACTAACGTAGACTGCACTTACGCGATTAAAGCCGAGTTAAAAGTAGCGCGCCATTCATTCCTTCTCTTCACTGTTTGGTGCCAGTTGGAATTACCAACTACAGCAGTTTCTGAATATCTAGTCTTTCCAACAGAGTGGAGTTCTTCAATTCCCCTGCTTCCACCGACGGGTTATGCGTCGAAAACTTTCAAAGCTTAAATATTCTTATCCATCCGGACCACATGACCTAGTCAAGGCAGCCGCTGTTTTTGATTTGCTCAACTATGTCAAAACTTTTCTCTCGAAAACTCCATATGCCGACTCATCAGATGTTGTCATCGTCCATGCCTCGGCCCCATATAGTAGGACGTGAACGATGAGCGACTTGTAGAATTTGGTACTCGTGCGTCGAGAGAGTACTTTACATTTCAATTGCCCACTCAGTCCAAAGTAGCACTTGTTGGCAAGAGTTATTCTGCATTGGATTTCCTGACAGATATTGTTGTGGTGTTGTTGGTTGCAAGATAGACGAAGTTATCTTCGACTTCAGAGTCCCGAATACGATTACTGTTCCTTTGATGACACCTGACAGACGAAGGCTACTTTAAATTCGGCGAAGAGGTGGTTTGTGTCGATCCTAGTTTCATGAATCAATGGTAGATTTACAAGTTCTTAAGCCACACTGATAAAGTCCAATCAGCTTGGACCTGGGCCTTTACTTTCGCACAATATGCTCTAATGAGTCTAAGATCGTCGGGTATCAACCACCAGTTCACCTCTCGGGGCTTTACAATAATATGCTCTGGTCTTGAAACCTTCCGTTAGTCGCCATATCTTTTCATAGAAATTTCGGGCATTACCATTGGCGGCCAGCTTCTCAGGCTTTTCATACTCACGCATTTCGACATTTTTTTTTGTCTGCACATGCCACTTGCTTGACTCTTCAAATCTCAGTATCTATCCCACCCCTCACGTGTTGTGGTCGATCGCAACGTTGTGAGGTAGTCTATTTTCTTCCGCCCTGCGACACTGCAGTATACATCGTACCAGCTGTTTTTACGACCTTTTCGAAAAACAATGATTTCGTTTGCAGCTGTACGTAGGGAGATTGAAATTCCGCCCCATAGTTATCTTATACCGAGTAGCTGATTAGTGCTCTCAGAGAGCAGGAGTGCAAGTCGAGTAGAAGTGTATGTAGTTCGCCAGCTATATCATGCAGAAATAGTTTGTGGTAATTGGGTTTTTACAAGCTGCATATGTTGTTGGTTGGTTGAAAGAGATTGAAGCAGGCTGCCGGACCTATATCATTGAGAATACGTACGATGCCATCCAAACATTTAGTGATGCGTTCTAATTGGAAGATTACTGAAGGGTCTGACGCAGTCGGTGGTAGCAGCCTCGACAGCGACGATAGAGCGAGTCTGCTTGTCTCCCTTTTTCATTGTCTTCTATTTACATACGCGTGACCTGGCACCCATGATATTCAATGGGTTTCTGGGGATAGACTGTTAATTGCACATTTGAACTTTATTTTGAAACACTGAATTGCCGGAATTTCTTTCGTCTTTATAGTAAGAGGCAAACCTCAAATGTTTTCCGGGTTAACAGAGAGACCCTGTCTTTCAGCCCAGTCAGCTGCGATTTCAAGTGACCCATCTTATCCCCTTATAGTCGATTGAGATGTGTGCCAGAAAAAACGATGACAAGATCATCCTCATATATTGTATGTCACGTTAAAGTTCTCCGCTGTGAGCAGTTAGTGTAACCGGTTTATTAAGTTGACCCACAATAGTGCATATAGAATGCCTCCTTGTAGATTTTGTGAATGAGTTTAACACCTTCTGCTTCACATACCGCCATCTTTTGCGCAACTTATGGTTCAACCATGCAAGTAAGCTATGGTTTATCACAAGTGAGACAATTGACGAGATAAATACGGTGTGTCAATAAATTCCGTAAGAGTGTACTCCAGTTTATAAAAATATTTTTTAATTACCCCGACTACTTCATGTAGAGTGGTATCAAGTGATTTACTCTTAATAAAATGATATCCGCTCAGGGATATATGTTGTTTGATCCAATCGTCACAGATCTTTTCTATACCTTTCAGAAGAAAAGATATCAAACTGATCGGTCCATGTGAGATACGAGACATCTTCAGAAAGTAAGTGAGGCATTTTATGTTCGTCATGTTGGCAACTACCCACGGCCAAAACACGAAGGACCTGCTCGCCTCGTGGACAAATTTACAACGCCTTGGTTTTGTCCTTTAGTTGGGGAGTTGCCGCTGCCTAGCTAGTGGATTTTTTTTTTTTTTTAACATTAATATTTATTTATTGAATCTATTTCGACTTCGGAAGCCTAACAATAAGTAATAAAATCTTAAACTAAATTAAAACATAAAGCCCATTAGTAGCCCATTCGTACTGGCTTGACGTTGCTCTTTAGAAGGCTGCTTTGTCTCTTCTCCGCAGGCGGGTTTGACTTGTTGCATGGGCCAAGGTGTTAGCCAAAGGGTTCGGATGGTTATGCAGTTTTGTTAAGTCTTTTTTTTTTCTGCGATTTCAATTTCTTCCTTGATGGTAGGTATATTTAGATCTCTATGAATATTTTCATTACGCATGTACCATGGTGCGCCCGTTATTACTCTTAACGTTTTCGATTGAAATCTTTGAATTATATCTATATTCGTCGCGCAATCTGTGTCCCATAACTGGATCCCATACATCCATATCGGTTTTATTATTGCATTATATAAGAAGACTTTGTTGCTGAGGCTTAGTCCAGATTTCTTGTTTAAAACCCAATGTAAACTAGCAGATTTGAGTTTAAGCTGCAGCTTTTTAGCTGCAATGTGTCGTCTCCAGGTTAAGCGTCTGTCCAAGTGGATTCCGAGGTATGTTATTTCGTCAGCTTGCGGTATAGATACATTGTTGAGCTTAACAGTAGGACACGTTTTTGGCCTTAATGTAAAAGTTATGTGTTTGCACTTGTTTTCATTAACTTTTATGCGCCATTTCGCTAGCCATTCTTCAATTTGTTTAAGATGCTGCTGTAACACCTTTGTGGCTGTAATGGGGCGTTTATGTCGACTTAGTATAGCAGTATCATCCGCAAATGTTGACGTAATTACTTCGTCACTTCTAGGGATATCTGCGGTAAACAGTATGTACAATATTGGTCCAAGAACACTACCCTGCGGAACACCTGCCGTAATCGGACACTCTTCTGTTATGTGATCATTTACTTTTACTGTGAATCGCCTGTTGGATAAGTAGGATTCAAGGATATTGTGGAACGTATTAGGTAATGATTTTTTAATTTTATGAATGAGGCCATCATACCACACTTTGTCATATGCTTGCGCCACATCAAGAAAACCAGCCGAGCAATACTCTCGCATTTCGAAAGCTTTCCTAATTTCGTTTATTATACGATTTACTTGTTCAATTGTGCCGTGTTTTTCCCGAAAACCAAATTGATGTGTAGGAATAATATCATTTTGATGGAGAAAAGGAGTAATTTTTGATAGCAGCACTTTTTCGAAAAGGTTTGATAGGCAAGGCAACAGGCTGATTGGTCTATATGATGACGGCAGGGTTGCGTCTTTACCTGGTTTAATTACCATAATTATCTGCGACTTTTTCCAGAGTTGTGGATAATATCCTAGCATCAAAATGGCACTGAAAAGCTTTGCAAGAAAAACGAGAGCAGTGCTTGGCAATTCTTTTAGCATTTTTGGTGAGATATGATCGTCTCCTGGAGATTTTTTTGGATTTAAGGCGGCAATAGTGTTTTTTAGTTCAGACACAGATGCTCCGCAAGTAACAGTGTATCTAGGAGCAGTATGGGTCGGTGACAAAGGTGCACTATATTTAGCAGTATTTGGTTGAAATACTGTGCTGAGGTGCTCTGCGAAACAAGACGCCTTCTCTTCATCCGTTCTTGCCCATGAACCATTACGCATTCTCAACGGTACTTCAGTGCTTACTGGCGGCTTAAGGTTTTTGCTAGCTTTCCATAGAGATTTTTTATTAGAAACGTTGGGAGACAAAGAAGTGATAAGATGTTTGATATTTCTTTCTTCTTCGTATACTAATGCCTTTTTTAGTTTGTTTTCTGCCACCTTAAGACGAATTTTTGCATCGGAAGATCGGCAGGCTTGCCATTCGCGACGCAAACGTCGCTTATTTCGGACCAGTAATTCTATTCCACTATTAGTTATCAATGCCTTTGCTTTTGTATTCTGCTCTGGTGTGGCTATAGTTGCTGTTGTTGCTAGTATATCCAAATAAAGTGAATGCTAGTGGATGTCCAAATAAAATTAAAGGCTGACATCACCGCCGGCCAAGAAGTGCGATGGACGGGACAAGGACGAAAGGAGGTAGGTCCTTGTGAAATTTACTACAGCGGCCATATAAAGGAGTGCAAATTGGTGTCGGACTTGTGGCAGAAGAGAGACTTCGTCGTCGAGTACTGTCATTCACCCCGGCGGATGAACGTCTCACCACAATCCGAATCAAAGCGAAAACAGATAACCTCTCTAGTCAATAGTCGCTAGTTCAGACTGAATAGGAAATTAAAAAGTAAAGCACTCTACGCACGAACAAAAACCAAACTTCGCATTACCCCTTCTACGATTGGCTATATTAACCTATACAGGAAAGCGGAGCCTACGGCACTTATTAGGCCAAAATTTTTTAGGTACAAGATGTGCGTATACCCATATCAAGTTCCAAGCTGATGTTAGTATCTTATAGATATAGTCCTGTAATGACGCTTCAAATATTATATATAAAATTAATAAAAATTGAATTTGAATAATAATATAATATAATAAAATAAATTCAATTGCTTGTATTAATAAAAATTTGTCCTTTACTTTAATTTTTTAATGATAAAATTTTGCAAATTTCGCCACAAATGTGTAATTCGTTTCATACTTTTTTCCATAATGCTGAACCAGTTTTTGTGTGTCACTTCGGCAAATGGCCATTTAAGAAATTAAATCGTAAACATTTTGTTGCCATTTGTTAATTTAATTTTATTCCTTAGATGTCATATGCAAATCGTTTTATTGCCTTTATTATTGTGTCATCACATAACAGTCTTATTGTTGACTATTAAATTTTATGTGCTTTGATTTAATTCAAATTTATTTTATTGAGCTTCTTTTTCAAAGATTTATGTCACTCTAATTTACATAAACATTTTTATCTGTCTATTAGAGGATCGTTTCGTTGATTGGTGGCCAAATGGCATGGTGGGCTAATGGCGCTTTCTCGCTTTTCTTGTTTAAAAAAAATTATTATTATTTTTTAATCTCTTTTTTTCTTCATGCGAGTTTTAAAATTCGTGCGTAGTTCTGCTTTTGTGGTTGTGATAAGTTATCTATACGAATATATTGGTGATAATTTACGATTATATTCATCGTATGACAGGCGTACATGTCCGAAATAATTTTTAATTGATTTAAAATTATACACAAATGTACGTATTGACCTTGAATTCAAAATTTCACATATTTACGGATATACTCGAAAACATGCCATTGGATTGCATGGGCTTATTGCTTGGCAATAACAATAAAATAAAATAAAATAAAATAAAATAAAATAAAATAAAATAAAATAAAATAAAATAAAATAAAATAAAATAAAATATAATAAAATAATATAAAATAAAATAAACTAAAATAAAATAAAATAAAATAAAATAAAATAAAATAAAATAAAATAAAATAAAATAAAATAAAATAAAATAAAATAAAATAAAATAAAATAAAATAAAATAAAATAAAATAAAATAAAATAAAATAAAATAAAATAAAATAAAATAAAATAAAATAAAATAAAATAAAATAAAATAAAATAAAATAAAATAAAATAAAATAAAATAAAATAAAATAAAATAAAATTAAATAAAATAAAATAAAATAAAATAAAATAAAATAAAATAAAATAAAATAAAATAAAATAAAATAAAATAAAATAAAATAAAATAAAATAAAATAAAATAAAATAAAATAAAATAAAATAAAATAAAATAAAATAAAATAAAATAAAATAAAATAAAACAAAATAAAATAAAATAAAATAAAATAAAATAAAATAAAATAAAATAAAATAAAATAAAATAAAATAAAATAAAATAAAATAAAATAAAATAAAATAAAATAAAATAAAATAAAATAAAATAAAATAAAATAAAATAAAATAAAATAAAATAAAATAAAATAAAATAAAATAAAATAAAATAAAATAAAATAAAATAAAATAAAATAAAATAAAATAAAATAAAATAAAATAAAATAAAATAAAATAAAACAAAACAAAATAAAATAAGTAAAATAAAATAAAATAATATAAAATTAAATAAAATAAAATAAAATAATAAAATAAAATAAAGGAAAATAAAGTAAAATTAAATAAAATATAATAAAATAATAAAAAATAAAATAAACTAAAATAAAATAAAATAAAATAAAATAAAATAAAATAAAATAAAATAAAATAAAATAAAATAAAATAAAATAAAATAAAATAAAATAAAATAAAATAAAATAAAATAAAATAAAATAAAATAAAATAAAATAAAATAAAATAAAATAAAATAAAATAAAATAAAATAAAATAAAAAAATAAAACAAATAAAATAAAAAAATAAATAAAATAATATAAACCAAAATAAAATAAAATAAAATAAAATTAAATAAAATATTAGGTGTACAACTTTGCTTCTGCCGTTTTTTTCCAAAATTAAAAGCCCAGGGCCTTGAGACGATTTGAAATGGCTTGCTGACTCACTCCCAACGATTCGGCAAGCTGTTCTTGGGTTTGGCACGAATCTTCATCAAGCAATGCTTCTAGTTGTTCATCTTTGAAGGTTTTTTCTCTTCCACCACCATGTTTGTCTTCGACACCGAAATCACCATTTTTATAACGTTGAAACCACTCCCCACACGTTCTTTCACTCAGAGCAGCATCACCGTAAGTTTCTGAGAGCATTCGATGCGCTTCAGCTGCATTTTTTTCGAATTGTAACAGAAAAGTAAAACTTCCCGCAAATGGCGAGAATTGGGCACATAAACGGACATTTTCGAGCGTGAATAATACGAAAACAAGAACAACTGTCACTGAAACGGCGATGACAATTCGTTAGGCACTGTCCACACTTACTTTAAAGGCATTATCATCTATGTATTTCAACCAGCCTCAGCCGGTACAGCCACCTATCGGATAAAAAAATATAAAAAGAAAAATAAATTAAAATCAAATAAATTAAAATAGAATACAATCAAATCAAATTAAATTAAATTATATAAAATATAGTGAAATAAAATAAAATAAAATAAAAAAATATAAAAAGTAAAATAAATTAAAATCAAATAAATTAAAATAGAATAAAACCAAATAAAATTAAATTAAGTAATATATTTTAATATAAAATATAGTAAAATAAAATAAAAAATAAAATGAAATAAAATAAAATAAAATAAAATAAAATAAAATAAAGAAGAATAAAATAAGAAAATTAAATGAAATAAAATAAAATAAAAAATCATCAAATAAAACGAAATAAGTTTATTAAAGTGAAGTAATATAAAGTAAAGTGCAGTAAAATAAAATAAAATAAAATAGATATAAAATAGAATTAAATGAATTAAATTAAATTTGAGGTGATTGTTCAGACAGTCACAACACGTCTATTCTTTCATTGAATTTAAAAACTAGATTTTTATTTCATAAATATATTCTATAATATATGATGAAATCTGTAACTTTCCTTTATTCAAACAATTTATGTTTTATTCCAGATTACAAAAAGAAAATCCACTTCATAAGACAACCGCCAGATCAATTCGAAAGTCCGAGTGGCATGAAAAATTATTCATTATAAAACAAATAGGCAACACAACAAAATACAAGAGGGGAGTCATTTAGCGAACTGATTGAACATGTTAGCATTGTGAAAGAAACGAAGAAAAACATTAGAAACCCAGCACGTACTTGTGTTGCGATGAACGCAATGTGCGCAGCCGTTTAAAGAGCATTTCTGTCTCAGTGGGTGCCAATTTAGCGGCAGAGCATGTTTTGATTTATGAAAAATCAAAAATTTCTTAAACAAATAAAATTCATTGAAGTCAATGAATACGAATTTATTATTGATTGTAAGGAAAAATTTAGACAACTAAAGTGCTTGGAATGAAAGGGAATGCATGTAAATAAAAGAAAGTTCCCACTGAGATATACTTATGCACATTTAATGAACCAATATGTACGGCACGTTGTTATTATTTACTTGTATAAGTAAATTTAAATGAGCACCAAATTGTACAAACTAAATAAATTTTGTAATTGAAATTCGAAAGTGTTTC
The DNA here is from genome assembly GCA_037013455.1 of Ceratitis rosa. NCBI lineage: Eukaryota > Metazoa > Arthropoda > Insecta > Diptera > Tephritidae > Ceratitis > Ceratitis rosa. The sequence goes on along the minus strand of JAWMAG010000020.1, from coordinate 9,920,769 downwards.
AATGACGATTTAAAAATGTTACTATTTTTCTGAGGAATTCGTAATAAAATGCGTGAAGAAGGCGTTAACAACTTTTTAACGAGCACGAAATACATTTAAGAATTGTGTGTAATTAATCACTGTTTACGCTTATTCAATTCCTTTTACATGCTAAAGGGGCTCGTGTTTTTTCGTAATTTATTATATTAATTCTAGTCACGTTAAATATATTGACATTTAGGTGAATTAAAAGTAGAGCAAAACTCGTAAATGCATTAAACCTGAAAATACTTCTTGATTAATGTTAATTATTTTCCAAGCACACACGCGGTAATTCAAATACATACGTACTTATATGCATAGTACATTTCACCCATTTCCTGTCTGTGTAACTCAAATCGTTTTCTCAATACTCTCCGCTGATCTGAGAGCTTCCAAGTGCAGGATTCGACAGTTGATGACCATTGACAATTTTGATATTAAAAAAACCTCAACGTGACTTACTATCATTGCACTGATACTGTGGTAAGCCTTTAATTTAAAGGTACTTACACTATTTGCTGGTAGTGTGCTTTAGCAAAAAATATGGCTCCTGTCAACCAATAACTATGGAACGTGCTAATTTGAGTTCGGCGGTTTTCGTTCGTTGAACAAAATAGATCAAAGAAATTGTATCAAAAAGTGGAATAAAGCGTGCAAAAAGTGTATAAAATATAAAAAAATGCTCTGATGAGTCAGCTATGAGTAAAGCAATCAACAACCTATGAAAGCGTGGAAAAAGTGAAGCTAATTATAATCCAAGATCACCGACTCGCAGACGCCGACAGAAGTCGGTGATGATGTTGCCACATCAACTGGATCACTTGTTCCAAAAATTTTAAGATTTGAATGCTCACTGCGTTACTACTATAATGGCATATCATACATTCCTGCCACCAAGTCAAAAGATCAATAAGGAGTAATCCTACAAGTTCAAGGCCATTTGCAGGAAGAAATTTGGAAACACGGTCCGATTTATGAAAACCAGTTCATAGTTTCTGAATCTTAAGACAACAACAATACAAACAAAATTGTTTGTTCCTGAAAACAGAGTACGAGCCCTGCTTGCCGATCATGAAATAAAAGATACACTTTTGGAGGAGTTATTTTATTGCTAGTGCTCAGGAGAATGCCAGCGAACGAAGTTAAAAAAAGTAATCTCATTTATGACCTTCAGTGAAAAGTTGAGCCTCACCAAAATATGATAATCCATTGGAGAGAAGATCTTACTGCCGGAACGCTTTCAGACCTGTTTCCAAAAATAGGAAATGGTGATTTCCCGAAACTGAAGACCGGAGCAGACTATTGTAGGATACAGAGAAGAGATTTAGTAACGGATGCCCAGATTATATCGAATTTATGGAGGGAACACTTCTTTAGCCTGCCGAATGGCAGTGAAAATGAAACACCAGGAGATAGTGAACCCGATGATAATGACAATTGAAAAGACGTTGCGTTACCAGACTATGAAGCAGTTCGAATAGCAATCGCCCGTTTAAAAAACAACAAAGCGGCGGGGACCTATGGACTACCGGCCGAGCTATTCAAATTCGGCGATGAAGAACAGATAGGGTACACGCATCAGCTAGTTCGCAAGATATGGTCGAATGTAAGTATGCCCACCGATAGTAATCTAAGTGTGCTCTGTCCAATCCACAAAAAGGGCGATGCCACAGTCGGCGCCAATTAGCGCCGTCAGGATCGGGAAGGACCTCTCCGAACCGTTTATACTAAACCAGGTTTCAGAAAGACTTCTTTAATTTATTGTTGGAGAAAATTGTAAGAGCTGCAGAGCTAAACAGAGAAGGTGCAATATTCTAAAAGAATGTGCTGCTGCTGGTGTACGCCGATGATATTGATACCATAGGCCTTAACAACCGTGCGGTGAGTTCTGCTTTCTCCAGAATGGATAAGGAAGCAAAGGACGTGGGTCTGGTAGTGAACGAGGGCAAGACCAAATATCTCCTGTCAGCAAACAAACAGTCATCGCATTGGCGACTCGGTTTCCACTTCGATGTTGACTGTCACAATTTTGAAGTCGTAGATAACTTCGTCTATCTTGGAACGAGTATTAACAACAACAAGAACAACAATGTCATTCTGTAAATCCAACACAGAATCACTCTTTCCAAGAGGTTCTGAGTGGGAAACTGAAAAGTGAAATCCTCTCTCAATGAAAACCAAACTCACCAAGTATTTCCTCATACTCATCCTACTATATGTTGCGGAAGCATGGACAATGACGACATCTGATGAGTCGGCGTTAGGAGTTTTCGAGAGAAAGATTTTGGTCGCCCAACTCATATGTTACATCAGATTACAGGTGAAAGAAAATGCATCGAAATGTAATCGAGGCTATTATCAATATTATGGTACTTCTAGGATTCCAACAAAGTATGCTTCGAAATAATCATAAACAAAGCTCAGGGTGAAACTCTTAAGGTAGCAGGAGTGAACTTGAGACAAAACTGCCGACGACTCGTTGTATGTAGTATGGTCAAGAATAAGCTTATAAAGTAGTCTGGTGATTTTAGCATTCCACGGAAGTCAAAAAATAGTGTCCACAAGGAAATATTGTGTTTCCATGAAATGATATCAGTATTTCATTTAATTTTCATGTTTGCTAAACGCTTGAGCGTTTCCTAAATTATAATAAAATTTGTTATATTTTATAAGTGCTTATAAAATCTCATTTAATGATTTATGTACTACTAAATATTAGATATCATAAAAACCCAACATAAAACTTTATCAAATGTATATTTAAAGAGCCTGAGAAGTGTTTCGTTTATAGCAAGAAACACTGGCAAAGTTTCATAATCTCTAATGAAGGCGGCAACATCAATGTATGCTTGTATATTTCCAGGTATGTAATATTTCCGTATACACCTTTCCTGGAATTTAGAATGGTCTTATTGCGAAAATCGTATAAAAAGTGTGATCAAGTTCATTCCAAAAAGTCAGAAGTTGTTCAAAAACAATTTTTAATTTTCATAAATCTTTTTCGTTTGGATTCTTGGTTAAATATATATATATATATATATATATATATATATATATATATATATATATATATATATATATATATATATATATACATTTGACGCTTTGTAACCGCTGAAACGATTTTCGGCCGTGCTCTTTCTCCGATTTGTGTTTTTTGTGCCTAGATGTTTTTCCAACAAATGGAGGAACCTACAGTTTATACTAAGCCGCCTCCGAGCGGCTGATGGTTTCTTTACCAGGAGCCTTTATTTCATGTCCGAAATACACTCGGAGAGGTGGATTTTTCCTGCCGAGGTTCGACCGCAATTAATATATTTAACATAATTTTTTATTTAAATTAATTTTCTAGAACTTTTTTGGATGTTGGTCTTACCAGGATTTGAACCATGGCCTTATTTCTCCCTATACGGATTGTATTATGAACTAAATTTACGATTTTCGTTGCTTGATTTTATTTTTCAATCCAGAACCTTTGACCTCTGAGACTTATTTTTCAGTTTAGAAAAAAGTATGTTTGATTTCGATGAATCAATTTTTTTCTGTATCTCAACATACAACAAATTCTTGCCTCTCTTGACTGTGAAAATACCGTACGTTGTGGGATGGGCATCCCTCGTATCGATTGGGTAGGAGGAGAATAATTGTTGGCTTATCATAATTATATTTGCCATTTCCCACCTAATATTCACTTCCGACTCTAGTGTAATGACAACTACCATTGTCTAGATCCGAGCAGTTGACTGCAAAGTTAGTGGCACAGATTTAAAGTCTGTTTGCTTCAAATTTAGTTTGATAATTCTAAGAACTTACTTTCTTATATGTTTTCTTTTCTTAGTATCAATAAGTTCCAACGATTTGTTCTTCAACGACTCATTCTACTTCGTCTGGGTTTCGTCAACACTAATAAGGGACCAATCCTTGGGTTTGCTGCCTCTTATTAAAAGTTGATTTTTATTTGTTCTTTTGTACTTCTTCTTCAGTTTGTTTGCCATCACTCTGAGCTGTGGGCGAGAGAGGAATAACTGGTCTATGCAGTGTGGTACAGAGTCTGAATGGGCCTGTTGGATTCCTCAGCTGCTATACTGTTAAATCACTTCGAAATTTGCTGTCTACAAATATGGGCAAAATATAACTCCCTCACTTAAGGCAAACAATGAGTAAAAGCAAAAGCAAAAGGAAATTACAGGTAAGCGGATAACTTCAATAAGGCAATATCCGACAAATAAAAAGAGGTTGCAACGTCGGTAGCCATTTACTGTTGCTTGCCACAAGGTTTAAGCTATCAACAGCAGAAGCTATGCAACAGCAACCATTTATTGAATGCCTCCTTTTGTTGCTGTTGCCAAGAGCAACGGTGGGCATCATAAATTATACGAATAATTGACGCTTACAGTTAACACTGAAATTGCTTGCTCGCACCAAGCGTTCATAGTTGAGGCACGATTATGTATATACAAGTACGTGTATGTAATGCCGCTGGCAACAAAAGCAATTAATGCCGCCAGTTTGAAACCATCGATTCTCACTTGTCAATTGGTTGGGAGTGCTTTTAATGGTCCAAATCGACATACCACCGTTTTATGTTGGCGATATATTACATAAAGTTACACATACAGAGACTAATTTGTTGCATCTTTTGTTTGGCTATTAACTGACTGGCTGACTGGCTGGCTGGCTGGCTGCATGTTGTTGTACAACTATTGTTTAAGTACATATCGTTAGCACAGTTTTGTTCAATAAACTTGGCTACGCTGGCAAACACCTTGGGCAACACTCAAACAGGTGTGAAGTATACCACACAATCGAATATATTTTGTACTTGATAATGGTGAGAACAAAAGCATAGTAAAAAAACTCAAAGTAAAACGTGTTATCTAGAAAGCCAGTGTCCGAGTTGTGGTCCGACTAATACCCAAAATTATATTAAATTACTTTTTCTATTCGCGGTCGTGCCACAGAGGAAATGTCAAGCCTTCCAAGTGTATATCTGATGTGAAATAAAAGCTCCTATGATGAAATCACAATACTAATGGTGACGACAGGCGATGGTCATCTCCAGATCAATTTGAAAAAGGTGACGAAGTTAGTTCATAGCGTGTCTGGGGATTGGAATTTTGGAAGGCCAAAGTCTTTTTAGAATTCTATGAAAGATTCGAGGACCAAAGTTCAGCGGTCAACACCTATTCTTGTTACTGATACTCTACCATCGCCTCAAAAACAACAATCCTGAAAACTCTTCTTAAGTCTTCCCCTGGATTTGTGCGCAAACCTCAGGTGAGCTGCAATACTATTAGATTGTATGCGGCTTAACCTTGAAGGTGTCGCGCTACAGGGTACGCTGGGATAATATCTTCCAGCGTGTTAATCTCTTTAAAAAAAAAAATTTCCGAATAGAATAATACAAAGGCTTTGGTTCAGAGTGACATAGCTGGTTCCATAGATGGCCGTAAACTCGTTGAAAGGGTAAGCTGTGGAATTCACTCAGCATCGTCTCCCAAGCTGAGCTTATTTCAATCACGGAAGCCGCAGGATGGTAACTGGGATCTCTGGTTACAAACCATTTAATCAGTATATACACGGTTAGCCAAGCTGTCATCAGATCTCTTCAATATAATTGCACCACCTCAAAAGTGGCATTAAAATGCAAAAGCACTTTAAGCAAGCTCTCAGCTAGATGCAACACAGCTGTAGTGTTGGTGCCCGGACATGAGCTAACTGGAGAAAGTACCACCCCTATTACTGGCTTTCGCCAAAATAGCCAAGACCAGATGGCTTAGCGAAAGAGCCTGTAACGTAACTAGACAGCTTTAGCCTGTGCTGGATGCAAAAAGATCAAGGGATCACTAATACACCAACGGGCATACTAACTGGCCACTGTTTACTAGGACTTTACGATATAGGAATGGAATATTTTTCCAATAATTTTTGTCGTAGCTGCAGGGACGAAAAAGAGGAAGAGTTTGTCGAGCACTCTGTTCAGCCCTAAGCATCACACGGCATAAGTAGCTAGGACATCGCTTCTTTGACTACCTGGCTGACGTAGCAACGGCTTGTATAGGCAGTATCGTATTGTTCATAACGCATAAGAAATATGTACGCCCTCGTACACCTGAGAAGTACATCACAGCAGTATCGCAAAGGGCCTTCAAACCTAAGCAACCGCATCTCAGCTCCACTGCCTCTGAATAAAATTCCATGTAAATCGAGAGATTTAAAAATACGTGTAAACTCGGTTTCAAGATTGAACAGTAAAAGTAAAGTTTGAAATAAAAGCCAGAAGATATAAAATCTTGTATTTATTTTGTAAATCAGCTTGCTAATACATATATTATATCATAAAAAATTTTGTGTGCTTCTGAAAATAAATCTAAATTACATTTGACCCAAAAGCTTTGTTCAAAAAAACTATACCTATAATTAAATGTTTATCTCGTTGGCTATGCGCCGAAGAGAAAAATGTTATAAATACGTCTTAAACAACAATTTTCTGCCAACAATCTCTACATCAGCAAAAGTTGCACGCAAGATTCGAGAACTACAGCATATTCGTCTTCACTGACTTCATTACACTTTAATGAAAATAAATCCAATAGCACAGCAACAACATCGCAAGAGCCATACCACTGACCACAAAATGCCTATCCAAAGCAATTGAAGGAGGAGAAGTAGCAAGCAGCTGGTTTAAGGTATCCAACGCAGACAGCTGACAAATTTACAACCTGCAGCTACACAAGATGCACATATTGAATTTCAAATCACGTCCACCCAAAGAACGGCTTGCAATTTCTAATAACTTGTTACAAGCATCAACTTGTAAGTGCATCAAAAAAAAATATATATGTGTGTATATATAAATATATTTAAGAATAAAAAACAATCACTAAAAGCTTGCTTGAATGAAATGGTCTCGAGACCAAGACTGGCGTATGAAGAGAATCGCTCAATTAAATGAAATTATGAAAAAATTTTCGCTTCCAAAAATAAAAAATAAAAAAAAATATTTCAAACAATCGGCGTGCGAAATAATCTAAAGTATTTAAAAAATATTGTTGTCAATATCTATAATTTTGATATTATGATTTACTTATGCTTAAATAGCTTAAATTAAATTTTCATAAACTCAGCTGTAAATATTAAGCTTTTTCTATAACACATATAATTATATACATATATAATTAACACTTTGTAACCGCTGAAGTGATTTTCGGCCAAGCTTCTTCTCCAATTTGTGGTTTTGCATCTTGATGTTTTTCCAATAAAATGTAGAGACCTACAAGTTATACTAAGCCACCTCCGAATGGCTTTATTTCATGTCAGAAATATACTCGGAGGGGTTGACATTCCCTGCCGAGGAGCAGTTAGAAAATTGAACTTAATTTTATATTTAAATTAATTTTCTATAAATTTTTGGATGTTAGTACAACACCGGGATATTAGCTCTTGCCTTCCGAATGGCAGTACGCAATTTTTGGGTATACTTAGTCCGAAAATTCTTCTTATAGACCGTCAAGTTTTCTGACTACCTTCCTTGCATCTGCAAGAGGAACATAATCCGCATAACGTACGGAACACTTTTCATTGTTTTCGATTAACACCGAGTAAACATGAAGGACCTAAATCAAATATACTTAAAATGCTACTAATAATTTTTTAAGAGTCGACAAAAGTGTTTTCTTAATATGAAAGAGCGAGTGAGGAATATCAATTGTGCAAGAATGAGAGTTGAAATCTAGACACACGCCATCGGCATTAAACCTTGCGCGATTGGAATAGATGGCGTTTATCCTAAATTTTTTAAATGTACCTATACTGCCTAAAATTTCAGCGGGTGTAACATATGCCTTAAAGACCATTTTTCCTCAATGTTGGAAGTCAGCAAAACTCATATCAATTAAGAAATCTAACTGAGAATGTAGACCTATCGCATTTCCACTCTTCTTATTTACCTAAAGTACTTGAACGCATCATGCCCTAAGTCGATACCTGCTGATGAATCGGTACCAATTTGGCTTTTGGTCTAACAGAAGTTGTGTAACGGCGTTAATAAGGTTTTCGGATGTCATCAAGCTCAACATAGACAAAAATCGCGTAACGTTATTAACACTTTTGGCTCATTCCAAAGCATTCGACACTGTGAACCATAAACTGCTAGCAATTGACAGCAACATATTTAATAAAATCATATCTAAGTGATCGTTCTCAAGCTGTACAAGAATCTATTATATGTAAACGACCTTCAAAGTGTGTTAAAATACTGTGATATTCATTTATACGCAGATGATTGTTCAATTATTTGCCATTTGTCCCTTTGACTCCGTTAATTATTGCATTAATGAACTCAATACCGATTTACACGTAGATCACGTTAGCAAGTGGGCAAGCGATAATGGTTTTCCAGTGAATCACAGTGCATTCTTATATACAAGAAACCTTTCAAACTCGAATGTTACAGTGAAGTGAAACAGAATTATTTAGTTCGTGGATACTGCCAGAAAACTAGGAATAATCTTCAATAGAGTTTTGTCTTATAATAGCCACAATTCTAGTGCCATGTAAACCGTCGTTAGAGCATAACTACTTTTGCATTAAAATTATTTTCCTAAAATTCGACAATTTACTTAAGTTTAAGTGCCTAATGTTACTTCACAAAGTCGTTAGCCTTGTAGAAAAAGTTCAATTCACTAGATCTTCCCGATTGATTAACTTATTTAGCAGGAAATACAGTTGCCTCTTATCTGAACGTCAGTTCTTTGTTTTTGCTGTTCGTCTTTATAACGCACAAAGGATCAAAGGCATTCGAAGTACGTTGCGCTTTAGAAACAGACTCCAACATCACTTATTATCATCAACTATTACTTTTTAAATCTCTAACCCTGAAGGTTATTTTCATGTTTAGAGAGAAAAGGATAGTTTTAATGTTACAATTAAGATGTTAATATTATGTTTTATTTTAATTGGAATTAAGTTCAAGTTCAAGCATTGTAAAATAACTTATAGTTTGGTGTTTGAATAAATAAATTAATTAATAAATAAACAATGCAAAGGCTGTGAAATTCAAAATTCTAGCATTAATTATGATTTTTCGCTGAAGTGAATTTGTGTTGTGTGTCTCGATGATTTTCCAACAAATGGGGGCTTATTCTGAACGGCCGATGAATTTTTATGTGGTGCTTTGATTTCGATTTCAGAAATGCACTTGGAGGGCCTAAGGGGCGACCACTATTACATTATAATTACCTCATAACATTCCTTTTATTTTACACCTTTCGACGAAGCTGTTTAGGTTTGTTTTCAGCAAGGCACTAACTATTATTTGCAGAAGTGTGTGATTCTTTACATTATCCTCACCCATTAAAATTTTTTGAAAATGTAATCCCAGCGAAAAAATATATAATCACATCAAGAATAGTCAAAATATAAAACATAATAACACTCTTTTGACAAATTACTTGAAGTAAGGATATTTGCTTCTCCATCACCTCATTAAAAGCACACTGCCAATCTCTTTGAGAATTTGTAGATCAGTTGTAGATCAATACTTTTTTTTCCAATTGTTGTTTCTATATCTACTCTACTACACCCAATTTTTTTAAACACGGCACATTCACCAACAGAGGTCTTTTAATATTAATTTTCAGAAAATCATGTTCAAGGTTTTATAGGCTTGCTTGATATACCATACACGAAATGACAGTCAGAAATGGAAACATATATGTATGTATGGTAAGCCATTGCTATTGTAAAGCAGCCCGCCGAGGATTGTAGATTTTATGAGGATCCCAAACTTTATCCTGATCTCCAAGCTTTAAGACAAAATTCATTATTATTATTAATATTAATTTGTTGCTTTACAAATATAACAAAAACTGTCAAACGTGTTTACCAACTGCAGTACAGATGACTTTCATTTGAGTTGAACCGAGATCTGTAAAAAAATACGAGTTAAAATTTAATTCTGTAATATCGTTGCATTTCGTTCTGTTCTCCTATTGCTTTTAGGAAAATAGCCTTTCGGAGAATTTCGACATAAAAATAAACATCGAAGAGAATATGTTGAATAAAGTCATTAATGATTTAGAAGTGTTTGAAAAGTCTTATATTGCTATGGCATAGGAACCAGACCACTGAAAAAATTTCGATTGGAAAAATGGCGTTGACATAATTGTATTGTATCTACTTTGAAAGTGAGGAATAAAAAATTTTATTTTTTTTTATCTATTAATTTTCTTTCGAAATTATATCGATAGAAATGAAATTTGTTTTGTACGTTGAGATGTATGCTCAAGTACATTTTATATGTAGTTTAAAGCTTCTTCGAAAATTATTTACATCCTTTAAGTGGACTAAGTTCAACTAGCTAAGAAATTTAGATTTTCATTACGTTTATGAAGTAAATGATAACATTGAGATGAAAGGAGAGACGAATTTGAAAGCGATATGAAGTTAATAGATGAATCATATACATATCATATCATACATATCATGTACATATATTTCCTTAATGCGCGCTTTCTGAACAATTAGGGTGGTTTTCAGTAGCTTAAGTCAATCGAAGACGAAAGTGTAAAGCGCATGCCAGCCTTCTCTTCATGCTTAAGGGTCGCTCGATTTATCATACATCGAATAAACAATATCGTTAATTAATAATTCACGAAAAGAATGAATTGCAAAAGAATAATCGGTTCAGAAACGTTAAACCAAAAATTATAGTAAGAAATTGGTTTACTACAGAAATTTACCACTTGTATTATATATTATATTATATTATATATTGTACTCGTACATATTTTGTAGCGCATGTGTATTTCGTTGGAATTCAGATATAACTAGAATTAAGAGCTCTCTTCGGCCAATGCCTTTATAGCTTTCAAGACCATATCAAATCTATAATACCTTCTGCTCAAATAAAACAAAAACGGTTAATTATTCTTCAATATTTATTTTATCCCCTTCAAAATAGTCACCATTAGATGCGATACACACATGCCACCTTTTTTTCCAATCTTCATAACACTTCTGGTAGGCCGCTATAGGTATGGCTTTCAGTTCCTTCTTCGAATTCTCTTTTATGACTTCAATCGACTGAAAATGCTTTCCACGAAGCGGCAATTTGAGTTTAGGGAAAAGAAAAAAGTCACACGGTGCCATGTCGGGTGAATACGGTGCTTACGGAACAATATTTACGTTGTTTTTGGTCAAATAATCGCGTACAAGACGAGACGTATGAGCTGGCGCATTATCATGATGTAGAAACCATGACTTGTTGTTCCACAAATCCTTCCTTTTGAGACGAATATTCTCATGCAAACACTTCAAAACGGATAAATAATATTCAGCATTAACGGATTGACCTTCTGGAAGGAATTCCGAGTGCACAACACCTTGGCTATTAAAGAAAACAGTGAGCATAACTTTGATTTTCGATCGACTTTGACGTGGTTTTTTGGGTTTCGGTTCAGTTGGAAGGCGCCATTCAGATGATTGCTGGGCTGTTTCAACGTCGCATTCATAGACCCAAGTCTCGTCACCAGTTATGATGTGATGGATGTCCGTATCACTCATTGTGAGCATTTCCTTGGCGACAGTTTTGCGTTCCTCTTTTTGAAGAAAATTCAACAATTTTGGAACAAGTCGAGCAGACACACGTCTCATGCCCAAAACATCGTGAATAATGCTATGAGCGGATCCATTTGATATGTTGAGCTCACTAGTTATCTCTCTTTCAGTCACACGACGATTTTCCAACACAATTTTCTTTACTTTTTCGACGTTTTCTTCGTTTATTGACGTTGCTGGACGACGATCATGGGGCAAGTTCTCCAGCGATATACGGCCGTCCTTGAACGACTTATACCAATCAAAAATACGTGCACGTGATAGGCAAGACTCCCCATATGCCTTCTGCAACATTTTCATTGCGTCCGTCGCACTTATTCCATTGGAATAACAAAATTTCAAACAAACTCTTTGTTCAACGTTAATTTCCATAGTAAAATTCGAAAAACACACTCGAGGTTGACTTGTTTATAGTGCCGTAAAAAAAAAACTATTGTACAGATCGCGCTCAAATTTGACATGTATAACAGTCCTGCCAACCTAAGCAAAAAAAAAAGTATGGCCATATGTCTTGTTCTTATCAAGTTATGGATAAAGTCTCCGTTTATATTTGAGCAGAAGGTATTTGAATGTAAGATTAAATATAATATTAAATCTCTTCTCTGAAAAATCGTTTGGAAGGGGCATTATGATGAAGTTTACCGATTTCGTAAATTTTTAGGACCAATATTAGTGTAGAGTACCAAATTTCACGCTTTCAGAGGTTATTTTGATGGATTTTTGACCCAAAATCTCGAATCCGAAATCTAGTTTGTGTACAAAGAGATGATTCGTAAAACTAAAACATTTTGCGGTCATCGTGAAGTACCTTGTCGTAACACAATACAGAAAAACTGGAGCTGTTGGAACAAGTTAGTGATGTGAAGAATAAAACACGCGCTCGTCGTTCACGAACAACTGCGAATATTGCTGCTGTAGCACAAAGTGTTGAAGAAAACCCAGGTTTGTCCACTCCTGGTCGTTCTTTGGAATTAGGCATTTCACAAACGTTATTACATCGTATTTTGCATAGAGACTCGGGTCTTAAGGCTTATGAAGTTAAGTAAACAAAAGAACTCAAGCTAGCCGATCATCAACAACGTCGTGTCTATGCTGATTGTGCCCCTGAAATGCATTGAAAGTAATCCAGAATTTCATCGAAAAACCAGCTTGACTGCTGAGACCCATTTCCACCTCAATGCAAAGTCAATAAGCAAAACTGTCGCATTCGGGGCTCGGAAACTCAAGCCTTCTTGTTGAAAAACCTCTGCATCCTCAACGTGCTGGAGCAACAGTTACGGTGAATGAATCGCACTATGGAGAGATGATTGATGATTTTTTTGCGATTGCAATAGGATGGTATTGGCCTGGACAGCGCTTACCAAAATCCATAAAAATTTTCCATTGAATGGATTCACGCACATTCTTTATAATAACATATTTTGCTATAAAAAAAAATTCTTTTTATAAAGTTGTGTATCAAACATGGACGTAAAGTTATTCAGGAAAACTATAAATAAATATATGTCTATATTTTTTTTTTTTTTGGATCTAGAGTCTAGACAATATTACTATACGAGTATGTTGTTTTAACATTTACTTCATCATTCCATGCTATTAACTATTCTTCGTTCTCTTTTTGCCGCCAATAAGCTTCTACTTTATTTTTTTTTTATATCATATTTTTTATTTTTTTTTTTTTTATACTTAAGCACTTTAACATTATTGCTGCAATCGTTTTGCATGTTATGCTTTTGTATTGCCCCTTGTTTATCAGCTTTGCTGCTTTCGTATCCCTCGTAGTAGCTGCCACTTTCATGTTGCACGCTGAACGCGTGAATCGATATCTGCTTCACGTGTAGCCATAAATTCATACCAATATGACATTAACAAGCATTTTAGCGGCTGCTCGGGCTGTCTTCATTCAATACCTTCAATATTTACGGCAACACATATTCTGCGTCTATGCCTTTTGCATGTCCCATAAAATAGATTCGTGAGTGTACCATACATAGATGGCTGATGCACACTCTTGCGGATAAACAAATATGAGGAGCTTCAAAGAAGGTTCCATCATCAAGAACCGCCAAAAATAGATTTTACATTAATTTAATGCACATTCATGCACGCACACTACTATAAGTGGTTATAACTTTTAATCACCAGGATCACTGAAATTATTATGCACATATTTTTTGTGTAATTTTGCTAATAATGCATCGAGTTGCATTGCACATAAATACACCTATTTGTTGGTAGGCACCTGGCCATTAGAGTTGTGCTCACGCTATATTTTTAAATGGCAAGTCCTTATGATCAACGGACGGCTAAATAAAGCCTGCTCAAATCACGCAGATTATTGGGTAACTATTTCCTGATCATTCCGATAGAAACTTAGCTCTAAATAACTGAGGTTTAAAGATCACATTATTATACATATAAGGAAAGTTTATTCGTGGAAAACGTCGATAATATACAAAGGAACTCATCAGATAAAAAACCTCTCAAGAAAAGGTTCCGCAAAACTTTAATTACATAACAAACTTTGGTATGACCCACAGGGGTGAGCTTACGACTAATGCTCAGATTATATTGAAGTTACCAGGGAACACTTATTCACCCTGGGAAAGCGGTAGAGAAATCGAAACGACAGGAGATGGTGAACCTGACAAAGAAGTGGCAAGGTTCATGCATAAGTTTCTCTGCACAATATAGTCAGACGAAAGCATGCCCAATATGTTTACTTGTCCACAGAAAGGAGGACCCCACAATCATCGCCAATTACCGTGGGATAAGCCTCCTTAATATCTTCGATAAGGTATTGTTTGAAAGACTTAAGTCCACCGTAAACGAAGTATCTCTGCCTGTATCTCTCCTGCTAAATATAGGAGGTACTTACAATATACTAAGAGTGGGCAAATGGTGCTCTTGTTTACAGGATTCAGAGAGGACACCATTGTGTTCGGAGTCAAAGATGCTATATTTTACAGAAGTTCAATAACGACTGCATCGACCAAGCAGGTTACTGGTCGGCTGAAGTGCCGTCAGCAAGTGTAGTGTTGCCACAGGTGCCGTCAACATCTCTATCCGTCACAATTACAACAGGGATGTAGAAACTAAATATGTTGCAGGCGGAAGCTAAACTAAAAATTATAGCAGAAATTTTAGTGACTATACAAAGTGGTAGTAAGGACCATATTCTAGGATGACACTGTATGGTGACCAGCATTAGAAGAGGAGCGCTGCCCTCAACCCCCACGAAAGCACTTGAAATTTTGCTTAATCTTCTCCCGACAGACTGCACTGCATGGTGGCTCGTTTCTTATACATTAACCCAAGCATATATTCTGGCAGACAGTCTGTCATTAAGTCTCTCCAATGCAATCATACCACCTCAAATGTGGCAATATGTAAAGAGATCTCAAAGAAACTCTCGACAGCATGCAAAACGTCTGTGGGTTAGATCCCTGGTTATAGTGACATTGCCTGAAACTGCGTAGCCAACAATCTGCCTAGAAAGGGCACCATCAAAACCACAGGAAAGTTTGCACATGACGTGAGGATACTGCTTTCCTAGGCAAAATGTCTGCTAAGGCTAGTCTCATGGTGGAAGGCTGCGTCATCGTCCACCTATCAGTGTGGTCCGTCACCGTTTTATCGGAAGTTTCCTCTTCTATTGCCTTGCAGATCTTGCATCGGAAGACATCAGTAATCTCCTCAGTTTCATAAGAGACACCAAAAGGTTTGAGTATTTACCAGGGTTTTGTGATCAAACAACCTGTTAATTTAACTGACTAACTAACCCCTGTGTTGTTCAAATTATAATCCAGCTGGGCGTTCTTTTGCAGGTCGGGGTATTGTAATATAATTTAACTTTTTAAATTTTATATTACGATCAGGAATTGTGGTTTTGATGAATAAAATTTTCATTTTAATAAACATAATGATCTTTAGGCATACATAAATAAGCTATTGGACTTATCTTTGTTGGGCCACCAAAAAAAAAAGATAAACTCTTTAAATGCCACAGAGAAAAGTTTCAAACAATTTGATTCTACAATATTTTATTCTTAATTAAAATACTTTTACCCGCATCACATTCACCCGTAAGGAATTATTTAGACAAATAACAAGAAAATGCTAAAATAAATCCAAAAAGTGAAACTTAAAGAAAGAAACACCGAGGGCAAACGATGCAACCGCTTTCGATTCCAAAGAAACCATAGTGCCAAACCACCAACAGGATGCCATCTGTGGAATTTATCACTAATGAGCAACAACGTCAGCTGAAGCAATGAAGAAGATTCTTCTTCGAATACCGCCAAAACATGCCAATGTACATTGACTGTAGCGAGTGAGAAGCCGATTTAAAATGCGTTGGCTACCAAGAAAAAGTAAACAATCCAAAAAGTCGGAATTCTTTGGCTCCCTTCAATTGCTTAATATAATGAGCTAATATCAGAAATAGGTGGTCGCATGAGTCAAAGCAGGTGATTCAGCGATTCAACTCAGGAGTTATCTATAGCATAAAACCATCAGATCTGCAAGATAATCGATTGAGCTTTGCTTTCATAATACAACATAAATAATATATATATACCTATTATATACATATATATAGTTGGATTTAGTTTTGTACAACTTTTCTTTTGGTTTCCCGCAACTTAGTACCTTAATCTTATATTTTATTTTTTTATTATTCAATAAATTGAATTTGTCTGTTTTCAGGATTGAATGAATGCGAAAGCAGTAGCAAAACAAAATTCGCGTTAATTAAAATTGCCACAGAACGGAATGTTATAATTTCTGCCACATTTTAGGGATACAAAAATATTTGTAAAGAAACCACCATTTGGTAGGATGCTTAGTTACTGGAAGAGTTAGAGGCAAACGAAATATAATTTTTATTCTATGCTGGTGCATAACCGAATATTGCTGATCACGGTCCATAAGCGGTTGAAAAGAAATACAATTAAACAATACAGTTATTTAGCTTTTTAGAACTTTTGTTTAAAATTTTATCGTAATAAAGTTTTTGATGTTGATGAATGATTATCTGATTGCACAAAATATATAAGCTGGACTTGGCTGTCATGTGGTTTCAACAAAACAGATTCGTAAAAGGTTTTCAAATAAGACGTGTTATTTTGATATTCAAAGAAACTTTTCCCTTCAAAGATCGATGGTTGCGTTGCTTTTGTGGCAAAAAAATTTTAGCTTCAAAAGTGGCATCTGCCGGAATAATAGACCAATCAAAAAAATACTTCTTATTGGGAAACTCAAGTTATTTCACATTTGGGGCCGGTCAATTGGCCGGTAAATTATTGAGTTGCCCCACAAGAAACCGGCGTTGACAATTCGTTTGAACAGCTTGCGACTATTTAATTGTATTTTTTCTTTTGACAGTTATAAGCTGACACTTTTAGCTGGCTTGTGTTTGGCGTCAATTTTAATATGGAGTCCATAAAAGAACTTTTTCGCACTATTTCACCTTATTATTTCCTTAAAGGAAAAAATGAGCGCAGGTTGCTAGAACATTTGTATAATTTATATGTAAGTTGGTTTGTGAAATTCCGTTCGGGAGATTTTTCACTCAAAGATAAGCCACGTTCAGGTCGGCCAAGTGAAGTTGTTGATGACGATGTTAAGGCCTTAATCCTATCGGATCGTCATGTGACTGAGCGTGAGATTAAAGAGAAAATCAACCGATAACAATCATATACCATGGTTTGGGTTGGTAAAAAACTTGACATTTTGGTACCACATGAATTGAACGAAATTCATTTAACAAATTCAAATTCAAATTCATTTTCAAGCCGCACCTTAAACGCAATGAATATGATCCGTTTTTGAAGCAAATCATAACTGAAAATGAAAAATAAATTATTTACAATGACGTCAATTGAAAACGATCATATTCCAAGCGTGATGAAGCGCAACAAACCATTTCGAAGGCTGATATTCACAACAGGAAGGGTGTGGTACATTTTGAGCTGCTTCCAAGGAACCAAAGGAATAATTCGGATGTCTACTATGAACAACTGGACAAATTGTAGACATCCATCAACGAGAAGAGAACAGAATTCGTCAATTGTAAGAGTGCCATATTCCACCAGGGCAATGCTACACCGCACACATCTTTGGTTACTCCCCAAAAACTGAGAGAGTTTAGCTGGGTTGATGCATCCACCATATATCTTTGACCTTGCACCATCAGACTATCATTTATTACGATCTTTTCAGAACTCATTAAACGGTAAAGCTTTCGAAAATGACTAGGCTGGTTCAATTTGTTGCAAATAAAGGGCAGAAGTTACCAACTTAATACTTGAAAAAATTTAACCAATAACTCCATCTAGCTAGTCACTCATCACTCCAAATTCGACAAATTTCTTTATTAACGTATCCGTTCAACCAAAGTGAGTTTCATCGCTGAACAAAATTTTCTTATGAATAGTAAAATTTAATTCGTGTTCACACTAGGTGATGAGAATTGTAAGTGTCAAGTTTTATTAATTTCTATACTAGGGTTGTCCACAATTTCGTCCGCATGGAATTTTAATTTGGTTCTAATAAGATTTTTATTAGGTTTTACGTTATTTTTTTTAATATGCTAGAACGTATAAAAAATAAATGAAAAAGAAGGAAATAATTCCCACATCGAGCCATAAATATTTTTCTTTCAGATAGATCGGTCCCGGAAAAAAAATTGTCCATGCATAGCCATAGGCAAAGAACCATCTATGTTCTACATACTAAGCAAAACCGGATCACCAAATCGGTTTCGATTTCCCAAAGCTACCTCTGTACTAAGTTTTACGTAAATTAAAGGGTAAATGATATAATTTTCCAAATTGATTTGTCCCAATTCTTCTTCCCAGTAGAAAAAGTATCTCCCAGTTTAATTTAGGCACAGAGTTGAGCTGAATGAGTCGAATGGGTTAAAAATGAATTCTATCCAGGCTCACTTCCCGAAAAAATCTTTCTTAACTGATGCCGACTTTATACGTAGAAAAAAACACTCTAAGTTTCAGTTCTCTACGATAAGCGTCATACTTTTTAAAATTACCTTTATACAAGTGGTGCCCGTGAACTTGTTCCGATATCACCCATTTGCAATAGCGTCTTTACATCTGTCCCACGAAATATGTGAACCAAGTTTCATTCAAAGATATCAATACATATTAGTGTTATCGTGGACACTGAAGAACGGACAGACAGACAAGTGTTGCTACATCGATTTGTCTCGTCACCCCATGAAGATCGATGTACAATGGTAGCTACTATTGTATTTTACGAGAAATTAATCAATGTCATTACGGAGATCACCATAGATGAAATTATAAGTACGAATTCGTAATAATCCTTTTCGTCATTTCCTTTGAGCGAGCATACGTAGTATAGCCGAAGCCGCTCAAATATTAAAATAAAATAAAAATTACGGCCACAGTTAAATATCAGAACACGAAATAGGAAACCACCCATTAAGCTGAAGATAAAATACCGATCTTCTCTCTTTATTACCTATTTTTTTATATCAGCTAAAAAACAAAACCGTTTACTTATCATGGAAAACTCTACAACTAGAATAGCAACCTCATCGGATTAAGAGTAAATAAGACATATTGAAGAAACTAAACTCTTAAATAACCAACCCATAATTTTTGACAGTTACAAAAACTGCAACAACTCCTTGATTTGCATTCAATTCTGTGGTTGGCGTGAAATTCAACCATTTGTTGCTAATAATAATCCACCCTCTGCAACTGTATAAAAATATGTTCGCAATTTGGATTTATGGAAAATTGTTTTATTGCTGTCATAAATTTTCAATGAGCAAGCTTTGTAATGGCACTTGAAAAACACATCGGAGGGATGATTAGTTGTGCATACACACCACTTCTGATGTCCTCCCTTTCCTACTGATCATATTTGGGGCGGTTGTAGGTATGTCAATTGTACAAGCAAATAATAGAGAAGTCCATTTAAATGAGTCAGAAAATAGCATTTATCCTTATTAGGAGAAGAAGGAGAAGGATTTTATAATTTTAAATTTTTTAAATATTCTGAGAGTCAAAGAAAGTTTTATTTATTTTAATATTGACTTTTCACCTACTCAGAAATATCAGATATCAGAGAAAATTTGCTATATTTTACAATTTTTCTTCGATCAAGGCGAAAAGCCAAAAGCCAAAGCGGCTGAAAAAATTAATTTAGTTTATGGGCCCGATACTGTAAACGAACGTGTAGCACAAAATTGGTTTGCTAGGTTCCGTTCCGGTAATTTTGATGTCAAGGATGCACCACGCGTCGGAAGGCCTGTCGTCGAAAATTGCGATAAAATCACGGAAATAGGGAAAACAGACCGTCACGTGAGCACTTATTTCATTGCTGAGGAACTAAAGAAGAGCCAGAAAACCGTTTGGAACCATTTGCATAACCTTGGACCGATGGATGGACCAAATTTCCATATGCGAATCAACAAAATCGACCCATTTGGTGACTGGCGATGAAAAGTGGATCACTTACGACAACGTCAAGCGAAATCGGTCACGGTCAAGCCGGCTGAAACGGTGGCCAAGCCAGGATTGATGGCCAGGAAGGTTTTGCTGTGTGTATGGTGGGATTGACAAGGAATCATCTACTACGAGCTGCTCCCCTATGGCCAAACGCTCAATTCGGCCCTCTACTGCCAACAACTGGACCGCTTGAAGACAGCACTCATCCAGAAGAGGTCATCTTTGATCAACAGGGGCCGAATTGTGTTCCATCAGGACAACGCCAGGCCACACACGTCTTTGGTGACGTGCCAGTAGCTCCAGGAGCTCGGATGGAAGGTTCTAATGTACCCACCTTATATTCCGGACCTGGCATCAAGTGATTACAATCTTTTCCTGTCCATGACGAACGCGCTTAATGGTGAGAAGTTGAACTCAAGAGAGGCATGTGAAAATTGGCTCTCCGAGTTTTTTGCTAATAGGGACGCAGCCTTCTACGAGAGGGGTATAATGGAGTTGGCATCACATTGACAACAAGTTTACGAACAAAAGGGCGTATATCTTAATTAATTATTAAATCTTAAATCGGACAAATGTACAAAAAGTTATAATATTTTGAAAAATCATTGAAAAAACTGAACGAACTGTTTACTTTACCTAATATACATATATAACTAGCTGTACCCTGCATCCCTTCGCTGTCGCACACACTCATAGAATGTATGAAAAATTAATATTTAACATTTTTGGTTTTAGATGAGATTTTTTACTGGATTACTGAATTTTTCCAAACGGACATAAAATTTTTATATATGGTATATACGTAAGATTGACGCTTTGTAACCGTTGTAGCGATTTTCGGCCAAGGTCCTGCTCCGATATTTGGTGTGGGTCTTGATTAATAATGGAGAAGCCTACAATTGATACTAAGTAGCTTTCATTTGTATTCGCGTTGGTTCGATATTATTGAAAGATTGGTGGATTTTTCTGAGGAGTAAAATAAACTTTAAAACTATAAGCCACCATAGGTTGAAAGAAGCAATCATCTAATTAGCATTTGTACGCAATTACTTATACGAGTATTTGTTTTTGTAGATCGCTTGGAGCGTTGTCCGTTGAACTCTGTTGAAGTGTTAATTCTATTTATTGCTTCCCAGAGAGTGGAATTCTTTTGATAATTTTATTTTTTTTTTTTTTTGGTAGTACCAATCTTGAAGTGGGTGCGGGATATAACGCTTTCAAATATGTATAAAATAGATAAAGTGTAAATGAATTTTATTATTATAAGTTTAGTTGGGTACGCGCCAGAACGAAAACAATGGCTTGTGGTATGCACGAGCTTAAATACCATATAGTTGTGGCTAGAAGCAACAAAACCTATGACGGGTTGTGCCGCCGATACTAGGTAAGAAAGAAATTAGCTGAAAAGTCAACTACAGAATTATTTATTTTATTGCTTGAACTCGCTTTCTTAGCGCTGTGGCGCACAATCAAATGGAATATAGTAAAATCAAGAAGTGTTCTCATTTAAGCATTTCTTTTTAGTTTTGATTGTAGATTGCTATCTCCTGCACACTAAAAGCGCCTAATCAATCCTTTTAAATATGTAGGCATTACTCTCCTTCCTCTTCATTGGGAGACCGCTTACGCGATTATAGCCGTATCAACAACGGTGCGCCATTCCTGCCTTATCTTCGCTGTTGGGCGCCAGCTGGAAATACCAAGTGAAACCAGATCGCTCTCCACCTGATCCTTCCAACTGAGTTGAGGTATTCCTTTTCCTCTGCTTCCACCGGCGGGTACTGAATCGAATACTTTCAAAGCTGGAGGGGTTTCAATCAATGTCATTTGCTGGACTATGTCAATGTCAACATATGTATATCTCATACAGCTCATAGTTCCATCCTCTGCGATATTCGTAACCAATGCACAAAGAACCATAAATCGTTCGCAAAAATTTTCTCTCGAAGATTCCCGGTTCATCGGGTGACGACATTGGCCTCGATTCTGCATCATGCAGCAAGACGGGAATGATGAGTGACTTGTAGAGTTTGTCCAAGAGTGATTCTGGATTCTGGCTGGATTTCAAGGCTGACATTATTATTGGTGTTAAAGCTGGTCCATAGGGAGACGAAATTATCTACGATTTCTTTTCAGCTCTCGGTATCTATCTCACCCCTCACGAGTTGTGGTTGATTGCAAGGTTGCGAGGTAGGCAGTCTGTTTTCTCTCCTCATTGTACTAGCTATTTTCTGGCACTGTCGGAAACCAATTGATTCTGGGGAGTTTGGGCCAACGATCCACATATCAAGTTGCTGAAGAGTGCTCTCAGAAAGCAGGTGTGTTAGCCGAGTAGAAAACCGTTCGGGGGTTTGTTGTGATTGCAGTATATCCTCCTTGTTGCTGTTGTTGTTGTTGTTGTTGTTGTTGTTGTTGTTGTTGTTGTTGTTGTTGTTGTTGTTGTTGTTGTTGTTGTAGCGGCTGGCTAACCCCGCTTAGGGCAGGCTTTGTCAATCTAAGTAGCCGAGGTCATCGAGGTGTTGCTCCGTTGGCGAACTTAGACTAATTTTACCTGTTGACCTAAACGGGGTTAGATCGCCGAAAGGGTGACAGCCCTTGGCCGTATAAAATCCGGGTCAACTCCTGTGCGTAGAACCGGCTGTATTGAGAGTTGAAATTGTATGAACCCTCCTTGTGTTTGTGGACGCTTACAATATCAAATGCTAGATAAGCATTTTGAGTAATAATTAATTATTTCTTGATCCTTTATTATCTGCTTAATGACTATAAATATTTCGATATAAAAAAGGTTCAAATGCCAACAATACAAAGTATAATGCTAATTAACACCACAATAGAACAATATCCATCGCTAGAACTCATTCTCTGAGTAGATACCTTCAAAGTGGCTAAAGTTCAACACATTCACACTCCTGTCAAAATCATTAATCAAAAAGTAATTGATGAAGTTATATTTACCTGTTTACAGATTTAGCGATTAATTATAAGACCTAAAAATGTAGCATCCCTGTGGCGCGTTCATAAGGGTAAAAGTAAATATGTAATTAAAATTAGAAAAATATAAAATACGCATGTCCAATTTGATGTCATAAAGCAAAGTAACATTAAATTTATTTATTTATAAATAATTGTAGGTGATCTTCTGAATTCTGCAGTTGATTTCGTTTCGATTTGGATTTACAACTTGGAATCAAAGAGATGTTCGGTAAATCTATCGGAATTGAGAAATTCGAACAAAAAGGAAATCCAATTTGAGCTGTAAAATTTCAGTTGTTTTGTTGTTCCAATCATTGTTTAAATTCTATTTCATTGTATTCATACATTTATGAAAAAAAGGATTTATAAAATATCATACGAAAAGAGTCTTTTGTTTGCGCTTAAGATTGCCAATCAAGTACTAAAGTAAAAAAATTAAAAAAAGAAAAGTTTTAGGTGACCATAGCAATCCACTTAGTCTCTCAAATTCAGTGTGAGTTTTCATCCATTAAAACATAACAAATTAATTACAATTTGATTAATTCTTTATTTAGATTTATTGCTCATTACAGCGTAAATAAAAATTCATTCTCCATGGTATTTAGCTTGTGGGAACCACACTCAGGGAAACGTCAATTCCATCTTTCATACAATTAGCCGCCACTTTGGTATTATTAAGCAAAGGAGGTTGCCAGAGATCGGTTGGAACAGATGTAAACGTCCAATTAGGTCGAAGTACCCTTTCTAAAGTTATTGGAGTGTTTTCAAAGTTCTCGAATTTAAACTATTAGAACTATTAGAAAAGTTGATAAATCTAAATGTTGCATAAAGTGTGCGACGTCAACGTAAGTCAATTTTTTTACATTGATGGCTCCCTCGGTTTGTAAGGGGATGTAGTTATGCTTCTTGGCATGCATGACATAGTCGCTGGACTATACCAGTTGAAATTTGCCGGTTTTTCGATAAAGAAAACACTTAATTTTCAGAGGAATCTCAAAATTTTTTTATTCAAAGTATTGACCATTGGCTTCTACACATTTCGCCCATCTCTTAGGCAAATTATGGATACCATTCCAAAAAGCATTTTTCTCTTTCGAGGCAAACCATTCGACGAGCCATTTTTCGACTTCTTCAAAATTAGCGAAGCACTGCTCTGCAAGGGAGTGTCCCATTGATGCGAAAAGGTGATAGTCGGACGGGGCGAGGTCGGGAGAGTACGGCAGGTGCGATAATATTTCCCAATTAAGTGTTTTTAATGTGTCTTTCACCAGTTTAGCGGTATGAGACGGCGCGTTGTCATGTTGCAAGATAACTTTGCCATGTCTTCGGGCCCATTCCGATCCATTTTTCGATCAACGTATGATTCAAATTGATCATTTGTTGTCGGTAGCGATCCGTGTTCACCGTTTCACCAGGCTTTAACAACTCGTAGTACACCACACCACACTGGTCCCACCAAACACAGAGCATTGACTTACGGCCAAAGCGATTGGCCTTGCAGTCGATAGGCCAACTTCGCCAGGGGAAAGCCATGATTTTTTCGCTTCGGGTTCTCAATATAAATCTATTTTTCGTTCCCCGTGACAATTCGATGCAGAAAAGATTTCCTTTCGAATCGTTGAAGCAGCATTTCACAAACGGTTTTTCGATTTTCCATTTGCCTATCGTTTAGCTGGTGTGGCACCCATTTTCCATACTTCTGGATCTTTCCTATGGCTTCCTCCGAATTATATGTAGTGTTTCTATCAATTTTTGTTGCGATTGGGTTGGATCAACATCCAATAACGCCTGCAATTCCTCGTCTTCGAACTTTTCCGCTGCACCAGGATGTTCATTGTCTGTCAAATCGAAATCTCCACTTTTATATAGACGAAACCATGTCTCACATGTTCTAATCACTGGAGCATGTTCACCATAAGTTTCTACCAGCAACCGGTGAGCTTCAGCTGCTTTTTTCTTTTGATGAAATAAGAAAAGCAACGAATGCCGCAAATGCGATTTACTTGGAACGAAACTCGACATATTCACTGAGGTAAACAAATATGACGGTATTATTTTGGCGGAATGTGACTTGCGTATTTTTGTAGGTTAATGTCAATAGAAAAAAATTACATAGGTACATGCCAAATCATAGAAATTTATACATATTGCTAGCGACATCTACTAGTAAAACCGGCAAACTTCACTAACACCACTGGTATAATTCGTGCCTTGTAACCCTTAAAGCGATTTTCGATCGAGCTCCTCTTCCAACGAACGGAAATACTTCTTCCTCAATTAAGTCCAGCACCTCCTCCTCCATGTTCACTGTATCCCCCAGCCAGCGGCGGATTTATCAGCAGGCAAAGTAAGATGTAGCCTAGGATGGTAGATTTTGGTCGAAAATTTTTTATTTCGATTTTTTTAATAAAAAAACTTAAAATTTTTACAGAGATGAAAAAATGTCAAAATCTTACAGGAATTAAAGTATTTATTCATTATGAACTTTTAGAATATCGCAGCAGTAAGCCGATATTAGTATTGAAATTAAGATACTTTTACATATTTTTTTCTATAATAATTACTATAATTTTTTCTCTATGCACCTAAAATTATTAATTTATTAACTAATTAAAGAATTAGCGAATCAAATTTTAGAAAGTTCTTTTTAATTCTTAAAAATTATCGAGGAAAATTGTTTTTCTTGCTTAAAGAGTTTCAATGATTTTGCACATTCAAAGTCCCCCAAAAAGTTACTGTAATGCTTTTATAATTTAACGGATTTAAAAAAGTAGATTTATTATTCTGTTTTTAAATTGAAATTGTAATAAAAAATATTTATCAACGTTCTTCGAGAGTGCATTTTTATGTAAGCTTTGTTCATATAATGTAATTATTGTATAGTTAAAAGACATACCGTAACTTTCCTTAAAAGAAGTACATAATTGAGATTTTCTTTGCTTAAAATGATATTTCTTTATAATTATTTGCTGTGAAAACAATAAAGGATTTGATACCGTATCTTAGTTCTTAGGTCATAAAGTGGAAGTTCTACAGATTGATAGTATAACTTATGGAAACTTCAACTAAGCTATCAAACTTCAGAGGTAGTAGAGGCGGCAACGCTTACAGGCGGTCCAAAGTAGTTAGTCATGCAAATACCATGTACTACCGTGTACATTCCCGTAATATGCGCAAGAATTTACTCAACTCCCGCAAAGCTATGTTCTAGTTATTGGCCAGTTTCTTCCTAAGCTTCAAATGTCAAATCAGCGGAAAGTCAAACATCGTAATTTTAATCCGCATTAAAATATGCACATCTGCTTGTACGCAGAGTAGTCCATTATGTTTTAAACTTAAAGAATTATTTGACAGAACCGATGAGATCGGACCACCATAACATATGTATAATAAAATCGTCTATCTAAGGACTAGCGTTAACACCAATTCTGACGTCAGCCTTGAGATCCACCGCAGAATCACTCTTGCCAATGGTGCTATTTTGGACTGAGTAGGCAATTGAAAAGTAAAGTGCTCTCTCGACGAACGAAAACCAAACTCTACAAGTCGCTCATCATACCGGTCAACATCTGATGAGTCGGCTCTAGGAATCTTCGAGAGAAAAGTTTTGCGAACCGCAGACGAGCTGTACGAGTTATACGATGACATTGACATAGTTCAACGAATGAAGAAACAGTAGCTGCGCTGGCTAGGTCATGTCGTCCGAATGGATGAAAGCACCCCAGCTTTGAAAATACTCGGTGCAGTACCCGCTGGTGGAAGCAGAGGAAGAGGAAGATCTCCACTCCGTTGGAAGGGTCAGGTTAAACTTGGTATTTCCAACTGGCGCTAAACAGCGAAAAGCAGAGATGAATGGTTCTCTGTAATTGATTCGGCTATAATCGTGTAAGCGGTGCCGACACCCATTGAGAAGAAGAAGAAGAATTTAGTAAAGTCTTGCAAAAAACCTACATATACTAACATAGCTTGTTACGATTTATAAAATTCAAACCAGACGAACTATTCTGCGGTTTTTTTTCAAACGGAATTTTTCGATTCAGAACACCGAATTCATTGAATAAACTGATTCGAGCAACAAACCAGACCAGAAAGTTTCTGGAAATGAAAAATACATGAATTTGTGGCCCACAACTCCGGCCGTTTACGACGGATGTTTTTGCGCAAATGTCCCAAAATAATAATCTTTAATAATCGTCTGTCCCATTGGAACGAATTGAAGATGAACCAAACCGCGAATATCGAAAAAACCTTATCCGGAAACCTTCTGGTCTTAATGTAGGTAGGTGGCAGAGAGGATGCCTTATGACACACCAAGGCCTTCTGGAATCCCATTGTGATGCCACTAGGACTTACAGAATATGATCAAACAACTCCATTCGGATTTAATTCTGATTTCGTTGGAAATCGTATATTTTCTCCTTTGCAATTGATGGTAAGACATTAAAATCGGAAGACAACTCAGCTCCCTTGGAATATTTTTTTAAGCCAACACAATGTTATCAGTAACGCGATAATAACACGTTTTAAATCACTTTTAGATGATTTTAAAAATCAATAAAACCAAGTTCGCATAAAACCGAATATTTGGTACTCGAGGTGTAATTTGACAAACATTGATTCCTCGCTCGCTCGCTTTTCTGTATCAAAACCTACTTACTGAGTGTTTTAAATAATTAAGTAAATCTGTAGCAGTTTAGTGTAAGAGGCAAGTGTAACCGCGAGCTTCCGCGATCTGTTTTGGGTTCAGGGCAGTCCGGACTGTTGGATTTTTCGACTATCCCTCAGTCGCGCCTTCTCGGCTGGTTGGACAGGAG
Source organism: Ceratitis rosa (assembly GCA_037013455.1). Taxonomy (NCBI): domain Eukaryota; kingdom Metazoa; phylum Arthropoda; class Insecta; order Diptera; family Tephritidae; genus Ceratitis; species Ceratitis rosa. Next base: position 9,892,841 of record JAWMAG010000020.1, on the reverse strand, counting down.
GTGGTTTACGCTAGGTTCGTTGTCAAAAAAAAAAATATTGTTGTTGTTGATGAGTTGTTTCAGCAGGCAAACACGACTCATCTTATACCTTTTTCGCAAAAACATGTAAAATTAATTTCTCATTTCAGACAAAAACAGGAGACCAATTATTTGACTTTTTTGTTCTTTTACTTTGCCTCTGGCAGTTAAACTGGTTATGACCAACTCCTCGTTGAGTCATTTATGGTAGTAGCTTTGCTAATTATTGTTACATATTTGGTAAATAAATTCGCCATTTCTGTTTTAGGTTACAACCACAGTTACTTACCGTTATTATGTGTTATAGATATTGCTGTGGCACATAGGTATTAACACTAGCAAGCAGGCGGCAAACAATTGTGAATACATGTAGAGTACAATCTAGACGATAAATAACAGATGAACCTAAATATTCTTATTAAATAAGAAATAAAAATATGTTCCTATAGTTACCATTTCGCTTCAGTATATATTCGTCGAGTTCGGCAAATTCGATTTTTACCACTGACAGACATCACTTAGGCGTATTTAGTTATCAGCTGATTTGACAACACCTTGGAGCTTTAAATTGAAAGAAGAAATAAAAAACAATTTAGTAAAAGAAGTGTGTTAACTCAGTGAAGCTTGAGCGCATGTCAGAGATCGATACCAGCAAAGAGAAAATACATTAGATTCTAAAAGCCTGGTTGTGATACTGTAACAGTCAATCATGTACAATTTTGGTTTCGTCAATTTTGTTTCGGTAATTTTGATGTAAACAGTGATCCACAGTGTGGAAGGCCAAAGTCGAAAGGGTCGATAAGATATGTAATGGAATTCGAGTCTGACTGTCTTGCTTAAGAAACGGCTTGCATTGCATAATAGGACAGTTTGAAATCATTTGAAAATGTTTGGATACACAAAGAGTTAACGAGGAAAAAATCATAGACCGAATTTTCTGAATTTTTTGCATCTTAACAAAATCTTGCAAGGAGTCATCCACTATGAGCTGCTCTCCTACGACCAAACTTTTGTACGGTCAGTAATTGGACCATCTAAAGAAAGCAATTGCCCAGAAGCGCCCAGCTTTGGCCAAGAGGAGTAGAATTATGTTTCATCAAGGCAACGGCACATCGACTCGCCAGAAGCTCAGAATTCAATTTATTAATTTACTATCATATTCTGCTTGAAGAATTTTGGAGCACGAGCGTAAACATAAGGGTGGTACGTACAACACGGATGCCTCGGAGCAAAATGAGATGATTTTGTAATTAAATAAATAGTTTAATTGTTGGGTATAGTGCCAGCAGACACAAACGGATAATTAGAAGTATGTATAAGATATCCGAGAAATATCATATGAACTGATGGAGTGACAAAACGATATAATTTATATAAGATTTAGTGTAAGCGATAGTCAGAAAATAACAATAAAGTTGTCTAGGTGAACCGCCGGCAACGGAGTGTGCCAATAAGTGATTGAAAAAAGAAGATCGTATAAACAATAGAGCCCTAGACTTTAAGAGATTTCTTAAAAAAATTTTGAAATTTGGGATTTCATTCTTACCGGCAGTTTTTATTCTTTTTTTTATGAAAAAATATTAAACCGGGTGATTACTTTTATGAAAACTAATTTTATAAGCAAAAATCATTTCTAATTGTTTGTTAATTTTTACTTAATATTAATAGATGGTAAGTACGATGAAAAAATTAACTCTTAAATTTATTTAATAAATCCAACCTCAACTATCTCAGAGTCTTCAAGGCTGCATATACGCTACAAGCAGTCTATTTCAGAGAAAAAAATTCTGACTCTACCTATTTCCAATTTCAGACCCGAACTACCATCATGACTACCGAATAGGCTGCTCATTAAGTGGAATCTATTAAAAATTAAGCATCGGACCTAAGGTAGCTAGGGATAACACATCATCTCATCTACTGATAATATAATAATAAATCTAAAATTGGAAGAAAGCGTCTAACCAGTAAACGAGAAGACCGAATACTTATACGCGATTCTCTCAAGGATCGCAAAAACTCTTCTTCTGCCCTTGCAGCTGCCCTTTCGGATGAATTTAGTAAATCAGTTAGTGCTCGGACAGCTAGAAGAAGACTTCTGGAAGCAGGTTTAAAAGGATGTAAAGCCCGAAAGAAACCACGGCTCTCAGAAAAGAATAGGAAAAATCGTTTGGAATTGGCTCGCCGATACCAACATTTCACGGCAGAAGATTGGTCGAATATTCTGTGGTCTGATAAAACAAATTTCAAGGCAAGCTTAGTTAAGATCGCCTTAAAGTATTAACAGCCATAGCTTCTTATTTTAGAGCAATTTTGAAGACATAATACAAATCTTATGAAAACATTATTTTTGCTTTTCTACAGATATTTGGAACATCTGGTGTGACGTTCGTGATGCGACGTGTTGGGGAAGAATATCATCCAGATTGCGTGGTACCCACTGTTAAGCATGGAGGAGGCAGCATTATGATCTGGGACAGCATGGCTGCTGATAGTGTTGGCGAAATGCTCGTTTGCGAGGGTCGCATGAACAGTCAAAAGTACATAAATGTATTAGAAGCTGTTCTTCTGCCTTCGTTAACGCGCATTTTCGGCGATACTAATTTACACGGGGTTCAATTACAGCAAGACAATGCTCTTTGTTACTATCAGCGACTACGATGCGTTGGTTTAGAGATAAAAACATTGTTTTGTTAGATTGGCCTGCACAGTATCCAGATCTTAATCCCATTGAGCACATGTCGGCTATTTTAAAACGCCAGAATAAGGTACACAGCATAACATCAAAAACCGCCTTAAAGAATGCCTTAATTAACGAGTGGTACACTAGAAGTGCGGATGAATGTGCAAAGCTTGCCTGAGAGAATTGCTGCCGTTATTAAATCGAAGGGTGGACCTACTAAATATTAATGTTATTATCACTAATTCACTGTATATTCACTGTTTTACTAATAAAACTTCACTACTTCACTTGTTAAAACAAAAAATTCAGTAACTTTTGGTGTGCCTAATACTTTTGGCCAAAGCTGTATATATAATTGGCGCTTTGTAACCGCTGAAGCGATTTTCGGCCAAGCTCCTCCTCCAATTTGTGGTTTTGCGTCTGGATGTTTTTCCAATAAAATGGAGAGACCTACAGTTTATACTAAGCCGCCTCCGAGCGGCTGATGTTTTTTTTACGAGGAGCCTTTTTATTTCATGTTCAAAATACACTCGGAGGGGTGGACATTCCCAGCCGAGGAGCGATCGCCATTAGAAAATTTAACTTAGTTTTTTATTTAAATTTATTTTCCATAACTTTTGGATGTTGGTGGCACCGGGATTTGAACCCGAGCCTTCCGAATGTCACTGAATGAAATACTTTTCCAATATATATATATCTATGGTATATTGCAGAAAATACATTTTTCGATTTTCGAATACAGTGGGAGGCACTCTGCGATGGTTTAATCTCTCTCTCTCATAACAAGCACACACGAGTTATTGTCATCCAATTTTAATTTTACAAGCCTTTCCAAAATTGAATGTACTCCAAATTTTCAGAATTGAGTCAAGGAAAAACTTTCACAGTTTTAAAGATATATGTATATGTATAACACTTTTAAAATTTTGTTCTCAACCTGCGTGTTGACTCTTTCCACAAACTTCAAATTAATTTGGAATATTCTGCTATAATTTATCTGAATCGCTGTTATTTATTCCTCAATTCTTTCTGCGAAAAAAAATGTCTTAAGCTTCCACGCATTACGATTTTCGTTCATGATGATGATGATGATGATTATGATGAAAAATAGCTTCAGAGGTTTTAAGATAAATGCTTCATCTTTTAAATATTTTGTATAAATTTTAATTAAATTTTTCTTTAGTATCCAACAATTTTTTAAAATGTATATTTTCAATCCTCCTATGGTTTCTTCTGTGTCATTATTACATACATATGTATGTATGTATGTGAAGAAAAATCCTTTCTGAAAACTATTTTCTCAACAACTGCATACTTCACAGAATTCCAGTAAAATTTCGTTTATCGCAAATCGAAATCAGAGAGCATAATTATGTAACATCTCAAAGTAAATCAGATGAATGTAAATAAACGCCTACCACAAAAATGAACAAGCATTAGATAAAACTGTCTTTTTGGAAAAGCACTTACATAAGTACTTGTACTTAAATATAAGCAAACATAAAAGCACACATACATATGTATGTAAAGAAAGAACAGTTTTCATTTGCGGGCTCATAACTGATATAACTACGATCTCATGGTTCAAGCATCACTCTGACGAATTGTCAGGCAAACCCTTAGTTCAGCGTCTGGTTGTATGTACATACTAGGGACGGTTGATAAGTATGGTGCTATGTTTTTTCACATGGTGAATATATTGCTTTTATACCACTGTATAAAAACATTCTTTAGATTTGTCTTCAAAATGTTTTTCTACGGCCGCTTTCATCTCACTGTCGCCTCAAAATTTTCGTCCCTGTAGCTGTTTTCTTAAATTTTAAAAATGGAAAAAGTCATTGGGAGCCAGGCTTGAAATTTAGGAGGGGCGATCAATTTCTGTAAATGCAGTAGCTTTTAAAGCACTGCATCAACTCCTGTTGATACTGATGAATACAAGTTTAATCAACTGTTACAATGCGGTTGCAAATTTCATCCAAATCATCTTGGAACAGCTCCAAAAAATCTTTACAACTCTCCAATTGTCGGTGCTTGCCAAGCGACGTGAGCTTTCGCGATACCCAACGCGCACTAATTTTTTTTATATTCAATTGTTCATGCAAAATCTCTCCAGCTCGTTCTATGCTAATCTGTAACCCTTTTGCTATCTGCCATAATTTAATTATACGATCAGCCAGTACTAATTTTTCGTCTTTCTGAACATTTTCTTCGGTCAAAACTGTCACTGGGCGCCCCAGGCAGGGGCATCTTCCAGGTCTCTTTTCCTTGTTGAAACAGTCGAATTTTTTATTATTATTATTAATTTTACTGTTATTTATAATTAAAATTACAAAACAATTATCTCAGCACAAGCTACCAGGGCTATCGGCTTACAAAATTGCGAGAATTTCCAGTTTCCGTTGATATAGTGTTGTTGCTTGTTTCAGAAATGTTGTTGAACCTAATAAAAAAAAGTTGTGTTATTTATACTAATAATAAATCCCGCAACTAGTATTATATTATCAGTAGATGAGATGATGTGTTATCCCTAGCTACCTTAGGTCCGATGCTTAATTTTTAATAGATTCCACTTAATGAGCAGCCTATTCGGTAGTCATGATGGTAGTTCGGGTCTGAAATTGGAAATAGGTAGAGTCAGAATTTTTTTCTCTGAAATAGACTGCTTGTAGCGTATATGCAGCCTTGAAGACTCTGAGATAGTTGAGGTTGGATTTATTAAATAAATTTAAGAGTTAATTTTTTCATCGTACTTACCATCTATTAATATTAAGTAAAAATTAACAAACAATTAGAAATGATTTTTGCTTATAAAATTAGTTTTCATAAAAGTAATCACCCGGTTTAATATTTTTTCATAAAAAAAAGAATAAAAACTGCCGGTAAGAATGAAATCCCAAATTTCAAAATTTTTTTAAGAAATCTCTTAAAGTCTAGGGCTCTATTGTTTATACGATCTTCTTTTTTCAATCACTTATTGGCACACTCCGTTGCCGGCGGTTCACCTAGACAACTTTATTGTTATTTTCTGACTATCGCTTACACTAAATCTTATATAAATTATATCGTTTTGTCACTCCATCAGTTCATATACTTCGTCTCCACAAATCGCCTGATAGCACATTGGACTGCGCATCGCGAACATCCAAATTTATAAAATATTTAATGAATTTCTTAAAAATTACATTTTTAAGGTTTAGCTTACCCAGAGTGCTTGACTTTTAATATTACACAATTTATTCGTTTAATCAACAGTTAAACACCTATGTAAGACATTTACAAAAAGAAGTGGTAACTTTGATAGCCACATTTGAGAATACTTGTATTTTAGTGGGGTGCCTAATACTTTTGGCCAAGGCTGTATCTAAATATAATATTACATTAAAAGTGATAATAAAATATACATATGTAGACAGTTCAAATCTGAATCTGAATTATTTAAATGAACGCGTTCAGCAGAAAGAAATATGGTAGTAGGCAAGCAAGAACAAACAACAAAGATGGTTTGTCAACACGCAAAAATGGACAATTCTCATAAAATTACTTCAATTAAGCTAAGCTGTTTCAGAAAAGATAAGTACAAGCAGCCCATACGAACGAAAAAAAAAATTCAAGCAAATTGAACCATAAATAAGAATATTAAGAACCAGTTTTTGCATGTTAATCTAAGCGATAAGCTACCAACAAATTAAATTTCAAGTGAACCGAATCGTAAGTAAGATTATCTCGTATGAATCGATCCCTGAGATTCTCTAACCAAGCCAAACAAATACCTGCTCGGTGAGTTCATGACTTCTTCTTCCAAAGTAGTACCTGTTGGCAAGAGTGATTCTGCGTTGGATTTCCAGGCTGACATTGTTGTTGGTATTAATACTAGTTCTAAGATAGACGAAATTATCTACGAGTTCAAAGTTATGACTACCAACAGAGACGAGTCGCGAAAACGATGACTGTTTGTTTGATGACAGGAGATATTTCCTCTTGTCCTCGTTCACTACCCGACCCATTGGCTCTGCTTCTTTATCAAGCCTGCAAAAAGCAGAAGAAACGGCGCGGCTGTTGAGGCCGATAATGTCAACATCATCGGTGTACCTTAGCAGCTGTACATTCTTATAGAAGATTGTACATTCTCTATTCCTCCCTGCGGCTCTTATTATTCTTTCCAGCATCAAATTGGGTCCTTTCCAAATCTGACTACGCTTTTGGTGTTGTCTGGCCGTATAAGTTTTGCGGCAATACAAACTTCAGACATACATGCTGTCGAGGGCTGCCTTAAAATCGACCAAAAGGTGGTGTGTGCCGATCTTTTTTCACGGATCTTTTCCAAGATTTAGCGCATGGTGAATATCTGATCTATGATTGATTTATCAGCTCTTAAGCCACACTGATAAGGTCCAATCAGTTTGTTTACGGTGGGCCTTTAGTCTTTCACACGAAACGCTCGATAGGACCTTATATGCGATGTTAAGGAGGCTTATCCCATGGTAGTTAGCGCAGACTGGGAGCATTACCCTTCTCGGCCAGCTTCTCAAGTTATTCATGCTCACGCATGTTGGGAGTTTGAGATGCCATCCCACAGTTCCCTTATATCAAGTTGCTGATGAGTGCTCTCAGAAAGCAGGTGTGCAAGCCGAGTAGAAAATTGCTCGAGAGTCTGTTGTGATTGCAACTTATCGACGTCGAACCTTCCTTATGTTTGTTAACGGACGTGTATTGATACACAGAGGCGTGTGCGTATCGTCTTTGCAACAAGATAGTGGTCCGAGTCACTGGTCTAGGAGTGTACGCACGTCAAGAGCACTGGATACATATCTTCCGTCTATCACAACATGATCGATCTGATTTTGAGTCTTTCTATCTGGAGACAGCCAAGTAGCTTGGTGAATTTCCTTGTGCTGGAATCTAGTAATACAGACAACCATATTTCGAGCCCGGCGAAGTCGACCAGCCTCAACCCATCGTGGAGGCTGAGTTTTCCGACAGTTGTGCCGAAGATATTCTCTTTACCCACCCTGGCGTTGAAGTAGCCAAGCACGATTTTAATATCGTGACGGGAGCAGCGTTAATAATTGTGTTCGCTCGCCTCCAAGCGGATGTCTCTTAGCTACCCAGGGAAGATCGGAAGTCGTGTGCAGATTGAACTATTTGCAAAAAAAGCTTTCATGCTATTCTGTGTAGTTTGACTGAATTTCACTCTCTGTTATTATTTCTGCAGCTCTGGGAAGACAATGTTGAATGAAGAACTTATACCCACAAAGGTAGCCAAAACGTATTACTTTTGATCCAAAACTCTCTTCATATTTAAGGCTAGTGAGTGAAGAACAGTCTCAGTGGATTTTTTTATAATTTTATAATTGGCGCATTGTAACCGCTGAAGCGATATTCGGCCGTGCTCTTCCTCCAATTTGTGGTTTTGCGTCTTGATATTTTTTCTACGCTTCCAAACGGCTGATGGTTTTTTTACATGGAACCTTTGTTTCATGTCCGAAATACATTCGGAAGGGTAGACATTATAAAATTATGTAATTTTGTCTTTTCCTTACCTAATCGAGTAATCTTAAGTGGATTTACCCCACGTTTTGCGATTTTGATAAGTTGACAGGCAGGAGCTTATCTCCAATATAGGCATCTAAAATCTTAGAATCTTCGCAAGTGCATTTAGAAGATTTGAGGTTTTCTATTCGTAAGTAATCTTGTCTTTTCCCGATACCTTAACTAATAGAGTAATCTTAAAGGAAAGTGTTTTCTTCTAGTCGCATTTGATCCCAAAAATACTTTGCTGTACATCGACCCAAGTTGCTTTACTCTACTATGTATAATAAGCATGATTTATCATTCACAAAACGGTATCATCAGTCCGCTAAACATCTCAACCCAAATCATGTGGAGATTATTTTGATGATGACGATTATTGTGTCTGCAAAGCGATGAATTTTTCGAAGACAAAAGCTACGAAGTATGACCTGTGTTTATGCCTATGAGCATATAAAGGGTGGTTAAATTGTAAGGGCCGATGTTGAATGTGAACCACACCTAAACGCCAAGTTTTTTTCCGAATTTAATTTGACATTTCTCTATTTCAGGAGAGATACACAATCCAACAACGTGTTAAAGTTATCCAGACTTATTATGAAAATTTTCGAAGAAAATCATCTTCAGTGATGAGGCACATTTTCACCTCAGTGGATTCGTCAATAAACAGAATTGCCGCATTTGGGCGAATGAGAATCCAAGAGTGATTGTCGAAAAACCAATGCACCCACAAAGAGTGACTGTTTGGTGCGGTTTATGGGCTGGCGGCATCATCGGGCCGAATTTTTTCCAAAATGAGGCCGGTCAGGCAGTTACTGTGAATGGTGTTCGCTATCGTGAGATGATAACGAATTTTTTATGGCCACAATTGGAAGATATGGATGTGGACGATATGTGGTTTCAGCAGGACGGTGCCACTTGCCACACAGCTAACGAAACAATGGCTCTTTTGCGCAACAAATTCAATGGCCGTGTTATCTCACGTAATGGCGATGTCAATTGGCCCCCAAGATCATGTGATTTGACACCGTTGGACTTTTTTCTCTGGGGTTATTTGAAAGAAAAGGTGTACGTTGAAAAGCCAGAAACAATTCAAGAGCTAAAGGATGAGATAATTCGGCACATTAACGGCATCGAAACTCCATTATGCCTCAGCGTCATCGAAAATTTGGACCATCGTATGGAGGTGTGCCGCCGAGGTCGCGGCGCTCATTTGTTACATGCATAATTGAGTAATACCAATATATCATAATAAAATAAAATTTCAATAATTTCCTAAATAGTTTGTGTTTTATTCAAAATCAACTTCGGCCCTTGAAAATTTAACCACCCTTTAGGTACTTGTATATGAGTACATACAAACAAATCCAAGTTTGCTTTACCAACATGCCTCAACATAGTGGTGAGACAAAGTCAGACTAGCCATTTTTACTTACTTAGGTTTCTTGTACTCGATCTCAAAAAATGTATACGCTTGTTATTTTCTGCAGGCAATTAGTTATAACAGACGCTTTTCAATTATGTACGTGCAAACAATTTTATTTATTTTAATTTTTGTTCTTATTTTTCACCTCTATTTAAGCCATACAAAAGTATAAGCAGCGCATAGCATGGGATTTTAAATTTCACACTTTTTATCTACATGTGAAATTCGGTCTACACCACTCACTTTTGGCTGAAATTAAATGCCAAAATAACTTTCATTCCAAACTGCAGATCAACGGCAAAGCAAGTTTGTTGCTTAAGTCTTTAATTAATCACATTCGTGGAGTAAATGAGGCTTTCGAAAAGCAATAAAAGTTCAATAGGCAATAAAGAGCAGGTTAGGAGAAAATAAAATCATTGCAAACCATTAGCTCCCGATTTGTTAAGGTAACAGGTGCTAAGCGATTTGTAGCACATAGTAGATATTAATGTGGCATGCAACATTGCAGTTAGTTCAATGTGAAGTCTAGTCATGTAAATCGGTTTGTTGCTGTTTATGATGGTAAAAGGTGTTTAGTAAAATAATAAAAAAATAAAATAAATAAAATTAAAAACTAAAATGAGATCTAAAGTAAAGGTTATTGAAAAGCTAAACTTTCATGAGACAGTCTAAGATTTCCAATATGTTCGCAAAATTTTTTAAATGAAATTATTGCATTAATTCCCAACTACAGTAATTATAATACACAAATTATTACTAGGGAAGGTTTACCATTTTATTTGCAAAATCATAAATATTCTTGAATATCATTTAAATATGCTTGTTTAATGTTTATTTGGAGCAGTCCCCGAAGAGGAACAAGCCATAGTCTATCTTTGAGATAATAATAATGTTGCAGTTAAACTTAGTACTTGACAAACATTTATTAACATCGAATCTTTTTGAATATGCAGTTACCAATACAATTATATGGGTGTTGCATCCGTAGTTATTGCTAAAGATAATTCTTAGTATTTTCAGCGTTCTTATTGTTGAGGTTGTTTGTGTAGATGTTTCTTAAGCAATTATCTTTTCTGCATATCTGAATGTGTTTGTATTTATCTGGGGATTAGTTTTCGCCTAAATAGTTGCAACAGCTAATAATGTTTTGAAATAAGTAATCTAAATTGTAAGTTAAGTTTTTTTGTTTGTTGAGTTTTATTATGAGGTGGAAGTCGTCGACACAAGTGGTGTTTTTTCTAGTGTTAAAATATTAGAAAGTATATTATAGGATATTAGAAATAAAATTACCGATATTGAGGAATCCTTGGGGACTCGATTGAAAGTGGAAATGAGTTTGAGATTTGATGTATAGTTAAATAATTTTGGGCTCAATTTCCATTCCTCTACTTGATCAAGTATTGCGCGGACGCCGATCCTATCAAAAACCTTCGAAAAGTCAATGGAAATGATAGATGTGTGGCTTCTTTTTGAAAGTCTGCGTAAATCAGACAGTCTGTAAATGATTTTCCTCTTTTAAACAACCATTAATTTGTCTAATATTTTTGCAGTAAAGAGGTTTAGTGATATTGGTCGGTAAGAACTGATTAGTGAATTTCTGATGTGAAAATTGTAGTAGCTTTCATTTCATTTTCATTTTACTTTTTTTTTTAAATGTAAAATGTAAATGGCCAACATCCAATAAAGATAGAAAATAATTTAAACACAAAATGTAAATAATTTTTTATTGCCGTCGCCCCACGGAAGGGAATATCAAACCCTTCGAGTGTATTTCTGACGTGAAATAAAAACTCTTTATAAAAAACCATCAGCCGTTCGGCGGCTGCTTAGTATAAATTGTAGCCCGAAAATCGCTTCTGCGATAACAAAACGCCAATTATAATAATAAAAAAATTATGTTTTCGGAGTTGTATTGTTTTTTAAATAATTTTTGTTTTAATTTTTTATGTTGTGACAGAGTTTTTCTCCACAATAGGACGTAGAGTTTTTGGGGATTAGGAGTAGTTTAAGGGGGTTACTTTGTGTGCGCTTTGAAAAATAATTTTTTTTTGTGTTTGCGTCTTCTCTGTTATTTTTATTTTATTTCTAACTGTAGTTTCATTGGTAGGATGGTGCGTAGAAAGATTATAAAGTGTCCAGTTGGCAGGTTTGGTTTTGAATTGGGGTCAGTTCTTGTGCGAGTAGGGATATATGGATAGGAAAGTGGTCGCTTCCATATCAATCTTTTAATATTTTCCATGAGCTGTTAGGTACTAAGCTAGGTGAACAAATTAACACACCCATATTGGTGAAAGTATTGTGGCTTGTGAAGTGTGTTGAGAGTTATCATTGAGTAGGACTAAGTCCGATTGGTCCAGGACCTTTAGTAGTGTATTTCCTCTTTTATTATTTATTGTGTAATCCCATTTATGGTTCCAATTGCTGAAGCTTCTGGTGATAATTTTTTCGTAATGGTTCGAACTAGGCAGTTTAAAAGTTTTGTTTGAAGAAAGGTACACAGATCAAGCAGCTACATTTTTTACGGAATTCTGTGACTTTTATTGTTTGCAATTGTGCCTTAATATCAAATGCATAGCGAATATTCAGGTTAGATGCAACTAAATTGATTAAATGTTGTCTTCATGCGTACATCATTGTAATGATGCTACTCCAAAAAAAAAAACAAGGGTAGTCAAGTGAGCAATTAACACAACTAGCCATTTTCACTGTTCCACAGCCAACAGGTATATCCTTTAATAAATACGCTCGCTCACTGTTAATGTCTTGAAAATTAATTAATCTTAACGTGCAACTAAATTAACGAGGAAACGAATTAAATCTGGCAAAAATCGCAAAATGTTCCCCACACTACATTCGCAGCCGCCGCATTTCAGTTACGCCTGACTCAATGTAGTCTCATCTTGCAAATTTGCACTTGCCGCATTCGTTACGCAGATCGGCTTTCTTACAGCACGGCTACAATAACAAGTGCAACAAGGAAGTGCAGCACTATGTCTACAGATCGCAGACTCGGACGCTAGTATATGGTCATGCAGCGCCATTCCCGTCGTGCATTTGGGAATGACCTCCGAAATATTGCAAGTTGTTTATCTACGTTTTGCGATCGGTATGCGATGGCTCATGCTGAAGCCAAGCACACGCTTTAAACTTTATGCCACATGCTGGCTTTTTGCTGCATGCTTTACATTTCCACATTTATGCATATGTACAGTACATATATATGTGCACATACAGGCATACTCTTATGTTCATGACTTCTTAACGATTTATTGTACTTAATGTTTTGCGTGCTGCCGCATCCATGTTCATCAAGGATTAACATCAAAGGATAGATATGGTGTTGGCGCAGTAGACGCTGACGACAATAATGCAAGTATATCGAATCACTCGACAGCATTTTTTTGCTTTTATAATTTTAATTATCTTGATTTAAAACTCCCATCATACCAATCATTTATCTGTTAGTATTATCTAAGCTATATTATGTTTAAAGTGCCATTATTAAATTTCAGTAGTTTTTGTTTGGCAGCTGCTCTGCGGCTTTGCGTGTTAGGGTTGTGATGAATCCACAGCTTTTTTATTTATTAAATCAAAATGAGTTTTATATCAAAGTCACGGTTTTCTATCTCATTCTTATGTCAAGGCTCAAACTTTATAATAAAACAGGAATTTCATGAAAAAAGGTTTTAAATGCATTTTCTTACATTTATTTTATATTTTACCTTATTTTATTTTCTTTTATTTTATTTTACTTGATTTTACTTGATTTTATTTTATTTTATTTTATTTTATTTTATTTTCTTTTCTTTTATTTTATTTTACTTGATTTTACTTTATTTTATTTTATTTTATTTTATTTTATTTTATTTTATTTTATTTTATTTTATTTTATTTTATTTTATTTTATTTTATTTTATTTTATTTTATTTTATTTTATTTTATTTTATTTTATTTTATTTTATTTTATTTTATTTTATTTTATTTTATTTTATTTAATTTTATTTAATTTTATTTAATTTTATTTAATTTTATTTTATTTTATTTTATTTTATTTTATTTTATTTTATTTTATTTTATTTTATTTTATTTTATTTTATTTATTTTATTATATTTTATTTTATTTTATTTTATTTTATTTTATTTTAATTTATTTTATTTTAATTTATTTTATTTTATTTTATTATATTTAATTTTATTTTATTTTATTTTATTTTACTTTATTTAATTTTATTTTAATTTATTATGTTTTATTTTATTTTGGTTTATATAATTTAATTTTATACAATTTAATTTAAATTAAATTATTTTAATTGAAATTAACTTTAGATGCTTTTTCAGGCCATTTTTCTGTTGAATTGTTTTTGGGTTTTTTAGTTTTTTGGAACTGTCTCAGACCATATATTTTTTGGAAATAATGAAAAAATTACAGCAACAGTTTTGGATGGTTTTATTTTATTTAATTTTTTATTATTTTTTATTTTATTTTGTTTTGTTTTGCTATTTTTTAATTTTATTTTACTTTGTTTTATAGTTTTATAATTATAAGTACACCCTTTTTCTTAACTTTGTTAAATTTAAATTAACATAAGATATTTTATGTATTTTATAATTTTTAATTTCATTTGATTGTGTACCTTATAATACTTATTGTTGTTGAATTTTTTTTTAATTGGCTAGTGCTTCGTTTGTATGTGATTCACGGCATTATTATGCAGCTGGATACAGTCATTAGTTTTTGTTGCTATTTCTGTTTGCTCGACCAGTCAATGCTTGGTGTACAAAATAACGGCTTTCGGTTTAGCATGGTGGGTGGAGTTTCCGTCCTTTTATGCCACCAAATCAAACCACAGCAGCGATAACCGTTAATAGTTCTGTAGCTGACAAAATGTTTTAAAATAAAGCATTGTTAGCCTTGCAACAACATCGATTCATCCTCCATTTTTCGAACTTTGAAAGCGGTCATGTCTGTCCTAACATACTTAGTTGTCGCTGCATGTGTATATTTAAGGTCGGAAATTGTTTAACATAGAAGACGTGATTACGCTTCGGTTGTGCCTTCCAACGGCATTTGCTTCTCTGCATGTTGGCCAAAATTTGAAGAAATGTAAAACTATATTTCGATAGCGCTGGGTTCGATCAAATTGTATGGCCAAATGGTTTTGGTAATGCCAAAATCCTCTGTAACATCCTTTATTGTAAATAAGCGCTTTGTCAAAGAATTTTTTCACCGTTCTCGATGTTTTCATCGCTTTGACATAGATACAACTCTAAGATCCCTCCGAGTGTTTTTTTGACAGGAAATGAAGACTTCTCATAAAAATCATCAGCCGTTCCCTCCATTTGTTGGAAAAACATAACAAATTGGAGGAGGAGCTCCGCCAAAAACCGCTACAACAACTATAAAACGCCTATTATATAATCTGTGTTGATATATATACTATATATATATGGATGTAAGCCCAGGTAAATTAAGTTAGAAGGAAATAAAAGGGAATAAAAAAAAAATAAATAATTTAAATAAAATAAAAAAACCAAAAAACAAAATTATAATAAAAATAAACAAAGAAAAATATGATAAAGTAAAATTGAAAGAAAATTTTAATAAAGAAAATTAAATAAAAGTAAAACCGCGGCCGAGTGGTTAGCATTGCGTACTGACCCACCGCAGGGAATGTCCACCCCTCCAAGTCTATTTCGGACATGAAATAAAAGCTCCTCATCAAAACCCATCAGCCGTTCGAAGGCGGCTTAGTATAAACTATAGTCCCTCCATTTGTACGAAAAAGATCAACACGCAAAACCACAAATTGGAGGAGAGGCTCGGCCGAAAATCGCTTCAACGGTTACAAAGCGCCAATTATATATATATATATATATGTATATATATACCATATATATAACAAACTAAAATTTTTATTTATTTTATAAATATAAAAAATAATATATATCTTAGATTAATTTAATATGTAATAAGGACCGTTTACTTTAAATATATCTATAAAATCTGAGCCAAAATTTCATCATCTTTCTTCTTTACTGACTAAATTTCTTTGTTTAGCGACCCTAGGCTAAAGCTTTATTTTGTCCATTAATTAATCTTTCATATGTATTCAAGCCACAAATAAAATTAATTACATATTTTTAAATATAAGCCTTAGAATTTTAATTCAAAATATTTTTACATATGCACATGTACAGTACTTGCCTTTTAAGTGCATCAAAATTGTGAAAATTATATTTACGAAGTTTAAACAAACCAATGAAAAACTCTATAAGTTTATATGCAAACAGAGCCTTAAGAATCAAAAAAAATTTAAGTTTCACACATAAACAAATTTCACCATTTACAATAGAGAATTATGTCCAAGAAAGCAATTAAATATCAACAATCTCGCGCAGTTGGACACCTGAAATTCTCTTCACGTGATCGTAGTATTGTATTCTGAAGCGAAAGGCGCTGACAGGCCAGGATTGGCGTTGAAGCTATGACTGCCATGGTTTCAGTGGTAAGAAGAGTGGTATGCGCTATTTGAGAGTGATCTACGTTGTGAATCATAAGCAAATGTGATTTACGTGGATTTCATAAATTTTTATGAAATTTCAAACAAACAGCCTAAAGGAATTTTATTTTCTTTCTGCTAATATAAAAATGTGAGGACGATGACGTTCACCACGATTATGAAGAGATTAAGCAAGTAGTACAACATTGTAATGAGGAAAGTTGCTAACACCATCTTACTAGAATACTATTCACACCATGTTCACCATGCAGTAAAAGCATTTGCATAAATCAGGAAATAGTTTGGTTGCAAGCCATATTAGTCCACTCGCTACCGCTACTTTATCTACGATGTTTGCGAGAGGTTGCTATGTTTGCACAAGTTGTTGCATGTTATTACTTAATATGCGTGCTAGCAATGCTCTTGTGTACCTACATGTACATATGTGCCTCACAACGCCATCCACCGTTCCTGTTTTCATGACTTTTGAAGTGATTTTTGAAAGCGTAATAAATCAGGCACTTGTCCGCCGCAGAGGTTTTGTTGTTGCAGTTTCACGATATAATACTGTGACACTTTTGTTGTTATCTTGACATATTTGACTTTGCGTAAGTTCACCAATCGGAGTTAGATTATGCATGCGATTGACTTTATTTGACACTTTGGTCAATTTGTTAAAAGTTTATAGTTTGAAATAAAAGTTTATGTTGTTTTTGTAAATGTAAATATTCATACGGGCTTTTAATACCGTTCAAAATGAAAGCCCAGAGGTATGGATATTCAATAGTGGCCTATAAATAGTGATATATGTATTGTATGTATATGAAATGGTATCTTAACTCTGGTCCGAGGTATGTAAGTACCGAAGGAATAAAAGAGATAGACAGCTGCCCCGTGATTTCTGCTCTCTCCAGACTGGATTGGTAATGGGCTTGGTAATGAACGAGGGCAAGACGAAATATCTCCTGAGAGGAAACAAGCAGTCGTCGCATTAGCTACCCGTTTCCCTCGTCACTGTTGACCGTCATATCTTTGAAATCGTAGATAACTTCGTTTATCTTGGAACCAGTATTAACACCAATAATAATGGAAATCACTCTTGCCAACAGATTCTACTTTGGACTGAGTAGGCAATTGAAAAGAAAAGTCCTCTCTCGAAGAACGAAAACCAAACTCTACAAGTCGCTTATCGTTCCCGTGCTACTATGTGGTGCGGAGGCATGGATGATGACAACATCTCACGAGTCGACATTAGGCGTAAGATTTATGTTCCTCCACGAGTTGGCGACGGCGTATATCGCAGCCGATGGAACAATGAGTTGTACAAAAAAATGTGTACTAACAGTTCAATATTTTGCTTTGACTCGCTTGAAATTTGATACGAAAGTAAGGAAGGCTAAGTTCAAGTGTAACCGAACATAAGGTACTCAGCTAATACTTATTTAAGTCCACATCGGTCGAAAATAGTAGGTCCTACTTCTAAAATAGTGAGTCTTCAACCACAGCAGCAAGAAAATGACACACGAAATTCGGGCGGAATAACTCGCTTTCTAAGCAGTTTGTGGATTAAGTTGTGCAGCAAGCTCGCGAAACAAATTAGTTATCGGACAAAACAACTCGCGCACATGTTGGTCTAATCAAGGAAAATATTACTTTCGTGTCTCAAAATGTGCTCAAAAAGCCGTCAGCACCAGCCCGACGCTATCGCAGGAATCAGCCAAATGGTCGCCACTGCTACGCTACTGCCACAACAGCTTCACTTATTCCATGTTTGAGATCTTGAATAGTGCTTGGCCTGAGGGCGGAGAGTTTATCTTTCAAGTGGTCGCAAAGGAAAAAGTCGCAAGTTCAAAAGATCTCGGTAGCCAATTGCGATCATCTCTTCGAGAGATAACAGGGTCCGAAAACTATTCCCTTAAAATATGGATTGTTTTGTTGATTGTGAGTCACGTAGCGCCATCTTGTTGGAAGTAAACGTTATCCAGATAAAAATCTATAGCGCAACCCGTTCACCGTAACTTTTGCTCCAACCTTATTTTTCGAAAAAGTAAAGTCCAATGAGCTCGCCGGACCATAAACCGCTCCAAAAAGTTACACATTGAAAACCGAGAGGCTTTTTAACAATACATCTTGGGTTTTTCACATCAGTCAAAATGATTTTTCGATGAGATTTCACCTCATTTTCATGTATTTCAAGGCTCCAATCAGCAAAGTCAGTCAAGCTTTTTCGTTTATTTATATATATTTTTGTTTAAATTATTTTATATATTATATTATACGAGGTTAGTTGCAATGGTGGCGTATTCCTGACCAAATATCAAGTTTCATTATTTTCGTTTAATTTGGCTTTTGATTCCATTTCATTGCATGTAAATAACATTTCACAATAACACTGCTTTCAAAAAAAAGATTGTTATCTTTGATTAATTTACATTTACAACTTTTCGAAAATCAGCATTTCATTATCTATCTACGCGCTCGTTAAACTATTTGCTTTCAAACAGCAGCGTTTTTGTGTTAACACCTCTCACACAAGCAGAGATCGGGTGGAGCAATGAATCTTTCATGACGAAGAACATGTGTAGCAGCACGAAAAATACAAAATCATGCCGTCATGTATTTACTTGTATTAACCAATGTTAATATTTGAAAATATGTACATATGTATATATGTATTTTAAGTGTCGGCTAACGATGGCGTTATGAAAATGTGATAACAAACTCTTCCCGCAAGCCCACGCAGATGAGTTAACAGTTTTATGGTTTTACGTTGATTAAATTTGATTAGATTTAAATGAGCAAGAAACTGAGGCAAAGTGGTATATATATGTATGTATATATAAATAATTTATTTATTTTATATTTTGTTTCATTCTAATTAAACTAAATGTTGGCATGATTGCTATACAATCGCTCGTTATGTATTTAAAACGACAACGGTTAAAACAAAACCTACGATTGATTTGTTTTTATGAGTTCTTTGGTGCATCAATAATGAATGATTGATTTTATGAATTGTCAGTATATCGGGTTATATATTTATGTATGTGTGCATCTGTGTCAGTTGTCAAGCTTATAAGTAAAGATTTAAGCAAGCAGGTTGGTGAGAAAGTATGGAGATGTATGAATATATGTAGGTGGCTAATACCATTAGATTTTCTAAACGGGTACCATAGCAAAGGTAAGCAAAATTTACCTTAAAGACAATTTATGCGATTTAAAGATTCATTTCAGAACTAAACAAGAAAAATTTCGGTTAAAGAAATTAAGAAAGTCACTAAATATATAAACAGGAGACGACTTGCCACAAGTAGGTCGTCTCAGCTGAACCGTAGAGATACCACTTTATCCATGTTTCGATCAAGTAGACCGATCCTAGAATGACTATTACAACAGGTGATCCAAGTAGAGGTACTTTTTTCAATTACCACATGAGTCGTGTCCGGCTGTCATATTCTTTCTTTTTTTGCAGTATTACTTGGCATTTCATCATGAAAAGACTTATGCCAGAACAACGTTTACAAATCATTTAACTTCATTACGAAAAAGCACGTTCTATAAAGAACTTATGGTCAACATAATCGATCTACTGAGCATACTTGAGGCCCAGCATTCATTACTAGATAATATTCAACGAAATAGACCACGTCCAGCACGCAGTGAAGAAAATGTAGCGGCCGTAGCTGAGAGTGTACCCGAAGATTGTGGAGAGTCGATTCGGGGTTATTCACAGCAAATCGAACTGACTTATGCACACATTTTAGGTACACCGAGATCTTCAATTGAAAGCGTACAAAAACAGTTTTTGCAAGAACTGAAGAGGCTCGATCTTCCCAAGCGACATCGCTTCACTCTAGGGGCTCTTGAAAAGTTCCAAGAAGAACCGATGTTTTCGAACCAAATTTTGTTCAGCGATGAAGCTCAATACGTGCGTAAACAAGCAAAATCGCCGCACTGGCGTCAAAGAGCAACATGCAGAGATTCAAGACCTGCCATTTCACCCAGAAGAATTTACGGTTTGGTATAGTTTGTGGGCCGGTGGGATGATCGGTACATATTTCTTCAAATATTATGCGGTGAGAACGTAACCGTCAACGTAACTACCATTGGCCACCAAGATCGTATGATATCACACCTTCTCTTTCAAGCCCAGTGTATTTCTGACATAAAATAAATGATCCCGGCTTAGAATATCTGTAGGTGCTTGAAAAAAATATTAGAGCGCACACCACAAAATGGAAGAGGAGCGTGATCTAACATCACTTCAGCGGTTATAAAGCATGTTTATATATATAAATATATTATATAAATTAATTTTTTTTACATTATCAGATTTTATTGTGGGATGCTTTCAATATTTTTTCTCGAGACGACGAGAAAGTGCCGAGATAATTCCAACTCGTATTGTCGAAATAACTAACTGTCTGCAGTAGTAACAATCTGACAGTATCCAGTTCTTCCGCGATTCAGCCATGACCCGAAGGACCATTCAATCATTCCCCCCCAGCCAAACCTCTGACGAGTTGATTTAATATACAACTATCCATTAAAAGAACAAATTTGGCCACAGACACTCTGATCGGTTTCCTTCTTCCTAATTATTTATAAAGGAACTCTGTTATATTGCGAAGTTGTAAACATTAAGGTATCCCTAGGGTAAATTTTTTGAAACATTTTAAGCTGGAAGCCAACAAAAGTCACAGCTACGAGTACGTTGCCAACGCAAAGGGAAGAGGAAGCAAAGTAGTTATCGTGCTCCTTTAATTTGCTAATTTAATGATATGTTATAATAATTTATGACATACTTTTGCTTTGATGCGGACTGTGGTGAAAAGATTCGACCACCGGGGTCTCTCCCATCGCAAATTCTACACCAAGCATACGCACCTTTATATGGGTATTGTGATAAAAATCAATCGCCCATCGCATTTCCTAGATGGCGGAGACGACAACATAACTTTTAGCGAGGACAAGAACCAGCTGTGCAGCGGCATCTTCCCAATTAGGTAAGGATAGATTAAGCTGGCTTACCCAGTGGGGACGAAACACATCCATAGTGTTGTCAGCCACACTGCATGCGTCCCAATTGTGTTGCTGCACTCCTATTGTGCCCCTAGTGTGAAGAAGATTGCTGTTATTTTCGCGAACTTAAGTGCTCGTTCTGACTCTGGTCATTGAGAAATCAAGATACAATAGCCAATGCGTCAAGTATGCGTAGCTTTTGTCTTCCGAACGCCGGACATTCACGGATTACGTGCCTCACCGTCTCCACCATTCCTTGCACGCCTTACATTTGTTGTCCGCAGTAAGACCTATCTTAAACGCATGAGATGCCAGAAGACAATGTCTTGTTAATAGTCCCATAAGCAGACCGTATCTTAACAGAGAGTACAAAATTTGTTAGTTTAGCATAGTATGTTTTACACATAGTCTTCGCAATACTGCAGCCCTTAGCTCGTCCCCAGAGGCTATTCGCTTGACAAAGTAGTATTTGCTCTTGCTTCTGCTTCACTTCCTTGAATGTAACTGGGAGTTTCGATGCTACGTTCTGCCAGTTCTAAATGGACACCTTCCTAAGCAAGTTCAACAGCTATCTCATTACCTTCAATGCCCGTGCAAACCCAGCAAATGTACACTCTTCTGTTTTCAACCAGTACTTGAAACGATTATTTACATAATGCGACCACAGCTGACTTCGTGCTGTATGAAATTAAGACCTTTATGGCCGCTTAACTATCCAAATAGATGTGTATTTTTTTACTTTGCAAGCCAGCACATTGCAGTAGCTCTGTCGCCATTTTTACGGCAAAAAGTTCGGCTTGGAAGATACTGCAATGGCTTGGTAGCTTATACGACTTCCTTATCTCTAGCTGGGCGCAGTAAACCGAAGCTCCTACTTCATTTCACCTTCCCAATTAAGGGAACTAACATTTCGGGTGCTTGTCCTTAACCCATAGTCCTTAATACGTTTGCAGTGGTCATGATCAGAAGCGGAGTTGGCGGAACTGGTTTCTACGTTGCGAATCCCAAACCCAGCGCACCACCAAATTTAGATTTTAAACACTTCTCTCTTTTAGAAAGATAACTAAGAATTCCATATTCAAAAATGCACTCTGAGGTATTTAAATTTCACGCCTTAGGACGGTGAAATACAGGTGAAACTTTTAAGATTTCAGTCGGTTCGCTGTTCCAGTCAGTGAAGAACCCCTGTACATAAACTATGTTATAGAATTTTGCTCAAATAAAATGTCAAGCTGAACAATTTATTTTTTTGAGTCAGATTTGGAGCAATAAATTAGCTTTAGAGAGAAAATTAAAAATAAAGATATGGGTCTTCACAAAATAGGTATGTGTACCATATATGTATATAACAAAATTTTTCCCAAATAATCCTTTACTCCTACTGAAACTCTTTTAACAAAAGAAATAAAATCTGTGAACAAATATTCAAAGAGTAAAATATAATATTAAAGGGAACCGCATATATGTACACGGTGTGTCCCAGAAATAAACGACCTTTTTGGATATAAAATAGTAAAATACACATTATATTATCTTTGCAAGTTATTATTTATTCAAAATAGGTTCCATTTGACTCAACACAACGTTTGGAACGAACAACCAGCGCATGCATAAATTTTTTTATGTCATTTATAGAAATGTTCTTCAGTACCTAGGTTACGGCTGCTTCATTTTTTTCAATTTTTTTTTAATTTTTTAAACTTCAATTTAAATTTTTTTTTAAGTTTGACATAAAATTTTATATTTGCTCTTTGTTCCATTTTTTTTGGAACCATTAGCACACTTTTGGTTTTATTGAAATGGCGGTCACTTTTACATCTGTCATCCGACTTACATGAAGTTAGGTGCGTTTGAAAGAGGATGAATGCATCTTTTTAATGTTGCAAATTTTCAATAGATGGCGCTGTATGTTGTATGATTTAAATATAAAGTTCGGTTATTTTTGGGACACACCGTGTATATGTATGTACTTATAATATTTTCACCGCCCACGGTTTCGTGATATAACGAGGAGTGTTTGTCAAGTCACACTCCAAATCTATACCAACATAACTATAAAGCATATCCGCAAGCAATTCGACCAAACCAAAAACGCAATCGAAATTCAAGTGTTTGTAACTTGACATAAGTGTCATTGTGCAGTCAGTCAGTGAGGCACGAATCCCTGCACTCACTCCAGAAGCAGCAACTGACCAACAATGTGTAACAGTAGTGTGAATGAGCGCGCAGGTACAAAGCTTTCATTGATTTTGTTGCTGTCAACACTGTTGCTGGTTGCTGGTGGAGCTTTCATTCATGTTGTTGCTGTCAATGATGGTTGAGCGGTGATGATGACGATGAACATGATGATGTGAAGTGTAGTTGTTAATGTACGTCGTTACCAGCTGCACTTGGCCTCAATGTTTAGTTATTATCGGTGAGTGTTGTTACAATTTTCATAGATTTTATTATTGTAGTATTTACAGTTGCTCCTGCTGCTACTTCTCCGCGAGTGTTCTTTTGGTAGCTCTTAACGAGAACATCACCATCATAAACCACTTGAGACTTACGTATATACACAAATAAATCTTGCCAAAGGCTGACGGACGAATGTTCATCTGGAGAACAAAAGATATACATAAATTATTATTTATAATTACATGTAGCTACATAAGCTGTAAGGAGACTTTAAAATTTTTTAAATTCTAAAAGAATTTGGAACTTCTATTGTATATGGTGATCCTGTTTGTAAATAAAACTGTCACTAACTATTTTTTTTTTTTTGTATTTGTGGGACTAACTATTGGATCTTCTTCTGGTAAAGGGTGGTTAAATTGTAAGGGCCGATGTTGAATGTGAACCACACCTAAACGCCAAGTTTTTTTCCGAATTTAATTTGATATTTCTCTATTTCAGACTTACTCAATTTGAACCATGGAGAGATACACAATCCAACAACGTGTTAAAGTTATCCAGACTTATTATGAAAATTTTCGAAGAAAATCATCTTCAGTGATGAGGCACATTTTCACCTCAGTGGATTCGTCAATAAACAGAATTGCCGCATTTGGGCGAATGAGAATCCAAGAGTGATTGTCGAAAAACCAATGCACCCACAAAGAGTGACTGTTTGGTGCGGTTTATGGGCTGGCGGCATCATCGGGCCGTATTTTTTCCAAAATGAGGCCGGTCAGGCAGTTACTGTGAATGGTGTTCGCTATCGTGAGATGATAACGAATTTTTTATGGCCACAATTGGAAGATATGGATGTGGACGATATGTGGTTTCAGCAGGACGGTGCCACTTGCCACACAGCTAACGAAACAATGGCTCTTTTGCGCAACAAATTCAATGGCCGTGTTATCTCACGTAATGGCGATGTCAATTGGCCCCCAAGATCATGTGATTTGACACCGTTGGACTTTTTTCTCTGGGGTTATTTGAAAAAAAAGGTGTACGTCGATAAGCCAGCAACAATTCAAGAGCTAAAGGATGAGATAATTCGGCACATTAACGGCATAGAAACTCCATTATGCCTCAGCGTCATCGAAAATTTGGACCATCGTATGGAGGTGTGCCGCCGAGGTCTCGGCGCTCATTTGCCGATATTTTGTTACATACATAATTGAGTAATACCAATATATCATAATAAAATAAAATTTCAATAATTTCCTAAATAGTTTGTGTTTTATTCAAAATCAACATCGGCCCTTGAAAATTTAACCACCCTTTATATTTATCACGGGGTTGTCCTACTAGGCATAAGCTCTAGTAAAAAAACACTCTTCGGTATCGAAGAGCAGTTACCGTCTGACCCTTTTCCAGTGGATTTTAGATCGGGTGAAGTAAACTGAGATCACTACTTTTACTGCTGATTTTTGTTGCTTAGATTTTACGTATGGGTTTACTTCTGCTGGGCTCCATACCATGGACTGCTGCTTGGTTTTCACACTTATAGAACAAAGACTCGTCACCAGTAACGACTTTACTAAAGTTGCTAGACTGATTTGTTTAGGAGTTTAGGAAAAATTGAGTAAGATGCACTCGAGCCTCTTTCTGGGCCTCATTTAAAATTCATGGTACCTATCGAGCAGATTTCGTCGTGTATCGTAGATGATTACTTATTATTCACAATACAGCCATGAAATTCAAGCACAATTCATTAACAATAATTTCTTGTGTCAATCGTGAGTCGGAAAATGTTCGGTCTGGATTCTTCGGAACCACTTAGAAATAATCTTTAAGGACGGTGTAATCGTTCCAAATGCAATTTGGATGTAACTGAATATTTGTATTGGCTGTAAAAGACGCCGAAAACCAAACATAGAATCACATGGCGAATTTCTGTTTGCGTTGATTATGGAATTTCGTCTGACCTATTCTCAGCTATCTTACGTTTTCTCGTCTCCATTTTAATTTCAATAAATATGGAGAACACAAAAAGCACTCACAAAAACCCAAATGAAAGTTGGCGCTTGGCTATGCAAGTATACATACCTGTAGAACTACATGTAGGTGAGATACCGAGAGCTGAAGAGGGAATCAAGACGCTTTTGCTGGAAAAGAAAGGGAAAAGGGCGAATTGCGTCAGTATGAAGAGCTTGAGAAATTGGTTAGCGCTATGAAAATATGCGGCAACTAACAGACAGTTTCAAGACCGGAGCATACTCAAGTAGAAACCAATGTGGCAATCTCGTGACCGATGTCTTGAACATACTGAATTTATGGAGGGAAGAATTCTCTAACCTAACATGGTAAATCCAGCATTGACCAGATATTCACCATGCCAACACATCCTGGAAAAGACCCGTAAGAAAAGAATGAATACATACTAAAGAGCTGCCTCTATGGTGCAGAGGCATGGACGATGACAACATCCGATGATATCTCAGAGCGACGTTGGGAGCTTTCGAAATAAAGACTTTGTGTAAGATTTATTGACGCAAAACAACGAAGAGAAGAGCGAATAACGTATTTAGAATTAGAATTGTATTGATCATTTGTAAGATCCAGCCAGATCGGTCGACTATATGGTATACGTTTTACAAAGCTCCCATACTACCGATTTGCTCAGATGTATCATTTCAGATCGTGACTCTTCAAATGCATGAAAGGTACAAAGACTTCGGCATTGCCTAAGACACCTCTTCTTTCTTGCTCAAATTAATTTTGTATAAACGTGTAAGCTAGCCCGGCCGGGGTTCGTACCCATGCCTCTATGACGTACGCATTGCTAACCATTCAGCTAATGCGAACGCCTTAACAATAACAATCAGAGGTTTGTAGCTTTGAAGTTGAAGTGCGATTTTCACGCTCAACCACTTAGTATGTAATACATATGTATATATTTATGTACAAAAGTATGTATGTTGGCTAGTATACGATTGCCCAAAGCATTGATAATAACAGAAACTCATATATTGCATATCTCCTTATGCACAAGCGCATGCGCAGGCATTATCTTTATTGCCGTGCAACGAATTTCTGCTTGTGTTGGAGGCAAAAAATCGCAAGTTGCAAATACCGATATAACCGCTAAACTCTGGACGGACAATGTACGCACTGCGAACTGACGGTTGATTGCCACTTGGTTGTAGTGTGGTGGATGAAGTGGGAGGGTTGCAGCCTGAGTTGAGCGCCTACAAAGCAAAAAGGCAATTAACACACAAATATGGTAAAATATTTACTACTGTATGCGTCAGCACGAAGAATTGAGGCGCACAGTCGAGCGGACAAACAACCTGCTTCGTGGGAATATTGCCTTATGGGGACTGAATGGGAGCTTAACATCTAGGCTTCTTAATTATTTGCGCCTCTATGGGCATTTACGGTGGACGGTCAGCTTTTGTTTCGAATTTATTCGAGCCGACGGTTCGTCGCATCGTCATTTCATGCGTCCGTTAGTTAGTCAAACGAGTGTTGCAAACGCTACAAGCTGCTACTTGGCCGCTGTTCACTGCCTATTAGGCGACTAACTGCGCCACCGTTTTGCTCTGTGGCAATATTGTACACATAGTGTGTATGCCTTTTATGACTTTGTGGTTCGCGGTTGAGCACATATGGTAAGTAAATGGAACCTGTTAAATGAATGAAATGAGACGTTGTATTTGCTTCACTTACTCTGAAGTGGAGACTTTTTATTTTTCGCTTTAGGCTTTTTTTCTGCTTTTACTCTATACTCACTGCTTCAGCATTGCTTAGGTACTCAATTTGCCAAGCCCTTGATGTGACGGTTCTTGTCCTCAGCTACTTCACAGTTTTTTGTTCAACGAGATATTTGTACGAATATTTGTAATACAGTCATAAATGTTACTTTTAAGTGTAGTTTTTGTAATGTTCTCCACTCTTGTTTTGAGTTGCTCTTCTTTTGTTTTATTTTAAACCAGCTCGTGGTCTCTGCTATGTTTATGTTGGTTAACCGCTAAGAGGTTTTCTTAGCTCCGTTTGTATGTGATTTCACAGGAAAACTGGAATTTTCGCCACCTAAATGTTCGAGTCGTTCTTAATTAGCCCGGCTTAATTAACGTCTCGCTTATGTCTTTACACCTGATCTCGACGGTCGCTCAGACTATTAAGCCACTAAATCTCGTTCTTATCCATAGTCTACACAGAGTGTGTATGAAAAAGAGGCTGAACTACACCACCACTTCGACAATCCCAAACAGAAGTGAATGGGAAAACACCAACGTCCTCGATCAGGCAGCCATAACCGGACGGCTCAAAGCTCGATGGAAAAGTGGGCTGTGGAATCTGCTCACCGATATGAGCATGAGACTACCCGATCAGTTCGCCGTCTTCCAAGCAGAACTCTTTACTATTATGGAAGCCGCCGAGTGACTGCTCGAATTTATGTTAGTAGAACTATCAGCTATGATATACTCCGGCAGTTAAGCTGCCATCAGTGACATACCAGACAATCGCATCGCGGACGAATTAACGAGAGAAGGAACCTTTCTATCCACAATAAAACATGCACACAATACAGATTGCAGGTTTGTCTTTGTTCGCAGCTGTGCGAACGAAGAAGAGGACACAACTTACTCGAAAAACACTTCCCTGACTGTCTCGATGCGCTAGCCAAAGCGAAAATGGGAAATCCCGTCGCCTTTATAAGGCACACAAAATGGTTCGAACATTCGAAAAGGTGAAGAAAGAAGCCTCACAGCGATATCACAATGGGCCTATAGGTCTAAGTGCGCTGGTAATGACTAGCAGCCGCATCAACTCAGCTCAACTCAACACAAATTCTACATAGGGCTTAGCATTTTTTGTACATCTTTTTTCGGCTAAGTCGTCAAACAAATAGCACTTTTAACGATTACTTCGACTATTGTCCTTAATGATCATGTGGGCTGGTACCCTGTAGCTTTTGCTTCACTGTAGCCACCCTATACATGGTTCTAAGAACACCTTATGACGTAATGTACGATCAATGCGTTTGGTAATGCTTTTAAAGCTATGTATTAATACGATTATCAACCTGAGCGACGACAATACGCAGCGCTGAAAAGTACCTCTGCAAGCAAGAATAGTAACTCTGCCCACATTTTACTCCGTCATTATCCTACGACAGCTCTGCTGAGTTTTTATCCATTGCAGAATGGCAGGTTATACACTGGCTGATTCCAGACTATCCACGCTTACGCCGTTATAGATATTATTTTGGAAGCTCCACTTATATCCTCAACTCTCAGAGAAAGTTCTTCCCTTAGAGCTTAAATGGTTTGAAGACGTTAGACGCCTAAATTAAAGCTTCAATTTGTTATCTAACCGAATGAACCCCACGCCATCTCTAATGGAACCAAAATCTTAGTTCAACCAATATAGCACGCGATAGTTTGCACGCTCTGTCATTAAGTTCAGGGTACGTTTCGCATAATTTACGTGTCGTAACTCTTGGTAATCCTACACATAGGTCAGAAAAATAGGCTAGTTCATCCTATACACTATATTATTAATAGAATAAAAATAAAACCAAACTTAATAAATACGAAAGCACTCAGAGGACTCAAAACGATAATGAGACTGACTAAAATAACAGCCAAACTAGGGTTTGAATAACTGTAGGTATGAATATGTGACGTCCACCACCATGCTCGGGTAATATTAGAGGCGCCAACTCTCATTCATGACCAACGGTTGTTGTTCAGTGCTAGGTTTACACCCGTAAATACAGTTATAAAATGGTATAATAACAGTAATAACACCTAAAGAAGAACAAAAATCGACAATAATAACAAAAGCAAAAAGTAGGGTAACAAACAACTATTAAACCATCCAAAGCAAAAGTAATAATACCAAAAAACAAATCACAAAAGGCATAATGAGTGTGTGTTCGTTCGCAGGCAACGAAACAAGAGTGCACCAACTGGAATTGACGGAAGTATTCAATGCATACACGTATACAGGGTTATATTCTTTGCTGTTTCGAAAATAAAAATAAATGAAATGCATTTGAAATAAATATTTTCATAAAATTCCTTTTTTTATTTTGGAGTTAGAATCTTTCTACTATGTGAAACATTATATCATTCAAATGATCGCCTTGCAAATTTTCGCTAACTTCGAACTGTTTCGGGTAGTTCTCTTTCACTTTTTGGCATATAATAAGAAGTATTTCAGCCATATATATTTAATTGGCGCTTTGTAACCGCTGAAGCGATTTTAGACCGAGCTCCTCTTCCAATTTGTGGTTTTGCGTCTTGATGTTTTTCCAACAAATGGAGGGACCTACAGTTTACACTAAGCCGCCTCCGAACGGCTAATGGTTTTTTATGAGGGGCTTTTATTTCATATCAGAAATACACTCAGATTAGTTGACATTCCCTGCCGAGGGGCGACTGGAATCAGAAAGTTTAACATAATTTTGTATTTAAATTCATTTTCTATAACTTTTTGGATATTAGTCCCACACTAGGACTTGAACCCGAGCCTTCTACTGGCAGTACGCAATGCTAACCACTCAGTTACCACGGCCGCCATCAGCCATAACTTGACGAATATTAGTTTTCTAGTGCTCAAGAGTTAAAGTTTTATCCGTATAAACAAGGTCTTTTGCGTAGCTCTACAAACAAATAGTCCAACGGTGTCAAATTGCACGAACTCGGTGGCCAAATAACAACAGTTTACAAGAAAAGAGTTTACGCGGCCGGCAAATTTCTCTCGCGATAAAGCTACATTGTAGCAAGTGTCATCATCTTTTTGAAACCACATATTGTACAAGTCATGCCCTTCAATTCCAGGCCAAAAAAAGTCCGAAAAAGGAAGAAGGTCCAATCACACCTCCGGATTAAATAGCCCAACACAGAGTGAGTTTTTTTTTGTGTAATGGCCTCACTTCCCCCAGTGAGAAATGTATCTCGTTCCCGAAGAAAATTTTGATCGAAAAATCGCCGACTATTGCATGTTGTTCAAGCACCCAATCGGCGTGTTAAATGATTAGCAGGCTTCAGCCGTAGAGTGTTTCAACTTTGATAATGTCGAAACACAGTAGGGATACAGTAGCGATATTTGGGGTGGAACGAGTCAAACGATGACGCACAGGCCTTATAACAAATGTAACCGATCCAGTCTCCTAAAATTTCTTCAAAATTTTATCAATTGCTTGAGTAGTTGGACGACTATGTGCACCATAATCTACTCTTAAAGCTTAACACATCGACACGTTTGAACAATCTCTATGTATTGTAAAATTTTAATAAAGTGATAACATACACGTGCAAATGTATTCTGGAAATTTTCGTACTGAAACATTTTTGGAAAACGTAGCAAAAAAATTTATCTAAAGCAGATGAGTATAATACTAATGATGAACATACTTATACAGTTAGGAGGAAGTGAAAAATTGTTCTAATATCGGTGCGTTAATAACGGTAAAACTTAACTAATTTTAAAAATTAATACCATCAATATTTCTGAAGGTACAAAATTCTGATATACCAGGTGTGTTAGTTAAAGTTTGCCGGTTTTTTCGATTAATAAAACACTTAATTTTCAGAGGAATCTCAAAAATTTTTTATTCAAAGTATTGACCATTGGTTTCCACACATTTCGCTCATTACTCAGGCAAATTATGGATACCATTCCAAAAAAACTTTTTCACTTTCGAGGCAAACCATTCGACGAGCCATTTGTCGACTTCTTCAAAATTAGCGAAGCCCTGCTCTGAAAGGGAGTGTCCCATCGATGTGAAAAGGTGATAGTCGGACGGGGCGAGGTGTGGAGAGAACGGCGGGTGCGATAATATTTCCCAATTAAGTGTTTTTAATGTGTCTTTCACCAGTTTAGCGGTATGAGACGCCGCGTTGTCATGTTGCAAGATAACTTTGCCATGTCTTCGGGCCCATTTTTCGATCAACGCATGATTCAAATTGATCATTTTTTGTCGGTAGCGATCCGTGTTCACCGTAGTACACCACACCACAATGGTGTCACCAAACACAGAGCATTGTCTTACGGCCAAAGCGATTTGGCCTTGCAGTCGATGGGCCAGCTTCAGGGGAATGCCATGATTTTTTTCGCTTCGGGCTCTCAAAATAAATCCATTTTTCGTCCCCCGTGACAATTCGATGCAGAAAAGATTTCCTATAGAATCGTTGAAGCTGGTGTGGCACCCATTTTCCATACTTCTGGATCTTTCCCATGGCTTTTAAACGTTGGCAAATTGCTCCTCGAGTCACATATAGTGTTTCTGCCAATTTTTGTTCCGATTGGGTTGGATCAGCATGCAATTCCTCGTCTTCGAACTTTTTCGCTGCACCAGGATGTTCTTTGTCTGTCAAATCGAAATCTCCACTTTTAAATTGACTAAACCATGTCTCACATGTTCTAATCACTGGAGCATGTTCACCATAAGTTTCTACCAGCAACCGGTGAGCTTCAGCTGGTTTTTTCTTTTGATGAAATAAGAAAAGCAACGAATGCCGCAAATGCGATTTACTTGGAACGAAACTCGACATATTCACTGAGGTAAACAAATACGACGCTACTATTTTGGCGGAATGTGACTTGCATATTTTTGTAGGTTAATGTCAATAGAAAAAATTACATACATGCCAAATCATAGAAATTTATACATATTGCTAGCGACATCTACTAGTAAAACCGGCACACTTCAACTAACACCCCTGGTAAATGAAGTGAATGATTAATGTTTTTATAAATTTTTTGAATTGATTTATTATTAAAAAATTGTATCGATTGAAAGTGTTGAGTTGAGCGATACTCGTATAGGTAGGAATGGCAGATAAAATATTAAAAAAAGTAGTATTTTCACGTTGCGATGGAAAGTTGTGAATTTATAAGTAACTTTTCATTCGAAAGCAAAGTGGATTAGAAAACATTGAATCGATTTAAAAATTATATTTCTCAAGCTTTTTTTTAACGTGTGCGGTAGTCAACTCGCCTTGGGTCACGGCTAAAGCAAAGAGAGTATTGTAGAGCCACTCCAACATAATCGGTCTAAGCGTTCACGGAAGTCTTACTGCAGCGTTTATACGCCACAAATGCGGCCCGTTCACACACTGGATAACAAAATCCAGAATCCATATAACGCTCACGCTCAAAAGGAAGAACCGGTCGATGTTTACGATACTAAGGACGATGTACTTTAATGTCAAAGTCAGCAAAAAGGCAAGATATCTTTGGCTTAGTAGACGTAAACTCCCGACTCTATTACGTAACATCACGAAATGGATCAAGAACGACTTCACCGTGGTCTCATATATCTCTGTCGTCTGTGGTATCAGATTCCGATATAAGAAAAATCATCCAGCTACGTAACTGTCTGTGGAACTAGGAATTCGTAACCAAATTGATCATATTACAATATGATAGATGAACGACATGTCTCAGCTGTTCCAAATATCTGCTCGGATTACTTTTCGTATACAAGAAACGCAGTTAAGAAACGCAGCCGACAACATATAAAAGAATGGTTTGACGGCGAGAAGCTGTAATAACAACAGACAGACAGGACACTCACCAACAACTCGGTAATAGGAGCGCAATGGAAAAAAATGCCTACTTTCTTGTGGTCGACCGCAAAGCTTGTGCTCGTGTAAAAACAAAATAGTTCAAAATACGTGAGTATGAAGAGCTTGCGGATAGAGATAATCCTCTGAAATTCTAACAGAGAGTTTCAAAACAGGGGCATAATCTCAATATGATGTCCGATGCTTGATGGGAGGAATACTTCTCCAGCTTGCTGAATGACAACGAAAGTGAAACACCCGGTAGTGTAGAACCCTAACTCCAAATCGATAACGGTAAATATCGTATCAGGAAATGTATCCCGTACTTTAGGTAAGACTAAAGCTCGCCATCAACAAACTGATTAGACCTTGTTAATGTGACATCAGAACTGTTGCAACCTCTACTGGCCAGATCCAGATATTCGGTAAGCTTGGAAAAGACTTGAGAAAAGAAGAACGACACATTAACCTCTTCGTTAATTTTAAAGCAGTCTTCGATAACACGAAATGGAGCTGTCATTATGTCGCTATATCAGTATAAACTTATGCTGAGTATCACCAAACGCGCTCTCAGGACCGAAAAGAATCTATTCGAGTAAAACGAGGTTTCCGATGGGTCGTGAATTCTGATGTGTAAAGCTGAAGAAAACTATTCTGACAAGCTAAAGAGGGATTATTAAATATTGAGATTACTAAAGTATTCCATTAAGGATATGTTCGAATAACAAAATAATTAAAAAATTAAACTTTAATCAAATACCATCAAAAAGTTTGCAAAAGTCATGAGATCTGTAAGCAAAAACAAAGCCTGCTTAACACACCAAAATAGGGCCGACACTCTTGTTCTAAAAAAAACGAGAAATTTTTTAAATATAATATATTTAAATACATTCCTCTTCACCAAAGAGCTTCGCGACTTTTAACAGTCTTCAAAGAACATCTCACCCACAATGGCTACAGCAACAAAGCTTCCATCACATTTTCGATAATCCTATCAACCGCACAATTTTTACCGCCAATGTACACGTATCCGTTTCAGTATTAAAATAACTTTGACAACAGCTGACATATGCGTCAGCTGTCCAACTGACCGACTGACTGAGCGATTGGCTCATCCACTGATCGCTTGTTAGTTTCATTGTTAAGCCTCCAATTGCTGAGCGCGTATTTACATGCCGTCGACTGACAAGCGTCACCACAACTGCCAACAGCAGAAATCGCCACAGATACACTATACAGCATAGTAACGAGTGTGCGTCAGCAGAAACAACGAGAAAAGTAAGAAATGAGAGTACCAGGATTATAATACATCCTCACGTACTCGGCTTGAAAATTTTTTTCATTTCTTTGCGAACCACTTTGCAGCGTCACCAAGCTCACGGCACATCAAAACTCAGCTCCGCCAACTTCATCATCTTCTGTTACGTACTCGTATCGTCCATCAACCACCACCGTTCAGGCATCAGCTACGCAATCAACGCTCGTTTATCGCTTCACTTGTCTGTTCGCTTTTTATCTGCCACTTTTTCGCCATGATATTATACTTCGCGGACACAACCGAGGTTTTCTTTTCTTCTGTGCCATTTCTGTTCCTCATTTCCGTTTCATCCTCTGCTTCTTCTTCATCATCCATTTGTAAATGTTACATGTGTTCATATGATTTATTTTTGATTTAGTTCGATGACTGTCTATTAACGTTGTTGCACTGATTTTTTTCTCAACAAAATGATTATGCTTTTTTTTAAGCTCACGGAAGCTGCTTTAACATCTCTTTGTTATTGTTTTGTTTGGCTTGTTGTTTTTACTTTAACTCTGCAGGTCTCAGGTGTTCACGAATCCACGTAAGTTGTAAGAGATCATTATTGTTGCTGTTGTTATCGCTTTTCAACGGAAAATATTCCCACCTGTGCGATCGGCAGACATTGCAATGCGTTCAATGGATTTTTTTTTTTTTGCTTTGTTCTCGATCTTCTTCTTCATGGTTTTTGCTTACGCGCTCGCTCAGAGAAAGGTTAGCAGAAAAAGATTCATGCACGACCACCGAACGATCGACCGCATTAATGATCATCAATGGATGAGTTGAACTTCTAGAGCAAACAAGTAATAAGAACAATCTCTTCTACATTGTACACCGAGTTTATTAATAGATTCATTTATACTCGTATAAACATATGTACATATAAAAGTTTGTAAAAATTTGTGAATCTAAACCAAACCGCGTTACAGTGAGTCAGACTTAGCTGCATGGTCTTCAATACACGCATTGCCTATGTGTATATACCTACATTCGTACATATTAGATAACAGAGTTTTTGAGTGACTTTCCTTCTTCTTATTTATTGGCGATTATATCAACAATAGCGCGCCATTCGTTGCTTCTCGTAACTGTTTGGCGTCACTTGGAAATACAAAGTGAAACCAAATCGCTCTACATCTGATCTTTTTAACTGAATGGAGGTCTTTCTTCGCTTTTACCGATAGGTACTACATTGAATACTTTTAAGGCTAGAGCTATTATTTATTCGGACGACATGATCTAGCCATCGTAGCCGCTGTCTCTTCATTTGCTGAACTATGTGAATGTCGCTGTATGACCTGTA
Organism: Ceratitis rosa; assembly: GCA_037013455.1. Taxonomy (NCBI): domain Eukaryota; kingdom Metazoa; phylum Arthropoda; class Insecta; order Diptera; family Tephritidae; genus Ceratitis; species Ceratitis rosa. The sequence continues at coordinate 9,857,112 of JAWMAG010000020.1, read as the reverse complement.
CAGCTCATGGTTCCACCATCTAAGGTATTTGGCGTTGTCAATACGCAAGGAACCATTAATCGTTCGCCAAACTTTTCTCTCGAATACTCGGAGGCCGATATCGCCCAGGTTTTTGCACCGTATAGTAAGGGAATTATGAGTGCCTTGTAGAGTGTCTTTTTTTCGTCGAGTGAGGACTTTACTTTTCAATTGCCTACGCAGTCCAAAGTAGCACCTGTTGGCAAGAGGAATTCTGCGTTGAATGTCATGGCTGACATTATTATTGGTGTTAATGCTGGTACCTAGAGAGACGAAATTATCTACATACCTCGAAGTTATTACTGTCAACAGTGACGTGGAAGCCATGCTGAATGTGCGCCGACTGTTTGTTTGATGTCAGGAGATATTTCGTCTTTTCCTCGTTTACTACCAGCCCCTTAGCTTCGCTTTCTTATCAAGTCTTGAGAAGTGCCTGAAACTTTGTTTGGTATCGAAGGTCTCGTAGAGGTCCTTCCCAATACTGTCTGGGCTTCTATTGAAGGCCAATTTCAGTTTACCCAGCCGTATAAGTTTTTCAGGTATACCAAATCCAGACATTGTGGCGTATAGACAGCTCTTGCTGCGCAGTCGAAGGCAGCTTAAATATCGCAGAAAAGGTGATGTACCTATATCGATTCATTTCTCACGGGTCGTGTTCAATGATAGATTTACCAGGTCTAAAACTACACTGATGTGATCCAATCAGCTTGTTGACGGTGGGATTTAGTCTTTCACACAATAGGCTCACCAGAACATTATATGCCAAAATTAAAAAGCTTATCGCGCGGTAATTGTTGCAGACCGTGAGGTTCCCCTTTTTATGGTTTGGGCTGAGCATACTTAGGTTCAAATCATCCGGCATGCTTTCGTCCGAGCATACTCTGCATAGAAGCTGATGCACAAGCTTTGCCATCTCTTTACAGTTTTCATATTTAAATAACTCAGCCGGTAAGCCATTGGCTCCAGCTACTAAGTTGTTCTTTAAGCGGAGAAAGGCTATTTAAACCTCGCCATGTTGGGTAATGGAACATTTTTTCTATCATCATCGATTGGGGTTTCGGGTTCACCATTCTCATACCTAAATTGTTGACTGGGTAATCACTCTATTTCAATATTTTCTTTCTCCTGACTTTCTCGAGTAACGTTTTCTTCTGTTTGCAATCATTAAGGTGTGCGTTCTTTTTATGTTTTTTATGTGTGTATATACGCAATCGCATAACTGGATGTTTAATTTGCTTGGAACGATCGAGTGAGGCGGCAACTTACAACTTACAATATGCAACATGAAACCAAAACACTGCTAAGTTAACTGCGACGGCAAGGACGTTGCGGCGACAGGAATCAACAGCAACGGCTTCACTCATCTAGAGACCTAGCATTCATTTAATATTCGATCACGTCCAGCACGCAGTGAATAAAATATAGCGGCCTTAGCTGAGAGTGTACACGGAGACCGTGGAGAGTGGAATCGGCGTCATTCGCAGCACCTCGGACAGACGTGTGGATCGACTTGACGCATTTTAGGTTGGGAAAATGAGAGGGTACAAAATACAGCTTGTGCAAGAACTGAGGCCGCTCGACCTTCCCAAGTGACATCACTTCAATCAATGGGCTCTTGAAAAGTTCCAAGAAGATGTGATGTTTTCGAGCGAAATTTTTTTCAGCGATGAGGTCCATATCTGGCTCAATAGGTATGTAAACAAGCAAAATTGCCGCGTTTCAGACGAATCATGGGTCCATATTCCTTCAAAAATGTTGCCGGTGAGAACGCAATCGTCAGTGGCGATCGTTATCGCGCCATGATAACCGACTATTTGATATCTGAAATTGAAGCTACTGATCATGGCGACATTTGGTTTCAACGTTCGCCCCTTGTCAGGCAATGTCAAGCCCTCCGAGTGTATTTCTGGCTTGCAATAAAAAATGATTCTCATAAAAATCCATTGGCTGTTCGGAGGCGGTTTAGAATAAATGCTCCATTTGTTGGGAACATTAAGACGCATACAACAAATTCAAGGAGGAGCTCGGCCGAAGATCGCTTCAGAGGTTACAAAGCGCATAATTGACCTACTGTATACATCTGTTGAGATATTAAGGCTAGTTCACGGACCAATTTCTCCGACAAGTCTCCGCTGTAAGAATTTAGCGCGAATCATTACTCGTTAACATGCCACAAACAAAGTCAGCAAATTTGAAACTGTCATCATATCTCGGTAGACCTCAATCGATCAATAAGAATTGTGTCTAGTAAAGAGTTATTGTTGTTTGTATTTATCCCGCGCAATGCTTTCGGTTGACGCTATAGCAGACAAAAAAAAACATTATGCCTGAGCTCAAAGAAAACGTTTATTTAATGACGAAATTCTAAAACTTTCCATGATTATGCAGCTACATACTCGGCTACAGCGGTGGTATTATAAGTTAGATAAATCAAAAGCAGCCATGGATCTAATGACCCGAAAATAATTCAATAAGGCACACTTGACTAATGTTTCCTGTAGTTCTGCTCCGAAAAGGAGTAAAAAATGATTACACTGTAATTTCAAAAACAAAATTAACTACGACTTTCGTTTTTTTAAATGCAAAAAATATATTATTTCCGCTAGCAAAATTTCATAAAAAATTTTTGATGTCTTTTAATTTGACAAATATTATTGAAAAATTGCCACTTCATTGAATTTTAAATAGATAAAATCTAAACAAATCTCTAAATCCCCAGTTGGCAATAAAAAAAAGCAGAACAAACTGCTCTTCTCATTGCTACCGATCGATCAGATAGAGCGCAAACTAACGAACGAAGCACAAACATGCAACATATACGTACCATTGTCGCTGAAGAGCATTACGTGGCAGGAACACTCGGTTGAAAGAAAATGCGTATAAATGCCGCAGACGAAAAAGAATTCTTTAATGGTTCAAGATTTTCGACTAATGAAGATAATTTATTATGAGATTCTGTTTAATTAAATCGAGATAAGTGGCAGTGATGTTGGAGGAGATGGCGAGTGGCAGTGATGTTGGAGGTGGTTGCTATGATGACGGTAGAACCAAAACAATGAAATAAATGAAGGAATCGAGGGGCAAAGAGTCTGTAAAACAGTCAGGAAACTCATTCCACTAATTTCCTTTCGGTTTTATTATATATACACAGTAATATAAACAAATTGCCTTCAAAAATTATTTATCGGCCCTTACCGTCTTTGGTGTGGAGTTTGAAGCGCTGACTGACAGTAATAGAATACACTACGAATGTTGGAATAACTGTATTTAAATTTAACTTATCAGAAGTCCTGGTTCATTCCTAGTAAACAAAATGAAGATTCAAATATCGGAACTAAATTACAATGAGCAAATGTAAGATGTTTTAAAATTCTATTAAGGGACTTGAAATAATTCGATTCGCCACTAATTTCACGTTACCATCAAGTGAGTCTTTTCCCCCCTCTGCAGCTTTCGGGCATACGTTCAGGGCCACCCAAATAAGTAATTAACTAAGCAGTAGTAAGGAATGCAAACATTCAATTTAATTGGACGGGATTGGAATATCAAGCATTTAAGTAAGTTGCGCGTAGATAAATAAATACGAGGGTAGTGCCAAAAGCGTGTGGAGTATAATTAGTTTAGGGATTGTCCCAGTACAAGTAACAGACAAATTGTGGATTAGTCGTTTACTTGCTAGTCAATCAAGTTAAGGTCTTGTTTTGCTTGTTTTACTTTGAATACTTGTATGACTAAATGAGCTCCTATAAGCGCTGTCAAAATTAATACATTTCGGTCAAAGCGGCAACCGGGATTACCATACGAGTATATACTGTCAAAAGTACTGGTAAATAGAACATAAATCTATTTGTAACTTTGAAGTTCAGGGCCTTTAGTTGCAACCAAGTTAAATAAAAAATGTCAATCGAATTAGTTGAAATATTTGGAAATGTTATCGTTAAAGCAGTTACTCCAAATGAAAAGCTGTCGTTAATGTTAAATCATTAACAGATAATGTTAAATGTTACAATTGAAGTGTGCTGTAAATATCCTAGCAGGCAGCCAATTGAAAATTAACATTAACGATGAGTTTGTGCGGTTTCAACATTAACAATTTCTCTTCGTGTCGATAACAAGGCGTCGAAACGAAACAAAATCATTTCGGTAAGATTATTTTTCATATTCACAAAACGAAATGGCAACGTTTCGTTAGTTGAGCAGCTTTGGTTTAAAGCTATTTATTAGGTCAATCCGGCGGTAAACTTTTAAAAAATCTATTTGTTTATATTCCTCGATAGCTTATACCTTCGAAAGAAACATACGTTAGACGCGTAACTGTAATAGTTTAGGAGTAATCCTAAAACGCGTAAGATCATTCATGTAAGTTTAAGTCTAAGTTTTCTTTTTCAAACGTGTTTTTCTAAAAGTAAATAAAGTCTTATCGACATTTTTATCTTACTCAGCATTATTTTAGACCTAAAGTGGGGCTCGCATATATAGATCGGTTAAAAATTGTAAATTTGGTGTGGAAAATATCGTCAAATTTTTAAGCTAAATTTTAACATTTTTTCAAGACGACGTCATTTTTTAAATAGATTTATTTTTTTTTATCTCAATCATGAGCCACTTATAGTTCATATAATCCTCTTTAATTCCTTATTTTGTCTTACTCCATTGCAGGTGCCCTACTGGCAGATAGAAAGACAACAAAATTTAAACTTGTTTTTTTTTTTTTTTATCTCGGCGAGAATGAAAGATTCCCGTTTGACCTAACACAATTTTATCCATTTTGAGTTTTGAATTAATTTGTACAGCTAGTCTGCCAGACATGTAAAATCATTAACCTAAATAAATATGAATTAAATTGAAGACAGTTAAAGAACGAATTTTGAGAACGAGAATAAAACTTTTCCAACAGTTTATACATTTTTTTTAAATAATGCAATAACTATATTCATATTAATATCATATTACATTTTATTGCATCAACCATTCCACAAATTTTTGGACTACCCCTCGTACACAAAGAATTTTAAGTTCTTATGGGGAAGCCATTCTACGTTGACAAAGAAACTAAAATACAAACCAAAACAAGTAGTTAACATTCAAAGATCAATTTAATCACCATTAAAGAGCTCTGTAATTAGAAACATTGGAGATTTAGTGTATTAAAATTGAATATTTGTTAATTGAATAAACATCGCCATACTTACTCAGCTAACTACTTGCCAGAAATTCAAGATTTATCTAAGTAAAAATATCTGTGTGCGGTAGAGTAGTTAATATAGTCTTTTCTCGTTCTCAAATAGAAAAAATGGTTTTATTTGGAATGAGACAAATCTGAGGTTTGTCTGTGAGTTCCACCAAAACCAATTCAACACATTTCTTGTTCCCTTTGCATAAGCACACACACATACATACATATGTTTCTTTGCCCATTTAATCCATAACAAATGTGAATCATCAATTTAATTGCCTCATTTTGGTTGGATAAGTATTTATAGTGGCACATCAGTATCAGCAAAACAGTAAACAGTGGAGGTCCAGGTGTCCTAATAAACGCGTTCTACACTAACTATAATACATACGAGTATGTATGTACATACATAAAAATGTATACCTATAGTATAGTAGGAGTGTAGGTTCGTTGCGTGACATTTTGTAGATGTGGATTTATTGGTGTGATGTATTTTTGAATTATAGGTATGTATGGGATTTACCATAGTCGCAAGTTGCAGGTTATGCATGTTTATAGCAACAGTGGTATACGGAAAATATAAAAATAAATAAACTATTTTTTTTTTTTTTAAGTAGAAAAAGATTTTTATTTTGTTCTTGGGAATTTAAAATACTTCAGTGGAGACAGAGTATTGCATAATGTGACCACAGAGAATGGATAATTGATTTTATCTGTTTTATGGTCAATTAATGTTTAGTTAAATTAATGCTGGCTATACAAATAAATATAAATAAAATATTTAGGAAGAAATTATAAAAACATTTCGAATAGGTACAATTTTTATTGAATTAATTTCGAGCGTTAAGGGCTCTGCACTTTATTTGTTGTTGATAGAAAAGTGCGAACTGTATTTTAATAAATGAAATATTTTTTTTTTTTAACATTTGTATTTATTTCCTGAATCTGCTTCAGTATCAGAAGACACACAATAAGTTATCAAATCAGAAAAACTAAATTAAAATATAATAGCCCATTGGCTAGAAATGGACTGCTGACTTAGTGTTGCTCTTTACAAGGATAGTAGGTCCTTCTTTTCAAGCGCGTTTGACTTGTTACAGAGGGCAAGGGCATAACCAAAGGGTTCGCATGATTGTGCAGTTTTGCTGTGTATTTCTGTGTAATTATTCCAATCTCTTTTTTGATTGTGCGTATATTTAGGTCTCACACAAGTACCATGTTTTCGATTGAAATCTTTGTGTTATATCTAGATTTTTCGGGCAAGCTGTACCCCATAACTGGATTCCATACATCCATATCGGTTTTATAGCCGCATCACAAAGAAGGACTTTGTTTTCAAGGCTGAGTGATTTCTTGCTTAAAAGCCAATACAAACTGGATAATTTAAGCTTCAGCTGCATCCTTTTAGCGGAAATGTGTCGATCCAAGTTATTTTTAAGAAAAAAGCAGCTGAAGCTGGTAGAAACTTATGGTGAACATGCTCCAGTGATTAGAACATGTGAGACATGGTTTCGTCAATTTAAAAGTGGAGATTTCGATTTGATAGACAATGAACATCCTGGTGCAGCGAAAAAGTTCGAAGATGAGGAATTGCAGGCGTTATTGCATGTTGATCCAACCCAACGGTCGGAATGGTCCCGAAGACATGGCAAAGTTATCTTGCAACATGGCAACGCGCTGTCTCATACCGCTAAACTGGTGAAAGACACATTAAAAACACTTAATTGGGAAATATTATAGCACCCGCCGTACTCTCCAGACCTCGCCCCGTCTGACTATCACCTTTTCGCATCGATGGGACACTCCCTTGCAGAGCAGTGCTTCGCTAATTTTGAAGAAGTCGAAAAATGGCTCGTCGAATGGTTTGCCTAGGAAGAGGAAAAGTTTTTTTTGGAATGGTATCCATAATTTGAATAAAAAAATTTTGAGATTCCTCTGAAAATTAAGTGTTTGCTTTATCGAAAAAACCGGCAAATTTCAACTACACCTGGAATATACAGAATTCTTTATTTAAAACTCTTAGATGCTCTTTGAAGGTAGCCCATATTCGTAGAGGTTTCAAATTTCTTCAGATATACACAATAAATATCTTTCAGCAAATTCAAAATAATTTTTGTTTTTACCAGGGAAGAGTGATCGTGGATGTTTAAATGATGTGTGACTGCGCCAAGCATAAGTGAGAGCATCCACCACAAAGTGCCTTGCCTGGAATTTCAGCCAGCCACTGCAAATTACTTGTTTGTAGCTGCAATAAGCCGAAATCAGCCTTAGTCTAATATATACATATATATGTACATATGTATATAGTTGCAATTGCATGAGTCATGTTTGTATTGATTTTAAATAATGCGAATCCCACCAATTTTCATTGCACTGTACACATTCTCTACTGCATATTTTTTATTTTTTATTTATTTATTATTATTATTTTTGTTTTTTTGTTGCCAGCACAGTGTGTTCTGCAAATTGCCGTCATTAGGCAAAGTGTTAATTACCGCACTTCATTCACACGCCCTCCCATTCATCAACGACAGCCTCTGGCAATTAATTATTTCAGAAAATTCCTTGCTCTTTTATTTTTTAAAGTATTCAGTGTCTATTAATATTCGCATTAACTTCATTTTTATACGCGCCCGGGCAACGTCATTTGTGGTTTCATTGACAGTCTGTTAGCAGCGACGCCAGCTGATCGCTTGCAGTAACCGGAAGCTACGCTGTGCACTATATTGACTTCAATTTTATTAAGCATTTGTTTATTGTTGTCCTCGCCACTATATAGCTACATATATGCTTCTGCGTCTAGCAACGTCCAATAAAAGCATCGTATGTTGTAGTTGTTGTCGCGAACCAGTGGAGAACAAACCACGGGAATTAATCTCTCTCAGCGAGCGAGTTGATATAAAAACTTACAAATCTATTCCTATTAATGTGTAAGTATGTACATACATATATATGCATACAAATACGATTTTCACAAGAATTCTTCTGCACTTACTACTTCTGTCTTATGCATAAATATTGTAAATATTTACTAGAATTGTTATTGACTTTGTCCTTGCTATTTTTGTATTTACAACACTGCGTGCGAAATGTGAGAATTTTCGATTCAATGTTATCTTTCGTTTTATTGTATTTTTATGAGTTTTTATTTTTTCATGGTTGAGCATTTGTTATTTATATGCAATTATTCGCGGTAAATCGAATGCGTGGGAATTTTAAAGGTCATGCTCAGAGCGCCACAGAAAGCTTTATATTTAGCTTGATTTTCTAATTATCTAATTTTCTTTACTTTAATTCATTTTACTTCGTTTCATTTTATGTTAATCTATTTTATTTTGCTTCACTATATTTTACTTTATTTGATTTTACTCTATTTTATTTTATTCTATTTTAATTTAGTTAATTTTATTTAATTCTATTCTACTTTACTATATTTTATTTTATTTATTTTATTTTCTTTACATTTGCTATCTTTTTTGTTTGATTTTATTTCCCGTTTATTTTATTTTAACTTATACCTATTAGTATATTATTTCATTTCATGTTTTTTTACTTCACATAATTTCATTTTATTTTATTTTATTTTACTTTTTTATTTTATTTTATTTTGTTTTTGATTTTATTTTATTTTAAAATTGATTTGATTTTATTTTATTTGTTTTATTTTATTTTATTCAATTTTATTAATTTTTTTTATTTATTTTACTTTATTTTTTTTTGATTTATTTTATTTTATTTTAAATTATTTATTAGTATATTATTTCATTTTATTTTTAATTTTATTTTATTTATTCTAGCTCATTTCTTTTAATTTTATTGTAATTCTTTTATTTTTTTATTTTACATGATTTCATTTTATTTAATTTTAATTTAGCTTACTTTATCTTATTTTATGTCATTTAATTTCATTTTATTTTCATATTTTATTTTATTTTTGATTTTACTTTATTTTATTTTTTTCCTTTTATTTTATTTTATTTTACTTTATTTTATTTTAAATTATTTATTAGTGTTTTATTTTATTTTATGTTTTTTTTTGTTTTATTTAAGCTCATTTCTTTTAATATTATTCTCATTTTTTATTTTTTTATTTTACATGATTTCATTTTATTTTATTTCATTTCATTTTATTTTTTTTTGTTTTATTTTATTTTTTTTATTTAATCTTTTTTTTATTTTATTTTATTTTATTTTGTTTTATTTCATTTTATTTATTTTAATTTTATTTAATATAATTTTGTTTAATTTAATTTTATTTTATTTATTTTAATTTGATTTTATATTATTACATTTTATATATATTATTTTATTTTAGTTTCATTTATTTTATTTTATGTATTTTATTTTGCTTTATTTGTATTTATTTTAGTTTACTCTATTTTACTTTTTTATTTTTATTTAGTTTAGTGTATTATATTTGATTTAATTATAAATTATTTTATATTATATAATATTATTTTATTTTATTTTATTTTCTTTTTTTACTTTATTTTGTATTAGATTATATTATTTTATTTGGTTTTAAATTATTTTATTTTATTTAATTTTTTTATTATTTTATTTTATTTTATTTTGTTTTCTTTGTATTTACTTTAGTGTTTTTTAAATTAGGTAAGTTTATTATATTTAATTCTTTTTATTACAGTTTATTTTACTTTGATTCATGTTATTTAACAAAAAATTTTTTATTTTATTTTTTAAACTTTGAGTTTATTTTTAGTATTATTTTATATTATTTAAGTTTATTATGTTTTATTTTATTTTACGGTTATTTACATTATTTATTTTATCCCAATTTAATTTAATTTAATTTATTTTAATACATTTTATTTTAAGTTATTCCAATTTTTTAATTCTTGTTGTTTTGTATTAGTTTATTGTACTTTTTTCATTCATTTTATATTTTTATTTGTATTATTAGGTTTTAATTTTTTTCTTTTATTTATAATCCTCAGAAAAATAGCTCAAAATTTTTATAAATATGTCAATTAGTAATTCTTAACTCTCGTTAACATATGACTGTTTAGCTTAACGAACATCATAAATGGCGCATCGATATCCATTTTTGCTTTTCTATTTTTATAATTTTTGCATGCATTCTTCTCCAGCGCATATTGTTTCATTTAATTATATCGCATTTAAGTTTCTTACAGCAGCAGCTCTTTCAACAAACAGATCGATGTACAAATATACATACACATGACCGTGAACAGGCCCATGCGGTCCTGCATATTGTTGTATGCCTTTTTGTACTCTTTCCGCTGACACGAGTTTACTCGTACGATATGCCCCCAACCCGAACCGTCTACCTTTACAGCTCGAAGGAAAATAACACCCGTCAATGGTACAATAATATTAAAACATATCCACCAGCATGATTATCAGTTTGTGCGTCGATATAGCTGATGCTATGGTTTGATCGCAACGTGTCTGAATAACATCAAGCAGGTATGAGTTGGAGGTTCAAAGATAGAGAAGAGAAACTGGCGTTTAAAGCCAAAGAGCATAAAAGTTGATTACATACGTGTATGTCTTTCATTTTATGGAACTTAGTATTATATTATGCCATTTCGCCCTTTAATATATTTAATTATATACATTTGCTCTTTTAAATCTCACGACTCAAACTTGTTGCCTCTCTTCCACATTATGCGTCCGAATTCTCTTCATGCACAGTATTCGTACCACCATTGCAGCTGGCATCACCACCATTGTCAGAACCACCACTACTAACTAGTAACTTTTGCGCGCACCAGATGTTGCATTGGAAAACTTGTTTCATTCATAAGAGAAAGAAACTGTTGCCCGATAGCCAAATAATATGCCTAGGGGAAGTGGCGCTGCGCTTATTGGTCGCCAGAAAACAAATGCATTAGGTGTACTTTTTATTACGTTGTTCCATTTTCGTTGTCTTCATGAATTATTCACTCTACTCGAGACTCATCGTTGAGTATTGGATGGGCGTAGAGTCTATGCTGTAATGACATAGGAGTTGGTGTAGTTCGAGGCGTAACGGAATAGCTGATATCGTTAAAGAGCGAACTTTATTCGCGTCTGTAAAATCCATTTGGGTTAAAAGAAACTCTGAACTGCTAATTAAATGGGATGTATATATTAAAATCCTCCAATTTCAAGGCTATTTTAATTATTATTTTCAATTTTGTTGAAGGTAACACCCCTAACACATCTTATTAGTAAGCAAATCTTTGGTCCAAGAAATTCGTTGTACAATCAGATCGCTCAAAGGCACTTTTAAGGTAATGTTGAACAAAAAAATGTGTAATGCCGACGACAATCTTACAAGAGTGTACAAATACTGGCGTAAACCGATGATATTGACATTATCGGCCTCAAAAACCTCGCCGCTAGTTTTGCTTTCCCCAGGTTTGATAAAGAAGCGAAGCGAATGAGTCTAGTAGTGAACGAGAACAAGTTGAAATATCTCCTGCCATCAAACAAACAGTCATCGCATTCGCGACTCGGCTCCACGTCACTGTTGGCAGTCCTAACTTTGAACTCGTAGATAACTTCGTCTATCTTAGAAAGAGTATTAACATCAACAACAATGTCAGCCTAGAAATCCAACGCAGAATCACTCTTGCCAACAGATGCTACTTTGGACTAAGTGGGCAATTGAAAAGTAAAGTTCTCTCTCGGCGATCGAGAACCAAACCTACTGTACGGCGCAAAAGCGTGGACTATATCGACATCCGATGAGGCGACTCTGGGGGTCTTCGAGAGAAATTTTTTGGAATTGATTTGTGGTCCTTTGCGCATTGGCTACGGCAAATACCGCCTCGTACGGGTTATATGACGACATTGACATAGCTCAGTGAATGAATAGACAGTGGCTACGCTGGCTAGGCCATGTCGTCCGAATGGACGGAAGCACTCCAACTTTGAAATGCTTACCCGCTGGTGGAAGCACAGGTAGAAGAAAACCTCCACACCTCCACAAAAGAAAGTAAACTATTCTGCTTTTATGTATCGCGCGCTGGGTCTAATATTTGGTACACATAATCGCCCAGCAGAGTCGGTAATTCAAGCAATCATAGATCGGTTTCGCATCATCAGAGACACAAATCTTAGCTTGCGGGCTTACAAAATCCCACTTGTACAAGATTTGAAGCTGAACGACCAGCATGCTCCTCGCACGTCCGATGAATGGGACCAAAGCGAGATGGCCACCGATCACAATTTTCACAAGAAAATGTTGTTCAGAAGCTCAATTTGATTGAATGGGCACATATTAGGAGTAATAGCAAACCACAAAGCCATTGTTGGGCTCCTCTGTTTAAACAGCATTTGAAAGCGCTGATAGGTCCTTAATTACTACTCACGGAATAATATCTCCATTATTACTGATGCCGTTGTTATCCGCCATTTCATCCCTGCTAATGGAAAGTGAGAGAGAGAGAGACCGCTGAAGCGATTTTCGACCGAGCTTCTCCTCCAATTTGTGGTTTTGCATCTTGATGTTTTTCTACAGTTTATACTAAGCCGCCTCCGAACGGCTGATGGTTTTTTTTACGAGGAGCCTTTACTTCATGTCCGAAATACATTCGGAGGAGTGGACATTCCCTGCCGAGGGGTGACCGCAATTAGAAAATTTAACTTAATTTTTTATTTAAATAAATTTTCCATAACTTCTGGATGTTGGTGGCACCGGGAGTGACAGAGTAAGCTCTGTTTTTATATAGTTATCATAAATTCTTTCTTTCATAAATTTTATGACCAAAACAGTTTATAGCCGCTGTAAGAAAGTAGCAGGTCACTGTGAAGTAAGAATTAGCAATTTCCTAATTTTTCTGTAATTCGGCCAAGATTTCAACTTAATAACAAGAGTAATGATAACAATAACAGCAACTACAACGGCAATATCTCAAAGCAACAACAACATGAACGGGAATAATGGTGATAATGCAATAAGTAATAAGTGGAAACCTGCAACAGTTCGATGCTTCGGAATGCCAATAAACCTACTTTATTTTAGTGGCGATCACCAAATATGAACAAAATAAACACAATAAAATGATGAAATCAAAGCAAAGCGGAAAACTTCAATGGAATAATGAAATAGTGTTGAGTTGGTTATGGTGACTGAATGACAGTTACCAGAAGGAAATGGTGACAATGAAAATTTGATTTCTAGAATCGACCAAAACCGACTGTAAATTATAAAAGAAAGATTTTCTAAATATTGTTCTAATAATTTATGCATTTTTATTAGAGGAAATTAGACCTCATACAGAGCGAGTCTGAAAAGCATTAAGTGCTTCAATTAATAACGAGAATAACACATATGCACATACCTACATATACCATATATACTAATAAATTTATTAAAGCCACAAAACATATCTGCACTACTCAAATCTCAGTTCAATCGCTTAGCATCAGATACTCGTACACCAATCTTATGCCAGGTCTCGTGTTCGCCGCAGGTGTTGAAGGTGCCACATAATTGACGATACTAAATATGGTGGCTAATGTGACAATTTAGTTGCTGCCTGAGCTTCCTTCCACGTTCGTCTACTGCTGTGGTGTCTTGTGTCTTCGCCACAAACAAACAGCTCTGTAGCTCTGTAGCTCTGTAGCTATGTCGTCGTCGTTGCCGACATGAGTGCGGATGGTCTCATTGTTCAGATGCTTTGCTTTTGTTGTTTCTTCTCATTCACGTATTTCCCTTCTTCTTTTGTCGCACACTTCTCATTAGCATAGTGTAATTCATATCTTAAATCTGCTTAAAAAAATCTGTTTGGTTATTTGTAAACTTAAACCTTGGCAGCGTAGGTGTTTGCCTCATTCATCGGTGGTGTGGACGTGCCACCACGATCACTTTCAGTACTTCTTTGTCGCAACGCAAGTTTTTTTCTCTCATTCATTGTTTATCGTTGCGTATGTACGTGTATGTATGTTCGTGTACGTGTTGACAAGCATAATTTAAATATTTATTACCACTAAAAGCGTTATTAACACCTCTTTATGCTATTATGTATTGTGCAGAGACCTTCTGATAGCCTTATTCGCTTCACCTGTCGCAGCTTAAACACACACAGGTGATTGACTGGGTTAGGTTGTGAGTAGCATAAAAAATGTTGTTGTTGTGTAGAATGGCTAGTTACGGTGGAAATGAATTCCATGTTTGAGCAGAGATTTCACAGTTAAGAAATATTTTTTTATGCAGATTATAGGTACTGTTGTTTAAGCGAAATTAACGAGTGATGAAAGAGTCAGAATGAAAACTTAAAAGATATTTTGCTCTACATTTTTTTACTATACCAAATATATATGGTCTGAGATAAACCAAGAAAACTAAACTTACAAAAAATATTTTATTTGTGCGAAGGTTTACTGAATTAAGCAAATAAAAAAAAATTATGCAAGGCAAAATTTAAAGATAGGACCTTTCAGTAAGAGAAATTATAACATTTAGTACTTTGACTCTTACAGGACCGAAGAGGTGTTCTAGTAGCGGATGCCCAGAGTATATTGAATTTATGGAGAGAAAACTTCTCCAGTCCGCTGAATGGCTGTGAAACTGCATCACCAAGAGATGGCGAACACGATTCCCCGATCGATGACGATGGAACAAATGTTTCATTACCCGATTATGAGGAAGTTCGAATAGCAATTTCCCGCTTTAAAAACAACAAGGCATGTATCAACTTCTTTGCAAAATATGGCCGGAGGATAGCATGTCCGACTGTTGTAATTTAAGTGTGCTGCATAAAAAAGGTCCCACAATCTGCGCCAACTACCGCGGAATTAGACTCCTTAATATCACCTATAAGGTCCTATCTAGCGTATTGTGTGAAAGATTAAAGCCCACCGTCAATAAAATGATTGGACCTTCTCAGTGTGGCTTTAGACCTCACCAGATATTCACCACGTAAGAGACCCGTTAGAAAAGAATCGATATACATCTCCTTTTCATCGATTTTAAAACAGCCTTCGTTAGCATGACCAGGAGCTGCCTCTGAATACGGTATCTCCGCCAGCTGCTGGCGTACAACCGGGTCGTTCTGCTTTCTTCAGACTGAGTAAGGAAGCGAAGAATATGGGTCTGGTAGTGAATGAGAGCAAAATGACATATTTCCTGTCATCAAACAAACAGCCATCACATACGCGACTTGGCTCCCATATCACTGTTGACAGTCACAACTTTGAAGTCATCTATCTTGGTCTATCTATTAACACCAACAACAATGTAAGACTAGAAATCCAACGCAGAATCACTCTTGCCAATAATTGCTACTTTGGACTGAGTAGGCAATTGAAAAGTAAAGTCTCTCTCGGCGAACAAAGACCAAACTCTACAAGTCCCTCATCCCGCTGCTATATGGTGCGGATGCATGGACGATGACAACATCTGATGAGTCGGCTTGAGGACTTTTCAAGAAATGGGCTTTGTATAAGATTTATGGTTAAGGAGTTGGTAACGCAGGATACCGCAGCCTATGGAATGATGAGGTGTATGAGCGTTTTTTTCATAATTCAGCGAATCGAGAAATAGCGGCTAAGCTGGCTAGGTCATATGGTACGGATTAATAAGAATACTCCAACTTTGAAAGTTTTCGATGCAGTATCCGCTGGTGGAAGCAGAGGAAGAGGAAGACATCCACTCCGTTGAAAAGACCAGGTAGAGAAAGGCCTCGCTATACTTGTTATTTTCAATTAACGCCAAACAGTGAAAAGGAGAATTGAATTGTGCGCTGTCATTAATTATAAAGAAGAAGAAGAACACATATCGAAGGGGACGATTTACAGTCAAGGGGTAGTCTGGGATGTATTGGATGACTGCATAAGTTCGTGCCCGATTTCAAGTGCAAACTAAAATTGAAATTTTTTGAAGAAAGCGCTTTTATTAATCAATTATGTATTCGCCATCATGTTCGGCAATCCACTCCCAACGTTCAACCAATTTACGGATGCCTGATTCATAGAAATCGCGCGATTTCTCGTTGAAAAAGGTGTCAAGGTGGTTTTTGACGTCTTCCACATTTTTAAATTTTTTTCCATTCAAATTGTTCTGCAGCGATCGAAACAAATGATAATCAGAAGGTGCTATGTCGGGTGAATATGGGGGATGCGGCATGATTTCCCAATTCATCACCTTTCCAACGATATATAATATGTATATATTTCTTTCACAAGCGCCACTCTCAAACGATTCGTAGGGCATCCAGCGGAATCGGGCACGAACTTATGCACTCATCCAATATTTTAACGAAGCCTTATTGACATCGGGTCATCTCAGGGAGTAACGGTGGCTTCGCTATTGCTGTGGATTTATTTTTATTTCGTCTGCCTAGTGTTGAACTTTCGAATAAGTTAAATACAAATGCAAGTAACGTTAACAATAACAAGAATGGAAGAGAGAAGAGAAGGAGAGTCAATGCATCCGATTAAGAAAGCAAGAGCTCGGGATGCTCCACACGGGAAAAAAGAGCTTATAGTTAGCCCCATGGCAGAGTTAGCTCTACAACTACGGCAGGCCCGAAATTGGAATACATCACCACGGAATTGGATGAGATCGTACGCGCTCATACTTACGGGGAAGGAGCAGAGCTATTAATTCTCTTAATTAACAGATAGATGAAGTACCGTTACCTGGAGCATGTATTCATTAGAATATTCGTGATATTCATTTGTAACTAAAGAAGAGAAGTCCTAACGACGACATTCAAAACACACTGGATCAGTGAAAGTCAAGAAGAACCTAGGTATAGTTATTACTTGAAAATAGCGGAAGACACTACAGGGGTTTAGCCATAGTCTATAAATGTTGGAAGTCCTCCAGTTAAACCAACAACATAATAAAATAATTTCTTTTGACGTTAGAGGAGCAGTCAGAGTTGACTTACCGCAGGTAAGAATATTTCTGAATTGAAGAGAGCCCATAACAACGAAGCTTCTCCAAACGAGCTTGAAATACTTAAAACAAATCAATGTACTAGTCGAAGGAAAACCTAGGTGATAGGACATGTTGATATCGAGGGTAATGGGATAGCAGTCAAACTGGCAAAAGTTGGAGTACACTCGCGACATGATAGACATGGAAATGAAGCATACACGGAAACGTCTTTGGGCACGAAAGACTGCAATATAGCAAAATTATTTTCAAAAAATATGAGGCAAAGCAACAGAAACGGCAAAGTGGCCAGACTCTAGGATACTGTCAGCTAGGAATGCTAACAGGGCATTGCCTGTTGGCATCACCTGCTTCTGAAGTAAGTCCGTTTGAATTGAATATAGATTTTAGCATGTGATATGTGAGACAATATATCATGTAATCTGTGAGTATTCGACGTTCTGCAGACAGAGGATGATCTTACTTGGTAAAGATAAACTGAAGAATATTCAGTATGCTGGGGTTAAACTCCTGCATTAATTTACTAAGAGAAATCGCCGAAATTGCTGTTTTAGGGGTTCTAAGAATCCACAGGTGATTGCCGAAAAACAAATGCTTCCACAGCGTGTCATTTTTTGGTGTAGATTCTGAGCTGGAGGCATAATTGGACCATACTCTTTTGACACAATTAGATTTTTTTATGGGACTATTTATAATCGGCCGCGTTAGTCGCGAGTTTAGTATTGCGTAGTGCCATTCGGAAGGCCTGGGCTTATATCCTGGTACGATCAACATTCAAAAGGCAGAGAAAATTAATTTAATTGTTGTAAAAAAATTCCGCAAAATTTACTAATTGTAGTCACCCCTCGGCAGAGAATGTCAACCCCTACGAGGATATTTATGACATGAAATAAAGGCTCCTCATAAGAAACCCATCAGCCATTCGGAGGCGGCTTAGTATAAACCATTCTGCCACATTTAGGCAGAAGAGTCATAGGAAAGGAAATAAATCCACATTTAAAAAATCCAATGTAATTTGCATTAAGACTATCGTTGTTTTCTAGAATCAAAAGAATGTACTCCCATAGGAGATGAGCTAAAACTTAGACCTATTTTTGACATTTTTAGTAGGAGCCCAATGACAGAAACTTTCTAAATTATAACGAATGGTGAGAGTGATCACGATGTGATTTCATCCTGTTATGAACCCTAAAAGAACACAGAAGGAAATTCATTTCTCAGCTTCCAGCATTTTCAAGTTTATTCTATTGGTTAAAATTAAATTTTTATTTCCATTATTTTAAGTTAGTTTTATAGCCTATTTCCACCGGACGTTAAATGCATTTTAGCTTAAATGCATTTAAACACCGCATTTAAATGCTAAATTCCCATGTGTTTGTTGTTGTTTAAAAGTGTGTTACCTCACTTTTCAAAGGTTTGACATTTCATTAAATTAACAGAGGCCTTAAATGCATTTAAGTACTTGGTGAAAATAGGCTGTTATTTAGCACCAGGCAAGAAATAGGTACAATGAAAAGAGCAAGCCGAACTATCCTTACAACCAAGTAACTTTTCTATAAGAACACGCACCAGTGGCAGCAGTGGCAGCAGCAGCAACCACATGCAACAAGCGAAATTGTTGCATGCAATAGTTGGAGGAGCAACGCATTCATCTTCATTGATTTCATGATGTACTTTAATGAAATGAAATCTGATATGGCCGTAACAGCGACGGCAGCGCAAGTAGCAACAGGAATGGTAGAGCTACAACAACTGCAACTTAAAAACTTATTATCTGCCGCTTACAATCAACATTGCTATATTAAATTTCTCATCACGCCCTGCCGCAGCAGAATCTCACAGAGTACGTATACTCGTACAGTGAGAAAGTTTGTAAAGAGTTTTACATGAGATTTGAACTCAAGCGTTTGTCGGCGAACTCAAATTACTTTTAATGCGAATAATAAAAGTAGCAGCAGTTTGTACTGGGCAAGAGCACTTTTGGCGAATATTGGCGAAAAGAGTAGCAATTTTTTTCTGCTCGCTGAGAGTTGAAGTTTGGTAAAGATTTTGCCGCAGGAGTCGCAATGTCAATACCGTTATTAATATGCGTTACTTAGAAACGTGCTTAGAGCGATACAGTCGAATTGTGTCAATGAAATTGATATCGCCACAAACAGCTGCAGTTTCGGTATGAACTCACTGTTGAAAATGGAGAGAGTTGACAGCATATTCAAATATTTTCAGTTTTACAGAAGTCAAAAGCAGTGAATTTCAGACCATTCTATGTTTCTCCAATAAAAATACCCAAAAGGAGGTGGTTGGTTTGTTGAAGTGGCTGCCAGACCACCTACGCCCCAAGCGGGCCCATTGTGATACCACTGGAGATCCGAATGACCCTCACCCGCAAAACGAACCAGTGTGTGGAGTTTGCAAAACTGAACAGTCTCCGCATCTTGGACCTCGTTATCTCGGTCATGTTATCAGGTTATCAGGTCTCCAAAAGTTGCCGCACCTAGAGACTTCAAACCTACTCCTCCAAAGTGCGGGGCATTCGCAGAAAAAGTGCCTTAAGGTTTCAGGTTCTTCCTTTTGTCTGCAACTTCTGCAGAAGTCATTAGATGGTACGCCCAACCTCTGAGCGTACCTTCCCAACAGAATATGCCCTGTAAGAGGAAATGTAGACATCTCCCTTCTTTTTAGTTCCGCGGCCGCGGTAACAGTGTGGTTAGCATTGCGTACTGCCATTCGAAAGGCCTAGGTTCAAATGATGGTGCGATCAACATCCAAATGTTAAAGAAAATTAATTTAAATAAAAAGTGAAATTTTCTTAGCTGGGAATGTCAACACTACACTTGGAGGTATTTATGACGTGAAATGAACGTTCCTCATAAAAAAATCCATCAGTCCTTGGGAGGCGGCTTAGTATAAACTGTAGGTCCCTCCATTTGTTGGTAAAACAGCAAGGTACAAGATCACAAATTGGAGGAGGAGCTTCGCCGAAAATCGCTTCAGCGGTTATAAAAAACCATAATCTTATAACGTGACCTTGCTCTGTTCCATTCTGGGCATATTGTCCTGGTCCTGGTAAATTGATACTTCTCCATCTTAAGTTAGCATCTTTAATGAATAGCACTCTTATATTGAGCTAACAGTGCAGACAGGTGGAATGCCCAATATCTTTCATGATGGCGAATGTGAAAGAGAAGTGCTCTCCCTTGCAAGCTTCTCCGGTATGTTACTGTGTCCAGGTTGCCATACTAGGTTCAAAGAGAACTATAAAACCATCACGTTGACTGATCTGCGGCAGTCCTCTACGGCTTTCGATTTTACTGTTATGGATTCCAGCGTTGTTAATACAGCCTGTCTATCGGATAAAACATTAAAAAATTATAACTATTACCTGGCAATGGTATTCCCATTTTGTGGTAAAAATAATGTTTTCTAAGCTCAGTTGCTGCCCTACACTTTAACTCTTGAATAATAATTACGAAGTTCCTGTTACGATTTCGTTCAGAAAACTTAAGGCAGTAGTCTCCTTTAGAATCCGCAAAAAGCGTTTTTTCAACAATTTATTTAATTTTTATAAACGAAATTTTCAGATAATAATATACACTATATTTAAACTACAAAGAACAATTTTTACTATGCAATTTTTTTAGAATTTGCCAATGCTGTGATGAGTTTTCCGAAGCGGCTGCAGTCTGAACTTGTGAAACGGTGCCGATGAGGAAGGTCATGCGATGCGACAGAAACAGTGTAACCAAACTTTTTTTTTTTAATTTTTTTTTAGTGTCTCTTGTATATGAATTGAAAAAAATTCACTTTTTTGAAAAAAAAAGAATCTTTTCAAGTTGCACAAAAAAATTTATTTAAATAATGATTTTGTCTAACTTATTTCGTTCAAATAGAAGATAATGTAATATTGAAGATAGATCACTTTGATTTTTTTCGACCGGACACATGTACTCGTGTGTATATTCTTTTTGCCATCATCGGTATCGTTTTGAAAACTCTAGAAAAGGCGCTTCAAAGTTCTGTCCGAGCATTCGAACCTGCTCGACGCTCAGCCACTAAAACTGCTCTAACTACTAAATTATGTCGAAGAGGTCACTAAAATTGAGAAAAAAAATCCATTTTTTGAGGCCACTAAAGCAGAATGTCTTAACGAATATGAAAAGAGGGTACCTGTTATTATTAGAGGATCTGCAGTTTGGCTTTTCTGACAAGCATATAGTTCTTCTCATACTGAAAGCTTGTCAAACAAAGAGAATTAATTCAAATATACACGTGTGGGAACGGTTAAATGTGCTCCCATGACATCAGATGGTGGAGCCTTTAAAGAGATCTCGGAAAAAAGAAAAATACCCTTTTTTCAAATGAACTGTACAAAAATTTTTCCAAATCCATAATATGTGAAATTCGCAATGGTTTACAAGTTTATCAAGAACTAACATTCAAGCGTGTATATCCATAATAATAATTAATTTATTGTTTTTTAATATATGTTTTTATGCAGCAGTTACGAAAAACTCTCGATCACTTTTCACACATATGCATATTTAAAAATTTTCTGGCATGATATCTCTCTGATCCAAACAATTTAAACTGATTTCCTTCTGACTTAGTTGGTTTTCCAACCTCACATAAGTAACCTCCAGTATGGTATATGCAGTCGTTAACCATAAATTGGAGGAGGAGCGTCAATCATTCTCATCTATAATGGATATAATCTCTACGAGTGCATATAAGCTTACTTGTTCTTTCACTTTTCACCCAATAGTTGGACTAAACAGTATTGTCAGTTTTTCTCTTCTTTTAGCTTTTACAAATTGAGCACAAATCATTACGACATTTATCCCCGGATTTACTTTGCTAAACCAATATTCCGTCATTGGAGCATTTCGCAAATAAATATAATCCGATTTACTTTCGCTTATGTCAATTGACAATTTGGCATTTGTCATAAACATAGACGTACGTGTATGAAGGCGCTCACGAATTGGAATTGAATACGATTCATTGATATCCGCTTATGTACTTGCCACCACAATTAACCACTGAACATGACAACCCAGTACAGATGGCATTTCCAAACTAAACCCCAACAATAACGAACATGAAAGCAAGATTATCATAAAATCAAACATATTGAGTACTCAAATAAGCTGACATAAATCTAACGGGCAGCCTCTCATAAGTAACTTACTTTCTGCAACCCCCTTGCTTCACTTTGTGGTTAATAATGGAACATTTCATTCATACGGTTACCGCGACTACGCTTTCAGTAGCTGTTAATGTCAACCCAATTTTTCAAGACAAATTATTGATGGCTCAATATATGCATTTGCGACCTTAATTTCGTGTTTTACTTTATGAATCATCTCTAGATTATTGGCATTGCACCTGTTCTTAACGGAGTCAAATCGTAGCTGTGAAATGGCCAGTAGATATCGTCTTTTAGGCTATTTAAGAGGATCGGCATAACAGGTTATGTAACACGAGACGTCGTCCTGTCCTCAATATTTGGAAACAAGTAATATCTGACGGTAACAACAGTTCATTCAAAGAAAAACAGACCAACGATGCCACCCCTCCACATTCTGGGTCAAACAGTCACTTGCTGATGATTCATTGGCTTTTTCATGGCTACGTTTGAGTTTTAAAGGTAGAGATGCTTTTGCTAGACGATCTTCAGCCCATTGTCCGAAGCATTTTCGCATCGGATGGAACTGAGGTTTTAGTCCTTGAAACAATTAGACTTTATACCGTCGAGCCTTCATATGGAGGTATTTAAGCGAAATTCTGCGAACGGTGCCGACGTAATGGGGATAGCTGCTTGAACATACTTTGAGCTACAGTAGCAATGTTTTTATCTGGAAGCTTTGGGCGCGCACGTGTGAGAGCTATTTTGTCTGATTATGAAGTGGATTTTTCGCTGGAATCTCGTGCGCGGTTTTCTTGCAGTTTGGTTTGAAAATTCATTAATTTGGAAGGAAGCTTTCAATATTTGCAAATTTATCTAATGTCATTGGATACGTCAAATGTGTATAGTCATAGTTCAAATGGTAAATAATCCACTCTTTACTTTCTATCAGAACGGAAGGGATGATCTGGTCACTGACGTTCCGAGCATAATGTAAAGATTGTTGTTGGATGAAAGCATACCTTACGATTGGAAACGATGTCCTCTACAGAAATCATAAGAACGGAGATTTTCTTAAACTGCGTTAATTCTCTTATCAGGCGTATTGTGTGAATAATTGTAGCTCACCAACAATTCTCTCTCTACCTTAGAAAACACCCATGAAAAAATTGATCAGCAATTACCACCTTTTGACGGAATGCAGATGAGTCTGGCATAAAACGGAACTTTTCCTGTCTAGTGCACAAACATCTCAGTTTACTGTTGAACAAAGAACAAACTCTGAAAGTAGTTCATTACACCCTGCTTAAAGCGGATGAGTCGGCAATAAGAGTTTCTTAAGGCTATGCTCATTGAGGGATACACCTCAAAGTGGAATTTCGTAAACTAAAAAACCATTAGCAGTAGGAAATATACACCAAAATTGATATTGTTTTGAAAGAGGAATCCTCAATGATTAATATTCATTGATTTGTGGTTAATATAGGTATGTGTCTACATAAGAAAACTGATTGGCACAAGACGGTATCACCAGGCTACTATGTAGACTTACCCTGGAGTATGTCACACACGACTCGCCTTGGGAGAAGCACACTTTGAAGTAATCCAAGGATTAAATGCTAATTGTGCGCGAAAAGAATCTGTTAAAATTGGCGCTTCAAATATAATGTTAAATTCAATACGTGAGTTGGGAAACTTGGAGGCTTTAGTTTGTTTATGAGTCGTCGGATTTATATTGATATTCAACTCTATTCTGCGTGCTTATTTTGAGAGTTGTCCGACAGTAACATTTCCTCTCAAATTGACTCTCACATTTTTGGTGAGATCATTTTCCGCACGAGTTAACTTCAGCTGCCCGCATTCCTCTGGAAAAGTCATTGTCAGTAATCGCCTGCTAGCAATATAGTAACTAACGTAGAAGCGTGGCAACACTTCCGAACGATCGCGATCGCTAAGGCGATATCATGTCTTTACTCATTTCCTGAAGCACAACTGTCCTCAATGGTATTCTTTAGAATAGGTCAGTTGCATGTCCGATTCCCGGAAGAAAAAGTGTACCCATGTACCAAATTTCATACAAATCAAACGATTTCAAATTATTGGATTTTTTCGAATATATCGATCCCATACCCACCTCCCGGCAAAGCCTTTCTTATCGGGGCATACGTCATTCGCAGAACACACCCTCCAAGTTTCAGGTCTCTACGATCAGTGGTTGAGATTATGGGTTGATCCGTCAGTCATTCAAAAGAAAGAAAGTAATTAGTATATACATATACCTATACCAAAGGTTGCTCGCGACTTCGTCCGCCTGGAATTCTAAGGGGTTATAATAAGATTTTTATTAGGTTTTTACGTTGTTTGTTTTATTATAATCTTATAAACTACAATGTTAAAATATATGGAAAGAAAGAAAAGTTTTACACACATCAGTGTAGGCAAAGAACTGAATATGTTCCAAATATCAGGCAATTCGAACTATGAATACGATTTTTCGGAACATTTCTCCACAGATTGACCTAGGCAACGAGACACTTATATTGAAACTACCCAAAAGCGGGCACCCACGGGACCAGATTTTTTGCCCGATCAATAGAGGTGTCCGTTTATCATAGGTGAATTTGTATAGAAAAAAGTTGAAAAGCCTCCCAGAGGAATAAGCAATCCAAACAACCTCACACGCATGAAACAGGTTTCAAGCGACAATCAAAATAAATATTAAAATAACATGAACACTTGCAAAGCCGAAAAGAAAATGTTGAAGGTAGGAACAAAAGGATACACTTGCGCAGCTGACTGATTTTCCAAAAACTATGTCACATGTTTCAATTTTTTATTAATCAGTGAGACTGTTTTTTTATTTGACACGTGCAGTATATTTTCTGCAATAACATATACAAAAATTGTAAAGGAACTGCTTTGTGATGCTTAAATAATAATATTTGTTTGGTGTATCATCCATCGTTGATGACACGTGGTTTGGTGGTTGCGAACGCCAGAGCAGGCTTAAATTACTGCTACCTAATTTAACACGCTTAAAACTAACAACAATGAAGAGTAAGGGGTGGATTTAAGTCATTACAATTACGGTAATAGAACATGCAACCACCGCATTCGTTAAATGTTGCGTGAAGGCGATTCTTGTCTTAATTTCAATGTGAAATATCTGTTGAATGAATTACATACGAATTTGAGTTCTTGAAAAGAGTTAAAATGTGTTTACTTCTTTTAATGGCGTAGACACCGCTTACGAGATAATAGCAGAGTTAACAACATTGCGCCATTTGTCTCTTCTTTTTGCTGTTTGGCTCCAATTGGAAATACCAAGTACAGCCAGGTCCTTCTCCATTTGGTCTTTCCAACGGAGTGTAGGTCTTCCATCGAAAACCTCAAAGCTTAGTATTCTTATCCATCCGGACCACATGACCCAGCCAGAGTAGTCGCTGCTTCTTGATTCGCTGAACTATCTCGTACAACTCATTGTTCCATCGTCTGCGATATTCGCCGTTGCCAACTCGAAGAGGACCATAAATCTTACGCAAAGCCTCTCTTTCAAAAATTCCTAGCGCCGACTCATCAGATGTTGTCATCGTTCATGCTTCCGCACCATACAGCAGGACGGGAACGATGAGGGACATGTAGAGTTTGATTTTCGTTCTTCGAGTAGTGGTTTTGCTTTCGAATTGTTTACTTAATCCAAAGTAACATCTGTTGGCAAGAGTGATTCTCCGCCGGATTTCAAAGCTGACATTATTATTGGTGTTAATACTAGTTCCAAGATAAACGAAGTTATCTACGATTTCAGAGATATGACGGTCAACAGTGACATGGAAGCCAAGTTGCGAATGCGATGACTGTTTGTGTGATGAAAGGAGATATTTCGTCTTGCCCTTGTTCATAACCAAGCCAATATCATTCGCTTCGTTATCCAGTTTGGAGAAAGCAGAACTCACGGCGAGGTTGTTGAGGCCAATAATGTCAGTATCATTGGCGTACGCCAGCAGCTGTACACTCTTATAGAAGATTGTACCTTCTCTATTCAATTCAACTATTCAATAAGTTAAAAAAGTCACACAATAAGGAATCACCCTGTCTGAAACCTCGTTTGGTATCGAACGGCTCGGAGAGGTCCTCCCCGATCCTAACGGGACTTTTAGTGTTGCTTAACGTCAGTTTACATAGCCGTATAAGTTGTGCGGGGATACCAAATTTAGACATAACGGCGCAAAGGCAGCTCCTATTCGTGCTATCGAAGGCGGCTTTAAAATCTACGAAGAGGTGGTGGATGTCGATCCTCCTTTCAAGGGTCTTTTCTAAGATTTGGCGCATGGTGAATATCTGGTCAGTGGTTGACTTACCATGTCTAAAGCCACATTGATAAGGTCCAAGCATTTTGTTGACGGTGGACTTTAGCCTTTCACACAATACGCTTGATAGGACCTTATATGCAATATTAAGAAAAAGTTAATTGGCTCAGGCTGTGGAATCGCTTTTTTTGTGGATTGGGCACAACACACTTAAATTCCAATCGTCGGGCATGCTTTCGTTCGACCATATTCTGCAAAGTAGCTGATGCACGCACCTTGTCAGCTCTTCACCGTCATGTTTAAATAGTTCTGCCGGTAGGTCGTCAGCTCCAGCCGCTTTGTTGTTTTTTAAGCGGGCGATTGCTATTCGAACTTCTTCATGGTCAGGTAATGGAACGTCTTTTCCATCGTCATGGATTGGGATTTCGGGTTCATCATCTCCGGATACTCCAATTTCAGTGCTATTAAGAAGGCTGGAGAAGTGTTCTCTCCATAAATTCAATACGCTCTGGAAATCTATCCCATCCCGCATGTGTTGTGGTCGATCTCAACGTTGCAAGGTAGGCAGTCTGTTCTTTTTCCACTACGACACAGCAGTCCTATTCATACCAGTTTCCGTATACCGAGTTGCTGATGAGTGCTCTCAGAGAGCGGGAGTACAAGTCAAGTAGAAAACTATTCGGCAGTCTGTTGTAATTGCAGTTTTTCGACGTCGAACTTTACTTGCGCTTGTTGACGGGCGTTCTTCGATACACAGAAGCGCATGAGTATCTTTACTGCAACAAGATAGTGGTCCGAGCCGATGTCGGGTCCTCGGAGTATACGCACATCAAGAACACTGGAGACATTCCTTCCGTCTATTTCAATATGATCGAGCTGGTTTTGAGTTTTTCGATCAGGGGATAGCTAAGTAGATTGATGTATTTTCTTGTGCTAGAATCTAGAACTACAGCCACACATATTTTGGGCCCCGGCGAAGTCGATCAGCCTCAACACATTAGGGGATGTTCCGTTTTTGGATGCTGAATTTTCCGACATTTGTACCAAAGATACCTTCTTTGCCCACCCTGGCATTAAAATCGCCAACCACGATTTTCACATCGTGTCGGGGGCAGCGCTCATAAGTATGCTCTAGGCGCTCATAAAAGGCATCTTTGACCAAATCGTCCTTCTCTTCTGTCGCGGCGTGGGCACAAATCATTGATATGTTGAAAAACTTCGCTTTGATGCGAATATTGGCAAAACGCTCATCCACCGGGGTGAATGCCAGTACTCAACGACGGAGTCTCTCTCCCACCACAAATCCGACACCAAGTGATGTGATGTCAGCCTTTATTCTTACGAGGACATCAATAAGCTGGGCAGCGGCACCTTGGTGCGCGTCGTGGACGCAAGAGTAGGAATTGAGTATAGCCTCACAACTGTATTAGCATACCCAGAAGCTTGACTACACCCCATTACACCCTACGTGTTTTCTTAGACTTTAACACAAGTATTTTAAAAATGGACTCCAATATTGTCCACTGCTTGTACTAGAGAATCATGATCCTTAACAAAACTAAAAATTAACAGATGTGATCTTTAAACCCAATTTTCTTTCTGACTGATATGCAACTCCAAATTATTTTGATAAAGTTCGAGTAATAACAGTAGATGTAGAAGACGAAGAGGTTGCAAGTAAAATTAAAACTTTTACTTTTTGTTTTATTTTATTTACTTTATTTTAGTTTATTTTATTTTATTTTATTTTTCTTTATATTTGTTTATTTTACTTTACTTTATTTTAATTTATATTTTTATACTTTATTTATTTTCTTTTTGTTAATTTTTTTTTTATTTATTATTTTATTTAAGTTTGCTTTGTATTATTTTGTTTAATATTATTTTGTTTTATTTTATTTTATATAATTTTATTTTATTTTATTTTATTTTATTTTATTTTATTTTATTTTATTTTATTTTATTTTATTTTATTTTATTTTATTTTATTTTATTTTATTTTATTTTATTTTATTTTATTTTATTTTATTTTATTTTATTTTATTTTATTTTATTTTATTTTATTTTATTTTATTTTATTTTATTTTATTTTATTTTATTTTATTTTATTTTATTTTATTTTATTTTATTTTATTTTATTTTATTTTATTTTATTTTATTTTATTTTATTTTATTTTATTTTATTTTATTTTATTTTATTTTATTTTATTTTATTTTATTTTATTTTATTTTATTTTATTTTACTTTATTTTATTTTATTTTATTTTCTTTAATTTAATTTAATTTAATTTAATTTAATTTAATTTAATTTAATTTAATTTTATTTTATTTTATTTAATTTTATTTTATTTTATTTTATTTTATTTTATTTTATTTTATTTTATTTTATTTTATTTTATTTTATTTTATTTTATTTTATTTTATTTTATTTTATTTTATTTTATTTTATTTTATTTTATTTTATTTTATTTTATTTCATTTTATTTTATTTCATTTTATTTTATTTTATTTTATTTTATTTTGTTTTGTTTTATTTTATTTTATTTTATTTTATTTTATTTTATTTTATTTTATTTTATTTTATTTTATTTTATTTTATTTTATTTTATTTTATTTTATTTTATTTTATTTTATTTTATTTTATTTTATTTTATTTTATTTTATTTTATTTTATTTTATTTTATTTGATTTTATTTGATTTTATTTTATTTGATTTTATTTTATTTTATTTGATTTTATTTTATTTTATTTTATTTTATTTTATTTTGTTTTGTTTTACGTTTCTAGGACTTATTTATGAACTTAGATATGAACTTTTTTGTTCTCACGTATATTGAAGTTTATTTTTATCGCCGTTAATTAAAGGGATCAACGGTGGATATTTTTTAGTTGTATAAGGACTCAACGAATCTTTGGGCACTAGGAATGAAACAAAATATATTTTGACCTTTTTTGCTAGTTGATAGGATATTTTTACACCTCACTGAACTTTTCTTAGTGAAGATATTTATTTGTCTTAGAGTTACACATCTACATGCATATGTTTCCATCTCATTTCATTTGATAAACATTAAAGTTCAACGGGTATACTACTTGCTATGTCTTCACCTCTGCCTTCTCAGTTATGACTGAACAAACATTCTTATTTGAGCTTTTATGTACTTCACAGCCACGCGTATGCAAAAATTAAGCCAATAAATGTTACAGGTAAAACTAAATTTAATTTCTGCGCTGTTCAAAGCGGAAAGGTGTCCTGCAGACAAAGAAACTCGTGAGAAATTGTTCTAAAAACTGTCCAAAATATAATATTAAGTGTGTCCTTTCATACCGGACTAGATGCATAGGGTATATTAGTTTTGTAAAAATATTAGTCTGTCTATATATCCACTTGTTAGATTGGTATTTTTATAGATTTAAATTAGACTAAAGTTTTAGAAATATAATAAATTTATATGAAAAATTAATAATTAATTAATTATTCAAACTTAAAAAAAACCTGTTTACTTGAAAAACTGTAGCACAGTGCCCTCTCGGAACAAAGCTCTTATATGGGAAATCACCTAATGAAAATATAAAAAAAAAATAATATTAGCTATTCTCACAGCCTGCTGGTAAGTATGAAGCTTTATCTTATAATGCACTTCTCACTCCGCTCATAGCAGTGTAAGTTAGGCAATGCTCAATACATTCAATGTCTTTTATCTCCTTACCTGAACTAGACCGATATTTATTGCTCAGTTTCACTTGATTTCGGTTCTTCCTTACTCTTTATATAATATTTCCATTCGATTGCCTCGAAATACGATTAGCGAATTAAACAGAAAAAACTAACCAAATTCATATGGATTTGGGGACACGTTCGTCTACTGGTCTGTTGCTGTCAACGCAGCTTTCGGCTGTGTTACTTTTAGCACGTAAGCTGTGATATATTTCCTAAAAACTCTACAGATGACTTACCTGTGGCAAAAAAGTACCCAAGAAAGACAACGCTGACAGGCGATGACGTTAGCAATGACACAGCAGCATTAAAAGCAATGCACGCGACCGTTGCAACATTCTATCAGATGTGAATGAGACGTGACTAGTAAGAGATGGCGGTTAAACGAATGAAAACAAATAGTGTATGCACACATATATAAGTTTTTCATGTGATTGAACCGTAGACAGAAATAAGGAAAAAGAAATATTTAGAATAATGGATACAAAACGTGTCAACTTTCTGAACCCTTAACAATGTTTTTTTCTATCAGTTTATCCCTTTGAAGGCATTAATAAATGTGTGACATTTAACCCAACAAATTTAACTCAATTTTGGTTGGCAGCAAATCAAATTTGTTTTAACAAAGACAACAATCAATGTGAGTTCTGAGATAATCGCAATTAAATCGTTTTTTGTGTCCACTTAACTGTGAAATTATGTCAAATTAGAATTTGGTTAAGGTTATTATTGGGGCTCAACGCTCGCACATAATATCTGACATTCCTGCCTGTCTTATTTCAATATTGCTATTGTTTGTTTTCGGTGTCGTATGTTCTTGTATCGGTAGAGCTTAAAATTACCCCCGCTGCATGCAAATAGTCTTATGTTCGAGTATGTTTTTCTTCGCCAGTACCTAAAAGACAAAAGTGTACAAAAGACTTAAGCGACAAACTTGTTCATACTACGGCATCAAACTACACTCATGGAACGATGCAATTCAATTACTTCAACAAACATCCTCAACACAATATCGACATTGTTAACCAGAAATTATTGACTATTAAAGTCTACTTTTTTACAGATATGTCAGTGCTATTAAATTATGAAATATGAGGTGAAAATAACGTGCCTGAGGAAAATGCATGATATAAAAATCTATAAGGAGCTTTCACTTCGGAATTTCTGAAACTAAACGGGTTTGCTCAAATATGTTTGATCTTGCCACTTATAAAATTTTCAACTTGGAGATTTTTTAAATATTTTTGGAGTTATTTTCTAAGCATTCTATAATATTAAATACACGTATGAATCTATTAAAATACTTGTTTCTAGCCGTTTTTTAGGCGGAAAATGTAAAACAAAGATTGGCGGGAGCTATCTACCGTAAACTCGACACATATCGTAGACATATCGATGCTTTTCTCGGACAAGTATGTATTTGTTATGACTAGCTTTCACCAAAAGAGCTAAGAGCAGATGACAGAGTGAAACGACGTGCAATTGATCGAACTGAACAGAACTAAGACTTTACACCTCCTAAGCAGGGCTTCCATAAGCGTAACAACCGGCGTTTTAACCGGACACTCTGTTTTGGGGACTCAAGGTAGAAAGATATGCTGTTTCTCAAACAACTGTTTTACTACTGTTCAGCTGTAAGTGCAGTCCGCTATCGATTTCTCGGAAATTTCTTTTTCGAATACTTAGCAGAGCTTACATCTCTAGGTTTGAGTATTTGGAAAGGAGAGAGAAATCTTCTCACAGAACCGAAATAGATACCACCACTAGATCAGGGTAACGTAATCGAGCTAACTGTTTAACTAACTGACTAATATCAATATATTTAGCACTTAGATTTAATTCAAAAGTGTTTGAAAACTCAATCGACTTTTAGGGTAGTTATGAGATTTTTACAATGAATTTGTATACCTCTAAAAAACCAGTAATTATTAAAACAAAGACTTGATTCCTCTAAAACTGTGAGGCGTAGATATAGCAAATCTAGTTAGCTCCTAATCCTCTTGAATTCGATTTATATTTTGGTGGGCGAGTCTCTTCTCTTTCCGAAAAAAATGTAAATTCTTAAAAAAAATTTTCACTCAAAAATGGTAAATTTTTTTTAAGTAAATAAAATAGCACGAAAAAGCCGAAACAAGTTCAATGTCAGACAGCTGTGAAGCCGACTGCGAAGAGAAAATGAAGCTACCTTTAAATTGAAATAAGAACTAGTGTTTAAGGCTGTTGTATGCGTATCAACAAATTCACAACAGATCAGATATTTTTTGAATTTTATTTAAAATCCAGCATGAAAAAAAAATATATCAAACTGCTTTTAAAGACTATGCAAGTTTTGCATAATTTAATCAAAATCACAATAAAGTAGGCTGGTTAGATTCAGCTTGCAAATGAAGTTTGTTCCAAGGTCCAGGCAACGAAGCATTTAATGGGAGAGTTTGTGAGGAGAGTGTTTCAATCGTTTAATGCTTCTTGCCAGTTTCATTATAGCTTCGTGCTTAAGCGATTGTCGTGCAACAATTCCGTCAAAGCTACCCATTTCCGAAAGACATATTTTCACTCCTTACCTCTATTGAGAAATTTAATTTTAATTTACTCTATTTGTAAAAAAATAAAATCAGCCTTCTGAAAGATATACTGAATAGTATTTTCGAGCCGCAGCTATTGTAAGGCTCTATTTTTCAAAATAATTTGGTATTTAACTCCTGTGGTATAGGGGTCCAGAATTTTCGAGCGGTAAGACATGTCTAGCATAAGAAACGACTAAAATTCACAAGTTCCCGCAAGAGTCGGATCTTTACACCGCAGATATATATCCGGCAAAATACTGTTACTCCCGCGTAATTCTACAGAAACTACTTTGAGAAACAACAACCAACAAATTAATTCGATCAAAGTCTAAGAATGAGAGCAACTCATAAGCAGTGTTGCCATTTTAGCATTTTACAGCAAGACCACAATAAGAAAGTTTGCTTTCCTACAATTTTAGATGTTAGTCGGACCACTACTCGAGCCCTGGAATTCCGAATGGCAGTAGGCAATGCTAACCGCTCGGCTATTGTGGCCACCAGATACAATTTTAACAAACAGAAGTTAGATTTGGCACTTAAGACTTCCAATGTAAGATTTATTATTTTTCTATATCGATTCTTTGTGACAATCGTTATTGTATGTAATTTTTAAAATTATTAAATATGGAAGCAGCAGAGACGCTGAAAGACGTATGGTCTGCCAAAATAAAATAAAGTGAAAATATAACATTTTTGGTAAGACGATAAACAATCGTTCGTTTGTCCTTTCACAAACTATATTATTGCTGGTGCATTGAATAGTGTTTCAAAATTTTCTCTCGCTATTTGCATGAAAGTCTTTAATAGTATCTGATAAGCCTAGCACAGAGGACTTTAGAATCTTACACAAAACTACTGCCATTTTCCGACAGATGACACTTTGAACCTGTAAGTTTTTGACATTTCATAAGTAAAAACTACACAACACCAATTTCAAAAAAAAATCATCTTGACTGACGAGACCCATTTCCACCCCGATGGCTACTTCAATAAGAAAAACAGTTGCATCTGGAGCTCGGAAACACAAGATTTATTTTTGAAAATAATCCTTAACCTCAACGTGTAACTGTTTGGTGCAGTTTATGGTCCGGCGGGCTCATTAGACCTTTTTAATCGAAAATGAATGGATTGCGCTATGGAGAGATGATAAATGATTTTTCATGAAAACCCTATCTTTGGCGCCAAGCAAAAAAAGATGAAATATATCCTAATGATTTTGGTTTCATAATATGTAACAGTTTTCTGATGTGTAGGTACTTAAACCGACAATGCACGCGAACTGTAAGTCACCTTCTAAAAGCTTTCGACTCGGTTTTTTTCTTTTTTTGGTTGAAGCGTTCCATTCTAGCACTTGGGTTTTCGGTTCTAATTTTCCACAACTGGAAAAATTAATCTCTATTGTTTAATGCATCATTTAAAAGCTGTTCCAAATAACAAAAGGAGTTTTTCTAATTCCATATACTATCAGGAGTCTAACTCTCTCCTCAGCAGCAACCCCCTTTACTAACCGGCGATGAAACAGTCACAAACTATTGGGTGTAACATTCGGTAACATGCAATCTCTCACTCCGCATTCCCTGGTCATAGACACTGGGCTAAAGTAACTATAGACCAATTATATTATCTAATCTGTACGCCACTTGAAACAGTGCGGCAGAGTCCCAACTATCACGTGAGGCCCAAGTCATCTTGCCACAACTAAGGTAAACTGTTTATCAAGGCCAGACTTTGATATACGCAACGCATCCTTGCTTGCATGATACCCTAATCCAACACATCTAACACCTCGCGGGCATTTTTTCAATCTTTGGTCTTTGCACTCTAGATTAATAAAAGGATATTTTATATGCGGAAAAACTTTAACTTCGTACGTTAAGCCTAAAGGTCAAGAAAAAAGCCTGTTCAGACATCGTAGACATCGTGCATCACTCCTACAAGAAACATTTACTCTTTCCCTTCTAGTCCCCAATATGTAACTCATTAGTCAAAAAGGCTCCAGCTCATTTGCACTGCATTTTATGTTGTACTAAATGTAATTACAAGTTTACATAAACAGTTTTTTTTTTTTTTGTTTGTGTTTTGACGAAAGTCACGTGACATTTGCTGAGGTTACCAACTACATATAGGAAGCTTCCACCAGCATCGCCAACTTTTTTGTTTTGTTTTTTACTTGTGGCACGCCTGCGCAGTATTTTAATTATGTGCAACACCAGTGATCAGACAAGAAAGTCGCTGGCAAATGCCTTTGTGTTTTCAATTGTCAAGCACATGCAAAAGAAAGTACCGTAAAAGCAGTAGTGTGAACAGCAAACTGTGAGCATCTTGAAAAATATAAACCCTTCTAGCGGGTTGTCGGCTCAGTAATGGTGAACTTTGATGCAGCTTAGGCTACTTGGCTGCTAACTGCCAAGTGATAGTGGAAGGGAAGAGTTTTTCGTCAGACCTTCTACGATTTGGAACATTTCGTGTTATCGTTTTTACGCCACACTGAGTCGTGATTGTCACCTTTTTGTAACAGAAGCAATGCACTTGGATTTTTATTTCTGTTTTCTTTCGCGCAATAAATGCAACTGCATTTCAACTCTTGATTTGAATTCGTTTTCCATTGCTGGATAAAAAAGAAAAACTGCTGAAAATATGTTGCATGCAACTTGTTTAGGAGTTAATTGAAAAACTTTATTTTTTTCTTGTTCAATCCACGGCTCATTTGCATAACATCATTTTTGTGTTTTGTCTTGTTTGCTGGAGACTTTGTTTGTGTACACATATACATAAATGCTTCCCTCGATTCTTTGCTTTTTCTTCAAAAAACTATATTGCAATACTTCTTTCCATCAACTCGTTGTAGTTGTCAATTGTTGGTCAGTAGTTTCACACGATTTCTCGGAGGTAAGAACCTATATATATTCTAATTTTTTTTTAGAATTTCTTCCATGTATTTGGGTTACTTTTTTTGTAAGCAATAACGCCACACACACGCAAGCACCCACGCACTATTAATGAGAGAGAGAGAGAGAGAGAGAGAGAGAGATACAATGATTTTTCTGTCGCTTATAAACCAAAAAGTTGGCATGCCTATCGAATTTGCATAGACAAGCTAAGCAATTGACATTTGTATATCAGTAATGAAGGCACATGTTCTTCTCCGCATCGTGTTCTGCGTTGTGTGCGATTTTTTCTTTATTTACTCATTCATATGCCTTGTACTCGTAGAACTCGAAGCCTTCTTCAAGCTTCAAGCACTTCTTTTGAGGTGATAAGCTTTGCAACGCTGTTGCTGCCATTGCTTCCAATGAGCAACTTTTCATTTACTTATTGAAAAGTAATTGTATTAAAAAAGTAAGTTTGGAACAAAAATTTATATATCTAAAAGAATGACATAAATATATCATATTTACCAAAAATGTGATGACTTACTTGTATTTAGTTGCAGGCGCAAACATAGAGTTAACAGCAAAGTGAAATAATTAAATAAAAAATTTGAAATATATACATATACGAGGGGATTAATAAAAGTTCGGTCATTTGGTGACTTTCAATTTGTTTTTGTTAAATCAAAAAATACCAAATCCTTTGCAATTACTTTATTAGTTTTCCTTTCATTAATTATAACAACTAAACAACAAAAATCACATTATACCTTCTGAACAAATATAAACGAGACTTGCTCAATAAAACAAAAACGGTTAATTATTCTTCAATATTTATTTTAACCCCTTCAAAATAGTCACCATTAGAAGCGATACACATATGCCACATTTTTTTCCAATCTTCATAACACTTCTGGTAGGCCTCTTTAGGTATGGCTTTCAGTTCTTCTCTTTTATGACTTCAATCGACTGAAAATGCTTTCCACGAAGCGGCAATTTGAGTTTAGGGAAAAGAAAAAAGTCACACGGTGCCATGTCGGGTGAATACGGTGCTTGCGGAAGGAATTCCGAGTGCACAACACCTTGTCTATCAAAGAAAACAGTGAGCATAACTTTGATTTACGATCGACTTTGACGTGGTTTTTTGGGTCTCCGCTCATTTGGAAGGCGCCATTCAGATGATTGCTGGGCTGTTTCAACGTCGTATTCATAGACCCAAGTCTCGTCACCAGTTATGATGTGCTGGATGTCCATATCAGTCATTGTGAGCATTTCCTTGGCGGCAGTTTTGCGTTCCTCTTTTTGAAGAAAATTCAACAATTTTGGAACAAGTCGAGCAGACACACGTCTCATGCCCAAAACATCGTGAATAATACTAAGAGCGGATCCATTTGATATGTTGAGCTCACTAGCTATCTCTCTTTCAGTTACACGACGATTTTCCAACACAATTTTCTTTACTTTTTCGACGTTTTCTTCGTTTATTGACGTTGCTGGACGACGATCATGGGGCAAACAAACTCTTTGCTCAACGTTAATTTCCATAGTAAAATTCGAAAGACACACTCGAGTTTGACTTGTTTATAGTGCCGTAAAAAAAAACTATGTGACAGATCGCGCTCAAATTTAACATGTAAACATATAACAGTCCTACCAACCTAAGCAAAAAAAAGTATGGCCATATGTCTTGTCCTTGTCGAGTTATGGATAAAGTCTCCGTTTATATTTGAGCAGGAGGTAGATGTTATACATTTTTCCTCTGTGTTCAAGTTGAGTTAATACATTTTAGCAAAAGAAAATCTGTATACCACATTTTTTTAACTTTGCCATCTCCATTTCGCCGGCCTGCAGCCGACTATTGTCATATCATTGCGATTTGGTGTTCGAAAACGATAATGGAACAGTGAAATTCAACACATGACATCACGTTTTCGATGACAATTCGATGCAAAAACGATTTGCAGCAAATACCCGGTTTTTACACTTCCCAATTTGTATATTTTTTAGCACAAATTTTTCTAGAATGAAAATTAATTTTATTCAAGTACATTACAATTATTATTATCCATGACTTTTTTGGTACTTCTTTGGGGGGGAAGCTACATAATTCCAACAGTTTAAAACTTCTATGGTGTATTGGTGGTCAAATGATTTTCAGCGGCTTTTCGACAATTTTTCACCATCAAAGAGCTTTGCAGAGACTCAAATAAATGGTCGTCAGAAGTTCCCAACCAAGCTCCGTCAATTTTTATCTGGTTATCAAAGATTTATGTAGCGTGGCGTTGTCATGATGAAATGCAACACCTTTTCTATTGACTAATTCTGCAAGTTCTTTTTGACAAGCTCGTTGTAAGCTCAAAATTTATCTTTTTACCAGATTCTATCAGCCATGACTTTGGTATAGTTCAGCCAGTGACAGTGGTAATACTGACTTAAGCGGCGCCTGCGCCAATAAAGAAAAAGAAGTATCAAAATTTTTTCATTATTGAAATAATTTAATTTATCTGTTTTGGTTTTTATCTAAAAAGCCACAAATATTGATAAATGTTTAGCAACTTTGCGTTCAATGATTATTCTTAACAATTTTAAGAGCTTTTCTTCTTTAGCAATATAATTTACTTCATAATGCAAATTACATTTCTTAATTGTGTTATCCTACTCATTCGCATAAAAGAGCTTCCGTGGCATATTTGCTATGGTTCCCAAGTAATTGCTTAGGTATATACCATATTTATATGGAAATCTACCATTTATTAATATTCTCTACCTAATGGATATAATTACATATCTCCATTTTTTAAATGAAACATATTTAGTGTAATTTTTGGCAAAAACGGCTAAACCAGTTTGCGTATCTTCTAATGCGATTACTCTAATAAATATCCATTTAAAAAATTAAATCGTGAGCATTTTGCTGCTATTTGTTATTATAATTTTATTCACATAATGTCATATGCAAATCGATTTTATTGCCTTTATTATTGTGTCATCGCATAATAGTGTTATCTTTGACTATTAAATTTTATGAGCTTTGATTTAATCCAAATTTATTTTATTGAGCTTCTTTTTCAAAGATTTATACCACTCTAATTTACATAAACATTTTTATCTGTCTATTAGAGGATCGTTTCGTTGATTGGTGGCCAAATGGCATGGTGGGCTAATAGCTAATGGTGCTTTCTCGATTTTCTTGTTTCATAAAATCAATTTCGAATATTGCTAAATTTCAAGTCTTATTCTCTAACTGTGTTTAAATTGGGGGTATAATGTTTATTGCTTGTGGTTGTTATAATTTGTACATACCAATATATTGGTGATAATTTACGATTATTGTTACGCACGTGACAGCCGTACATGTTCCACTTAGATTTTATTTTAATTATTAATTGTTTGGAAACTATCTATGTATGTAGGGGGATATTGGCCTTGAAAATTTTTAACATTTACGCAGGTATGTGTTTGTGTACGATATACATACGTAGGCTGCTATATATATTTCTGGCCTAATGTATCAACGAAAATGTTTTTTTTTTTTTTTTGGATTTGGCTCGTCTTGGAAGACCCACACGGTCGATTGCTGTTTCGTTTCGGGCTCATACGCATAGATCCATGATTCGTCACCTGTGACGATCTTATAAACGTCTTTTGAAGCACCGCGATCGTATTTTTTTCAGCATTTCTTTACACCAATCCACACGAGCCTTTTTTTGAGCGATTATCAAATTGTGCGGGATCCAACGAGAACAAACCTTTTTTACGGCCAGGTGTTCATGCAATATCCAATGTATGCTGGTGGGAGAAATGCATAGGCATGCCTCTGTCCGAAGGTATGTTACATGACGGTCTTGCATTATCAGTTCACGTACGCCACCGATGTTTTCTGGCACAACGGCTGTTTTTGGACGACCGTCCCGGAATTCGTCTTTGAGCGAGCGTCGGCCACGATTGAATTCGTTGTACCAGTTTTTCACAGTGCTATAGGATGGTGCTTTATAGCCATACAAAGATTTTAGTTCATCGATGCACTCTTGTCGTGATAATCCACGTCGAAAGTTGTGAAAAATGATCGCATGAAAATGTTCACGAGTTAATTCCATTTTTTGGCCGAGATGAATTTTTTTAATCCATTTACAGGGGAAAACAACTCACGATTAAATGACAAAACGTTTTGAGTGATGTTATGCTAAAAAATATCAAACTTTCCAATGGAAATGTCAGATTGCACCTGGCAACACTTAGTGTTGCCTAGGCCAGACCTATATATAGCAGCCTACGTATGTATGTAGTTAAGTATTTATTTATTTTTTATCTTTCCATTAATCAGAGATCGAATTATAACATACATACGTAACTTATTTCGAACTTTCATCCATATACATACACGTATGTATATATTTACAAAAATATTTTGTGCTTTGTAACCGTAGAAGCGGTTCGTTTCGAACCCTGACCTTCCGAATGTTAGTAGGCAATGCTAACCACCCTGCCTATTGTGGCCTCTAATAAAATTTAATACTGATCAGGAAAAGTTTTCTCCAACAATCAGCCCAACTCTAAACAAAAATTCCGAGAAAATCTTTCCCTTTTCACTCCTCCTATGCTCAATGAAGTTCGACAAGAGAAAAATGTAGGCATCACTAATGTGAAACACAGAGAGAAAACGTTGTCTTTTTTCGAAAGTTATTTCGCAACCGTTTTTTTTTTTAATTTTTTTATTAAGAAAAATTTTACTTATTGTCCATTAGTTTGTGCAGTATTGGGTATGAAATTCGTTGCATTTCCTCCATGCTGAACCTTCTCCTGGAGCCCTATGCGGAGCTAAGGGGCATGACATTAAAGGACATCCAGAATCTTCAGCAAGGGTAATTTCGCGCACTTCATCTCCTGTTTCAGCAACTTTTATCCACTTTGTGCCCAAATATTTAAAGCCAGCTAGTAAATCGGTGACAATTGGTTTCAAAAAGACGGCGCCACTTCCCTCGAATCGCATCAATCAATGACTTTATTGAGAGAATACTTCGGTGAGCCACTAAGATCGTGTGATATCACAACCTTAGACTTCTTCCTGTGGGGAGATAATCTGCAAAAATAAATGTATGTATTTTCGAATGATAATACAATAAAAATTCCCCATTAATTTGAATTTTTTCGATGTTTTTCTTTAAAAAGTAGCGAACCGCGAAATATATATAATTGGCGCTTTGTAATCGCTGAAGCGATTTTCGGCCGAGCTCCTCCTCCATTTTGTAGTTTTGCGTCTTGATGTTTTTCCAACAAATGGAGGGACCTACAGTTTACACTAAGCTGCCTTCGAACGGCTGATGGGTTTTTATGAGGAGCTTTTATTTCATGTCGGAAATACACTCGGAGTGGTTGATATTCTCTGCCGAGGGGCGACCGCAGTTAGAAAATTTAACTTAAATTTTTACTTAAATTAATTTTCTATAAGTTTTGGATGTTGGTCGTACCAGGATATGAACCCACGCCTTCCGAATGGCCACTCAGCTACCGCGGCCGCCAAAAGGATCACCCTATATTATGACCAAATATTACAATCCAAAAACAATTCTATAGCGAATAGAAAGATAATGACGTTCCATTTGCTTTCGTATGTTAGAATCGCACTCTACTCACGCGATTGCTGTAATGCATGGAATGTATGTATGTACCTAAGTATTCTACAAAGTTAATGAACAACACTTTCGGTCACAGTGGTTGCCAATCAAACAACAGTATAGTGTGCATTTTGATTTATGAAATATTAAAAATCTTTTGGATAACAACAAAATATGTTATATGAAAGTTACCTTGATAGAAATATTTTCTACTGAACTGATGCAGTGCAGGGTTGATTAATTACTTTGACGCAAAAAAAAAAAAATATATTTACTGTACATATACAAAGGGCTAATGGGCACGTGGGGTACATTTACGAAGACAAAACGATTTCAGCAGTTACAAATAGGCAAATATTGCTTACAAAATACCGCAAGAATTTGTTAATGTAATAATTTTCACGTTTTGCTGAGTAGTTGAGAGATTTTAATTTTCCAAACAGATCTCTTTTAACTTTAACTTCGATAGTTAACTCCTCATAATATACTAAATTATAGAACAAATCGTCGTTTCTATCCTTCTTTAGTGGAATAGCCGCCGTTTAAGTGATTGTAGCCGAGTCAACTATAGAGCAACAGTCGTTTAAGTTTTCCGCTTCAGGGCCAACTTTGGCGGCACGAAAGGGTGCCAAGTCTTTCTCCACCTAATCTTTCCAACGGAATGGAGATCTTCCTCTTCGTGTCGCAGTATTGATATTTTTGTAGCTTGGGCCACTCAACCATTATCAGTTCTTCGTCACCATAGCTCAGATGATAGACCATCGACTCCTGTCGGCCAGCTTGTCAAGTTATTTCTCACACAATTAGAACTTTCTCCTCCATTCAGCTCGTGTTACGGCCGAGAAGTGGACGTTGTCATGTTGTTTTCTTTTTTCAAGCTTCTCCGCGTTGTATAAAACCAAAATGACGGCGTAGCCATAGTCTCACTTTGTCAATTTTTAACACAAACGATTCATGGCCCCGCAAATAACATCCGTCAGGGCTTTTCACAGATTTATCAGTCCGACTCGGATTAAATTGTGTCAGATAAAATATTAAAATATTCCTTTTTCTGTGTAGGAGTTCTCATATATGCAAACAACTGGAATTTTTTTATTGTTTTAATCTTAGGATACAATAGTACTGAAAATCAAAATTAAAATTAATACCACATTCCATGAATGATGTACATTTAAGATAAACTATTTATGAAGTAAAAACTAAAGGCTTCTCCAAAATGAAAGCAGCACATGAAGTTGTACGCAAGCCCAAGCTCTCATGAGGAGATATAATATTCAATTCATAAAAAACAAATAGGCTTTGTAACAAAAAATTAATAGTAAAAAGAACAATTTAAACAGGCCAACATAGCGAACACACCTTAAAAGCGAGTTTTGTAGATAATAGGTTCAAAGAGGAGGTTCTCACCGACTTTTAGTGCTTATATAATTATGAAATACGATATCATAAAAGTATTAAGATCTGGAAGATAATCCAAAATTCACTTCAGCAATTTTTCGCTTTGAAATATATTGGAGTATTTCGAACATGCACAGAGTGACTTCATTATCTTTGCAATTTTGTGACAATGCGCTTGGCTGCGCATCTGCGTACTATGTCAGGGAGAGTAAAATAGTTTACTCTCTCAAATTCGTCACTGGCTGATTCTTACTGACATTTCTTACTGAGCTGAGCTAATAATAAGAAAAGATGAATTAAAATCAGTAGCATATTTCCAATTTTTTTTTCTCGAAAGTACAGCAGCCGCTCCCTAGAGAATACAATTTACCTGAACCAAGAGGCATATGTATGTATGACAATATTACGTAGTTTATGTTACAAAAAAATAACACACATTTGTCTCTACTTTGCTTTATAAATCCAGCGTGGATGTTCGCACAGCATTTCATATGGGATCTCATTCCTTTATTGTTTGAAAATATTTAACTTGACATCCTTACAAAGACGACGATTGAATAGCTAGTGATGGGGGTTGATTCGAGTAGCGTGTTTG
Source organism: Ceratitis rosa (assembly GCA_037013455.1). NCBI lineage: Eukaryota > Metazoa > Arthropoda > Insecta > Diptera > Tephritidae > Ceratitis > Ceratitis rosa. The sequence goes on along the minus strand of JAWMAG010000020.1, from coordinate 9,813,851 downwards.
ACAAATACGCGTATTGCATGCTGTATTGTCTCTGGGATATGTAGAGCAAGTGTGTATGTTCGCGCTGAACAAATAATATGATTAATTAGTGGTAGACTAAAAAAAAAGGGAGTGATATACAGAAGGTTATTAAAAACTATTTGCATGTAAGAACCGGCTCTTAATTGTTCGCAACCAAGTGAAATTAGCACAAAAGTTGATTGGAGGAAAAGGCGATGCAAATGCTATAAAACCTGAATTCACCACGTGTTATTCTTGCACCGGCTTAAGTTAAGTGTATGTATTTATATATGTATTTATGTCAGTTAATTTAACAACTTGAACTGATGCTGAAGGTGCATATACGTATATACAAGAGGATTAAGAAAAGTTCGGTAAGTTGACCAGAAAAAAAACCAAAAAATTCTTTTTGTATTTATTCGTAATCTTTGTCCTTCTTTATCTTCTCTATATAATCGCCATTTCTTCAGCCCATCGATCCACCTATGAAAACAGTCTTCAAAATCTTGCTTCTTAAGCTTATCAAGTTCAGCATTAATCGCATTAATTATCTCATCGTTGCTATTAATGACTTTTCCTTTTAAATTTTTTTTTAATTTGTGGAAAAAACCAGAAATCACAAGGAGCTATATCCGGGGAAAATGGTGCAGGACGTATTTCTACGATCCCAGAAATCGCAATAAAATTACTCGTTATTTCAGCAGTGTGGGGTGGCGCGTTATCCTGTTTTTCAACAAATTTTCGAAAACTTTTGATAAGCACTCTTCGGTGTCCCAATTTGCAGTTACCGTCTAACCCTTTTCCAGTGGAATAGCAGCTACGATTTTAGATCTGGTGAAGCGAACTGACATCATGACTTTTACTGCTGATTTTTGTTGCTTAGATTTTACGGGTGGGCTTGCTCCTATTGGGCTCCATACCATAGACTGTTGTTTGGTTTCTGAATCGTACTTATAGAACCAAGATTTGTCAACAATAACGACTTTACTAAAGTTGCTAGACTGTTAATTTTCGAATTTGTTTAGGAAAAATTATGCAAAATGCACTCGAGCCTCTTTTTGGGTATTATTTAAAAAACCGTGGTACCTATCGGACAGATTTCTTCGCGGATGATTACTTAACATTCGCGATACAGCCATGGCATTCCAGCCCGATTCATTAGAAGTCATTTCTTGTGTCAATCGTGGGTCTTCGCCAATTTTGGACCTCACCAGAGCTGCAGCCACGTCATCAGTGGAAGATTTTGGTTGACCTTCTGGAGCCTCGTCCTCTACGGAGAAACGTACGGTCTGGAATTTTCGGAACCACTTAGAAATAGTCTAAAATGACAGTGCAATCATTCCATATTCAATTTGGCATTCACTGAATATTTGTTTTGGCTGTAAATTACGCTGAAACCCGAAGAGAATCACATGACGAATTTCTGTTTGCCTTGGTGGTGGAATTTCGTCCGACCTATTCTCAGTTATCTTGCGTCTTCTCGTCTCTATTTTAGCCGACCGTTCTAAAATTTGAAAGGAAGACTAATAAAGTAATTGCAAAGGATTTGGTATTTTTAGATTTTGTAGATTTAATAAAAATAAATTGAAAGTCACCAACTGACCGAACTTTTGTTAATCCCCTCGTAGATGTAAGTATTTTCCACTAGAAGATCTTTACGGTTTTCTTTCTCCTTCTAGATATTGGCATTATTGCAATGCTCGTATTGCATGTTAATGTTAGGTGATATTTTTATCGTCTTCCTTGCTCGGTTTTTATAACGTCTGCAGCTTTATTGTAACACCTTGAACGCGTGAATCCATATCTCCTTCATGTGCTGCCATAAATTTATACCAATATGACGTTAACAAGCACTTTAGCGGCTACTTTGTTTGCCTTCAATACATACCATATTAACAACAACAACAACAGCACTTACTTGCACCATAGACTGTAACCAAATACATGAGATGTATTCGCGAGTGAACATTGGAGTGGCGCGAGTGCAAATTCAAAAAAAAAATGTTTTTTGCTTTAGTTTTGCACGTATTCATGCTCCCAGACGCAAGTGAACACATCTTGTACATTAAGATTAGCGTTTATAATTTGCGTATCTTAGCTGAAAAATATGTTGCATGGGTTGTTTAAAAAGAGTGGACGCAGTAGGCGAGTGGTTTATATTCCTAACTAGCATTTTCTCTTAAATAAATGGTCATACAACGTCTATTTCATTAGCTTGGGTTCTCTTACCTGCCTACTTACGGAAGGTTTTAAGACCGGACCAGACTCTTGTAGGATACACTGAGGTGATCTAGTGACGGATACTCAAAGTATACGGAATTTATGGAGGGAACACTTCTCCTGCGTGCTGAATAGTAGTGAAAGTTCAACACCAGAAAATGGTTAGCCCGATTCCCCAATTGATGAGGAATAGCAACCGGCTGTAACACGGCTGTAAAGAAGTGATAAGGTGCATGCGTATGCATACCCAACGATTGGAACCTAAGTGTGCTCTGCATAATCCACACAAAGAGCGATTCCACAGTCTGCGCCAATTACCGTGGTCAATTTTAAAGCAGCCTTTGACAGGAAGAAAAAGAGCCGCTATGACTGAACTCGATATCCCCGCAAAACTTATATGGCGATGTAAATTGACGTTGGATACCAAACAAGGCTTTAGACAAGGTGATTCATTATCGTGTGACTTCTATGATTTATTGCTGGACTAAATAATATGGGATGCTGAACTGAATAGAGAAAGTACAATCTTCTATAAGAGTGTACAGCTGCTGGCGTATGCCAAACAAAGCTATTTTCGCCCACGACCCTTGGGTACTTATGAGTCCCACGATGTCAAAATTATGCTATGGGTGGACGCAGAAGGCACAAGAAATTTCACCAAGCAACTTGGCTGTTTCCGGGTCGAAAATTTTGCAACCAGTTTGTAAATGTTGTGAAAGACCGACTACATATCTCCGGTATTCTAGACGTACGTACGCTCCGAAGACCTAACATCGACTTGTAGCAGCAAAGATGCGCACGCTCCTCAGTGCTGAAAAGAACGTCCATCAGCAGACACAAGAAGAATTTTCAGAAGATGTCGGTTATAGAATGTAACAATCTATTTGGGATTGCCACATATTAAGCTAGCTGCCCGCATCTAACCCAAGACATGGTATTCTGTCAATGACGTAGCTTATATGCCACGCTACAACACTTTCTTTTTACCAATAAGGCTAACATTCTAACGTCATCCTCATAATTGTCAACGTCACTAAATGCAGTTACAACAACTAATCGGTTCACCGACGATTTCAAATTGACTTTGTCGACACCAGCGTATCTGAGTACCCAAAACTGTAACAAGTCAACCACCAGTAAAAAGAAGTATGTAATCATATATGGATCTTATTGGAGGCGAATGTCACGAAGACAACCAAGTGAGCGCATGTGTGGGGAACTCCCCTCACAGACTTGGTAATTTAACAACAGGCTCATACTATTATTTCAGTCAACCGTTTGCAGTACGTTCATAAATTTTTCACACAGCTCCATAAATTTCGAACCAATTAGCCGAGCAGAATTGATAATAGGCTTATTACAGGAAAATTGTGAGTGGCGCAAGGCATTTCTATCACCGTAATTCCGCGCTGATACAAGCACGATTTTTGTTATTGTTCATATGTATTGTATTGTAACTTTTTTTTTTATTTAACTCTCTTTAAACAATGTAAATTTTCCTCAAAACTCAAAGCAAAACAACGGAACGTAATGCAACGCAGTCATGGCAAGGTGAGCTCCAATATCATTTAACAACTCAATTTGCCAATTGTCTCAAAACGCTGGTAAGCAATTGCCGCTATTATCCTCGCGATTTGCGATAAAATTGTTGTATTCACATGTTGCAGTAGCTTTATTGCCTTTTTATGTAAATCAGTCTATTTCGTTCGGAAATGCAAATGCAGATAATGCACAAAAGATTTTGCCTTATTTATTTGGCACATATGGACGTAGAACAAATATTACGGAGGAGAAACTAACGTTCACACACTTCCCTCTGGATTTCACTCTGTCTCCACTACCTTTGAGTATATATGTATGTCTAAGTTTATAGGTTTTCCAAAGAGGCTGCAGAGATGAAGTCCGTACTTATATGTATATCGAGGTGATATTCAGTTAGCGTGGGTGTAAGAAAGGAACCTATCTTAATTCAAAGCACTGGTCGAAAAAGGAAAAATTAGTTTGGTGCAGCTCTCGCATTTGTAGGTGGTAATCTAGAAAGAAAAAGAGCAGAAAAATATGCTGAGCTTGACATTTGTGTTGACTTGAAAATTATAAATTTTTGGTTAGGCATTTATTTATTTTTTTTCTTTGCTACTCGAACTAATCTAGTTATTGAACTCAAAAAATTGGCCTGGCAAAAATCTGGTGCTTGGTGAGAAGAATGGCATGAGTCATATTTACTTTCCCACCTTTGCGAATAAAACTAGGGCTCTTGAATAAATTTGTCAAAACTCTTAACTCTAAATGGTCGATGCTACAAGTTCTTTTCTCAAAAACTTACTGATTTGAGTACTGAGAGTGTAAATTAAATTGATTAGTCACAAATACGTCAGTTTATTAAAACTTCTACGACCTTTGAAGCTTCTTTTGTGGGAGAAATGCTACTGAACTGGGGCTGTAATATGAACTCGAAGGTATACAACCTCCAAAATCATATCGATTTTTTTAATATTTTATGATATTACGAATATTCAAATGACACTGGTCTGCAATGAAATCCTCCTTTAAAAAATTTTGTCATAAATATGACGATTCAAATGTCCTGAATCGATCCCCGTTGACCGATTTTTTCCATCACGTCTAGATTTTTTAACCAATATAGGGAACATAAATTTCATGTATATAATATAAAATAAAAAAAAAAATTCATATAAAAAAACCTAGACGTGATGGAAAAAATCGGCCAACGGGGATCGATTCAGGACATTTGAATCGTCATATTTATGACAAAATTTTTTAAAGGAGGATTTCATTGCAGACCAGTGTGATTATTTAATATTCGCGATACAGCCATGGCATTCAAGCCCAATTCATTAGCAATACGAATATACTTTCGGTTCTTCTAGTCTGTACAGACTTCTTTACGACGAACCCAGCATTAAACCTTCCAACCAAGGAGTGCGCCTGAAAGATAATGGAAAAATTCAACAGACCGGTGACCGAAAACCAAAACCAGTACGGACTGCCCTGAAGGCGAGAACGATCGCATAAAGTCACGGTTACACTTGCCTCTTACGCTAAACAGCTGCAGATTGGCTCATCAAATTATATTATTATAAATTATTTAAATCCCTCAGTAAGTAGGTTTGATACAGAAAAACGAATCAGAGCAATCAATGCTGGCGGAATGAGTATTAAAATCGTTGCACTTCTAAAAGGGTTATGCAAAAGTTTGTTTAGAAATGGGCTACTGATAACACCTCTAATTAATTTAGTTAAAAATATCAGAAATTTTGATTGTAGCTTCACAAATACATATTTTTTTTGGAAGTAAGCCGCCGTTTTTGGTTTTTCATTGGGTTGTTTTTTCATGTGGTGGGTTCCAAACCCTACGCACAACCGCATGGGGTTCGGCTTCTTACTTTAGCTCGCCTCCAAACGGATGTTCGTTGGCTACCCAGGGGATACGTGGTCTAAGACCGGACGTCGTGAGCTGCTTGAACCATATGCACAAGAATCGTTTCTGGCTACTCCCAGGTGAATGGCAGTCAAAAACTTTCCTCACTTGCGTGAACTTCTACACATGGCCCCATCCCCCATGGAGGGAGCACTTCTCCAGCCTGCTGAATGGCAGTGAACAGGAAACACGCGGAGATGGTGAACCCGAAACTCCAATGGATGACGATGGAAAAGTTGTTCCATTACCCGACTATGAAGAAGTGCGAATAGCAATCGTCCGCTTAAAAAACAACAAAGCGGCAGGGGCCGATGGATTACCAGCCGAGCTATTCAAATGCGGTGGCGAAGAATTGATCAGGTGCATGCATCAGCTTCTTTGCAAAATATGGTCGGATGAAAGCATGCCCGACGATTGGAATTTAAGTGTGCTCTGCCCGATCCACAAAAAAGGCGATCCCACAGTCTGCGCCAATTACCGTGGAATAAGCCTTCTTAATATCGCATATAAGGTCCTATCAAGCGTATTGTGTGAAAGGCTTAAGCCCACCGTCAACAAATTGATTGGACCTTATCAGAGTGGCTTTAGACCTGGTAAGTCAACCATTGACCAGATATTCACCATGTGCCAAATCTTGGAAAAGACCCGTGAAAAGAGAATCGACACCCACCACCTCTTCGTCGATTTTAAAGCCGCCTTCGACAGCACGAATAGGAGCTGCCTTTATGCCGCTATGTCTGAATTTGGAATCCCCGCAAAACTTATATGGCTAAGTAAACTGACGTTAAGCAACACTAAAAGCTCCGTCAGGATCGGGAAGGACCTCTCCAAGCCGTTCGATACCAAACGAGGTTTCAGACAGGGTGATTCCTTATCGTGTGACTTTTTTAATTTAATGCTGGAGAAAATAATACGAGCTGCAGAGCTAAATAGAGAAGGTACAATATTCTATAAGAGTGTACAGCTGCTGGCGTACGCCGATGATATCCACATTATTGGCCTCAACAACCGCCCCGTTAGTTCTGCTTCTACAGATTGGATAAAGAAGCCAAGGATATGGGTCTGGTAGTGAATGAGGGCAAGACGAAATATCTCCTGTCATCAAACAAACAGTCATCGCATTCGCGACCTGGCTCCCATGTCACTGTTGACAGTCATACCTTCGAAGTCGTAGAAAATTTCGTCTATCTTGGAACCAGCATTAAGACCAACAACTATTTCAGCCTCGAAATCCAACGCAGAATCACTCTTGCCAACAAGTGCTACTTTGGATTAAGTAGGCAATTGAAAAGTAAAGTCCTCTCTCGACGAACGAAAACCAAGCTCTACAAGTCGCTCATTATACCGGTCCTACTATATGGCGCAGAAGCGTGGACGTTATCAATATCTGATGAGTCGGCTCTAGGAGTCTTCGAGAGAGGAAGAGGAAGACCTCCACTCCGTTGGAAAGATCAAGTGGAGAGTGACCTGGGTGCACTTGGCATTTCCAACTGGCGCCAAACAGCGAAAAGAAGAGACGAATGGCGCGCTGTAGTTGATTCGGCTATAATCGCGTAAGCGGTGCCAACGCCAATAAAGAAGAAGATTACCATAGGTATTTCGATTAAATGTAAACTTTTTAATAATTCAGAGCGTATTTTTTAATCAAAAATCAATCTTAAAAAAAAAGAAAATGTGTCACTTTCACAAAAATTAGTTAAAAAATAAATCTGTATGTACTTCCAAAGACCATAGCTTGTAGATCATACAACTGTTTGCTTTTCTGTTCTAGGTATCATCTTTTAGAAGAAATCGGTCCTCCCGTGGACGGCTTTAAAAATACATGGATTAAATAATGGGCTTTACCAGCGCCATTTCGTAACAAAATAATCATTAAAAATTACTTTTTAATACTTCAATATATGTTCAATGAAATAATTGAATAGAAATTCTATTCCTTTTCCGATATTCCTACAATAAATTTTTAAAAATGAGTCTGTTTTTCAACCTCTAGGGTGGCTTTACCCCTTAAGCAATGTTTACTCTATAGACTCAAAAGGCTCAAAAGCCTAATGTGGAGGTGTAGAACGAGTTGTAGACTAATAAGTAAATACTAAATATTGCCTTCAGCTTTAAGACTAGCGAGAGCTTCATTCGCTTGATGAAAAAATATTTTTATTATTTTCATTAATTCTGTTCTCTCCCAATCCAAAGCTGATTTTTTTTTTACTTCAAAGGCAGCCGCTGCTAACTTCATTTACTTGCACATCACACATCGCCAGTTACTTGAAGTTAATTAAGTTATATCCTTGCAATAAATGAATATATTTTAGTAAATATTGTTTTCAAATGTGGCGCCGCGCTCTAATGTTTCGTTAAAATTTTAGTTTTGGGCGACTATCAGTTTTGTTTAACCACAATTTTATGGCATGAAATCCGCTACCAACAAAAACAATTAACTACTTAGCGGTTGTATGTTACCCTGCACTGTTATTTGTATTGTTGCTGTTTTCCTTTTATTTTTCAATCAGTCGAAGTGTGAAAAGATTTCAGTTCCATTACATGAAAGAAGTGTTAAATCTGTTTGCTTCTCTTTCTTTACTCTTTCGGGCCACAACGTGTGCTTTCTTTATATTTAGTATGTGCTGCGGTTGATAGGCAGTTGACTTATAAACAATTCTTAAATGAACCAAGACAAAACCAAGACAAGAAAATTAGCAGCTAAGGCTTTGTTTCCAAATATCAATAAGACAAAAGCAATTGTAGGCGAGATTCAAAGGCTTGATAATTAGTTTTGTAAATACGAGTAAGCATATGATGGAAGAATAGAAACTCGTGCCCGTTTAAAGAACAACAAATCGGCTGTAACCGATGGCTTACCGGCTGAGCTATTTTAACATGGCGGTGAAGAGCTGACAAGGTGAATCCATCAGATTCGTTTCACCCTTTTGTTGGTTCTAAAGCAGACTACGACAGCACACAAGACTTATACGGCTATGTAAACTGACGTTAAGCAGCACTAAAATCTCCATCAGCATCGGGAAGGACCTCTCCGATACCAAATTATTGCTGGAGAAAATAATAAGAGCAGCAGAGCTGAATAGGGAAGGTACAATCTTCTATAAGAGTGTACAGCTACTGGCGTACGCCGATGATATCCACATTATTGGCCTCAACAACCGCCCCGTTCGTTCTGCTTCTACAGATTGGGTAAAGAAGCCAAGGATATTATGGGTCTGGTAGTGAATGAGGACTAAATGAAATATTTCCTGACATCAAACAAACAGTCATCGCACGCTCCCACGTCACTGTTGACAGTCATAACTCTGATGTCATAGATGATTTCTTCTATCTAGGGACCAGCATTAACACCAATAATAATGTCAGGCTAGATATCCAGCGCAGAATCACTCTTGTGCTACTTTGGACTGAGTAGGCAATTGAAACCAAAACCATCTTTTGAAGAACGAAGACCAAACATCATAATATATGGTGCAGAAGCGTGGACTATATCGACAACCAATGAGGCGGTCCTAGGGGTCTTCGAGAGAAAAGTTTTGGGAACGATTTGTGGTAATTTGTGCTTTAGTTAAGGTGAATACCGCAGTCGATGGAACGATGACCTATACGAGTTATAAGGTGACACTGATATATTTAATTCAACGATGAAGAGAAAGCGGCTACGTTGGCTAGGTCATGGCGTCCGAATGAAAGAAAGCGCTCCAGCAAAAGTACCCGCCGGTGGAAGCAGAGAATGAGGAGGACCTCTACTCCGTTCGAAGGGTCGTGGAGAGCAACCTGGTTTCACTTGTTATTCCAAAGAGAAGAGAAAAGCCGCGCTTTTGTTGATTTGGCTTTTATCGCGTAAGCGGTGCCCACACCAATGAACATTAAGAAATCAAATTGGACACTGCTGGACACTTTTCAAAAGCATTTATCATTTTATTAAAAGGGCATTTTAAACAACATTTCTGTGAGGAGAATATATCAAAGATATTTGATGATAAATCGTAAATACAATAAAAATTATAAATTCACAACTCAAACTCGAGTCTCACAACTTACTAAACCTTCACGGTAACCAATTTTATTTCGCTAAGAAAAGTATAAAAATTTAGCTTTCAAACATATGATGTGTCATGTTTCTGCATGATTATCTGACACCTTGACGACGATATGCCTAACTTGCCAACAGACAGTGGCCAACACATGCTGCCGCGAAAATCCACATACCACAGACTGCTTCCCAACTTAGGAGGCATCAAGTTTTTCTACAAAAAAAATAACGAAGTTTATATTCACACTCACAACTCGCAAACCATATTTGTTTCGAAAGGTACAGTGCGCCTGCTGTGACCACCACAAATACTGCGCTCAAAAGCCGACTGTACAATTACTCCAACCTCAGCATGCACTCCATTTTTGCCTCAGCCATTTATGGTTGGTAAGTCTTAGCAACTGTGACGGCAGGTGGCAATATTAGCAAGTCTAAATTGGTAATGGTTTGGCGCCCAAGTAAATACAAAAAAAGCGGAAATTAGAGTTCTTGTGGGTGGAGCAGTGTTTTCGTTTTTGTATTTGTTTATTTTCCTTAAATTAATATAATTTAAATTTATATATGCGATTATATGTAATAGATTTAAAGAAAAGTTATTTGATACCTTTGAAGAAAACTTTTGTCGATTCGATGTATAATTGGCAGAGGTTCCTTTCGACTTGTTTCAGCAGCTATGTCTTGATTCGCAGGACTATATCAACTGCTAATGCCAACTCATCACTGTTGGCATCTCAGCGCATGAGTGGGATGGGTCTCGTTCGATGAGAGAGAACTATACTTTTTCCCAATCTGTTCGTTGATGGTGGGCTTTAGTGTTTCTTGAAAAACGCCAGATAGGAAATGTCTCATCTATGTGAAACTGAGAAGGCTCATACCATGATAAACGGCTCCGACTATGGGTTTCTTTCCTTTTTTCGTGGGTTATTTAGAGCACTTTCGGGTTCCATTTGTTGGGTATGCTTCCGTCGGATAATATTCTGCAAAAAAAAAACTGTTGTGAGTAATTTGAATAGCTCAGTCGATAAGCTGCCAGCGGGATATTGAAATATCTCCTCACAGTTCTCTTATACCAAGTTGTTGAAGTAGACTCTTAGAAAGAAAGAGTGCAGTTTCGGCGGAAACCAGGTTTGCTGCCTGTCGGTGTTACAGCTTATCAATATCGAGCTCCACCGAAGCGGGTGCGTAGTAGACCGGGTCGATCTTAGAGATTCGGAACGCATCTAAAACCTTCATATGATTATCACAGAATGGTTGATTTGTTTTGAAGGGAGCCTCATCCCATTCGGGGAGGTTTCAGAAATTTTTTGTGCAGTAGATGTCTTTTTTTACACCCTTCGATGTTGAAATGACCAAGCCATATTTCAATATCGTGGAAAATGCAACAACCACAGTGAACTTCAGACATCTTTAGTCCCATCATTTTTCTCTTCTATCGGAAATTAGCGATAATTAGATCATTTAGATGCTTGGCGATTATAGTCAGTACTCTGCGGCAGAGTCTATTTCATCATATTTTTTTTAATCAGAATATCGATTACCGATACCGATACTGGTGGTATTTTATTCCAGACTTTTTGCTTTCTTTCATTAGAGTTGAGTTTATAGGTGATTTGCTCCAACCTCTAAGCACAATCAAGAAGAATTTTGTCTTCTCACTATATGTGGCTCCCCTCTAACCGGTTAAAAAAAGGAAAACCATAAGAATGCCTAACATATGACAGCTTATTTATCATTCTAACCAGGTACTCAATTCATATTAATTGTCAGCCTCACTGCACACTCTCGAACGGTGCATCTCAAATTGTCTACTAATTACTCAATAATTAATATTCGATATTTCAAATTTCTTAGTTTAATCATCAATTTTCTACCTTTATAATAAATATATGAGAATTATTTAAAAACAACTTGTATATGCCTGCAACAAATCTCTATTGTTAATTACCAAAATTCTATTGTTGGATCAGAAAAGGATAAATAGATAAGTGTTTAGAATTTAACACTTTAGTAACGCTTTGCTGATTCTAGTCGGAACCATTAATCAAATAGCAATTACGACAAAAATGAAAAAAAAAACAGATAATTAAGTAAATAGTTTTTTCCTGTATTTATGATGAACAAAAGCCGACATTTTGATTTATATTTTCCTCATCACTTTTTATTAAATACATTAAAGCAAGATAGACGGAAGTATTGCATAATACATATGAATATACATATAAATATTTCCACTTGAATGTATATGCATATATGTTAGACAATTGAAACCTTAGTGTGCTCTACCCAATCCACAAAAAGACGCGAACCCACGATCTGTGCCATCTAAGCCTCCTCAACGAATTGATTGGACCTTATCAGTGTCGCTTAAGAAATGGTAAATCAACCATTGACCAGATGTTCACCTTGCGCCAAATCTTCGTCGATTTTAAAATAGCTTCCACAGCACGACAGCTGCCACTACGCCGATATGTCTGAATTCGGTATCCCCGCAAATCTTATACGGCTATGTAAACTTTCGTTAAACAACACCGAAAGCTCCGTGAGTATCGGGAAGGACCACTCCAAGTCGCTCGATACCAAACGACGTTCCAGACAAGGTGATTCCTTATCGTGTAATTTCCTCAATTTATTGCTGGAGAAAATAATGAGATCTGCGAAGCTGAATAGAGAAGGTACAATCTGCCACAAGAATGTACAACTGCTGGCGTATGCCAATGATATAGACATTTTTGGCTGCAACAACCGCGTCGTGAGTTCTGCAAAATGCTCTTCATTCCCGTCCTACTAAATGGAGCGGAAGAATGAACGATGACAATAGCTGATGAGTCGCCGTTAAGAGTTTTAGAGAAAAAGGTTTTACGTAAGATTTATGGTGCTCTAACAGTTGGTAACAACGAATACCACGGTTGATGGAATGACGAGCCGTACGAGTTACACGACGACCTTGACATATGCATTTCAGCGAATGAAAAAACTGTGGATACGCTGACTAAGCCATGCGGTTCGGATGGATAAGAATACTCTAGCCGGTGGAAGCAAAGGAAAAGGAAAACAAGCAAGAACCATAAAGAAGAGCTGTTTGCGGCCATACCGAAGTCTTTATTCCCTTTTTGATAATATGAAATTTATGGTATTTCATTTTCAGATTAAATATTAATTCGCATATCTCAAAAATCAGTTTTAGGGTACCTACATAATATAGTCATCTAATTTCAATCACGTTCAGTGGCAATATTAACTAGAGTTAGCGTGCGTACAATACCGTGAAATTATCATATTCCTCCGATTTTGTTGATTTTCCGTGTCAGTGAATATATATTTTAATTGCACACGTTAAGATGTATTTTTGAGGGATTTTTTTACTCAAAATCGCAAATCTGAAGAAATCGGCTCTATAGGGGCTATATATATGCTATAGTAGTCCGATCTAGCCAGCACCGATAAATGTGCCTTTAAATGTTCCAAGGCATCTATGTACCAAGTTTGACTGAATTATCTCATAAACTGAGGGAATGGTATGGTACTTATACATTATCATATTTTCATATTCAGGCCAAAATTAACACACCATTTCATGTGCATTTGTATTTAGAGTATACTTTTCACCACCTCAAATTGCAATTTTTTCGCATTTCGGAATATTGAATAATGGTTTAGTCTTGGTTGCATTCATTTTTAATCGATTTTTAGAATAAAATACTGGTTTCAAAGGACAAATGAGTTAAATATAGGACAATAAGTTACCAGTTAAGAAAATATTTTAGTTTTTATTTGTTTATATTGCGAGTACTTAAAAGAGAAGGCAACTCCATCAAATTTTATAAATACTGATATAATCCGAATGATATGCTGAGATGATCTATTCATGTACGTATATCTAACCATCTCTCCGATTTTGAGACAAATGATCGAAATTTGATACTTATCCTCTGACGAGACTAACATAGATTCCATTCAACTCATTTCTGAGATTCATACATAATTTCGTATCATAATTCTCACCATTTATCATCTAAGAACGTGAAATTAAATTTTCTAACTACTATCATGTAAGTAGGTTGCTATATATAGGTCTGGCCTAGGCTAAGTGTTGCCAGGTACAATCTGACATTTCCATTGGAAAGTTTGACATTTTTTAGCATAACATCACTCAGAACGTTTTGTCATTTAATCGTGAATTGTTTTATTTACAGGGAATTAAAAAATTCATCTCGGCCAAAAAATGGAATTAACTCGTGAACATTTTCGTGCGATCATTTTTCACAACTTTAGACGTGGGTTATCACGACAAGAGTGCATCGATGAACTAAAATCTTTGTATGGCTATGAAGCACCATCCTATAGCACTGTGAAAAACTGGTACAACGAATTCAATCGTGACCGACGTTCGCTCAAAGACGAATTCCGTGAAGGTCGTACAAAAACAGCCGTTGTGCCAGAAAACATCGATGCAGTACGTGAACTGATAATGCAAGACCGTCATGTAACATACCCTCAGATAGAGGCATGTCTATGCATTTCTCCCACCAGCATACATTCGATATTGCATGAACACCTGGCCGTAAAAAAGGTTTGTTCTCGTTGGATCCCGCACAATTTGACAATCGCTCAAAAAAAGGCTCGTGTGGATTGATGTAAAGAAATGCTGAAAAAATACGATCGCGGTGCTTCAAAAGACGTTTATAAGATCGTCACAGGTGACGAATCATGGATCTATGCGTATGAGCCCGAAACAAAACAGCAATCGACTATTTTCGTTGATAAATATTCGTATTTTCGTTATTAGGCCAGAAATATATATTTTAAAATCTTAAGAGATTCTCCATTAGCTGATAAAATTGCCTCCAATGGGGCAATGTACTACATCATTTCTTCACTTGGCAGGGTAAGTTCCCCTCATTCAAGTGATTGGTCTATGAAAATGATGGACTCTCTGGAGTTTTGGTGGATATACTGGGAACTTCTTCACGCAGTCTATGAAATATATATTCTGCTACATTTTCTATACCCACATGTACAAAATCATCTAACTGATTTCGCCCAACTTCCGCTCTGTTCAAAAATGTCTCAATATCGCGCTTATATAAAAAAAGAAGTAGTAGAGAAAGTGTGTAATCAAATTAGCCAGGGTGATCGTGTATCCCGCATTTACTGATGCCTTTCTGACTACAAAAAAGCTTTAAATTACAACCTGATTTTGATTATGATTCTCTAATGAACCTCATTAGATCCATGACTTTGAGGTCGGCACTTTGTAGCAGCTGAAGCGATTTTCGACCGAGCTCCTCCTTCACTTTGTGGTTTCGCGTCTTGATGTGTTTCCAACAAATGGGGGGACCTAAAGTTTATACTAAGCCGCCTCCGAACGGCTGATGGTTTTTTTTATGAGGAGCTTTATTTAATGTCAAAAATACACTCGGAGAGGAACCGCAACATTTAGAACATTTAGCTTAATTTTTTATTTAAATGAATTTTCTATAACTTTTTGGATGTTAGTACGCCACTAGGATATGAACCCTAGCCTTCCAGCAATAGGGTCCCAAAATTCCGAAACCTAGCACTGCCCAAAGCTGAACAATCGCATGCGTGATGGGTGATCGCTTCCTGCTCCTCATCATTTTTGCAGCTTCTGCAGCATCTCCTAAAGGGAGCCTCTAGTATCTCCTCCCGTCGTCCTATCAGACAGTAGCTTGTTCTTTAAGGAGTGCATATCTCCTGATTTTTTGCTATCCCATTTCGAACAGGTGTGTCTGAAATCCCGGCAGATTGTAGTTTCCTCATTCCGCCTTGGCGCCGGTTTTTAAATATAAATTCCTTGAGAAGCAGTTTGCTAGTAGCAAAAGATATACCAATATGTTCTTTATCGAGAAGAATCTGGTTGGTGGTACCTTGCCTAGCAAGTTTATTCGCTTTATAGTTTCTTCAATGTTCTTGTGACCAGGTACCCGCTTACAGAGATCGGCGATAGACCAGCAATAATTTGAAATTTTGTGTAAGTGAGCCCAGCCGGACTGTGAATGAAAATTAGGATGCCCTTACGTTTAAACTGGCCCCGATTTGCTTTGCAGCCTTCATAATAGCAGATATGAGTAAAGTACAATATTTCTCTTTCTTTTCTTCTGAAAGCCGATGCTTCAAAATGTTAATCTGAAATTTTGTTATTATTCATGGCACACCTTTTCATACATCTCGTCTTAACGCATCATCACACCTTGACGTATATACGCTTTTGAAAATCTCTTAATTTGTTACTTTTCGACGTGACAAAAATCATAATGGACCAAAATTTGTGTAGAATTACCTTTACGCAATCACGAACAGAACTGATTACAGACACGTCTCATGCTGACGACAAGCTCCGCAATGTTAAGTAATCATGTCTGCCGACGAGGATATCATTCAAGTGTGAAAGAGTCGCTTGCACTGTGCTATTGCGTGTACAACTAGCTAATATTTACATAATCTGCCCAACTGGCTGGCTGTTCACATGTAGATTGATCTGTGCCCTATCGACTCTTACTATCTTCACTGTTAAATTTGCCCACACATAACCCATACCGGAGAGCGGTTGAAGGTCGAAAAGCAAATTTCGTAAGATTCTTCTAATACATTTTAACATTTCTTTCTTTCTTTCTTTTTTTTGGGGGGACATGCAAGAAATGCCAAAATTTCTTCAAAAATTAAATATACCTACTTTGTTGGCGCATCAAATTCGTTGTGGTCGTTTTTCCAGTTAATTAAATTCGTGAAATAAATGTAACTTTCGAAAAGCAATAACACTTCGATTGGCAATAACCAGTGGGTAACGGTAGAAATGAAATCAGCGCATGCCATTAGCTTACGATTAGTGATGGTAACAGGCGTTAGGCGATTTGTAGCACATAGTTGTTATTAATGTGTGGCATGCAATATTGCAGTTCGTGAACATCGGCGCAACCGGCTGTTGTGTTTGTGAAAGGAGAGCACAAATTAAAAAATATATGTGGGAAATATGTAATTTGACAGTGCTTTCATTCGATTTGGTTTGATTGCGGTCAAAGTGCCTAAAATGTTGTATGACTTAAGTGAAAAATTTTACATTGTCACACAAGAGGGCATTTCTAATAAAACCCGTGGTAGTTCCAACCTGATTTACTTGTCATATATTTATATTAAATATATGTATTATATTATATTATATATTATAATTTATATATTATATATAGAGATGCTCCACAGTGTAGAAGACCAATTGTCGAAAATTACGATAAAATAATGGAAGTCGTAGAATCTGACCATCATGCGAGCATTGTGTTGATTTCCCATGAGCTAAACACTACATAGTTTGGAACCACTTGAAAAGGCTCAAAGAAGATCGATTATTGGGTGCCGCATGAGTTAACGGGAAAAAAATTACGTCGACCAATTTTCCATATGCTTTTACCAAAAGGAGGGAAACGCCAGACCACTCACATTTATAGTGACTCGCCAGAAGCTCCGAGAGTTTGGTTGGGATGTTCCTTTATATCCTTATAGTCGAGACCTCGCACCAAGTGATTGCTTGTGTCTCAATTTTTTGACAATAAGAACGAAGGTTTCTATGGGAGATGCATAATGTTGCATCAATCATTCAACTGCATATTCATTCCAGAGCCTACAGACTCCTCCTCACTGGGAGATCCCACTAAATTTCCAACCAGATAAAGCTCGCTTTCACGTAAGCAATGAATCGAAATGATTTTTGACTGATTGCTTCATAGAAATCATAGACTGGCAGGCCTGCTCTTTTAACTTAAATCCCATCTGTGTGATAATACAGACGGGCTTAAGGCTGAATTACTAAACCGGACGTCAGTTGTTCTTTATTTTGTTCCAAAGCAATTTTTCCAAAATACTACTTTCTGTTAAAATTATCGGTCAAAATAGTCATTGCATTTCGATGGTTCTGAAAAATTATCTACAGCCTCCACTCTCCACGAGCTGATACACGTATGTTCTCATCCGCCATGCCAGTGTTGACAGTAACAAATTTGAACAAGCACTAACATCAACTGTACTCTTCCCAGCACTCGTTACCTGTGGCTGAGAAGGCAATTGAACAAACTTGGCAAACAAAGACACTACAAATCGTTCATCGTGTAGGTATACTTTTTATTGCACAATAGTGAACAAGGTCCTTAGCGCTTTTGAACGTCTTAACTGACTTTCGGCCGAACTCCTCCTCCGAATTGTGGTAAGCGTCTTGATGGTTTTCCATTTTTTAGAAAGACCTATATTTTATTCTAAGCCGCCTCCGCATGGCCTTTGGATTTTTATGAGGAGCTTTGATTTTCATGTCAGAAATACACACGAAGAGCTTGGCATTCCCTTTCCTTTCAAATATCAAGAACTAGTAATCATTTCACAAGCGTAACGAAAATATCCACAAAAACCTAAACCACCAAAGGCGATATAGATGGTTGCCTTATATTGTATATTTCGAGATTAGAGTACAAAAACCAATATTAATCAAAATATTAACCAAAATATGCGTTCTGGACGCATCAACCGCCTCTTAGGGAATTGAAAAACGTTGACCTCACAGTTTGTCTTTCACTAAAATGCAGATGTTTCAGCCCCACACAGAGCCTGCATTGTCGTTAGGAACGGTCTTCGGCGGTTGATAGACAACTGTAAGCTGGTTGTGTACTACTCAGAATTTACTGTTCTACGTTTTTGTAATGGTGTGGCTACGTCGTGTCCAGTTTTTTCAAAAAAAAAAAAAAAAAAAAAACAGGCAACCATTTGCTTGAAAGTGTTGCGTGCGCGAAAAATGTTTGTTGGATTTGGCTCATCTTTAGTGTAATTGCGGCAGTTTGCGGAATTGGCACTACCTTCTGGAACACCTGCGGTTATCAAATACTTCTCTGGTACGTACTCATTTACTTTTATAGTGAATCGTCCGCTGGATAAATAGGTTTCAATCAAGGATATTGTGGAATGATTGTTTGATTAATAAGCAAAGCAACAGACTGATTGATCTATATGATCACGTCATTATTTGTAGCAGTATTTGGTTGAAATACCGTCTGAGGTGCTATGCAAAACAAGTCGTCTTTTCGTTATCCGCTCTGTCCCATAAGCCATTTCGCTGTCTCAACGGTGATTCAGTATTTGTTGGCGGGTTAAGATTTTTGCAAGCTTTTCAAATCAATTTCTTAGTGGAAGTGTTAGGTGACAATGGCATACGATTTTTCATTTTTTATCTTCGTCATATTTTAATACCACATTTTACTTTTTTTTCTGTCATCCTTGCTATTCGTAACGAAAGCGACGCTTGTTTCGAACCAGCAACCTTAACCTTCTGTAGCTGACGTGGTAGTCTGAAAGACACCGCGAAACAAACATTCGTGCAAATCTTCGTAACCATGGAAATTACGATCCCCAAGTTCGTAATACCTTTCATATTCGTGTTATTGCATCGTTTAGTGCAAACGGAACGATAGTTGGGCGCATGTGCCAGTTATGGTATGTCTGCAGTGTCTGGCAGACTACACTTCAAAAAAATCGAGCTTTAATTATTATATTTACATTTACTTATATCTACGCATAGCAAATTCAAACAGTATGAAAAAACCTTATGTTTTAAAAACAGTGAAAGTCAAATTATTGATTGGCTTGAAGAAATGGGATGTGTAGAAGAAGATTTCAGTGACTTGGATGATGACGTGAATGATGAAACTTTCGAACCAGAAACTACTCAATTAACGGACGACGCAATTTCTATTGAAGAAGATGCTCAGTACTATAATAATCGTTCTATAGGAAAGCAATTGGACCCCATTGTTGAGAAGTCTTACAAACGTAAAAATGGATTTGTATGGAGTGCCCAAGAAGGCCCAAGAACATCCAGAGTTCTAGATAGAAACATTATTAAATAGATTACCCAGCTGTGCTTTTCAAGATTTAATGCTCTCAAATTTGATCGTAAATACGAATAAAAAACTAAGTATGTTTCCAAATAAAAGCATTTATCGGACTCTTGTGTTATTCATCATTGTTCAAATGCAATAACTGCGACCTCAATATAATATTTGCGAGTGATGGCGCAGGTGACGAAATATTTCGGTGTGTTATGTCTAAGGCTTAAGATTTGATGATCGAGCAACAAGACATGAACGTTTAAAAGATGATCGACTTACTCCCATATCATTCATGTTTAACAGGTTTGTTAAAAATTCTCAAGCTCAATTACCCCACTTATCTGTGCATTAATGAAATGCAAATGTTAGTTCTGCTTTCTCCAGACTTGATAAAGAAGCGAAGCAAATGGGTTTGATAGTGAATGAGGGCAAGACGAAAAATTTCCTGTTGTCACACAAACCGTCATCGCATTCGCAACTCGACTCCCACGTCACTGTTGACAATCATAACTTTGAAGCCGCAGATATCTTCTTGAGTCGACTCTAGGAGTCTTCGGGACTCCAAGCAACGGCGAATATCGCAGACGATGGAACGGTGAGCTGTACGAGCTATATTATGATATTGACATAGTCCAGCGAAGAGACAGTGGCTGCACTGATCAGGTCATGTCGTCCGAATGGATGAAAGCAATCCAGCTTTGAAAGTATTTGGTGCAGTACCCGCTGGTGGAAGCAGAGGAAGAGGAAGACCTCCACTCCGTTGGAAGGATCAGGTGGAGAGTGACCTGGTTTCACTTGGTATTACCAACTGGCGCCAAACAGCGAAAAGAAGACAATAATGACGCGCTATAATTGATTCGGCTATAATCGCGTAAGCGGTGCCAACGCCTTTAAAGAAGAAGAAGAAGAAGAACATAAAAGCTGACAATTGGTCTAGTTGCATTCCGCTGATGAAAGTTTTGCTTACAAGGAATTTGACTTACCTGGGAACACTGATGAAGAATTAAGGAGTGATCCCGATGCTTTTTACCAATCAAAGAAAGAGTGGTTGGAAGTTCTCTTTACGGCTTTATCAAGGAATTCATAATATTATCTTAAGTTCCAAAAAAAAATAAAGTTGTATTACTAGTTTCATTCTCACACCACATACAGCAATCCGAGCCTCAGTCAGGAAAGCCACTGATTATTATATATTACAACGAGACTAAGACGAGATGGCAATTTTTTACAGAATGTTAGAAATTATAAGCATAAATTGTTTTGTTGCATTTCAACAATGTTCTAATATAGATGCTGTGCTGAAAAGAGGCAAATTTTTGTTAAATTTAGCGCGAGATTCGGTGTTAGACCACATGAAAGCACGTACACTATGTACAATGAACGATTGCCAAGAAAGCTGCGCATGACAATTAGACGAGGTTTTGGGAAAAGATTAGCCTCCAAAAAATCAGACTAATAGCCTATTTCCACCAAGCACTTAAATGCATTTAAGGCCTCTGTTAAGTGAATGAAATGTCAAACGTTTCCACCGAAAGTGAGTTAACTCAAACAGCTGATTTTTGTTTACATTTGCAGTTTGCAAAATTTGTCACATGTATTAAAATCATGAATTCAAGAGACCACATTCATTTTATTTTGCTTTTTATACAATATTATGATTGGCAAGTGCAGATTATTGCTGCACGGACAGCCGCTGCTGAAAGGAAAATGCTTTTTTGCATGCTTACAACTTTGCCAACAATGCCATTTCTTTGTATACATGAGAGTTTTTTCGGCTACCTCTCAATTCCTGAGCTCTTCCTTCCCAGCAATCCAGGAAACTTTGCTCCTCCGTAAGGTTCCACTTCCGTCGTTTTGTTTCCATTTTCAGTTTAGTTTATTTTTCTTTTAAGTAATTAAGTGTGTTTTTCTAGAAAACCACAATTCGAGGAGTAGCTCGGCCGAAAAATCCCTTAACCGGTTACAAAGCGCACATTATAGATATGTACATAATTATTTGTTTTGCGCAATCAGCTGGCAGTTGCCAGAGTCGCGTATATTTTTATGTTGAGGAGATCGTTTTCTATTCCACAATTGCTTCGCCTATTACTTAATATATGTTTTTATGTTAATATTAATGCAAGAAAGTAACTTTTGCAAAAAAAATTTCACCATGCAAAATAAAAATCTGGCCTCTCATTAAATCCGAAAATACACGACTCTAGCAAGAAATATACCGAAACTACCGAAATGTTTACATTAGTAGTGACAGCGTCGACTGTTAACGTAACATTTTCTGTTAAATTGCCGAAAGTGAGTTAACACACTTTTATACAAAAACAAACACATGGGAATTTAGCATTTAAATGCGATGTTTAAATGCATTTAAGCTAAAATGCATTTAACGTCCGGTGGAAATAGGCTATAAGATAGTCAGTGGAAGAAAACTGTGCCATATTTGTCCCCTAAAATTGACAAAGTACGTGTGCTGCAATTCTACAAAACCTAATTTCTTTTAATGTTCCAGTACAATGTGCGAAAACTGCCAGCAAAGAATGTAATATTTTCTGACAATATTTAATTTAATTAAACGATAGGACCTCGCTAGAGCTGAACAGTATATTCACTTGATAAGTACTTATTTATGTAAAGAAGAAAAAAGATTGATTTAATGAGTTCATAAGCTATTTATTACTATAGGAGGCTAATAATAATTTTCCGGTCTTAACTGACTTTTCTGACATACTGTTAAATATAGTACTTCTTAGGTTACTTATCGTCCTAAAGCTTGGCTTAATGTTGCTTTAGCAGATTTAGTATAGATTTAGTAACATTTCTGTTTTATTTGGCTAAATCGCAAATATTATTAAAATACAAAATTACAAATGTGGTTTGTCCAGAAAAAAAGTGGCAACAATCAAAAGACTTTATCTCTCGAACATTGAAGCAATCAAATGAAATTCGGAAATTATAAAAGAGAATCAATTAAAAAGCATAAAAGTGTGAAAATGACTAAATCAAAGAAATAATATATCGAATACCGTTAGCCCAATCACAGCAACCATTACCGTTCAAACTCTAAAAATAGCAAATACTGGCAGAAAAGAAATTAATAATAAAAATACGTTGAAACAGAATAATAACGTTAAGCAATCGTCACAGCAATAACAATAACAACAGTGAGAACAACCAAAGCATTGGCAAAAGCAACAAAAGTACGTAGTTGGAAAACAACGGCGTCAACAAGATTTCCATTTGAGAATTGAGTTTGGCTGTTGATGTTGTTTTTTTTGTCTATTTTGTCTATTTTGACATGATTTCTAAAAGGTTGTACTTGTACTTACACAAACCTTTTCCTCGTTTATTTTAGACGTATTTTTTGGCTTTTATTTCTTTATTTATTCCATTTTATTATCGACTGCCGTTTCAAAGTGGTGGCAACAGCAGCCGCAGGGCATCTCAACGGGCCATCAGCGTAAGCTCCCAGCCTGAAATGGAAAATTGGCTGCCGTAGAAGCTGTCGAATTTTCAGTATTGCTGCTTGACGCATTCATACCGCCCGAAATATGTAAAATGTTATTGTTACCTTTGTTCCGTTTCAATTGGTTTTTGTAACTCTTTTTTTATTTTTAGCGGATCATTTGTTATCCGCACTCCCCCTTCGGACGGTTATTACAGCTAGACGTTAGTATTACTATTCGTGTTGTTTGTGGTTAATGCTTTCCTGTTTTATTTTTCTGCTGCCGATCCAAACTCAATTACTACTTGGCTCTTGGTTGCGCATTTTGATTTACGGTAATGCAACGCAGCGGGGTGGCCTCACGATACGTTCGTTTTTCTTATTATTGTTGCTGTTATATTCAGTTGGCTTTTGCAGACTCTTTCCTTTTTTGTTGTAACAGTAATCGTTTTCGTGTGCACACCAACCTAGTGGGTGGAGCTCTCCGCCTTCTTCTGCAACCGAATCGAACAACAACAACCAAAACAGCGAGACTAAGAAAAGCAGCATTAATAGCGAATTTAATTTGATTTTTCATTTGTGTTTCACTTGTAGCTGCAACATTCTCTTTTCCTTTCATCCGCAGCTGTTTTTCGTAAGAATTCACACTCCGCTGAAGGCATCAAGCGTTTTCTTTACTTACTTCTTTTTATTGTTTTGTTGTAATTGTTGTTGGCAAAGATTTTTTGTTAGTGTTATAAGCACGATTCAATGTTTTTAACTCAACTAAGAAAGTGTGTAACACAGAAGACGTGAGTCGGCTTTGGTGGTACTTTGCATCGACATCAGCAAAATTGCCTCAGCCAACTATTGGAAATTTGTAGGAAGACACAAATGAGCTTTTTAGTTTCAAATTTACCCAAGATATTTTTATATATTTTTACGTGTACGTGTGGATCACATATCTCCTAATAAACCGTTTAGGTGGGTTTCTGTACGCTGGAAAATCCTTTTTTTTTTTTGCAAGTGCTCTTCGTACTTCCAGTACAATTTGGTATATGGTAGGGTTCAAGATTTTATTCAAACATTTTTCAATAGCTCGATCATTTGAGCAGTGAGTACTCCCATACTTGTTCATTACTCATTCGAACTTTTTCTTGCATTTTGAACATAATTTTTCACTCACACTGTTCGATATCCGAGTATTTAGAGTTCTATATACTTGAATTTTTTTTTTTTTTTTATAGTTATAAAAGTAAACATACTTATGTATTAGAGCTGCAGATACCCGGGTATCGAGCACTGTGAGCAGCTCGATACTCGTTCGATACTCGTTCGTTGCTCCACTGCTCAAATGATAATTTGAAAGTTTTCAAATTTTAATTTTGTTTGTCAAAATGTCTTCATTATTCCAATGAGTTTTACACTTTACATAAATAAAATTAAAACTATAGAAAGCAGTTCTGGGAAGAAAGTCAAATTTTTGATTTAAATTGCTGAAAAATACTCGAAAAAGCTCGAAAATTTTCGAGCAATGAGCAATGAACGAGTGTGCGAGTGTGCGAGTACTCGTTGCTCAAATGCTCGAACAGCTCGTAAATGTTCGAACAAGCATGTATTCTACTAAATTATCTTTTGGGTAAATTTACTTGGAATAAGCAGGGATTAACAAAAGTTCGGTAAGTTGACCAGAAAAATAAAATAAAAAATTATTTTTGCATTTATTCGTACTTATCTTCTCTACATAATCGCCATTAAGTTTTTGATGCATTTCTTAAGCTTATACTCGTAGATCCACTTCTGAAACCAGTCTTCAAAATCTTTTTTTAAGCTTGTCAAACATAGCATTAACCGCATAATTATCTTCACGTTGCTATTAAAGACCCTTCCTTTTAAACTTTGGAATTAACCAGAAATCACAAGGTGCTATATCCGGGTAATATAGCGCTGGACATATTTCTTCGATCCCAGAGATCGCAATAAAATTACTCGTTATTTCATCAGTGTGGGATGGCGCGTTGTCATGTTGTAAAAAATAGCGTCGCAAATCCTCTTTGTTCCTGTTTTCCAACAAATTTTTGAAAGCTTTGGGAAGCACTCTTCAGTGTACCATTTTGCAGTTACCGTCTAACCTTTTTCCAGTGGAGTAGCAGCTACCATTTTAGATCGGCTGAAGTAAACTGGCATCATCTCCTTTGCTGCTGATTTTTGTTGCTTAGATTTTACTGGTGCGTCTACTGCTGTTGTGCTCCATACCATGAACTGCTGGTTGCTTGCTGGATCGTACTTATAGAACCAAGATTTGTCACCAGTAACGACTTTACTAAAGTTGCTAGACTGACCATTTTCGAATTTGTTTAGGAACAGTTGAGCAAAATATACTCGATCCTCTTTTTGGGTCTCATTTAAAATTTGTGGTACTCATTGAGCAGAATTACGCCGAAACCCGAAAATAACCACATGGCGAATTTCTGTTTGCGTTGGTGGTGGAATTTCGTCTGACCTATTCTCAACTATCTCGCGTTTTCTCGTCTCCATTTTAGCCCATCGTTCTAAAATTTCAAATGAAGACTAATAAAGTAATTACAAGGATTTCGTATTTTTAGATTTTTTAGATTTAACAAAAACAAATTGAAAGTCACCAATTGACCGAAGTTTTCTTAGTCCCCTCATATAAATGGTTTAATTTAACCTTGTATTGGATTAAAGAAGCGCCCAGCGATGAGGATAGTAAAATTAATGATCTGTGTAGAAGTAATCTTAGCAAGATATTATTATGAACACTTTTCGATTGAAAATGTGTATAATTTCGACAGCGGGGATCAAATATTTATCTATACTATTTGGCATAAGGACATTATTAGTTTTGCAAAAAAAAAAATCATTTAATTTTAATATTATTTTGATTTCATATATCTTCACTTTCACCATAATCCTATACATACATACATAAATACGTACGTAATTTCAACTCACGCCTTAAGACCCCTAAAGCCACCTAAAGTTCCTTATAAGGACTTTTTATTAATTATTTTCTGTTATTAAAAATAATTAAATATAATTAAAATTTTTTGGGTGCGGCGCAAAAACACTCCAGACGCACTTTTGTTATTTCTTTTTTGTTTCACTAAAATATTTGAAAATGAAACACGAAAGAAAAGCTGTCTTCGGCCACGCTAAAGTATATATACCTTGTATGACCTTATCAAATTGACGGTATTTCATTTTAGTATTAAATACTTACTCTCATATCGGAAAAATCGGATAAAAAAAATAGAATACAAAAGTTCACGCCCTTAGAAGCGTTTTTTCATGGATTTTTGACACAAAAGCTTATAAATGTATGAGGGCTATATGTTATACTGATCCCATCTGACCGATTCCGACAAATGATTTCAGTATAAAACAAAAGTTTGAATGCAATATTTCATAGCCTGAGGGACCAGTTTGCCTACAAACAGATGAGAGGACGGATCTAGTTAAATACACTTAACTCCCATTTCTGATCAAATCGGTATAAATTTTGGAAGATCTGTTTCTTCTCATTCTGGCACTTGGACTAAAGTTAGTATACCTTTTCATGCTCATGAAAGGTATAAAAACTCACCAACAACGAAAATAAATGTAAATGAAATACTTTTAAAATAATTTTTTCATGAAACTCCTTTTGTGTTATAAAGTTTTAATTTTGGTATTATGTTTGTGTGAAAAATTGTCTCATTCATTTTAGACAATTTTCGACAACGGTGTCAAATCGCACGACCTCCTGAATCCGAATCTGGAAACGCGCAAAAAACACGTTTTTTTGCTACATTGAGGTCATGCTGGAACTGTTTTGGATCCAGATTCGGATTCAACATGCCAGAAAGTATAGTTCTGTTTCTGGTTACAAAATCGTGTCGGCCTGTGTGTTATTCGAGGATTCTCGAAGATGTGAAAATTTTACTCATTTACGTATCCCCCGAGGGGGAAATAGGACTCGTCGCTAGAGAAGTTCGAAAAAACGGAGTATGTCCGACGTTGTGAATGGTCAGCTTAAATTAGTTGTTATGTGAGTTGGACTTTATTTTGTAGGTGTAAATCTAAATTCAAAATACGTCATAATGTGCCGATAGAAAGTTCCAGTTCTCGAGACATATTGGGATAAGCGGCAACACTTTCATTTACAGTAGCGATATTTGAGTTGGAGCGAGCAAAGCGACAATATACTGTGCTTACAATATCTGCTATCAATCCAGTCTCGTAAAATTTATTAAATATTTTACCAATTGTTTGAGTAGTTGGACGCTTATGTGCACCGTAATCTCCTGTTAAAGCACGAAAGTGACCACAATTTTTGCAATAGGTTTTAACAATTTTTAAGCGATATGCAATTTTTAAGTATCTGATTTCATATACTTTTTAAGTAAGACAAAACATGTTTGGTGTGGCCGATATTAGAATATGTTCCACTATTATGGAACCTTAATTATAATACTCTGCGATAAATCTTCTTCGTAGAGAAATATTAGGCGCATTGTTCGTATTCAAACTTCTTAAAGACGGATCAATATGTAGTTCATGGCTCTTATCTTAGGTAAAATTTAATGTTCCGCGTATCTAGGCAGTTTATGCCTTTACTTTCAAAGGCATGTAAAACCAATTATGAGCTGAATGAACCATTTAACTGTCACAATTTTTATTTCCATTCCAACACCTTCGACTTCTCAGACTCACTTTTTAGCATCACAAGTGCTCTCTTCTTGCTTCTCTCAATTAATAAATTTCAAAATTCTTTAATTATCAAATTTCAGCTGTTGAATAAATATATTTTTCTGTAGCTGAACAGTTTTAAATCGCGGCATTCAACAAAAAAAGGAAAAAGTCACTGGAAGCCAGGCCCGGATTGTAGAGTGGATGGTTAATTTCTGTAAATCAAGTAGATTTTAAGGCATCCCTCGCAATCCGAGCGGTGTGAACGGGTGCATTGTCTTGAAGAAACAGTACTACTCGCGCTAACTTGTCATGACCGGTCATTGTAGTTCTCTGCGTCGAGCGGCGTGAGCCAGTACTAATTTTTCGGCTATTTGAAAATTTTTTACGGTCACGATCGTCACTGGGCACCCAGGGCAGCGGTCATTTTCAGAGAGATGATGTGCCATATCTAACTAACTCAGCCGCCCATTTTAAGCTGAGAACCTTGAAAGATCGATATAACACAAACTTAATTACAAAGAAAATCAAAAAAAGTTGAAGAATAATAAGTGACAGCTGACATAAGCTTCCTGCACTGAAAAGTTTAACTAATATGCGAAAAATCTAGTAAAATGCAGAGTATATTAAAGATTATTTCATCATTTGTGGAGCAGTTTACCAATAACTTGAAGATTTAATCAAAATTTCTACCACACGTATAAGGATTTATAATACGAGTATACCATACTTGATTGCCGCTTTGGAAGTAAGGGGATAACCAAGGCTAATACAAAGCTTTGATAAATACATATATCATGCAAGATTAGATAATATTTTAATATTTGAAAAGGCAGCAAAACAATAAGCAACACGTGGTGATTTAATTAAAACCAATACAAAGCAGTATTACGGAACACTACATAAACGGTTAGATCCGTGGAAAATTGCATTAGACACGGTCTAGTCTCCTGGCGTCGTACAATGCGCCATAGAGCGGTCATCAAATGAGAGGCCAATGATCGTTTGGTTTTGAGGAACGTAGTTAACAGCAAAATAAAACTTTTGAAGTTTTGTTTTAAATCAAAAAATGTTATATATTTTTCGTTCTTCCTTTTACGTACTTTATCGAATTCGTTGGGTGAATAAGAAAAATCACATAAAAATATGCCACATTCTTCCAATCTTTTTTTTTTTGATATTGCTTTTGCTGTTTGAATAATAACAAATGTTGAT
The DNA here is from genome assembly GCA_037013455.1 of Ceratitis rosa. Taxonomy (NCBI): domain Eukaryota; kingdom Metazoa; phylum Arthropoda; class Insecta; order Diptera; family Tephritidae; genus Ceratitis; species Ceratitis rosa. Next base: position 9,784,950 of record JAWMAG010000020.1, on the reverse strand, counting down.
AAATACAAATTAATTGCATATTTCATGGTAAATTGCGTGCCACAGTGTAACAATCGAGAATACAACTACAATACAACAAACAATAATTCATTCTTATGAGAAAAATTTCATTTGTACCAGAAATACGATTTAATTAAACAAGGTATCCAGCAGCTCAAACAACTTATAACTCATTACAACAACAGTCAGGGGTATAACAACGAGAATGGAATTTTGTGAAAAATTTAAATAAGAAATTATTTGTGTTGCATGCAAAGTAATCCACACACATACACACAAACAACAAATAAACGCAATGCAACGGAAAGCAGTAGTCACAACGTCAAAAAATGCCTATCCGCCGACAATGCCACTGCCCAGATCGCCTGCAACCGCGCTGACGGATGCTACCCAATTTAAAATAAGCAGATTACACTTATTCAACAAGTACTCACACAATAAATTCAAATCAAACGAAATGAGCTCCTGCAGATAAGATAATCAAATTTTTCTTACATCGCCGAAATTTTTTTTCTTATTTTGAATGCTTACTCAAGAACTCCGTGGCTTACCTTTCAGTATATGTACGGGTATGTAAGAGAGGTTCTGAGGCTGAAAAAGTTATTGTACAATAGTTTGCGAAGTGAGCCGCAGTTGAGGAAGGTGTACATATTAACATATTACATATACATACGAGTATTTCAAAACTTAGTTAAAATGGGGCAAAATTAAACTGCCGCAGTTGGTGTTCAGAAAACCCACACACGTAACCATCGAAAGGCCAATGCATCTTCAACGAATGACTGCTCGGTGCAGTATTTGGACCGTCGGTATAATTTGTCCGTTTTTTTTATTTTATTTTTTTAGAACAAGAAAGGAGCTGCTGTTACCATCAATGTCGATTGTTACGGTGCCATGCTCAGATATTATTTGTTTCCTGATGTTGAAGAGAATATTATGGACGAGTGATTTCGACAGGATGGTGCTACGTGCCAACGTTACAACAGTATTTTGCGAATCACGTTCGAGAAGCGCGTATATTCACGAAACAGTGATATCAACTGGCCTCCTTGCAGCTGCAATTTTACGTTGGATTATTGGGGTGACATTAAGAATAAGTGCTTTGGAATATTCAGGATATGGAATATGGAATTAAGTAGGCATGGCTGTCATAGAGGTCCACATAGTAGAAAATGTGTTGGAAAATTGCTTCCCCAAGCAGAACGGAAAGGACTACTACAGGGCCAACCACATCATACCCATGAATGAAGTGGTTATCCACTATTAACCGGAGATTTATCATTTAAATAAAGACAAAATCATTAAAAAATATTTTTTCACTTTTTTATATGTATAAAATACATCTTAATTTCATGTCATGGTCACAGAACAGGCAGAAAATGATGCGTAAGACGTACAGTATTAACCAAAACTAGAGCACCACCCCCAGTACAATTTTTTCTAGTGCTGTTTTCTTTAAATAAATTAATTGGAAATTAATTACTTTTTTGAATTTTATTTGTGTTTATATATTAAACAGGCCAATTTAAAACGCCTATGCCTTTACCTCTCAACAAAGTATTACCATGCTTCGAGGTATGCTTAGAATCGTTGTCCCGCTGAAAACTCAATTTCAAAGGCATGTCGTCTTCAGCTTACGGCAGCATCACATTTTCTAAAATGTCGGTATACATAAAACGATCCAGTATTCCTATTATTTGACGAATTGGTCCGATACCTTGCCGCAGACCACTACATTAGCACCGCCGTACCAAACCGACCACCCATACCTAAATATGTATATAATATAAATAACTTCGAAAAACAGGAAGAGGCCAAAGTTAGCTTTTGCTCTTATTTTATTTAAAATTAAATTTTCTAGGAGCAACAATCGAAAAATTTACTTAACCTAATATAAAGGGTGTACCAAAATTAACTCAAGATTGGAATTAAAGAGAAAATACATATTTTAGTCTTTCTATTGTATTGCGTACAGCCAACGGAAGGTCAGTATTCGAGCCCTGGTCCGACTAGCATTTAAAAATTATGGAAAATTAATTTAAATAAAAAATTAAGTTAAATTTTCTAATTTCGGTCGCCCCTCGGCAGGGAATGTCAACACTCCGAGTGTATTTCTGACATGAAATAAAGAACCATCAGCCGTTCGGTTGTCTATGAAGAAATCTCATCGTACTAAATAACACGATCTAGGGGGCCAATCCTGATCCCCAAATCGACAGAGTACACGACCTGTTTCATGGCTTTTTGAAACAACATATTGACCAGCACCAGCAATATTCACAGCTTGACTAGTCTCATTTTTAAAAAGTGTGATCCAATTATGCCTCCAGTCCAAAATCTTTCTTCAACAGTCAGACGTTGTGGATGCATTTATTTTTCGAACAATCACCCATGGGTTTTCAGTTCCCCAAAAACGGCAACTTTTGGAGATTAACAAACCCATCAAGGTGATAATGTACTAGATGGCTAAGATGGCTTTCTTGAAAAGTCAGCATTCATTTGTTGATGCTCGAGAATCCATTCAAGAAACTCTCTTCGGTCATTAGATTTTAATTGTTGTGTGGATATACAAATCTTTAGTGAGTATACGCTGTAGAGAACTTCTTGAAATGTCTTGTCCACCGATACTCACACAGCTTCAATATTGTCATTTGAACGACTTCTTTATGGATGACCAGTGTATTTGGCGTCATCAACGGGTCCTGTCCGCCAGAATTTTTCAATTAATCTTTTCACAGTTGACGAAGTTAGAACTCTATTTCCATCATATATTGTATGAAATTTTCGAACTGGAGCCGCCAAGCTTTCATTCTTTTTGGAATATTGCTCAATAATGAAGACACGTTGTTCTATCGAGTAACGCTCCATTTTTACTAAACCTAAACAGTCAGTAATCGATTTGTTTTTTTTTCGTTAGGATTGTTAACACTTTACTATATACGAGTAAACTGCGGCAAATTTAAATCTTGCGTTAAATTTGGGACACCCTGTACAACAATTATATATATGTAGTATTATTAACCCAATGGAGTTGCCACATGAGTTCTTTTCAATTACAAATCGCTTTGGGAAATGGTAAGCATGGACTTAGGAACAACAACTAATTTTGTACGTAGTCGTTATACCTTCTGCTCAAATATAAACGACAAGGACAAGATATATGGCCATACTTAGGTTGGCAGGACTGTTATATGTTTACATGTCAAATTTCGGCGCGATCTGTCACATAGTTTTTTTTTTACGGCACTATAAACAAGTCAACCTCGAGTGTGTTTTTCGAATTTTACTATGGAAATTAACGTTGAGCAAAGATGTTTGTTTGAAATTTTGTTATTCCAACGGAATAAGTGCGACGGACGCAATGAAAATGTTGCAGAAGGCATATGGGGAGTCTTGCTTATCACGTGCACGTATTTTTGATTGGTATAAGTCGTTCAAGGACGGCCGTACATCGCTGGAGAACTTGCCCCATGATCGTCGTCCAGCAACGTCAATAAACGAAGAAAACGTCGAAAAAGTAAAGAAAATTGTGTTGGAAAATCGTCGTGTGACTGAAAGAGAGATAGCTGGTGAGCTCAACATATCAAATGGATCCGCTCATAGCATTATTCACGATGTTTTGGGCATGAGGCGTGTGTCTGCTCGACTTGTTCTAAAATTGTTGCCCATACGTCTCGTCTTGTACGCGATTATTTGACCAAAAACAACGTAAATATTGTTCCGCAAGCACCGTATTTACCCGACATGGCACCGTGTGACTTTTTTCTTTTCCCTAAACTCAAATTGCCGCTTCGTGGAAAGCATTTTCAGTCGATTGAAGTCATAAAAGAGAATTCGAAGAAGGAACTGAAAGCTATATCTAAAGCGGCCTACCAGAAGTGTTATGAAGATTGGAAAAAAGTGGCATATGTGTATCGCCTCTAATGGTGACTATTTTGAAGGGGTAAAATAAATATTGAAGAATAATTAACCGTTTTTGTTTTATTGAGCCAGTCTTGTTTATATTTGAGCAGAAGGTATGATGCATACGAGTACAACTAGGTAAAAATGTAGGTATTTTTGTATGCGTAAAAATATGTATTTTTCACACGATACCTCTAATATCTATAAGCAAACTTTAAATAATGTCACTTCTAATAAAAGTCATAAAATTTACTATTTACTGTATTACTGCTACCGTAGCAGTAACCAATTGAGTCTCTCTTTAAGCCTCGCACTTACGTTTAATTGTGCGTAACTTATCTGATTTGGTCAGTCAGATCGAGTAATGGAGTAATCACAAATTGTCACTGCCTCTCTGGCAAGCCGTGATTCTAGATTCTCTACAGTCTGGGACTTAATTGAGCAACGGTGAGGGCTTGCACGAAATGTTTATCGATCATTAAATCGAGTATTAGATTATAATGTGAATTATTTTATAATAATAATTGTACGTAGTGCAATTTAGAAAAGCCGAGTTAATATATACATTACCAAGGGGGCTGTCATTATTCAGGCACCATATACTGGTTTCATCTATTTGCCGCAGAAAGTATCCATTTAAAAAAAGTGGGGAATGCTGGGGCAAATCTTTTTTTTTTTGAAAGGATGTCGTGAGGCTTTTGACTTATTCACATAAAAAAAGTATTAAAAAATTTCAATTTATGTCTCAAGTATACTTTCAATTAACTTTACTGTAGCTGACAATTCCGTGTCGCAAATCTTAAATTCCCTAAAATTTCAAGAAATGAGACAGTTTTAAAGATTGCGTTTCCTTGCGTCGATGTGACGCACAGGACGCTTAGACCAGAACTGCTTCTAACGGCCAGATGTGCACAATAGACCCTCAAAAAGGGTAATTTCTAACAGTAGACAAACCAACCCAACTATTTCAGGTATTAAAAGTCCCCAATTTAAACTTTTTTTTTTTGGCTTTTGGCCACGTTTTTGGCTTTTGGAACCACTGTGCTGTGAGAGCTTGGTTAGGAATTTCTTATGCAACCAGATTGTAGTCTGGAACTCGCACCAAGTGATTATTATACACTCCTGTTTATGGCGAATGATTTGACTGATGAAGAATTAGTCTCAAGAGATGCCTACGAAAATCGATTTACTCGATTTTTGGCCAATATGGGCAAAGGTTTCTATGAGAGAGGCATATTGAAATAAACTTCAAAATGACAAAAAGTCAAATAATGTATTAATTTTTACTAGACTTAATATGAAAAAAGGAGGACTCTACTTGATTGGAAACGTGGACGTTACTACATCTCTTTAAACAATGGGGACTCAGCCATGAGGATTTATCTAAGCACTTCTCAACAAAGAACTTTCTACATACTTCCTTTCCTCTTATTTAGGAGCTAGAACATTATGAACATTACAGAAATTTATGCGCTTGTGCTAAGCCACCAAAATATATCTGGTTAAAGCCTTTTCAAACGCAATAATTAATTCAACACTTTGCATTATTTCTAATACTATCTTTTAGCACCATCATTTGGTGTTACTAGGCTACAGAAATATCTCACAAATTAAAAAAAAAAATACAAAGTAAAGTCAAATCAATCCTACTTGCATGATAATTAACATAGCCAGCAATTCCAAAATAAATTTACATACTTGTTCTTAAGAAAAACTGATTCTGGTTTGAAGTCGTCTTTGAAAAATACACAACCCACATTCGCTACTACTGGGAATACAATTCATAAATAGACTTTGAAAAGCCGACATAAAGAATAATTGAAGAAATTCAGCCGATCCCATCATTCCCAACGACTCGACTGACCAAACAACTGAGCTTATAGTTTCTTATTTGGTTGATCACTCGCTTCTTGCAATTTAGAATTGTGGACAATTGAGTGCGAATTTGCATGTCAACGGTTGCCCGGATTACAAAGGGAATAATGATAAAAAACTGAAAGTTTTTCTGAAAGTACACCTCATCAGCATCCAAATGTTTACGTAACGTCACGAGAACAAGTGTACGGCATAAAAACAAGTCATATTACCTTTCTTGTCTACTACTCTGCAGATCCAACGAAATCACCTTACAAAACAATCTTATTTCGACCAGATTTTTATGCTTTCTTCTTTCTTGTGCCTGGTTCGCTAACCGTTATCGTTTGTGTATCAGCTGTTTATCGCATCACTTGGCTGTCCACTTTTTTATCTGTCAATGTGACTTTGCAGTGATTCGCGGACTTCGGATACTTTTGAGGACTTGCGGGTTTGATTGTGCTCTGTGCTGTTTCCATGTATGTACTACTCATATCCACTTCATTATATGCATGCATATATTTATTTTATTTATATATGTATGTATATTTTTTTTTGTTCAGTTCGACGTAGAGCAATGTCTTCAGGCATCTATGTATTAGTGGTGTTGCACTGATTTCTTTTCATTTCCTTTTGGCTTGTTGTAGTTTCTTAAGTTCTTCTCTTTTAGCAAAATTATTATAAATTTTTTTCTTCTACACGGAAGATGTTTTTGTTAAATATATATTTATATATATATCTATACTTTTTTCCCAGAAGCCGATCTCGGCTCTGTCACAACAGTAGTATTGTTTTCATGGTGGCCCTTTTTGTTGGGACATATATGTACCAAATAGATGCAATTTAAACCATACTCGTTCATCAAATAGGGGGAGCCGTATGCAGAGGAATATATAGAGTTTTATAATTGATCTTTTAAAATAAATAATAAATTTATACATTTTCATAATTACTTTTGGACGGGTTCAACATAGTCTGCTTCTTTTGGTAGTTTTTGCTAGCCCAAGTAACAGCAACACGAACTCAGCTAAGTTAGATATTATAGGGTATATCCTCTGTAAGCCATCATAATCGTGCAAGGAAAAATTTCTCCAGGCTTGATAAAGAAGCAAAGCGAATGAGTCTGGTAATGAACGGGGACAAGACGAAATATCTCCTGTCATCAAACAAACAGTCTTCGCATTCATTATTTGGCTCTCACGTCACTGTTGACAGTCAAAACTTTGAAGTCGTAGATAACTTCGTCTACCTTGAAACCAGCATTAATACCAATAACTATGTCAGCCTCCAAATCCAACGAACGATCACTCTTGCCAAGAGGTGCTACTTTGGACTGAGTAGGCAGTTGAAAAGTAAAGTCCTCTCTCAATATGGCGCAGAAACGTGGACGATGTCAACACCTGAAGAGTCGGCTCTAGTAGTCTTCGAGAGAAAAGGTTTGAAAACGATTTATGGTCCTTTGCACGTTGGCAACGCCGAATACGGCAGACGATGGAACGATGAACTGTACGCGCCATACGATGATATTGACGTAGTTCAGCGAATGAATAGACAACGGCTACGCTGGCTAGGTCATGTCGTCCAGCTTGAGAGTATTCGATGAAGTACCTGCTGGTGGAAGCAGAGGAAGATGAAGACTTCCACTTTGTTGGAAGGATCAGGTGGAGAGTGACCTGGTTTCACTTGGTATTTCTAACTGGCATCAAACAGCGAAAAGAAGAGAATAATGGCGTACTAATATTGATTCGGCTATAATCGCCTAAGCGGTGCCAACGCCAATAAAGAAGAAGAAGACGAAGAAAACAAGGATCGATAATTTCAACCTTTTAAGTAAAATTACCCAAAGCGATATCTCAGGGGTATTGATCCGAAGATTTTATCATAAATAGAATGCAGTTGGTTAGTCAATTTTAAGTTTGAAAATATCACATTTTTATTGGATACTTTATTCTTTTTTCAACCAATTTCTTATCACTGTGCTGTGGCATTTTTTACCCCGACGCTGTTTTACTCTCTTTTTTATCATTAAAGTGGACTCTTTTATTTATTTATGTGCGCACTGGAATAGCTGAGTGTTCAATTTGTTTGGTACGAACGATCGATCGATCTGTTGCGAATTGATGCGGCAAGTTGCAACTCACAATGTGCAACATACGAATATAGCCAAACAGTGCTTCGGTTACTGCGACGTCACACGTTGCCATCATAATTTTGTTATGTTGACCGGCACGAGTGCAGGACATTGCAATACAACGCTAAGTCGCATATATGTAGGTATGTACACACGAGTATATATATACCACTTCGAACATACTCACAACATAGTCTTTTACTTATACTTTCGGTTCTTTTTATCCATCATCCTTAATATTTAACATCTGTTGCATTGACGTCGAGCTGGTACATTTCTTCGATTATTCATTAAATCGCTGCATCTTAGCCAAATCTTTTCAACCACCCTTGCACCAATGCCACACCATCATTACCGACCAAAAGGCGGCTTTGTCAGTGCTCTGCTGCGCTGAAATCGAATCCGGTTTTTGTCAGCGCGTCGCGTATTCAAAGAAAGTCGTGCTTAGGAAATGTAAAAAGTTGTACTCGTGTTGAAGTCAGCAGTCATTATATTTGCCGCCGTCATCGTCTCCCGTAAACGGTTAAATTATTAATTGGTATTCCTTTGTTTCAAACTTTTTGAGGAAAATTTTTGAAATTACTTGCAGCAAAAGCTGTTTACTACGCGTGATTTGGCAGAGTCTATCTTAATGTATGTAACACTAGGACTACTGCAAAATGGCAGGTGGAGTTTACCAAACTAAAACTTAAAGTTAAACTAATTCTTTGAGACACATTAAGAGGGAAGGAAATGCTCCGTAGCATTAGCCGTAGCCATAGCATTGCAACTTTTTTTATTGTTAGATTTTTTCCTCTCAAATACTCAGCGCTATTACCATAGGTATTTCGATTACGTCCACGCTCTCCACTACGCTTCAATCGTTGTTAGGTATTCTAATTTTTGAACAGATTTAAAGAAGAAGGGGAAGCGAGAAGACATTTTCGAAATCAGTTGCTTAGATGTGAATGTCTGAAATTGAAACACAACAAACTAAATAAATATATATAATGTCATATTTTATAAGGAGGAAAAACATGAAGCCGATAGCCGAGAGTTGAAAGAAGAAGAGTGCGAGACATGTGCGCTCCTCTTCAGATGAGCGAGAAGTTATTGGAATTTGGTTGAAAGAGGAAAAAAAATTGAGATTAAATAAGGATGCGTTCAAGTATGTCCTACACGTAGATACTTTGGCAGAAGAAACTTGAACAATTAATTTGACATCGTTATCTTCACTTAAGATAGTAGTCTGGTAGAAAAATGGACTTTCTTTCGAAAGTACTATATAAATATTAAAAATACACTACAAAAATTTAGAGCGAAACTCGAACTATCGACCAATTTATACCACCTATAGGTGAACGTCTCATACTACTTCCCGCTGAGCCGCAAGGTAGCTGCAAACGGCAAGATTTTTTTCTTCCAAGCGTTGAAAATTTAAGAGCGTTTCTCTCGAAATAACGGATGGTAAAAAATTCTCTATCCAACTGATTGGATTGTTATTATACTCATCAATAGCTATCGCAGGAACTCTTTTTATCGCTAACTTTCCATTTTACAGTCCCTTTTCTACTAAAAAAAGTCAACAATTCTTTTAAATTTTTTTCCACGAAATTTTTTAAATCTATTTCCATCCAGAATGGCAAACTCAAAGAACAATAATATTTTTGATTTTTCCATTTCAGATGTCCTCATACGACCAAATCACCGAGGCCAGCACCCTTGTTTTTTTTAAACACTGACTTCAGTGATAAGGAACAACCAATTCCAACAAAAAAAAAAAAACAAATATAATTTTTTTATTCACTCTGAGATACTAATTATAATATATAACAAAAATGAAACTGTATAAATTTTATTTTTTTATTTTCAAATATTCCCAAAAAACCATTTAAAGAGAATGCAAGTTACTTACTTAATCAAGTACCCTGCATACCAGTTATATTCTAGTTAAGAACTTGTATTCCTCCCCGCAGTGTAATAGCTGCTTTGAGATAATAAATATTTTCGAAGTCAGGAAATATTTTGATGACGTATCCAGTGCATTAAGAGAACCTTCTTCTTCTTCGATAGCTTTGAAAAAATAAAAATCTCTTTTGGTTGCTTTTAAAATAGCAAATTTTTCTTTTCATTTTGGTCTTGTGTTGCATCAAAAACCACTTCAAAGAACTATTAAAGTATCAAATCTAACCACTCTCCGCCTACTTAAATGCAACTTAGTAAAATGTGCCTACGGTTAAAATGAAGAGTAGATAAAATTGAATAGAATCCTAAGTTTTGAATATTGATCGAAATGGAATGGAACACAGAATACCAAACCTGCCGAATGGTGAAAATTTCGATTCGAGTCGATAGGCGATAAGCGAAAGGCGTACGAGTATAAAGCCAATTGCAAAATTATTAGTGACTTTGGAAACCCTCATACATATAGAATAGTGATCAGAAATAAAAGAAAACTTTTTTAACCTGAAAATCATTTTAGAGTTAATTTTAATTTAAAAAAAATTAATTTATTCCAGATTCTGGAACTTCACGATAGCTGGTTGCTAAAATATCGATGGATAAAATGAAGAGGATTCGTTTTGATTTAGACTTGGATTTGTTCTTGTCGAAAAATCGTAGAGAACTTGTCCAGACGAAACTTTTTCATAAAAAAGTCTTTTCCAATTATCGGAAAATACACTTCCCAAAGGGGTTGAGTTCGTTTCTGGAAAGACAAAGTTTTTTTTTTGAATTGTGGCATCGGTGAAATATTTTTTATTTTTGTCCAGCGCGTTTCACGGCATCCCAAGTCTCATTAGCAACAACGCATTGAGGTTATTAAAATTCACTATAAAAGTTTCATCGAAAAATCATCTTGACTGATTTCCACCTCGATGGCTACCTCATTAAGCAAAACTGCCGCATTTCGGGTTCGGAAAACCCTAGACTTATTGTTGAAACACCTTTAATCATCAACGTGTGACTGTTTGGTGCAGTTTATGGTCCGGCGGGGTCTTTGAACCTTACTTTTTCGAAAATGTTTGGATTACGCTATGGAGAGATGATTAACGATTTTTTGATTTTTTTTTTTTTTTTTTTTGCTGAAATTGGAGGTTATTGACCTGGACAACGTTTACTCTCAAGAAGACGGTCACACAAGCTATGCTTACGATCACCATTTACAGATATACTGCGCTTCAAAAATCACTAAAATATTCAAAAAATGCTTTCTGCTCTCTATATTTTTCCAGAAGTCTAATTAATTATTATTTTCATTTATTAAAATTTAAAAAGAGGAAATAACCTTGGGCCCGCCGTATAAGAAACAGCAACAAATTCAGTAAATAATCATGGCACGAGTGTCAACATGACAGAGTATCCATCGATATTCGTATAATTCGATGACTGAGAACACCAGAAACAAGCATCTGTTCGTACTACTCATGTTCTCTCGACATTTTCTCCAAGAGTTGTTGTGACCACAAGTGACAAGGTGCAATTGTAGTAAGTTTGTAAATGCAATAAACTGGTATTGCCGCCCAAGTGATTTTTGCTGCATTAACAAGTGCCATAAGCGCTTACCATAAGTGAGAGGCGTATCAATTTACATAATATAGTACACTAAAAGTTAATGTTGGGTGAGCATCGATTTTCCTTTAAATGTCAATCAGCAGTAACCGCCCAGGCGTCTTGTGTTCGTTTGGTTTGCCTTTTTTCTTCCCAAACAGTCTTCGTACCCAAAGGCTCCGCGCTCATTAAACACAGTTTTAATTGTCTCTCCAACGAACTTGACAATTAATTATTTCAGAGAGTTATTTGCTTTGTTTTTTTTTTATTCTTTAATTTCAATTCATTCATCCGCCGGCAGTGACTTCAGTCACTCAGTTGCAGTCGCTAACAGCGATGCTGTGCAGAATATGCAATTCAATTTTATGATTAATTTTTTTTTTTTTTGGAAGGAAGGCTGTGGTTGAGCATGTTGCGGATTGACCGAGAAATTAATTTTTCTGTCTGCTGGAATTAACATATAGACATACAAAATTTTTATTTGTGCACTATTTTATGTTCATGTAAATTGAAGTGTGAAATTTTTAGATATTGAATTTTTTCTTGACGTTGTTTTTTCAGCAAGCATTTCAATTTAATTTCTTCTTTCGCTTTATTGTGCTTTTTATGAGTTTTTAATTTTTCATGGCTACGTATGTAAATTGTCCTCAGCAAATAACATGTGTGGGAACATTTTAAGGTCATACCCGACACAGCACAGAAGGGCACACAATTTTAAATGGCGTTTGATTATAAACTTTGCACTTAGTTCCTCCGACTGTGGGGTAAATAAATTTTTGTCGTCATTTCATTTTATTTTGTTTTGATTTATTTTATTTTACTTTATTTTATTTTATTTTATTTTATTTTATTTTATTTTATTTTATTTTATTTTATTTTATTTTATTTTATTTTATTTTATTTTATTTTATTTTATTTTATTTTATTTTATTTTATTTTATTTTATTTTATTTTATTTTATTTTATTTTATTTTATTTTATTTTATTTTATTTTATTTTATTTTATTTTATTTTATTTTATTTTATTTTATTTTATTTTATTTTATTTTATTTCATTGTATTTTATTTTATTTTATTTTATTTTATTTTATTTTATTTTATTTTATTTTATTTTATTTTATTTTATTTTATTTTATTTTATTTTATTTTATTTTATTTTATTTTATTTTATTTTATTTTATTTTATTTTATTTTATTTTATTTTATTTTATTTTATTTTATTTTATTTTATTTTATTTTATTTTATTTTATTTTATTTTATTTTATTTTATTTTATTTTATTTTATTTTATTTTATTTTATTTTATTTTATTTTATTTTATTTTATTTTATTTTATTTTATTTTATTTTATTTTATATCATTTAATTTAATTTTATTTTATTTTATTTTATTTTATTTTATTTTATTTTATTTTATTTTATTTTATTTTATTTTATTTTATTTTATTTTATTTTATTTTATTTTATTTTATTTTATTTTATTTTATTTTATTTTATTTTATTCCATTTTATTTTATTTTATTTTATTTTATTTTATTTTATTTTATTTTATTTTATTTTATTTTATTTTATTTTATTTTATTTTATTTTATTTTATTTTATTTTATTTTATTTTATTTTATTTTATTTTATTTTATTATATTATATTTTATTTTTTTATTTTATTTTGTTTTTTTATTTTATTTTATTTTATTTTGTTAATTAGTTTTATTTTTATTTTATTTTATTTTTTTATTATTTATTAGTTTTTAGATTATTTGTTTCTTATTATTTCATTATATGTTACTTTTTCCAGACTTTAAATTTTGTGAAACCGTTTCTATGGTTCCTAATATGTTTGTACAAACAATTGATTGTTTCTATGATTCCTGGAAAGGTTTACAAGAAAAATTTCGGGAAGTGGAACTGGGCTTGACCTATTTGAGAAAATCTTATTCATGGTTCGATTTATTTGAAATTCGGTGCATGGGTGTCTTTTTGCTTAGATTAACAGGAAGACTACACTTCTCTCCGGAAAGTGTACATGGGACTGACCTATTAAAAAAACTTATTTATTGATCCAATTACTTGAAATTCGGTCAACAGGTGGGTTCTTGTGAGCAGGAAAACTTTTCTTCTCTCCGGGATAAGGAACGGGAACTGTCCTATTCCTCTCTCCAGGACCAAGGTGAATAGTTAAACTAAAAATTTTGTATTCCCACAAGTATTGAGTAAATAAAGTTATGATAAAAAAGATATCCCATTAATTTTCCATACATTCAATGAGTATATGCGACAGCGAAGCGCTGCAGGGTACACTTAGTATATTATATATATTTATCTGTCTTTTCCTCCCTCCGGGCAGCAAAAATTTAGCAGATAATAATAATGTCAATTAAATAAACTTGGTTAAGAAACTGTTAACCAATTTCGCGAATAAACTACTTTTATACACTGATACTATCTATATTTATATATATAAATTTGATGATCATTTTTTATCACGCTGCAATTGACCTATTTAATCGAACTGATTGTGTAAATACTGCTCTATTTTTTTTTTTTTTTTTTTGTTTTTTAAATTTTACAATATTTATATCTACATACATTGTCAGGGAAGCGCATTGTAGGCCAAATAAAAAAATTCGCATAAAGATACGGACGAAGGTTGAAATGGCGGTTTTATTGCACCGTTTTTATTTGACTACTAGGCTTCAACCTTTGCCCCGGCCAAAACTATGGGAGTCTAAATACTGCAGGGCAATAGCCTTTGGTTTCCATTAATTGCGCGTTGCTTGCGGTCAGCAAAGAGCTTAAAGCAGCCAGCGCAAACAGTTACCGCAAGAGCTCGCACTTCTTTGAAAGCATGACCACGCCACCGTTGGAGGTGAACTTTTGTCTGCTCGTTGTGGTGTGCGCGGAGTTTCATTTTCATAGCCGCCACGTACAAGTTATAAATATATATGTATATAAGTATGTATAGTATGAAATAAATATGTATAAACTAATACCACAATAATCGCGAAACTTCTATTTCGCAGCTTACAACATTTAATTATGCTCGTTTGATGTTAAGACTTTGAGTTGGTAGCGAAACAAAAGCAACAACAAGTCAAGTACAATAAATTAATTTTTAATTCAAACAAGCTGAATAATATTTTAAAATAGTAAACGTATATATTAAACACGCTGCAACAAAAAACTAATTGACAGCCATCACGTGCAACAAGCGAAACTGTTGCATGCAGTATTCGGAGGTACAACGCATTCATCTTCATTGATTTAATGAAGACCATTAATAGAATGAAGTCTGATATGGCAACAACAGCAAGGTTCGCAAGAAAAATCAGATATATACTTACATTTTTGAAGGTAGCCAACTAAATGTATTACAAATTCACGAATTTATTATCTAGAGATTATACCTATTTGCGTGGTTATATTAGAGTAAAGAATTCTTGGACGGCTTAAAATCGAAAAAATTTATTGTTAGTTGCTTCAAATTAGTTCGGCCAGATAGGATATATTTATGGTCAATTTAACTATATTTCTCGGTCGACTTTGAGTATCTTTCAGGTACCGTCGACGTTATGCCGACGCAAAATTTGCTAGATATTGATTAGTTTTTGCGACGACGACGACAATATATCGATAAAATGCATGTCATTTGACATTTCTGCGTCAGCTGTTTGAACTTGTCCACAAAACTTTACATAAAAATGTTGTATTTTATGCGATTGCAATTATTTTAAATTACGTAGAAAACTTAAATCTTCTTATACAAGCTCACTAATTTCCCCCACTACTGCTTACAACCAAGGAAGCCCTTTGCTAATGCAGGATTATTTCTTAACTGAAAATCTTCAAAAAAATCTTAATATATCTGTGTGTATAAAAGACAAATAACAAAATTTGCACAACTTTCGCAGTAAAAAAAAACTTAAAAAATTAGGAAATATCGTATTAAAAATATATATTCTTACTAGCAGACCGACCGGCACATGCTGCACTTAAAGCCTGTCACAGAAATGTCAATATGATGCCTCAAAATAATCCAAATGCACCATTAAGATCTATGACTTAAGCACTATCTATGCTTATATACAAACCGTATCAATTTTTGTCAATTTATCGGTGATCCTTTTCACCGTAGAGAAAGTTTCATCTATACTTCGCGCAAATCGAACTTGGTTACAGGCCTCTGGTACATTTCAAGTATTCCGTTTAGGCCTATCGTATTTCAAGTAAATCGAATCATAAATAAGATCTTTTCGAGTAGGTCGGTCCTTGGTCCACTTCCCGGTGTGAAAAATAGATAGTAACCGATTGTCAGACCTAGTAAATATGCATCTAAAATTTCATACAAATTGGTCAAGTCGTATAGGAAAAGTATTTTAACTAACACTCGAACACGAGCATTTTATATATAAAACAAAAATTTGCCAGAATGACTGAAAAAAAATAAGTATACTCGTGCTTCAAAAATTTGGTACTAGTCGTCAGCAAACTCTGTGCCGACATTTATTGCCCTCGTTTACCGTCGATGTGGACATTGACGACGACTTCTGAGAGAGCAAATATGTATCAATAGCTGTCGATAGTTATCGATAGAAACTACAGCAATATCAATTCGTCGTCGTTTTGTGTGGTTCTTAGTTAATTTCGTTTTATACTCTTTTATTCAAATTTAATGTGCGTCTTGATGTTTTACCAATAAATGGAGGGACCACAAGTTTATACTAAGCCGCCTCAGATGGATTTTTATGAGGAGTTTTTATTTCATATCAGAAAAACTCTGCCGAGGGTTAACCAAAATTGGAAGAATTAATTTTCTATAACCCCAGCTTTCCGGATGCTAACCACTCGGCTATTGCGGCCGCCAGCTGCTTTACCTTGATGCAAGAGCAATGAACTAATTTTTTCGGGATTTTTCCGGAATCTTCCACGAGCTTTTAAGTAGTACTCTTTATTATTTGTTAAACTTAATGGCAGTAATTCATGGTGCACTTGCCTCCATTATCCATAAAGCCATATTTTGTCACCGGATTTAATACGTTTTAATAATTCTACATCGTCGTTGACTTCGTTTAAGGCCAGGTTGTTCTTAAATTTTATGGAATTTTTTTTCTATAAATTGCTAAAAAATACTCTTAAAAATAATATAGAATTAGTAGTTCTGGCTACCCAATGTGAAACAGAATAAAAAAACCGGTTTGATTTTTGCTTTCAGATGATTTGTTTTACAGTTATCGTGTCACTTTTTTCGAGCCGTCACTCAAAAAAAACTTTTTTCAATTAATATTTTTATACGTCTACTTATCTACAAAAACTTCGATTAATAAAGTTTTTTTTTAAACACGAAGCGATTTTCGGCCGAGCTCCCCCTCCAACTTGTGGTTTTTCGTATTGATATTTTTCCAATACAATGGAGGGACCTACCGCCTCCGAACGGCTGATGGTTTTTTATGAGGAGCTTTATTTCAGGTTAGACTTTCACTGCCAAAGTGTCGACCGCAATTAGAAAATTTAGCTTAATTTTTTATTTAAATAAATTTTCTATAACTTTTTTTTGATGCCCTCCGAATGGCAGTACGCAATGCTAACCCGTCGGCTCTATGTACGAACATACGTGTACATAGCAAGCCGAGTAAAAAAATAGAGCTGCTTTTATAAGCATAAATATTTGAACGATCGGAACTAGCTTTACTCGGCTCGGCTTGGCTCGACTTACAGCTACAATCTGCGGGTAGCCTATGTTATGACTGAGATAAAGGTTTCACGCGCATCTACGTTGAAGGGGATGCTAAAATAGAGTAAATGTCTCATATTCTGTCACAAACAGCCCAAAAATAAAGTTCCATAACAAGTTTCCGAGGTTGGCATACACTTATACATAAATATATTATAACTTATTGTTAATTCAAAACACTAATGGAATGCTATTTTCGCGATTTTTAACACAAATGAACAAATAAATTTCGATATGTTTCGCAAAGACACCGCAACCAGTCTGCGTAGCTACTAAAACGATTAATCTAATAAATAACAATTTAGAAATAAGCATTGCGGTTTGGATTTTTCATTTATTCCTTTAACAAATTCAAACTGTTGTGGCTAATATCTTTGTGACAACACATTAGATCGCTATAATTGACTATTAAATTTTATGTGTTTTTATTTAATTTAAATTTATTTTGTTAAGTTTATTTATTTATTTATTTTTTTTTTTTTTTTGAAGATATTAACTGCTGATTAATGAGAAAATTCGGAATTGACGGTTAAAAGATCAGTTCATTGGTTGAAGACCTAATATGCTAGCATATGGGTTAATTGAGCTCATTTTTTTTGTTTAATAAATAATAAAATAAAAACAATGTCATTATTTTATAATAAAAGTATGTACTATGATGTGCTCGATACCTTTAGTTTAAACGTTTTACAAACACGTCTGGTCTATTAAATGAAATAAAAAACAACATTTCTTCTTTTGAATTACAACGATTTTAGAATATGACTTTTCCTCTATTACGGAGGAGTTAATAGAACTTCTGCTAGCGTACGCCGATGATATTGACATTATTGACCTCAACAACCGCGCCATGAGTTCTGCTTTCTCCAGATTGGATAAGGAAGCGTAGAAAATGGGTCTGGTAGTGATCGAGGGCTAGACGAAATATCTCCTGTTATTAAACAAACAGTCATAACTTCGAGGTCGTAGATAACTTTGTCTACCTTGGAAAATCAACGCAGAATCAATTAAATCAAATTAAAGTCCTCTCTCTACGAACGGAAGCAGAGGAAGGGGAATTCCTTCACTCAATTGGAAAGACCAGGTGGAAAAGGACCTTGCTGCACTTGGTATCTCCAATTGGCGCCAAACAGCGAAAAAAAGAAACGAATGGCACAATCATCACCTAAGCGGTGTCTAGGCCAATAAAGTAAGTAAGTAAGTACTAGAGCAGCGAATTCAACTTTTTTATTTAATTAATTCGCTTCAGTGTAAATTCTTTCAAAATGTTGTTTTATATATATATATATATATATTTTTTTTGTTACATTTAATTTAAATTTAATTCTCCACTTAAGTTTGTGATGTTGGATCAGAGGTAGAGCACTCGCCTGTTAAGTCAAGATCCGTTGCTTCGATCCCTGCCATAAGAACTCTGATGAGAGGATGTGGTAATCTCCGAAACAACAGCCACTGCCCTTCACCTTCTCTAATGTCTATACCATTTCATGTGTCTTATAAAAGCTATCAATTTTTGCTGAAGTTAACCCATCGAGACAGTGAAAGAAGTGGCTGTGCTCAATGGACTCTTCCTCCTCTGCAAAAATCATTGCAGTGATAGCCCATTCTTTCTCCGTGAAGCCCCATTGAACACTGAGCTAGCATTATGCCTGTCATTATGCTAATGGAGAATTGGTCTATAAACATAAGATGTTTAAATATTTTTGCGTCCAATTTCCGGCATAGCTGTCTGGTCACAAGATCACATGCAGCCGCCTAGTGTTTGCATTTTTGAGAAAGGCCAGTTTTATCATATACTTTGGCGTGGCAAAGGTAATATGCATCGTGTGCATGGTTTGTAGTGGATAGAAGAGTTTCTTCTTTTCCCAGCTCGTCCACGATATTGAAAGTAAACTATTAACGATAAAAAATTAGCTACTGTCAAAAGTTTAAATTTACTATGTGCAAGATCATACGGGCATTGTAGGTAACGAGATAGCTGGCGAACTGTCTAAGGAGGTTGTCTAATTAGAACAGGACGTAGTAACGAACCTTCCAGTTCCATTCAGAGAAATGAAGTAAAAGCAAGAAGTGATGCTACTTCGTTAGCTAAATAGACTCTGGGAACGAGCAGGAAACTATGTGTAAAACATATGTACTATCTGTAAATAGACCGGGCTCCAGACTGCTGATGGGACTCTTAACGGAGCATTGCGTTTTGGCGAATGCAGGCTTTTAATATATGTATTTCTGACTGAGGACTACAAGAGCTGGAAATGTAAGGAATGTGTGGCGACAGTGGAGTACGTAATCTGTAAGCGTCCGGCATTCGGCAGGCAAAGCAGAAAGGCTACAGGATCTTCAATCGGCAATGGCCAAGGCGCCAGAACGACTACTTCAATTTGCGAAAAGAACAGCAATGCTCTTCACACTAGAGACACAATCGGAGTGTAGCAGTGCAGATTGGTCGCATGTAGTGTATGTAACAACACTGTAGATGTGTTATCATCTATGTGAGACCCAATAGATCAGGTCCACCAGTTCAACTTAACCTAACCTCTCAAAATGGAAAGTAGTTAACTTTCGGCAGAAAAACATTTGCTCGATCCCGTGATATAATTTTAAAAAGCAATTAATTAATACGAAATTTATTAACACTATTAGGATCAGCTAATGTTTATCGTCGCCTATGCCTTCTATGAAGAATTTTCAATGTCGGTTACCAACCAACCTAGACAAAATAAAACAATGGCAATAAATAACACAGCAACTAATATGCCATCAAGTATTGTATTTCCAACCGTTATGCACACTTTGCTTCATTTTACACAAAAATCACTACAATACTGCCTCTCTACAAATATAACTCCCGCATTTTAGGAAAGAACGGTACACAATAGCCGAAGGCTGAAAGGCGCAAAGAGTTTCCAGTAAATTCGAAACTTCAAGTGCGAAATTTGCGGTAAATAAAAGGAGGTTGCAACGTCAGTAGCCATCAGTTAATGCTCGCGGTGCGGTTAAAGTTAACAACATTAGAAGCTTAGAAGGGACGTAAAGAATTCAGCAACTATTCAACGAGTACTTCTTTGCCAAGAGCTTTCGGTGGTCATCATAAATTATGCGAATAATTGACGCTTGCGTTTAACAGAAAATTTACTTCCACCAAACAAGCACGTTTATTGTGGAGGTGGCTCGATAATGTAGGTATATAGTACGGCCGGCAAGAAAAGAATTGAATGCTGCCACTTTAAAACGATTGATTCTCACTTACAAATAGGTTGTGAGTGCCTTTAATAGTCCGGATTGCCATACACTTCTTTTGCAGTACCCGTATGTTCAGCAGTATTGTATTTACATATAGATACACATTTGTAGTTGTTATTGTGTCTCATCATCTATATATATAAAAATGAATTGCTGTTTGTTAGTCTCGCTAAAACTCGAGAACGGCTGAACGGAAAAATTCGAATAATTGCCGGGAAAATCCTCAAAACAGCATTTTTCTATTTCCCATACAAACGTTTTCTAAATAAAATGGAGAGTCAATTTGTAATCCGCTGCATAAAGTTCAAATTCGCGTGCGCGTTGGAGGATCTAATACCGCGTTCCGAAACAGACAGGGCGGCACATCCACCGTCGACAACATTAACAAGTTTCTTCACAGTCTGTCAAACTGATGATTTTGCTCGCACTTTGCTGTATGTTGACATGACACGCTATTACATATGGAACGTATCATCGAAATCGTTTCAGCGTCGAAAACAAGGAACACCAGTTGAAGGACATCCAAATGTATTTGCTTCAGATGCTCTGGGTCGCATCTACACAGTACATCCAAATAACGATGAGGGTTATTATTTGCGGCTGTTGTTGGTGAATGTTCGTGGTCCGACATCGTTTAAACAACTGAGAACAGTTAATGGACAGCTGTATGCGACTTACCGTGAGGCATGTCAACTATTACATTTACTTGAGAACGATTCGCACTGGGATGATACGCTCAAGGATTCCGTAATATCTTCATCGCCGCATCAAATTCGTACATTGTTTGCGATTATCATATCGACATGTTTCCCCTCGAATCCAAAAAATTTGTGGGTTAAGTATAGAGATGAGATGTCTGAGAATATTTTGCATCGTGTGCGCCGTCAAACTTTGAATCCTACACTACAAATGACTGAAGAAATTTACAATGACACATTGATCATGATAGAAGATATGTGTTTATTGATAGCAAATAAAGTATTATCGTGTTTGGGAATGACAGCACCCAATCGTCATATGCACGATGCATTAAACCACGAGTTGCAAAGAGAACATCAGTACGACATTGAAGCATTGGCCGAAACAGTTCGTACAAATGTTCCACAATTAAATCAACAACAAAGAATTGCGTACGACACTTTGATAGAAGCTGTGAACAGTGGATCTGGTGAAATTTATTTCCTTGATGTTCCCGGAGGAACCGGAAAAACGTTTTTAATTTCATTGCTTTTGGCGAGGATCAGATCGCGAAATGATGTTGCTCTAGCGTTGCCTTCATCTGGAATAGCTGCGACTCTGCTAGAAGGCGGGCGAACTGCACATTCTGCCTTGAAATTACCACTAAACATACAAATCACCGAAACATCAATTTGCAACATCGCCAAAAATAGCGCAATGGCCAAGATCCTACAGGTATGCAAATTGATTGTTTGGGATGAATGCACAATGGCCCATAAGAGGTCACTGGAGGCACTGGACAGAACGTTGAAAGATCTTCGTGACAACCAAAATATTTTTGGTGGGGCTATGATTCTGTTGTCAGGTGATTTTCGTCAGACTCTTCCAGTTATTCCCCGATCAACTGTTGCTGATGAACTAAATGCATGCCTAAAATCATCAAATTTGTGGCAGTACGTAAAGACACTCCACTTAACAACTAACATGCGAATATTTTTGCAAAGCAGTTGTTAAACATTGGAAATAATAAAGTTGCAGTGGACACCTCGACCGGATTCATCACATTACCTACAGATTTCTGTCACATCACAGACTCAAAAGTGGAGCTTATTCAGCGAGTTTTCCCAGATATAGCGCAAAAGTTCCATAACCATAATTGGCTGGGTGAACGAGCAATATTAGCAGCGAAAAATAAAGATGTCGAGGATCTTAATGCGACCATTCAGAATTTTCTTCCAGGACAGTTGGTTTCCTTCAAATCAGTCGACACCGTAATGAACCAGGATGACGTAGTCAACTATCCCACTGAGTTTTTAAATTCACTGGAATTGCCTGGATTACCACCTCACAATTTGCAGTTAAAAGTAGGATCAGTTGTCATCATGCTGCGTAACATTAATCAACCTCGACTATGCAATGGGACAAGACTGGCTGTGAAAAGACTGATGAATAACGTCATTGAGGCGACAATCATAAAAGGAAAATACAAAGGAGAGGATGTCTTGATCTCGCGGATACCGATGATTCCAACGGACTTACCATTCGATTTTAAACGCTTACAATTTCCAGTACGTCTGGCCTTTGCGATGACCATAAATAAATCGCAAGGACAGTCGTTAGAAGTTTGTGGAATTAACTTGGAGTTTCCCTGTTTCGCGCATGGACAATTATACGTCGCGTGTTGGCGCGTCAGAAAACCGTCTTCTTTGTTTATTTACGCACCACAAAACAAAACAAAAAATATAGTTTATGAGAAAGCTTTAAATTAATTAACAAACTGTATTTTAACAGTGTGTGTCTGTGAATATAGCAGCCAGTATTTCAGGCAAGCTCTGTTTTGTAAGTAAGCAACATGATGTATCGAAAATACAATAATAATAAAACTTCATGCTTTATTCAATAAATGCTTTTTTATTAAGTACGGATTCGATTTGTTTGTTTTAAAATCATTTTATACAAAAGATTAGGTCTTTTATTTATCGATGAGGCAGTACGGAGTCTGCCGGGTCAGCTAGTTAATAATAAAATGTTAATGCAAAACACTGTAAGCTTAGATAAATATTATAAACGCAGCTAAAGGCTAGACGGTAACAGGTACCAACTTGCAACATAATTTTTTTGTTTGTGTATTGTGAAGCACGGTTGCCGCAATAGCTGAGCGGTGAGCAGTGCGTACTACAATAAAATTCCGAAGGCCAGGATTCGACTCCTAGTACGACGAATATCCGAAATTATATTGTAATTTTTCTTATTGCGGTCACTTATCGACAGAGAGTGTCAGCCGCTCCGAGGGTATTTCTGGCATGAAATAAAAGCTCCTCATAAATCAGCCGTTCGGAGACGGCTTTTATCTCTATGTGGAGGACGCACGCCTTAAGTTTTTCTCGTCTAAAAAACACTTGAGCGGTTACAAAGCACCAATAACATATATGTATATATATAAATTATAAATAAGCAAAAAGTATTGTACCATAGTAAGAATTCTAAAGACTCTAGTTTTACTTAGAGAATATAAGTAAGTAAATAAATATATTAAACATAAAATGTTTCATCAGTTCAATCTTGGCAGAGTTTTTATTTTTTCATTGAAGTAAATAGTCGGATCAGCGCTGAGAAACAAACAATATTGTACAGCAGTATTCCTTAATGCTGCTCAGGCGTTTGATACACTATTTATTATAGGAGCTCAGATGTAAGCTTACCATAAATATAATATTTATGCCGGGTAAGTCTAAAAAGTTGCACTACTAAATAGTATGAAAACCACAAGGAAGTGTTTTAGAGCCCGTCAAATATTTAATTTATAAAAACGATTTTCCCACGTAACAAGACCTCATCACATCAACTTTAACGTGAGTTTACATAGCCGTATAAGTTTTGCGGGGATTCCAAATTCAGACATAGCGGCGTAAAGGCAGCTGCTAATCGTGCTGTCTAAGGCGGCTTTAAAATCTACGAAGAGGTGGTGGGTGTCGATTCTCTTTTCACGGGTCTTTTCCAAGATTTGGCGCATGGTGAATATCTGGTCAACGGTTGACTTACCAGGTCTAAACCCACACTGATAAAGTCCAATCAGTTTGTTGACGGTGGGTAATCTATCGGTCCATACCGCTTTGCTGTTTTATAAGCGGACGATTGCTATTCGAACTTCTTCATAGTCAGGTAACGGAACAACTTTTCCATCATCATCAATTGCATCAATTGGAGTTCCGGGTTCATCATCTCCACGTGTTTCCTCTTCACTGCCATTCAGCAGGCTGGAGAAGTGCTCCCTCCATAAATCGAGTATACTCTGGGCATCTGTCACTAGCTCACCTCCCTGGGTCCTACAAGAGTTTGCTCCGGTCTTGAAACCTTCTGTAAGTCGCCGTATCTTTTCGTAGAATTTTCGGAAAGTCGAGTAGAAAACCGCTTGGCAGTCTGCTGTGATTGCAGCTTTTCAACGTCGTTCCTTGTGTTTGTTGATGGGCGTTCTTCGATACACAGAGGCGCGTGCGTATCTTCGCTGCGAAAAGATAGTGATCCGAGTCAATGTTGAGACCTTGGAATGTAAGCACATCTAAAACACTGGATACATGTCTTCCGTCTATCACAACATGAACGATCTGGTTGGAAGTTTTCCGATCTGGAGACAGCCAAGTAGCTTGGTGAATTTTTTTGTGTTGGAATCTAGTGCTACAGATAACCATTTGTAGATGTGTCGTGGTGGAGGCTGAATTTTCCGACAGTCGTACCAAATATACCTTCTTTGCCCACCCTAGCGTTGAAGTCGCCAACCACAATTTTGACGTCGTGGCGGGGGCAGCGCTCATAAGTGTGTTCGAGGCGTCATCCTTCTCTTCCGTCGGGGCGTGGGCGCAAAGTAGAGTGGTGAGTCGCCAGGGGCGACCGCAATTAGAAAATTTAACTTATTTTTTTTTAAATTAATTTTCCATAACTTTTAGATGTTGGTGACACCGGGATCATTCCGAATGTTAGTTCGCAATGCTAACCATACGGCTACCGCGGCCGATAAAATGGTTAGCAAAGTTTAACACTTTTTCAAGTAATCCGTAATGATGAAAGTTTCTCAGCTTAGTTAGACCAAGCATAACCAACGACAGTCAAATCGAAGTTGTTCAATAGTTAATTTTCAATAGTTGTTAATAATCACCTGCATATAAATGTTTTCTTCTCTAATATATTTCACAAAAAAAAATCTCATAAAATCTAAGGTTTGGATAAATTTGTCAATTGTGCCAGTTTAAACGGTTCGGCGGACAAATTTGTCCCTTTTTATTTTATGCATCAATTCCAGGTCTCTGACCCATTTCATTTAACAAAACAGTATCTTGACTTTGGATGATTTTCTTAATAGATCGATTCACTCCAAGTAGAAAAGAGAATTTCATATACCATAAAAAGAGCTATAAAAACGATTTCCTCTTCCAAATGTTAGTATGCAACAACTAACCCCACGGTTATAGCTATTACTATAATTTTATGAAAGAACTATGTGTACGTGCCATGAAAACCCTAGTTGCTGCTACTAAAAGGATAATGATAATGAATTAATCAATTGTTTCCATGAAAGCGCTTTTTAATCAAATCCATTTTAATTTAAAGTAATACAATACACCTGATCTCCATGATTGAAAAGTGGAACTATCAACAGCAAAACAAAAGATTGATGCACTTCGTGTGAAAGTGACACATGTTTTAGCATTGTGAATTTTCTAAAAAAAAAAAATTTCATCAACATGTGTATCACATGTCACCAAACGAGCCCCGACACCTTCTAGTAGCATCACCATATCAAATACTCGTATGTATGTATGTATGTATGTACCATATGTATAGTACCACTGGCGCAGGGGTTGCTCGTAACAAAGGCATGTGTGTCACCTAAGTTCTAATTCCCTAATTGTCTGGAGATATTTCACTTCACACATAGAGGGTTGATTCGAGTAGCGCGAGTCAATCGCAGTCGAAAAGTTAAGCGCAAGCGCGTATAACAGTCATCTCTTCATTATGCATTATGCCTTATATACTGTTTCTAAGTGCGCACTGAAGAGACAATAGGATTAATTAGTTATGCCTCGAAAGCGGTCAGCGAAACAATTGTTATGGTAATGATTTGGCAAATGAAAACCGGTTTATAATTAACGAATGCAATAGAAATTTTACCGTAACTAATTAAAGACGTTTAATAATATTGGAGTACTTTAGTCTTTATTAAACTTGGTAAAACATTGGACTTGGTTGGTGGGTTGAAGTGGGTGCCGACCATCAGCTCACCTATTGCCCCAAACAGGCCCATTATGATAGCTCTGAGGATCCACTAATCAAATCAATGTGGGGAGTTTGCAAAAGTTTTCCGCTTATAGAGACTTCAAATTACACTTCCAAAGAGCGGGGCATTTGCAGAGAGAGTGTATTAAGGTTTCAGGTTCTTCTTCTGTCTGCAACTTCTGCAAAAGTCGTAAAATAGTACGCCCAACCTCTCTACGTGCCTGCCCAATTGAATATGCCCTGTAAGAGGACCTATAACTTTAGATATCTCCTCTCTTCTTAGCTCGATAAGTTAACGTGACCTCCTTCTGTTCCGTTCTAGCCATATTGCCTTGCTCACATTACACGCCTTGAGACTTTTCCATCTTTTGTTATCATCTTTAGTGAATAACTCTCTTATATTGAGCTTACGAGTGGAGAGCGGCATGCCCAAACTCTTTGATGATGGTAAAAGTGAAAGAGAAGTACCCTTCTTTGCAAGCTCGTCCGCCATCTCATTACCCGATATGTTATCTGCGGATGTACTTAGCTTTGTTATACAAATTTCAGGGCTCCTAACGCGCCCTGGCTATTCGAAAAAATATGGTTACGATTTTCTGGGAGTACCAATAAGCTGGGACAATTAACAGCCTCATGCATAGCGACCAATTCCGCCTGAACCTTAGACCAACCACACAGGTCCATAATGACAAACTCTTAAATACTGTGTATGTTTTTTCTGTATTGCAAAGGGGAGAGGCAGGGGTTGTATTTATGCCGAAGGCGAGCAAAGAAGGAACAGCAAACTGATGCGGAAAATCAACGTGGCCGAGAGATTGAACATCGGCAGTGGTGGCCTCTACGCATGAAAAAAAATTTTAGGGTCTGCTTGAGGTATATCGCCGCTCTTCTGCATTGGTGTTACACAACGATACTCAGACCAATCTTCCTTTACGGTGCTATGGTATAGTTATCTTACAAGAAATCATGGCAGTAAATACAGCAGTTCGCTGATGTCTGCATAACGAGTGTACTAAGAACCACTTCAAATGGCTGTATTAGAAAGGTTATTCAACCTACCATAAATCCACATTGAAAGCTTTGCTGCGAAGTCAGCCGTAAGATTGACGGCGTTAAGCGAATTTTCTACAAGGACTTTGGAGCAAAGCTCCAAAAGCAGAGGACTGATGGACAAAATAGATCATATACTCTCACCCTTTATATGGGAATAAAGCTTCCAAGTTACATTAGATGGCACAGGATCATGCGAGCAACCAGCGGAACTTGCACCATCTAAACGAACGGAACAAAAAAAAGTTGACGTCGTGGGTGCCAGAATCTATTGCACAGATCGAGATTTCAGGCAACCATTCAGGCTAGAAAAGCTGGCGAGATAGCTAACTACACAAAAAATAATCAATACTTTCTTCAATAGTCAAGCAGCAATTAAGGCAGAGAATGTCCTTAGAAGCACGGAGGCGATAGGTTATAAGTGCTACGGAATCAGTATAGTGACAGGCGGATAAGAGTGAGATGGCGTGCCTTAACGACACGAAGTAAAACACACTTTTTTCCGTTCACGCAGTCCCGAAACTAAGAGTTCCGTCCAGATCGGGCAGGACATCTCCAAGCCGTTCGATACACAAGGAGGTTTCTGATAGCGGGATTCCTTATCATGTGACTTCTTTAATTTATTGCTGAAGAAAACAATAAGAGCAACAGAGCTAAATAGAGAAGGTGCAATCATCTATAAGAGTGTACAGCTGCTGACGTACGCCGATGGTATAGACATTATTAGCCTCAACAACCGCGACGTGAGTTCTGTTTTCTCCAGACACATTGAGATCTTGTTTCTTAATTTATAATCTTCCGAAATCGGTGCATACGTTTTTTAGAAACTATTGAGTCTTCTGCGCCTTTCAACTATGTATAGATTTCCAAGTAAAACTAATTTATGTCATCAAAGGGGTTATCGAAGGAGAGGCTCAGAAAGCATGCCTTCTTCTCTTAAAAATAAATCATCTATAAGAGTGTACAGCTGCTGACGTACGCCGATGGTATAGACATTATTAGCCTCAACAACCGCGACGTGAGTTCTGTTTTCTCCAGACACATTGAGATCTTGTTTCTTAATTTATAATCTTCCGAAATCGGTGCATACGTTTTTTAGAAACTATTGAGTCTTCTGCGCCTTTCAACTATGTATAGATTTCCAAGTAAAACTAATTTATGTCATCAAAGGGGTTATCGAAGGAGAGGCTCAGAAAGCATGCCTTCTTCTCTTAAAAATAAATCTCTGACTTTTAACCAAAAAAAAAAACAAATAAAGAAGTAACAATCAATACAATAAAGTTCTGAATATCATATCCCAATTTTTGAGCTTTTTTCCACCAAATCATCTTCTCCGACGAATCTCACTTTCATCTGAGTGGTCCGAGAAATAAACAAAACTGTCGATTCTGGTACCATTCATACCTTCACCTAAATTGACAGTTTGGTGTGGTTTTTGGTCTGGTGGAATCATCGGTTCGTACTTCTTTCGAAATGAAGCTGGTAGCACCGTTACTGTCAATGGAGATGATAACCAAAATTGTATGACCACAATTGGAAGAAGTTGATCTTAACAACATCTGGTACCAACAAGACGGGGCTACGCGTCACACAGTACGTGCAATAACCGAATTATTGCGAGAAACGTTTGGAGATTCGATTAGTTCAAGAAATTGTAACATTAAATGCGCTCCAAGAAGTTGAGATTTAACACCATTAGACTATTTATTTTGGGGTTATTTGAAGTCATTGGTCTTTAGCAATAAACCAGACTCTTTTCCAACTTTAAAAGTTAGTATTGAACGAGCTATTCATGACATGTGACTTGATTTAGTATAAAAAGTGCTCAAAAAATGGGTTTATCGAATTCGTTCCTGCAAAAAATGTCGTGGAGGTCATTTGAATGGTTTTATATGCAGAACTTAATTGTATCGATTGTACTTCATATTGAATTAAAAAATTTTTAAATTTCCTTAACAATTAGTGTGTTTTTTTTGTTTTAAAGAAATCATATCACTCTTATTTGAAAACCTTACGTATATATGGTAAGTTGAAACAATATTTTCCAAATTTCTTACGTAACGAAATTTTAGATTTCTTTTTAAACACTCAAAGATGTATTTTACAGCCAAAAAGAAATACATATACATATTTATCGACTCATAAAATCTGAAATTGATAAACAACCAAGCGAAAGGGTTAAAAATTCGTTTTCAAAATGATACCCAAAACGCAGCTGGAAATGCACTAAACGCTACCGCCGTCTGTCATTGCCTTTATCGATATGCTGAACAGCAAAACGACGATTTTGAGTTACAATATCACAACCTTTGCATGTGGTCAATTCCGAATTTCGTTCAAAGATTTTATTAAAGAAGGCAAAACACAAAAATAATTTAGATTTCAAAGGTAATGCATGAAGGAACTGGTTTGTAGTCTCCAAATAAAAATGAACAATAAAATACATGAACATATATATGTACCTATAGGTACAAATAATATATGTAAATATGTATGACTAGTACATACCGCCTTTGAGTATTCAGACATGTATGGTATAGTGATATAAATGCATATGCATATGTGTTCGTAGAATGAATTCTCTGCCTTGCATTCTTTCGAACTTTTAGGTGGTCTTTAATAAAATTAAATGACCATTCATTTAGCTGCTTAACTACATTCTTAGTTGGGGGTAAAGTCATCGCTTGATTATACAACAATTCAAACTCACGCACAAGCTCTAAAGTAGATATGTAAGTATTTATATAATTAAGTTCATTCTTCGTATCTTTCTTATCCTTTCTATATCCTCACATAGAATATGTACATATATGTATAATTCACCAAATCTTTAGAAGAGTTGGATTTCTGAGATTATTACAATAACTTTGTTATTATTGAAAAGACTATGTATCGCAATGTAATGCCATTATGACGTAGGTAATCTTCTAGGCTAGAAAAACTTGTTGAGAGTTAATGTAAGAGGGACAGCGAAATATTCAAAAAAAAAATGTGGGTTCTCTGTCAAAGTGGCTAAATCTCTATTGTACGGTGACAGGCATTAATTTCATTTCTATTTCTTACTTTTAAATGCGCCTAGCCCCATTTAACTTTCATAGCTAACGCATTTCTTCCATATCAGCCAATCGTTCCCATTCTTCAAACCGAAACAGTCACGTTTCTAACGTTGGTTTAACAGGAAATAGTGCTTCTCTTCTGATTTTTCATTTACCTACTCAATTCAAGACTGATATTGTTAGACGAATTTTTCTACGATTTTAAAGTTATGACCGTTAAAAGTAACGTGGGAGCCCTATCTCTTCTGTCATCAAAAATACATTAATCGCATTCGCAACTCTGCCACTAGACTAACACTGTTGACATTCATAACATTGAAGTCTTAGATAAATTCGTCTATTAACACCAACATAATTCCAGCCTGGAAATCCAACGCAGAATCATTCTTGCCAACAGGTGCTACTTTGGACTGAGTAGGCAAGTGAAAAGTAAAGCCCTTTCTCGACTAACGAAGATCTAAAAGTCCCTCAAAATTTACGTCCTGCTATATGCTGCAGAGGCATGGACGATGAAAACATCTTGCGAGTCGACATTAGGCGTATTCACGAGAGAGGTTTTGCGAAAGATTTATGGTCCCCTACAAGTTGGGAACGGCAAATACCGCAGCCGATTGAATGATGAAGTGTATGTGATATAGGACCTCATTGACATAGTTCAGCGAATCAAGAAACAGCGGCTACGCTGGCGAGGTCAAGTGGTCCGGATGCATAAGAATACTCCAACCACCAAAGAGGGTCTAAGCAAAGGAGGATTAGGCAAAGGACACTCAATTTCCAGTTGCCAGGCACATGCTCGACCCACCAAATATGGAAAGAAGCTTGTACATGCGGCTTGTCAGATCTGCACCTCCAGTTTGAACAGCTCTACTTTGTTGTTCTTTAATCACTTGCTAAGTATTATTTTTCTATACAAATTTCCTATTTTATGTCAAAATTTTCCATTTTTCCATAGTTGAAATGTAAACTCGAAACAAACGCAAAGAACGAAACTAAAACGCTGTTTATGAAACTAATACCAACTACTGAATTATGAAACGAAACAACTTGTATATAGCAATTACCTAATTAGCGTTGGTATATAGGTACATATGTACAATATATAATTGGCGCTTTGTAACCGCTGATTCAAATTTTCTATAACTTTTGGTTGTTGGTCGTACCAGGATTTGAACCCTGGCCTTCCGCATGGCAGCTCGCAATGCTAACCACTCGGCTATCGCGACCACCATTAGCGCTTGTATGCTAGAAACAAATATAATATTTTTTAAAGGTCTTTGAACACAGACAAGGGAATATATAAAAATTAGCGAGTTTTATTAAGCTACATATCTACATACATATACCAGTATGCCTTGCTTATGGGCTTTCATAAAACAAAAGCAAACGGCAAGCGGTATGAGGCACTTGATAATTGGTTTTGTAAATAATCGAATTAAAATAAAACTCATGGGGATCAGGCAAATATGTACATGTTCATACATGGTTAACTTACAAGTATGCTAATTAAATAAAATATTTGAGTAAATATACTTGATTCACACAACACTTGCCTGTAACACATTCGAAATAATTCTAAGAACTTTATTAGGAGTCATATGTACGAGTATAGGCGTAAATCGCAGCTTAACGCCGAGTGTTTCTTCAACTGGTGTTTTCAATGTAGTGAAGGTTTTTCTCTAACTTTTCATTCGTTGCCATTAGATCAAAGCCGCCGCTCATACATATGTTACATACATAAGAAAATGGGTTATAGCACATAGTTATAACAGTGTGGTCAGGATCTCACTGGGCGTAATTCTAAAAACTACAATATAAATTGTGTGAGAAAACTTTTATGAAATGAAGTTAGTAACTTTTAGATATGAAAATCTCTTCAATTAAAAACGTTTCAATTTAAAATCAAAACAAACTGGCGTAGACACTATAGATTTATTTCAGTAAATTAATTCAACCTTAAAAGAGGCAGAGCATTTTAAAATTAAAAATATTTGGCCTTTATATCCACTGTAGCGATTTTCGGCCGAGGTCTTAATCTACGCGTCGCGATGTTTTTCCGCCTCCAAATGGATGAGGGTTTTTTATGAGAAGCCTTTATTTCATGTCAGAAATACACTAGGAGGGGTGGACATTCCTTACTGAAGGGTGACCGCCATTAGAAAAATAAACTTAATTTTTAATTTGAATTAATTTCCAATTACTTTAGATGCTTCAGTACTCAAGCCCTGCCATTCCGAGCGGCAGTACGCATTACTAACCATTCGGCTACTGTGGCGCAAAAAATTTCAGGTTTCATATATAATATACTTGTATATACGAGTATATAAATATTTCAATAGACGATGTGTATATTGAAACAAGATATTTTCAAAAACACACAACTTTAAAAAGAAAATACCAATAAATCACCGATGATCATGGCAAGCAGGAGAAAATCGAAGGGCAAAACTGAAATTTATATTATGGCTGTGCAAATTAGTCCAAATTTTCATTGAATATAGGATCTTCAGTCAAACAAAAATTTCACAGGAGCTAAAGAAAGGGGCTGGGCTAGCTGACACCGCAGGAAACCACATAAAAAACATCAATATACGATGGGGTTAAAGAAAGTTCGGTCAGTTGGTGACTTTCAATTCGTTTTTGTTAAATCTAAAAATACCACAACCTTTGCAATTACTTTATTAGTTTTCGTTTCAAATTTTCGAACGATCGGATCTGGTTATCTCCAAAATTAAAAAAAAAAATTAAGAGGAAAGGTCTTTAATAGCAACGAGAAGATAATTAATGCGGTCAATGATAAAGTTGATAAGCTTAAAAATCAAAATTTTGAAGACTCTTTTCAAAAGTGGGTCTATGAACTTGAGAAATGCATTGAAATCAATGGAGATTATGTAGAGAAGATAAAAAAATACAAATATTACAAATAAATAAAGAAAAAATGTTTTTTCTGGTCAACTCTGGTGTCTCGTACAAAATGAAAATTCATTAAGTCGCGCTGTAGTCGAAGATCAAACATGGCTATAATATGGGTCAAAGTTTTAAATACCCCTTGAAGGTAATTTTAAAATATTTTATGTCCATGCGAGGTGCAAAGGCGAGTGCAGAAGAACCAAAACGAGGGTTACGTTCTATATTTCGCGATATGCCAACCCTAGTATTGCATTCTCAGAACGTTTTGACTTACGAGCGCTATTAATGTTGTTACAGTAACTAACATACACGTATTCATCACGGCATTAAATCGCGAAATTTTTCGCGCCGTTATTTTTTACAACTTTCGACGTTGTGTAAGTTGGCAAAAGTGCATCGATGAACTTAATTCAATTTTTCGCAATGAAGCTCCATCAAGAATTAGGGTTTCTCGATTCAATAGAGGTCATAGATCACTCGAAAACGAATTTCGTGAAGATCGCCTAAAATCCGTTGTTGTTATGGAAGCTATGGATGCTGTGTACAAACTCAGATTGAGGCAATTATAAGCGCTAGTGGAGTTAGTATGCATTCAATATTGCATAACCATTTGATTGTAATTCAATTTGTTCTCGTTGGATCTCACAAAATGTGTCAATCGATCAAACAAATGCTCCTGTCGATTGGTCGAGACAAATACTTTAGCGGTGCTTCGAGATACCGTGACAGGTGATGAACCGTGGATTTACGCCTACGAGCTCGAAAGTGAACAGCACTCGCCTGTATGGGTGTTTTAAGATTAGCAGAATCCAATAAAAGTTATTCGTGCAAGCAGCACATGCAAGCAAATGTTTGGCTGTTTTTTTTAAAAACCGTACATGTCATTGTCGTACGGAACAACGCTGAACAGTAAATCCTGATGGGACACAATCATTTGTTTGTCTGCCAGTTGTCTTCCAAGAAATCAGGATAACCAACCAACTCATCACTACGATAATGCGAGCTGTCAGACATCAACTGAAACTACTGCAGTTTTGAGCACTAAAACATCAATTTGATGAGTCATCCACCATTCTCAGAACTCGGCATTGAATGAGGAGATAACTCAATCAGAGTGGCAAAAGTGCTTCGAGAATTAGTTCAAACGCATGCAAAAGTTTATACATAGATCTTAATGGAATATAAATATTTGGAAAAACAGTAAAGCGATTTTCGGTGATTAATATTAGTTTTTGTTCTCTAATCCCGAAATATAAATGCTATCCTCGTACAACAATTAGTGGGTATTTCGCTTTTACGTTAGGTAAGCGGCTTTCATGGAGAATTTATCGGCTTTTAAAAACGTACAAAATCTTTCATCCACTATTTTTTCGCGCAAACCACAATCACAAAATCACAATTCTAAATATTTTCACGCTTACAAATAGAAAAACTAATGAATTTCAAGCAAACACAACGTAAACTGAAAAATAATATTGAAATCCCCACGTTCAATGGATGAAATAAATTGAAATTCCCTGCCGTAGTAACTTCGCCCTTTTGAAATTCGCTTTGGGTCTGTGATATTGGCATAAAACACCCAAAACTCAAAAAATCAAAAAATAAAAAAGTGAAATTTTTGAAATGGAAGCAAAACTTAAAACTACAAACTACTTTAATTGAAATTTCTTCTTCGTGTGTGAAGTGTTTTTTATCTTCTGTCGGGATCATATGCTATAGAAAACATTTCACAGTGATTTTTTGCTGCTCTTAACCAGGCTTATTCATTCCACCATCCTTATTGGCTTATTCACTTGTTTACAAATCCGCGTTGTTGTTTTGCTGTGTTAAACTTGAAAGCGAATGGGTACTAAACGCAAAGATCGTGTTACCAATTGATGGTCTGTGTTCAAATTTTCGTAACATCTACCCGCTCTTGGTGTTGATGTTGGCGCTTAATCTTCAGACGTTGTCAGCCGATTCGCGTGCATTTTAAGTTTCGGCATTTGGTACGTGGTAGCGGCGGTGGCATGATGTGACACTAAGGTAATAAATTGTATTTCGTTTCTTGTATGCCGATTTGTAGAGTAGATATATTTACATATGTGCGTGCGTTATTTCGCGCATTTTGCGTAAAAAATTGGCTTTTTATTCCATTCAGAAGGTAGACTGAATTTTAGGCCTACGTTTGACACATTTCGGAATATTCGAAGTTATCAATATGTAAATGCTCCAAATACTCGGTGCTAGAAGTACCGAATGTTTTTGAGAAAGCTCCATTAAATGGGATATAAAACGTTCACTATTCGAGTATGCTCATATTAGCTACATACATAAAAGAATAATTATAATACTAAGTATAAACAAAATTTGGCAATTTGTTGTATTGAGCTCTTCTTCTTCTTTACTGGCGGAGACTCCGCTTTTGCGATGAACGCCGAGTTAACAGCATTGCGCCAATCATTCCTTCTTTTCGCTCTTTGGCACCAATTGGAAATACTAAGTTCGGTCAGATCCTTCTCTACCAACGGAGTGGAGGTCTTTCCTTCCGTATATCTCATACAGCTCATCATAACAACGCCAAGTTTCATCAATTATTATATTATTTAATAATTATTCTATGAAATTATTTACAAGGAAGGAATTGGTATAGAAATTTCAGCTGAAGCTGTATGATTTTTTTTCGTTGTGATTAAAATTATTAAAATGTAATAAGATGTTTTAATAAAATTTTGGTTTATAACCTCTTAAACGATTTGCAACATATTGATATTTTTCTTTTAAAGGGATATCAATTTCGAGGTTCACTACTTTTTTAAAGAAAAAACACAGAAAGTTCAAATCTAATGGGGAATTTTTATTATAATTCGAAAGAAAATTCTTTGGCATTTATTTTTCGAAGATTATCTCTTTCAAATGTTAGCCGCGGCTATGATGCATTGAGCCATAAATGGGCCTAACCGCTAAACAAAATTGAACTCGAAAACATCTGATATTCTTGGATCTTTTCAAGAGCGCATAGAGCGAAGCGATGTCACTTGGGAAGGTCTAGCGTCTTCGGTTCTTCCAAAAGCTGTATTTTGTAAGCTTTCAATTTAAGACCACGACGTAAAATCCACCAAGTCGTTCCATACGTCAGTCCGAGTTGCTGCGAACGGCGCCGAATTCTACGCTCCACGGTCTTCGTGTACACTCTCAGCTACGGTCGCGATATTTTCTTCACTGTAGTCTCTTCGCTTGAATATTATCCAATAATTAATGCTTGGTTATGTTGACCATAAGTTGAGCGAAGTGTCTACACTACCTACCTACACTTCTTAGCCACCTAACAGCAGCTGCTGGAATTTCATATCAGAAATACACCCGACAGGGTTGATATCATCAGCCCTCATATTTTGGCTGTTGGTCTTAATCAAATCCATGGCTCTCCATATCATAGCACTCACTATTATTCTCTCGTCTGTTTCGCTTGCCTAGTAATAAAAGAATTTAATATCCTAATATCTTGCATAAAAATAAAAAAATTCGCAATAAATAAAAGATATTTCTTAATTTCGCCACAAATTCACTAAAATTTAAAATCTTCCATATTTGCTGTAAATGATAAATGCGCTACATTCGGCTGCATATTTGCTTAAACCAACGCTGTCGCCGTTCCATTGTTATTAATTGCTGCCATAAAAGTCCTAAATGCAATAACGGTGCAGCAGACAGTAGACATTGCACCAAAAGCAGCAGCGAATACTAGTGGTTGCCACCTAAAATGGCTGTTGTTAATTTAATTATCAAACATGCAGCAATAAATTCCATAGTTGAATATTTTCACACCTCCTGCATTGCGGTTAATTAACAACCATAAATAAAGCATCACAACGTTTGCAGCAGTTCAACAGTAGGGAATGCAAGATACACCACAAAGACAAATAAAACTATGAACTATTGCTGCCGGTACTTTAATCATGAAAATCTACATTTTGTATAATGCCTTTTCTTTGGCAAGTAAAAAATATATTATAGTCCTAAGAGGAGGAGAATAATTAATTTTAAGCGACTTTCTAGGTAAAAAGTATT
The DNA here is from genome assembly GCA_037013455.1 of Ceratitis rosa. Taxonomy (NCBI): domain Eukaryota; kingdom Metazoa; phylum Arthropoda; class Insecta; order Diptera; family Tephritidae; genus Ceratitis; species Ceratitis rosa. Next base: position 9,747,552 of record JAWMAG010000020.1, on the reverse strand, counting down.
CAAGAAAAACATAAAGCATTCCTCATATCCTTAACAACGATATGTCATTAATAAAGATCTGATTTTAAATACATTCTAAATTAAAATATTATTTATATACTTCAAGCGAACATTTTTTTACTTAAATTCAGATTTCTCGCTTATTTTACAACTGTTGGATAAACGCATGAGATTTTCAGGGTCGACTTCCTTAATTTATTAAGAAAATAATAAGAGCTGCAGAGCTGAATAGACAAGGTACAAGTGAAGCTTATGAGTTTGGTAGTGAACGAGGGCAAGACGAAATATCTGCTGTCATTAAACAAACAGTCATCGCATTCGCGACTTGTCTCCCACGTCACTGTTAACATTCATAACTTCAAGGTCGTTCTTCTATCTTGAAACCAGTATTAATGTCAGCTTTGAAATCCAACGCATAATCACTCTTGCCAACACATGTTACCTTGGATTGAGTAGGCAATCCAAAAGTAAATCCTTTTCTCGAAAAACGAAAACCGAAATCTACCAGTTGGTTATCGTTCCCGTCTTGCTATATGGTGCAGGAGGCATGGCCGATGACAATAGCTATTGAGTCGGCAACAGGAGTTTTCGAGAGAAGGGTTTTGTGTAAGATTTTTGGTCCTCTACGGCGAAATTTACATATTTCAACGAATCAAGAAACAGCGGTTGCGTAGGTCATGTGGTTGGAATGAATAAGAATACTCCAGCTTTGGAAGTATTCCGCTGATGGAAGCAGAGGAAGAGGAAGACCTCCACTTCGTTGAAAGGATCAGATGGAGAGTGACCTGGTTTCACTTGGTATTTCCAATTGACGTCAATTAGCGAAAAGAAGAAATGAATGGCGCAATGTTATAAATTCGGCTATAACCTACACCAGTAAAAAAGAAGAAAACCAATAGTACATATAGCTTTCGAAATAGATTCTAAAAGTCAGGCCCCACAAAACATGACACATGGAACCACTAGAAAATGGAACCTCTTCATAATCAACATCAATGCACTAATATTGGAAATTGATGGGCATAACCTACCAAAGAACGACACGTTATGAAAAATTTTAAGGAGACAAAGCGTTTCGGGCCAAAAGCAGGAAACGAAAACGCGTTAAAATTGTTATGACAAAATTAGGAGGCAGGGTAACACACCCCAACTGAATGCACATAAAATGAACCGAATTGTGAGGACATTCTTTCCAGCACGCTAAGAAAGAATCGAGGAAACAAGACCGACGGAATCCCCGAAAGAAATACTGCTTTTTACCATAGAAGAATTGCAATTCTCCGCAAAAGATCAAATGACATGAACCAGACCAGGTGTTTACGCGAGAAGCGTAAATCCTTGCATAACATATTACTACCTGTTATTTGAGGTTTTCATTGAATTGAATGTACCATATACAGCTGCGGTCAAAATCTTAGTAGCGCGGACAAGTACTAAATTCAGTCGAAAAAAAAAATTATGTAGTTGCTTACCACAACCAGTTTAATTTTTATTATCTAGTAGTTAAAAGACTATTAAAGCTAATAGAAAAAAAACTGGAGCAACTTGGTTATAAAAAACAAAAATAATAATACTTTTTACGAAAATCTAAGCTTTTAAGCGGTCAAAGTCATAGTAGTGTTTATATTTTAAAGCATTTTTTATTTAGGTTGAATTAAATGTTGTTTTTTTACATTGGCTATCAATTAACTACTTATTATACATTAATTTAGTATTTAGTTGTATAACCATTATTATTAATTATGGCGGCACAGCGACGTTGCATTGAGTTCACCAGATTTTGGCACCTTTCGACTGGAATTGGGTTCCAAGCAGTCTTTACGGATTCCCATAACTGCAAATTATTTGTGGGATAAGAGTCAGACACCGGTTTCTTTACATCAGCCCACAAATTTTCTATTGCGTTAACGTCAGGAGACTGTGGAGGCAATTCCATAACATTTACTCGGTTGTCTCCAAACCACTTCTTTGCAAGCTTACTAGTATGATTCGGATCGTTGTCCTGTTGAAAGGTCCAAATCAGTGGCATTTCCTCGCTAGCATATGGGAGCATGACCTCCTGCATGATTTTGGCGTATTAGGCAGCATTCATAGTCTCCGTGATCCAATGAATGGGTCCAACTCCATACCACGCAAAAGCATGCCCATACCATAATGCTGGATCCACCATGTTTTAACGTTTTAGTGGTATATTTTGGATTAAATGCGCTGTTAGGCGGACGTCTTACAAACTGCCTTGAACCTTTTCCACCATAGCGAACAATTTTTGACTCGTCAGACCATAAAATGTTACGCCATTTGGTCAAAAGCCAAGTCAAATGGTCTTTGGCGAAACGTAATCGTTTGACCACATGTTGTTTAGTCAGCAAAGGCACTTTTCTGGGGCTCCGAGCTGACAGATCGTTTTCCCGTAAGCGTCGGCTGAGAGTTTCAACGCTGGCTTTCACATTTAGAGGTTTTTTTATTTCGGTGGCAGCCACAAACGGATATGCTTTGAATATTTTACAGCCGACTTAATCAATTGAGTGGGTACTACACGTTTCCGCCCGCGTTTTTCGACAACCGGTTTGTATTTTATAGCATTTCAGACCATCGTGGGGGAGCAACCAATGATGTTTTGCACCTCTCTGTAGGTTTTTCTTTTGCCAATCAGCTTTTTAATAAGAGCCCGTATCTCCGGTGTACAATTATTTTTTTTTGACATCACTACATGCAGCATGATCAAAATTTCCACATTATAAAACAGAATACTGATAACAAAAATAGTTCTTACCGATTCTTTAATTTTTTAGTCCCAAAAACAAAAATAATTTAATTTTTTTGAACTATTCTTGATTGCGCTACTAAGAATTTGACTGGTCAAAAATACATTTGTCCTCAAAACTTAGCCGATTGGAATAACAATAATAATTCTAGCTTAACAAACCAATGCATATCGTCATGTCGGCGCCTTAACCTAACGGTATTAACCGTTAAAGCGAAAAAAAAAGTGTGAAATACAAATTTATGATGACTTATATTTAATTAGCAAAATCACTACTAAGATTTTGACCGCAACTGTATATGTATATGCAGGAATGAAATTCTCAAGAGATCAGCGTAGTGATAAAGCTAAAGTGCTCATTGTTTGCAATGGAATTGACCTTCTGAAGGTCCCGATGAGATATCTGATTATCTGATATGTTTGCGTCTTCCCATCCATGCTCCCTTGCTGAGTAAGCGATTGGCGTCTGAGCTGCGTCAGGTGCCTTCTATGGCATTGGGTAAAGACCACAACCTTAATACATTTCAAGATTCTCCCCCACCCACTTAGACACCGGACATATTTTACTTTAAACATACACGGTGTGTCCCAAAAATAACCGAACTTTATATTTAAATCATACAACATACAGCGCCAAGTATTGAAAATTTGCAACATTAAAAAGATACATTCCTCTTTCAAACGCACCTAACTTCATGTAAGTCGGATGACAGATGTAAAAGTGACAGCCATTTCAATAAAACCAAAAGTGTGCTAATGGTTCCAAAAAAAATGGAACAAAGAGCAAATATAAAATTTTGTGTCAAACTTGAAAAAAAATTGAAATTGAAGTTTAAAAAATTAAAAAAAAAATTGAAAAAAATGAGGCAGCCGTAACCGAGGTACTGAAGAATATTTCTATAAATGACATAAAAAAATCTATGCATGCGCTGGTTGATCGTTCCAAACGTTGTGTTGAGTCAAATGGAACCTATTTTGAATAAATAATAACTTTCAAAGATAATATAATATGTATTTTACTATTTTATATCCAAAAAGTTCGGTTATTTTTGGGACGCACCGTTTATTGTTTGCTTTTATTTAATTTTATTTAAGTTTGTTTATTTTTTAACTTTAAACTTCTTTAATAAGCAATATGGAACGGAGTTAAAGAGAACAAAGTTGATTTGGATATTGACTTTCTTCACTTTTATATCTCTTATGTAGTTTCTAGGTACATTCGCTTTGGACGCTAAGAACCGAAAATTCTACCACAACAAAATACAATACAGTTAGAAGCAATAGCCGCAGGTAACGAGGAAAAAGAAATCAGTGCACGCGATTAATCTGCCATTAACAATGGGAACAGGTGTTATGCGATTTGTAGCACATTGTTTTTAGTAATGTGGCATGCAACATTGCAGTCTTTAATGGGGGAAAACTAGTCATGAGCACTGGTAAACTGGTTGTATTGGTGAAAGGAAAACGGTTGGAAGCTTAGTGAGGGAACTCGCATAATTGAAAAACAAATTATTAACTATTCGAACAAATTCAATCAAAATAAAAATGAAAATAAAAAAAACTATGAATATGTTGACTTAGTTAAAGTGCTGCACCTGTCTTTTGAAATGTGCCTTAAACCTCAAAGGCAATTGACGACTTTGCATGCGAAACAATTTTTTTGCCATAAACACAATTTTGGACCAATGATTAAGTCGAGCATGTATGTAAATATATGTATGTATGCATTTTGCTTCGTTTTCGCTCAAATTTAACTTTTTTTCCTTTTTGAATATTCCAATTACCAAACGTAGTCACAGATTATTCGCCTAATAGTCTGCTTAATATTCGAACTTTCACGTAGAGGCAAGTAATAGATGCAATTTAATCTGACCTGCGAAAATAAAAAGTCACAATGCTAATTAAGGAAAAGGAGATATTTATAAGTCACATCTGGAAAAAAGCTTTTAATGCAGTTTCGCCTAACTATCTTTTTGGTGACGTTGTTGGACGCCCTTGGCATCTTCTCAAACCTCTCTAGGTTGAGCGCTGTTGGCTTCGTTGTATACTTTGTTGGTGGGATCAGTGGACTCGGTAGTTGCTGCCATGATTCGGGTTGGTTTTATAATGCTGTGAATAAGGTTTCCATTAGACTGAGCGAGATTAGCAATTGGGTGACAAAGACCAATCAAGCTGTAATCTTATAAATATAATCCCTTTTATCAAATCACCTTCCCGGCGCTGCCATTTCATGCTACACTTGCAACTGAACACCGTTTGAACAGATCCCACTGTACACCACTTACCCTTAAAGTTATTATGTTAATGATAAAAATGTTTAACTTAATATTGAAGAGTTCTACTATATAGTTGTTGTTGGGTATGTCGTTGACAAGTCTGGATAGGTAGATATTTAGTCGACTACAATATCTAGATCTTCGTTGCGCCAGTATTACGCGAGACCTTCGAGGCAGCTCGAGTTCTTCATCTGCAATAGGTGTTGGCTTGACTCCAAGAATGCCATTCACTGGAAGACAGTTTAGGAAGGTGTTTACAGACTTTCGGTGAGGTGCGTTTAATGGCTTTCGGCAAGCCGTCCTGTCCTTAAGTACGAGTACTTCCGAGTACTTCATTTCTGATGTGCCCAGGTGGGGGTTCGGTTTCTGCTGATATGCTGCTGGACTCAAATGGTGTGTGAAAGTCACGATCAGCAAGACTCCAAGGGTCTTCGTTACTGGGAAGAGGAGAGATATCGGCCGATAGGACTCTCCCTTGTTGGCTGCATCACCCAGCTTTAGTAGAGCGACCACTCTACCCAATTTCCACATATCGAATATTAACCTCCTTTCGGTCCTTATCGGTTTCAGTATCAACATGCCTATTACGTCGGGGCTGATGAATTTCAAGGATTTCGGCTTCCCAATGACCCATATTAAAATTGACGACAAACAAACAAATATACGGTATATTGATAAAGATGTTGAGGGTGAGAATAAGAAATTCTGTGCCTGAAATTTTCCTATAGTTTATTCTGAGCCGCCTCTGAATGGCCTGAGGGGCAATCGCAATAAAAAAAATAATTTTTCTATAATTTTGGGTGTTGGTAGGACCATGCTCCGTACCCTAGCCTTCTGACTGGCAAATTAAATAAATCCATACATAATAGTTTTTTTTTTTTAAATAACTTTATTGACTCTCAGTTTCACAGTTTATTTTTATTGATCATTTTGTGAGACGAATTTAATTACTAACTAAAAACATATACAACTGAAATCCATTGAGGTCGGTAGTGTCAATATCATCGGTATACGCCAACAGTTGTACGCTCTTACAGAAGGGTGTGCCTTATTTGTTTAGCTCTGCAGCTCATATAATTTTTTCCAGCGATAATCACACAATAATCTACTTGTTAATAAAATTGCTAAGTTATTGACAACTAGTGTCCGATGTCCTCATAGATTTATCGCATTCGAGATCTGTAAAAATAAATATATTTTTTTAACAACAATATATTGGGTTGTCTCAAAAGAAACCGGCGATTTTTTAAAAGAAAGTAAACACATTTTTTTATATTTTATAATGAATTTTAATCAATTATGTAATTTCCATTTTGTTGGATGACCTTTCGCCATCTTTCTGGCAACATCATTATTCCATGCTCATAAAAAATACTGACTTTTATCTGCAAAAAACTGTACCAAGTGCGATTTTATGGCCTCGTCATTTTCGAAAGTTTTAAAAACTAATGCGTTCTGCAAAGATCGAAACAAATAGTAATCTGTGTGCGGTCTAGCATTGTCCTGGGGGAATATGGCATCTTTACGATTGACCAATTCTGGCCGCTTCTCGTTGATGGATGTATTCAATTTGTCCAATTGTTCACAGTAGACATCCGAATCAATCGTTTGGGTCCTTGGAAGTAACTGAAAATATACCACACTCTTCCAATCTCACCAAACTGACAGCATATTTTGCTTTTGGTGAATATCAGCCTTTGAAGTGGTTTGTGGCGCTTCTCCATGCTTGAACCATGATAGTTTACGATTGACGTTATTGTAAACAATCCATTTTTCACCACCAGTTATTGTTTGCTTCAAAAACGGAATTTCTTTCAATTCATGTGGTACCCAAATATTACATTTTTTTATCAGCCCAAGATGCCGTATATGATTATGAAGGATTGACTTTGATATACTTAACTTCTCCCCATTCTCACGCTCAGTTACATGGCGATCTGATTCAATTAAAGCCGTCATCATCAACTTCACCTGACCGACCAGAGCTTGGCTTATCTTTGAGTGGAAAATCTTCCGAACGGAATTTCACAAACCAACTTCGACACGGTGTTTCTTTAAAAGCCTTATCACCATACAAATTATGCAACTCTATAGCAACCTGCGCTGCATTTTTTCATTTAAGGAAATAATATAGTAAAATATGGCGAAAATGTTCTTTTGTGCGCTCCATATTAAAATTGAAGCCAAACAAACAAATATAAACAAAGTGACAGCTTATAACTGTCAAACGAAAAATTACAATTAAATAGTCATAAGCTGTTCAAAAAAATTGTCAACGCCGTCTGTATGAAAAATCGCCAGTTTCTTTTGTGACAAAGCCCCGAGTAGGAATTTTGGGTGTATTAATTTTTTTTTCTTTACTACATTTGTACTATATACGGTATATTGATAAAGATATTGAGGCTGAGGATAAGGAATTCTGTGCCTGAAATTGTCCCTCCAAATTGTTAAGGAAAATGTAATACATTAAGAATTTTTAAATCTACTCCTTCGTTCAACATCTATGAACATTGTAGAAAAATGTGAGATCGAGCCATCCAACATTTCTGAGATATCGAAATTACTGTCTTTGAACATACTCTTTTAGGAAAAATGCATTTACACCCTCAGAAATTGTTTACACATAGTGAAACTTCTTTCAACTATACCGGTATATTTCTGAAAATGTTAATTGGATTGGATTGGAATTCTCAGGGAATATACTTAAATATATGTGCATTCCGAAATTCAATTTTTTTTTTTAATTTTTGAAAATTCAAACGGCCTTCAACTGTTGTTAGCTTGGCTTACTAAATTATGACGTTTCTTTTGTTTAACTTACGACTATACGGGAGGCGAACACATCTTGGGCTAAATTTTAAAGCGTTGTATGAGTTTTAAACGGTGTTTTTGGTCATTTTCCTCAAATTTAGCGTTATATGAATGTGTGAAAGGTTTACGGAAGAACAACTCGGGAATGTTTAATAATCATTACATCTTACACATAATGGATTACTCTTAAAAGATGTGATCTTGCTAGACTTGATGTAGGCATTAATGAACTTTCAATAATTACCTCAGCAGACATTTATTTTCACCACATTTTACACTTCTCGAAGACAGTACAGCATTTCTTTTTCAACGAAGGCGCCGTCGTAAGAGACTAAAAAAGATCTAAATTTATAGTTATTTATGTTTTTCTTATAAAATTCTACTTTCCTTATTTATAATATAAATACATGTTTCAATTAACAAATAGTTCATTTTATATTTGTATAATACATTGGTTTTACCAGTAACCGCTGATTCGATGTAATGTTGGGCGCCAGCACCACTTTCCACAAGGCGAGGGGAGAAACACATGTATAATCAAATGCTATTCAATTAAAATATATTAAATATTCAACAACAACTCAAACGACAACAAACTTATAACAACGTCACAACTGAAAGCGAATGAACAGGCAATAGATAAAATGAGCAAATACAACAAATACACAAATACACAAATAAACACAACTACGGCGATGCGTTGAGTGACTGAACATGGATGCTCATATGAATGAATAAATGAATGAACAATGGCACCAAGCTCGGCTGAGTACGGCATGCGTCTGCATACACTCACAAGTCATACACTCACTCACTTGCTCACTGAGCTGACTGAGCTTGAAGCGTCTGTCGTTGATTGCTGTAGACACAAACGTCAACAAGCTGTGAGCAGCAGCAATATCAGACGCCGCAAATTGCAAATTTCTAGATGAGACAAATCCGGTATTGCCGGCTTTGCTTCCGCTTAATTTATTTGCTAATGTAATTGGTATTGTTGTTGCAATAAGTACTTCTTAATCAAAGTTTGTATTGAGATTCCATCGATTTTATTTTTAATTCCAATCAACACCAACTGGCAAGTGATTACCCTTACTGTGTGAACTATTTATATCAGGCGAATTTGAATTGACCGGAAATTTCGCCGTGCTCCATAAAATTTTTTATTAAATCCAACCATTCACTGTTATTATCTGATTATGTTTGCTATCATTGCAATCTTCAAGCAAGTTTGTGCGTCAGTGGCGTATTGCCTATTCAAATTTAATATAATTTATTTAATATTATTTATTTTATTTTACTTCACTTTATTTTATTTGTTTTTCTTTTTTAATTTTTCTATTTTTTATTCTACTTTATTTGAAATTATTTTATATTAATCTATTTTATTTTCTTTTATTTTATCTGATTTTATTTAATAAATTTTTTTACTTTATTTTATTTTGATTTATTTTCTTTTATTTTATATTATTTTATTTTTTTCCAATTTATTATATTTTGCTTTATTTATTTTAATTTAATTTACTTTACTTTATTTTATTTTATTTTATTTTATTTTATTTTATTTTATTTTATTTTATTTTAATTTATTTTATTTTATTTTATTATTTTTTATTTTATTTTATTTTATTTTATTTTATTTTATTTTATTTTATTTTATTTTATTTTATTTTATTTTATTTTATTTTATTTTATTTTATTTTATTTTATTTTATTTTATTTTATTTTATTTTATTTTATTTTATTTTATTTTATTTTATTTTATTTTTTTTTTTCATTTTTTTTATATTTATTTTACTTTATTTTATTTTATTTTACTATATTTTATTTTTTTATTTTTTTTTATTTTATTTGATTTTTTTTTTTTCAATTGTATTTTATTCTATTCTCTTTTTTATATTTTTTCATTATTTGTATTTCATTTTTTATTTTATTTCGTTATTTTATATATTAGCTTATATTATTTGATTTAGTTTAATTTATTTAATCAATTGATTTTTACCTGTTCAATATTTCATTATATAATATTAAATATAATTATTTGTATTTTTTCACCAAATCTCAGTATTGTTTGTGTTCATTTTCTGTACTCTCATTTCAGAAACTTCAATTGAAATAAAATAAATATAAGCTCTCACAAAAAAAAAACAACACGCGTTTATCGTTGCCGGCGTACATTCAGTATATACTTATCGGTAAAATTATTAAACCACTAACGTTGGGCATTTACCCGGTTTACCAAACCGTCTTCGTTTGCAGCTCGAAGGCAAATAACACCCACCAGTTTATTGCCCAGCGAAAATAGCAAGTGAGAAGTTACTGTTTGATGGAGCTTTTGGCGTTGGTTCGATTGCGAAATATCAGTTGCAACATCGAACATGTTTGGTTTGGAAGCTTGAAACTGTTTGTGGAGAGCTAATTGTTGAAGAAAATCGCAAAATAAAAACATACTCGTGCATACATCTAATTATGTTCGAAAGTAATTTTCTTATACAAATACGCACAAATATAAATTTTGTTTTATGTTTTTTATAGTTCGAATTCTATTGGTTTGGCTTACCCTTTTTAAAGTAAAAAATTAAAATTTCTCTGAAAATCTAATGAGAGACACTTCATGAGAATCTGGCATTGCTAAAATTGTACTAATAAATAAAGTCAACATTTGGGGTCATTGCCAGTTGACTAAGAAATCGTTCAAAACAGCAAAACAAACTGGTGGATATAAAACAGAAAAATGGCACCGATACTTTAAAGCAAATTTTTATTTCTACCCTCAAATTTCTGTCTCTATCAAGTTTGCCTTGTATTTCATCGAAACTGAAAGTTCTTATCTCAGGACATAGTTGTACTATGGCATGGTAGTATTATTTTTACCAATACCAATGCATAAGCTGTACGCTCAAGAGATTTTCCGTTTACGACGGTTAAGGCTTCAACGAACCATTAAGCCGAAGCCTTGCATGGAAGCATACATTTATACGGAGAGAATTTGTATATGATTCAGTCATCTCAAGGCTTCCGGTCTTACAAGAAATATTCTCTGAGTAGCAAAAGTAATATATAATATACTTCAGTGGCCATATAAAGGAGCGAAGATTTAGTGAAAAATTTGTGGTGAAAGCCATTCTTCATTAGAATAAGTTTCATAGGATAATAAATATAGCTAATCGATCCAAAAACTTTGGGTCCTTTTCCTTTGCACTCTTTGGAAAAATCAAAAAGTACAGATCTTTTTCAGGTGATAAGAGTAACTTCTAGAAAAAAGCAAGAGCTATTTATAGATCACTTAAAAGAGAAAATTTTTCACGCTACTACTAGGAAACTACCTTTTTATAACTATTTCTTACTAAATTCCCATTGAGTTGAGTTGATACGTCTGCTGGTCGAACCATTTGTTGTGCCTTATAAAAGCAACGAAATTTCAAATTTTTGCTGACGCTGTCTCAGTGAGACAGTCAAAGAAATGTTTTCCGAGGAACTTTTGTCGCGCAGATATCAAGGTAGGACAGTGGCAGAGGTAGTGCTCGATAGTCTCCTCCTCTTCTTCGTCACTACAGCTGCGGCAAAAATCATTAGAATGATAACCCATTCATTTCCCGTGAAGCCCCATTAAACAGTGACTTGTTATTATGAAAAATTTCCATTATAATTGTAAGTTTCGTGAATTTTACAAAACGGACCCTCATTTGAAATAAAAAAAACCTACTTTTTGAAATCAAGAAGTAGTATCTTCTTATAAAAAAGTGTATTGTATATATACATTATATAATAATATTTTTTAAGTTGTCCGTTTTTACATTTTGCTACTTTTACGTTAATTTTAAAATGTCTTCTCAGTAATCAAAATTATCATCTTTATTGCATATCGAGAGAGGCATTTTTAAAAAAATATAATTTTTTGTGAAATCATTACCTTAGCAACTGCTCATATTTATATATTGTATAAATGAAATTTTTTTAAATAATTTATCTGAAAAAAAAAAATAAAAACATTACTATAAGTTTTTAACATTATTCAATTCACACTTCATTGTTTAGCAAACGAGCTGTGTACCACTTATTTTCTAATAAATTTAGTACAATACTTTTTTCATAATTTATTAAGCTGCATCCAGAATTTGAAATTTAATTTCGAAATGTTAACCCTCTCAGTGGTAAACGAAGTATGATTTATTTATTTTCTTCGAGATGACAATCAAATATTGATCGGATTTAGCACCACAATGCTGACGTAATTCTGGTTGAGAGGAGCTCATGTGAATTTATAAATGGAGCTATGGAGATTATTCTTAGGATAATCCGTAATTTATTAATCTTCCTGTCAACCAAACCAAGAAATTGGGGTTTATGACTAGTTTTTCCTTTAATACCTCAAGGCACAAGAAGATGAAGCAGTCGCACAGAAATTTACTGAACACTGCATTTGTTTGCTTTGGATGTCGATTGGTTCAATAAACTCAACATTGTTGCATTAATATCCGTGATGTAAATATTAAAAGCAAATCCTCAATTAAATCTGTTGAGAAATAGTAAAATTTTCATGCGCTGCAGTTTTATTAACCCCTTTGTTCTCAACAATGGAGTTGGTCAGACAAAAGATTTAAGCGACAAACGCGTTCACTCAACACACACTCAAAATGCTATGCAGCTAATATTGAAAACTTATTTTGATGCTACTCTTCCAAACCATGGTACGAGTATAAAGTTTTTGACTGCCATTGTTTATCTCTGTAACCGGTGAAGCGATTTTCGGCCGAGCTCCTCCTCTAATTTATGGTCTTGCGCCTTGATGTTTTTCTAACAAATGAAGCAACCTACAGTTTGTACTAAATTGCCTCCGAACGACCGATGAGTTTTTATGAGGAGATTTTATATCAAGTCAGAAATACACTCGGAGCGCTCGACACTTTTTTTTTTGTATTTAAATTAATTTTCTGTAATTATTACTATGCTGAACTTACTTTGTAATGAACAATAATTTATATAATAAGCTAATTGGCTCGATGAATTTTGCCTCATCTCATTTACACGCTTTTGGATTAACTCCAGAATGATAATAAAATATATATAGCTCAAATATAATATCGAAAAACTAACAGCAAAGACGGGTTGTCAACATAAGAACTTAAGCCGACCAGACAAAATTCACGGAGCACATCTTTCCATATAACCTTTTAATGGTTGTATATTAATTCCAATCATAAATACGTTTTTTTCAAATATATCAGTCCCTGCTCCACTTCTAAGAGTGAATAATACATTTTTGGCCGTTTTTAATGTTTTAATGTTGACTTTCAAGTGCTCACAAAAAAAGTCCAACGGTGTCACATAGCACACTCTCGGTGGCCAATTGACAAAACCAAAATTAGAAAATACACAGCCGGGAAATTTCTCTCTAAATAAGGCCATATTCGATCGTGTTATTTGGCATGTGGCACCAACTTGTTGAAACCACATATAGTCCAAAATAGTCGATTAGCATACGACCATAACGCTCCGAATTGACAGTGAAAGTTTCGTCTTCATAACATCCACACAATACCTCTCCAATTCGCCAGACGCTAATCCGATGGATTATTCTGTTTGAGCCATTTCGGAGAGCAAGTTCCGAACTAAAACATCTACCTGCAAGTCACATTCGGGCAGTTTGCGATTCGTTTTTGGACCATCTCAAGGCCGTAGTCAAAGCAAAAGATGGTCATATCGAGCAAAAGTAAATTGTTATTTTCACACATTTTCTACATTGAATTAATTAAAAGTAAGTTTCCAAACGGAACTTTTAACTTGAGTAGGTTAAGTTGGTTTTCATAAAAGTTTTCTCTCATGGTTGAGATCTTATCTGTCCAATAGAGTTACGTTTGTTGAGATTGAAGGCACTAAGTCGTATGTAGTATGCTATTTCAGCGACCTAGGGTGTTCTTGGCTCCATTCTATTTTCACTATTTATTAATGAATTAGGGATTTGCTTTAAGTACGCGAAATTTCTACTTTATGTCGATGACTTAAAGCTATTCAGCAAAATAACTTGTGCATCTGATGTTGATTTAAAAAAAGATCTACATAACTTAACTTCTTGGAACATCCAAAACAAACTATCTCTCTTAATATTAAGAAATGCTTCCAAGTTACTTCTTCCGAAGTCTCGAAGCTAATTCCCATCTTCATATGTGATAATGTTTCTAATGTGAACTTTCTCAAAGTTAAAGAATGCTGTGATTTTTTAATCACTTTTGACTGTGGTTTTTCATTTGTTAACTCTATAAGTTAAGTGATTCCAAAATCTTATGCAAATTTAGCATTTTTACGACGTTATGCTAAGGATTTCAAAGATCCTTATACTAGAAACATGTTGTTCAACTCTTTAGTTCGTTCGAAGCTAGAATATGGCTCTATAATTTGGAGTCCAGTACACTCAGCACACATAGTAGAAAGGCTGCAAAGAAATTTTGTTCGTTTTGAAGTATCTACGTACATATTTTACTTTAATTAGGAGCAAATTTAACTTGAATACTTTTTCAAGTATTCAGATGGGTTTCATGTGTATAGATAAGTATTTATAAAAGTGGGTATGTAAAAATTATTCTTAAAATGTATACGTTATGTTCATGTCTTAATTAGCTTCATATCATCAACAATGTAGTATTCTTAAAAAAAGTTAATGCTTAATTGGTTTTAAAAACACTTTGTAGCGCATTTCTTTTTTTTTATAACAACAAGACAGCAAGTCCAAGACAAGGTACAATTGAATGGAAACAACATGGACAATGTACTCAGCAGCCAAACTTGTGGAAGCTCTATATGATTGGAAAAATTCAAAATGTCAGTTTATTGCATACGAGGGCTTCTTACTACATTTTCAGCACAATAGTGAGATAATGATATGAGATATAAGATAAGAAGTATGATACTGTACTGAAGACGGTAATTTTCATCATAGTGGTTTATGTTCAGATACGACTTCAGTGTACATAAAATCATTATTTGTCGTCTGAGTCTCTCTCTTTAGGAATCCTAGTACTCGTTATTTGATCACCAACCGACGTGTTTATATATAACTTTTATTGTTTGCTAGATATTTATGTTATGTTATGTGAGCACAGTTTCGATTACTCCGGAGCTAAATATTGCACAAAAAATAATTAGGAACAACTTAAAAAGGGCTGGATGCACAAAGAAGCTCGATATATGGGAGCCAGATGAGTTAATGAGAAAAAACCTCACTTCCGTCTGCGAATCGGTGCTGAAACGTGACAAAAATCGACCCATTCCTGAGACGGATGCTGGCTGGTGATGAAAAGTGAATCACTTGCAGCAACATCAAATGAAATCGGTCGTGCTCGTAGGGCGGTGAGCCTGCACAAACGATATCCACGCCAGGATTAACGGTCAGAAGGTTTTATTGTGTGTTTGGTTGGATTGACAATGAATCTTCCACTATGTGCTGCTTCCCGGCCAAACGGCCAAACTCTTAACGCAGAGCTGTACTGTCAGCAATTGGGCACTCTGAGGGAAGCAATCGCCTGAAAGCGCCCAGGCTTGGCCAAAACGAGGGAAGTAGTATTTCATCAGGACAACGTCAGACCACACAATTGATAGTGACTCGCCAAAAGCTCCGAAAGGTTGATTGGGAGGTTCTTATGCATCCTTCATATAGTCCAGACCTCGCTCCAAGTGATTAATATTTGTTCCTGCCTTTGCCGATTGATTTTCAAGAGAAGCCAGTGAAAATCGATTATCCCAGTTTTTTCCAAAAAAGGACAAGGTTTTCTATGAGAGAGGCATAATGATATTACCTTCAAAAGTTATCGTATTATTGATATAAATCGGATAATTCTAACTATCGTAAATAAAGCCTTAAATTTAATGTAAAGGTAAGAGATCCCATTTTACTAGACCAATAATAGCGATGAAAAAAAATAAATATTTTTGATGGTAAATAAATAGTAATTGTTTACTCCACTAAGAAATATAAATAGCGACCCACGTAAGCTGTTGCGTATGGCTTAGATTACTATAAATTTATTTATTTTTTCATAGTGATCATTGAGATTAAGGATGATCGCCTGGCCTACTTTCACGAAAGGCAAATGTTCGGTAGGCTAAACAAGAAATAATTTCCAAATTCGAACAACGAAATGTTTTAAAACTTAAATAAGGTAAAGCGGTGAATGTAATGTATTTGAACCAACCTTTTTACATCATTCATTAGTTTTTATTTGTAATGGTTTGACATCCACTTGTATGTACTCGAGAGGCATTTTTATTGCTAATAGCTTTGTTAATTTAAAAACAAAAACTGTAACAACGTTGTTTGTCTACTCTTCTACTGGCGAGAAGAAGAGAGCAAAAGTATAATGATTTTTTACTCAATAGATATACAATTCACCATTTGGGTTTTACGTTAAACTGTCAACGGCATTTCACGTTTCGTGTATTTTACTGTAACCGTTGCAGTTGCTGAATGGGTAGGAGGACTTAATTTTGAATGCTTCTCACAAAACCCATCAACCGTTCGTTGGATTTGATAAACTTTATTTGGATTAGCGTCATAAAACATTTTACCGAATTTTAGTGTGTCTTCTTGGGATATTAAAAGTTCAGTTTTTTGCGAAGCGCAATATAACAAATTTTATAGAAAATTACAATTTTTGAATCAGGTTACAAACTTAGCTTGTAGGAGATATACAGTTTTTTCTTCATCACACGATAAGTTTTACATTTTCATGACTTATCGTATCACTAAAAAAAAAATAATATATATACAATACTCATATATTCCCAATATAATAAATACTGAATATTAAAAAATCACTCAATTTAAAATAACAGCACATTCAAATACATGCGGAGATTTACTCAGTGCACCGAACATTTCAATAAATAAAATTGCCTTAAATACTAAATAAAAAAAACATACTATATAAAAACTATCCAACATCAATGCACTAACTGCAGGCATTGTAGAAAGTGATTTGGACTGCACTTTGAGCACAGTGGGGGCCAATTAAATAGCAGCATGGCTCTCACTTTGATTTATGAAATATCAAAAATCTATTGGAGAAATCTAATGCAATTCATAATAAGAAAATCAAATTAATGTAAACAAATTTATAAAATTATGTAGTATTTAAAACTGACATACAAACATATAGAAGCACGCATTAATAATTTTTGTGCAAAAGGAATGTAGATAAGACGAGAAAAAGACATAAAAAGAAATGGCTGTAACCAAACGTTTGGAATTTAATAAATAAAAATTAAAAAACAAAGAGAAAACAATACTTACATTACTTATTTCAAAATAAAAACTTTTGTGAAAAAACCTTTTAAATTAACGAAAAGGATTTATAGATGAGCCATGTTTAAAACAAAACTATCCAGCACAGTCGGTTCAATTCTATAGCTTAAATTTGCCTTATCTTAAAGCGGATCAGAAGTAAATGTGTAAAATATTTGTTTCGTTTTATTTTGAAATTTTCTCATTTTTTTTTTATAGGAAGACCGATTATGAAAACCAATTTCAGCATTGCCGCAACCGTTTCAGTAAGAAGATAATCAATAGTCTTAATGAATTTTAATAATTTTCATGAAATCAAAAACAGAAATTTGATAGAAGAAACTAAAGGAAGTAGTTTTTAGATAATTGAAACTCCTACTCTAGTAGACCCAGAGGTGGTCGAACAATTGAAAAAAATATCTCTTATCATTTACTCATTCATATAAGGTATCCAAGTTGGCTGACATAGGCTCCTTCATAATTTCTGGGGATCTTAATGGACACAATAGTGCAGTCGATACCCCCAATAATGCCTCCAACCAACGGTGAGGATTATGAAGCAAAAATTTCCTTTGCAGTTTGTTAAACAGCGAAAGATTGATTGTGTTTGTTACGTGATGGATACAATGGCTTTTGGAGGCGTGGCTCACAATTATTCCCTTTACTCTCCAACGAGTTTCGAAGGATCGCAAGACGGCTAGAAACTACCAGCATTTTAATAGTGAATAATTTAAAACCACTTGAAACTTGCATTATTTAACTGTTTCCAATTAGCAGTAAAGAAAGGAAAGGATTTCTTCAACTAAATCTGAGATTATTCTATAAATATTTCGAAACTTGTTTGCTTTCAAATGGAAAAGGTCCTCCATTTCTCAAAGGAAACTTCTAACCAAAGGCACGTTTTCATCTCATCTTGACAAAAGACGTGTGTTATATTGTTATTATTATTTAGGTAATTTCCCAATGTTTAGTATTTCAATTTAAGTTGGAGCTAACAGCTTTATAATTTCGTCATTTAGTTAACGAATTGTGGAGTAATTAACGATCCCAACTGATCAAGTGATAACGAATATCCTTAGAATATGTACAGCGAATATTAAAATGGTTGAAATCGTTGCTATAGAATAATGAATCTCACCACAGGCCACTCTCCACATGACCTTTCCAGTGAGGTCCTTATATTCCACAAGTGGGTATATAAGTTCAAAGTTGGAGTGCTTCCAATCATACGGACAACATGACCTAGCCAATGTAGCCGTTGATATATGTATATCAATGTCATCGTTTCAGCGTCTGAGATACTCGCCGTTGCTAATGTACAAACAATCAATAATCTTCCGCAAAACCTTTCTCTTGAAAACCATATAACAGAATGGGAATACGTAGGCTGCTATATATATTTCTGGCCTAATAATGAAAATACGAATATTTATCAACGAAAATGGTTTCTGTTGTTGAAAAATTAGACTTGTCTACCCATTTGGGATATAAGGCGTGCCATTCGAAAAGCTTCAAGACAATGTTCAAGTGATGATTAGCCCTAAACAGAACTTCATTCATAATTTCATTTTGACGATGCTTTTATTGAACTGTTTGTAAAAGAGACTAATTTATTTATACATATGCACTGTAAAGAGAAAATTTTGCTATACATTAGGGTTTTGTTATATTTTGATATGATTTAGCTTCCGAATTTCGAAATGGCTTAAGGTTGACTGCAGTAATCGACACGATGCCGCGTAAAAAATTTTAAAAAATTAATAAATTCCCCCATTTCTCTGACAAATTGAAGCAGCAAAAAAATGGGATTCTAACTATGATAAACTGTATCAAATAAATCCAATTTTATCGATGTTCAAAGACATATTTTATTTATTAGCTTACCTCAAGAAGAACACCAAAGTGTTGGTGAGAAAGTAATAGCATACAAATGCAAGTTCCTCGATCTGGAAAAAGAATATTTTTGGTTCCTTTCTACTTAAAATTTTTTAAGAAAATCAGCATTCAAACAATACAGTCCCGCCAAAGCCCCATAAATGGGGAATGAAAATGTTGTATGTGTCTTAAGAACAACTCATATTTGCAGGATGAGTGATGAGGAATACATTATCGAGGAGCCATTGTGGCAAGTCCAGACTTAATAAATTTGTATAAAGCGAAAAGTTTGGAAAAAATTGTCGCCCCTCGTCAGAGAAAGTTCTCACTTTTTTCCGAATTATTCCGAAAATAGAAAAATAAACATGTGTAACTATTGGCGGCCGCGGTGGCCGAGTGATTAGCAAATCCTGGTGCGTCCAACATCCGAAAGTTATAGAAAATTAATTTAAAAATTAAGTTAAATTTTCTAATTGCTGTTGCCCCTCGGCAGGGAATGTTAACTCCTCCGAGTGTATTTCTGACATGAAATAAAGGCTCCTCATAAAAAACCAGCAGCCGTTCGCAGGCGGCTTAGTATCTATAAACGCAAAACCACAAATTAGAGGAGTAGTTCGGCCGAAAATCGCTTCGGCGGTTACAAAACGCCTTATCCTCTATATATACATATACGAGTATTTATATTAAACTAGAAGTACAATTTTTTATTCCAGCCGAGGTCAGCAGTGGGTATCATGAATTATGCGATTAATTGATGGTTGCTCTTAATTCGAAACCTGCCTGTATTGGACAGCTGTATGTGAAGCAGGCGGCTATGATAGGAAACATCAGAACTCTTGTAAGGCTGTTGAGCATTTAATACCGTCCCAATAAAACCATTGGTTCTCACTTGTCAATCGGGTTTAAGAGTCTTTAAAGGGAAAAATCGTATTGCCACTGTTTTTATTCGGCGATATATTAATGTATGTATGTCGAGCATAGAAATAGACATTTGTTCTTGTTGTCATCTAGCTCTTAACTGATTGTAACTCATTGTTGTTGGCTAATTGTTTTTGCAAATGTAGCTAGCACAGTCTTAGCTCTCTCTGTAAATATCACGAACGACACCATAACAGGTGCTAAACGTGTCACACATTCCCTAGTATTTTTTGAACGACATTGGAAAAGATTTTGTGGACGGGTATTTTTTATCCCGAGCAACTCATATGATGTGAATATCGGTTTTTGCCGAACGTGTGTATACAACTGATATAGTGATCTCCACATGTGGAACTTACTGGCTTTACTTTAAGATTTCTTGAATTTGATATTGGTGAAAATAATAAGAGCTACAGAGCTAACTAGACAAGGTACAATCTTTGACAAGAGTGTAATACTATAAAGAACCCAAGCTAATGGAACTGGTAGTGAACGAGGACAAGACGAAATATCTCCTCCCATCAAACAAACGGTTGGTGCACTTACGGCTTACTGTCATAACTTCCAGGCCTTAGATAATTTCGTCTATCTAGGGGCCAGAATTAACGCCAATAATAATATCAGCCTTGAAATTCAACACAGAATCACTCTTGCCAACAGATGCTCTTTGGCACTGAGTAGACAATTGAAAAGTTAAGTCTCCTCGGCAAACAAAACCCAAACTCTACAAATCGCTCATCATACCCGTGCTACTATACCTCGCAGAAGCGTGGACGATGTCAACATCTGATGAGTCGCCGTTAGGAGTTTTCGAGAGAAAAGTTTTGCGAACGATTTATGGTTCTTTCTGCCGCAAATGATACCTAAAACAATGAGTTGGACGATTTATACGGTGACGTTGATATAGTTCAGTGAATGAAGAGAAGAGCTACGCTGGCTAGATCTTGTCGTCCAGATAAATAAAGGCATTCCAACTCTGAAAGTATTCGATGCAAATCAGTGGAAGCAGTGTTAGACGTTAAAATGGTCTGACCTGGTATGTTCCGACAAATGATCGTTTGAATATACCGGTGCATCTGTGCACCAGGGTTGGTTGAAATATCTCTAAGACTGAGATGTAATTTTGCGTATAAACAGACGGACTGTAAAATAAACTCATCTCGTCAATGTGACCCGATCGGAATAAATATTCATCGGTCTTTCACTTCTCAATCTGCTACTACATTCTTCGTTCTAAATTCAATATACTCGTACATATTTACCATTTCGTATACATGAAAGCTAGGAAAATAAAGAAAGGCAAAACTTAAGCACAGTATTTCTTCTGTTAGTTTATTTAAAAAGTTTCGAATATGTGGAAAGTGACAGCTTCTTAAGAGAAGATGAAAATGAGATTTATTGTAAAAAATTCATTTAGTAAATATTAATTTTATATTGAGTGAAATTATTTTGCTTCTTCTATTTGTTTTTTATTTCCGGATTTTTTTGTTTTCTTTTTGCTTTGCATTCTTTGCAGTCAAATCGATTAATACAAATCAAGCTGGCATGAGGAGGTATTTGGCAACAGCACATACATACATATCTTTCATTTGAGGTAGAAAGCAGACTCACACAAACCTTTATAGGCATAACTTAATATCTCTTTTCATTAAAAAAAATTTAAGTATAACTTAAGGTATTAAGCAAATTGCCAATGCAAATATTTTTATTTTTTGTCGTTTGTATTATCCTTAATTAAAATTCCTTGATTCCTTAACAAAAACTAAATGAAAGTCGAAGCTGAACGGAGAAGCATGGTATAGTTACTACGGTATAAAGGGATTCAAATCTTTAAACCACCAACAGAATGTCATCTGCGGAATTTATCGCTAATGAGCAACTAACTATGATTGTCGGTTGCAATGCAGAAACTTTTTCACGCCAAACATTTAAATGGAATGAACGATTTTTAATATAGAAAAAAGACAGCAAGAACTTAGTAACAATATTCATAGGAAAAGCCTTCCTTTTGCCATTAAAGTCAAAGCTTATTACTTTTTAAAAAGTTAACGCAATACAAGACATTCTGTTAATTTAAAATATTGTATGTGGTCCATGACGTGACGAGATTCAAATAGCGATGTGAGCGGGGCAAGACAAAATATCTTCTGTCATCAGACATACGACTTGGCATCCACGTCAATGTTGACGGTCAAAACTTAGATGCCGTAGATAATTTCGTCTAGCTAGGAGCATTACTTACTCTACTGGCCTTCACTCCTTCTCCGAACTCCGAACAGTACTGCGCAATTAATTTCTTCTTTTCGCTGTTTGGCGCCAATTGGAGACACCAAGTGCAGCCAGGTCCTTCTCTACCTGGTATTTCCAGCGGAGTGGAAGTCTGATTATTGATCCAGAAACAGGTGCCTCTACATGAGCTTTTGGTAATCATAAATGAACTAAAAATATAGGCATTTTAACTAAAAAAGCTAAAATTATTGATAAATACAATAAATCATAATTAAATATATAATTTGCACCATATAGTAGGACGGAAACGATGAGCGACTTGTAGAGTTTGTTCTTCGTTCGCCGAGAGACAATTTTACTTTTCATATGCCTACTTAGTCCAAAGTAGCAACTGTTAGCAAAAGTGATTCTGCGCTGGATTTCGAGACTGACATAGTTATTGGTCTTAATGCTATTTCCAAGATAAACGAAATTATCTACGACGTGAGAGCCGAGTCACGAATGCGAAGACTGTTTGTTTGATGTCAGGATATACATATTTCGTTTTGCCCTCGCTCACTGCCAGAGCCATATCCTTTGCTTCCTTATCCAGTCTTAAGAAAGTAGAACTGAAGATGCGATTTTTGAGGACAATAATGTCAATATTATCGGTGTACACTCTTATAGAAGATTGTACCATCTCGGAGCGGTTCGGAGAGGTTCTTCTCCATCCTGACGGAGCTTTTAGTGTTGCTTAAGGTCAGTGGGACATTTTTTCCATCGTCATCGATTGGGGTTTCAGGTTCATTATTCCGGGTGTTTCTTTTTCACTGGTAGTCAGCAAGTTTGAGAAGTGTTCTTTCAATAAATTCAGTACAGCCGTCACTAGAGCAACCCCCTGGGTCCTACATTAATACATTAGTACATTAGTATATATCTTAGCATTAATACCAATAATAATGTCAGCCTTGAAATCCAAGGCAAAATAACTCCTGCCAACAAGTGCTCTTTTGGACTGAGTGGGCAATTGAAAAATTAAGTCCTCTCTCGACGAATCCATACCAAACTCTACCAAATCACTTATCAAAGTGGTGAGCAAGTGGAATACTTTAAACCCGCGGAATATCGCGGTTATACTTGTCACTTACACTAAACAGAATTGAGTTGAGTATTTGCCTTTACTTTGCTCGAATTAATTATGGTTTCCGTTTCTCAATTGTCAGAAGTTGAAAGACGTAAATCGGTCGATCGATTGTCAATAAACTATATACACTGCACAAACATTGAGGAACGGGAATTATTTAATAAAAGTGATGAGAAACCAATTTAAAAAATTAAAAATCAAAGCACATATGTACATATGTATTCACTAAGAGATTATCAAGTTACAGATCAACATGTGAAACTAATATGAATAATAAAGGTCATATAATATTTGATATAACAGTGAATTCATAAATATACATAGATACTTCTTTCAATTACTAACAATTATTTATCCAAAAACTTTAAGTTAGTTAATCATGAATCTAATTAATTATTATTTATTTTTTTCTTTTTTTTTTTTGAAGTGTTCAACAAAAACTGTTATTTTTTATTGCGTTAATTTAACACCCAACATTATTCTCACACACCTCGTGGCTTCTGTGACCCTTGTTACTCAGTATCATCACTGCTGCTGCCATCAGCCTCATCATCACCAACCTTGTTGTAGACAGTGCCTATTTTTTCCGTTGTTACCGTCCTCCAAGCTTGACCAAATATCTGCACTGAATTCAACATTACGTGATGAAACTAAAAAATGAACAAAATAAATGTAGTTAATATATCGTTACTGTTACATTGCAACAAGATAGCTAAACGTGCTGTCGCCTTACACCACCACTCTTCTCTCAAAGTTGCCACTCCACTTGTGTTTTGCCACAGCAGCTAGATTGCAGCCAATTGATCTTCGCACATTCATAAATTTTCCACACAGGTCCATAAATTCAAAACCAATTAGTTGAGCTGAATTGATAATGTGCTTATTATGTGAAATTGTTGGTGGCGCAAGCCATTTTTATTTCCCCAAATTATACGACGAGGCAAGTAAGTTTCTTATTATTTCTGCAACTACAAGCTAATTTATTTGCAGTTTTGGTCAGATTGCCATTTTCGTTCTTGCTGCCCTAAGTAAGGTATTATGGAGACGGTTTTTTCCACTACAGTATTACCGCTGCAATTTTCAGATATCAAAGATTATTTAGGTTTATTTACCAGCCCGCAACAGTTAAATGAGAGTTAAAGGAAAATACTTCAAATTTCCTTCGACTAACTACACGTAGATGTGGAAATGTCAATCCCTCCAAGTTTACTTTCGACATGAAATAAAGGCTCATCATAAAAATCCGTCGCCCCTTCGGAGGCGGCTTATAATAAACATTTGCTGTATAAACATCAACACGCACACCACAAATTAGAAGATTCCTTAAATTCACATATCCATTTTAAATTATATTTGTAAAAATGCTTATACAACACTTTCATCGATGTGGCACTTTTAAACTCAAGGCTTTATTTACCATAATTAGAATTATCCGATTTATATTAAATATGCACCGTTTTGATCGATAACTTGTTACCAGTTTGAAGGTAGCGTTTATGCCTCTCTCATCCAAGCTATTGACGCTTTTGGCAAAAAATTTGGACAAACGATGTTCACAGGCTTTTTTTGAGGTCAACTTTTCACCAGCCAAATCATTCGCGATAGAGAGAAACAGATGGTCCCTTGGAGCGATATCCCTACTACAAGGTGGATGCAAAGGTACATCAACAGTTATCACTAGAGGAAAGTCAATATGGTTTTCACACCAAAAGGCTAATCAAAATTTCTGGTCAGTGGATTTTACGTCGCAAATAATCAAAGCATTATATTATACTCGTATGTTCAAAAACCGAAGCAATTATTTGTAATGTTTTTCACCATATTGCCGAAATAATTAGAAATATATATTTATATCCAAATATTCTAGCGCTCAAGACTTAAATTATATTTAGATGATTATACCAGGAAGCCACTACCCAAAATTATAAAAAAATTAAATTAAAAAAATTTTTAGCTAATTTTTAATTGTTGTCGCCCCTCGGAATAAAATATCAGTTTTTGTTAAAGCCAAAAATACCGAATCCTTTGCAATTACTTTATTAGCCTACCTTTCAAATTTAGAAAACGCGAGATAGCTGAGGATAGGTCAGACAAAATTCCACCCTCAACGAAACAGAAATTCGCCATGCGATTCTCTTCTGATTTCGATGTAATTTACAGCCAATACAAATATTCAGCGAATGGGAAATTCCATATGGAACGATTGCACCGTCATTTTAGACTATTTCTAAGTGGTTCCAAAATTCCAGACCGGACATTTTTCCGTAGAGGATAGGCCCCGAGAAGGTCGACCAAAATCTTTCACTGATGAGGTCACTGTAGCTCTGAAGAAGTCCAAAATTGAAGACCCACGATTGACACAACAAATGATTGCTAATGAATTGGGCTTATATGTAATGGCTATATAGCGAATATTAAGTAATCATCTGGGAACATGAAGAAATCCCCACGAATTTTGAATGAGGCGCAAAAAGAGGCTCGAGTGCATTTTGCTCATTTTTTTCTAAACTCCTAAACAAATTCGAAAAAGGTCAGTCTAGCAAATTTAGTAAAGTCATTACTGGTGACGAATCTTGGTTTTATAAGTACGATCCAGAAATCAAACAGCAGTCCATGGTATGGAGCCCAACAGGAGCGAACCCACCCGTAAAATCTAAGCAACAAAAATCAGCAGGAAAAGTACTGATGTCAGTTTACTTCACGCGAACAGGAAGAAAGAGGAGTTGCGGCGTTACTTTTTACATCATGACAATTCGCCATCCCACACTGCTGAAATAACGAGTAATTTTATTATGATCTCTGGGAACGAAAAAATACGTTCAACACTATATTCCCCAGATAAAGCATCTTGTGATTGCTGGTTTTTTCCAAAAATTAACAAAAAAATTTAAAAGGATAAGGTCCTTGATAACAACGATGAGATAATTAACGCGGTTAATGCTGAACTTGATAAGCTTAAAAAGCAAGATTTTGAAGACTGTTTTCAGAACTGGATCTACGAGTATAGGCTTAAGAAATACATTGAAATCTTTAGTGGTTATTTAGAGAGAGAAATAAAAAAGGACAAAGATTACGAATAAGTACAAAAATAATTTTTGTTTCTGTTCAAATCACTGAACTTTTGCCTCCTTGCATATGTAGCAACAAGCTTTATCTAAAAAGAATAGAATTTAATGGCTTATGTGTGTGATTTGTCTGACTCTCTGGTACCAAACCTTGTTGCAGCTTTTCTTCGACTGAAGCTGTGCTATTTTGACACGAGCAATAACCAAACACATTGCGTTCGTTGGTGTTCGAAAAGCAGCATTAACAGCTGGAGAGTCCGCTTTCCTATTTCAGAAGTGTACATTTTTTATATTATCACAAATATGCACAGAAACGAGATTGTATTCACCTGTAGACACCGATAATAACTTTGTATGGTAGGCCACTTGCTGAGAAGTCTCAGCAATAATTCCATTTCTTATTATATGTACATGAGTTTGAGTTTTAGCGAGGGCGCTAAGCAACTGCCTGCTGGCAGGTGTCGTCAAAGTTTAGAATGGCTTGGCGCCCAATTAGCAACAGAAAAAGCAAAAAGTGAAAAGTAGTATTGTGTAGCCCGTAGTGAGTGTAGTAACATTCGAGTTTCAATGCGGTTGCCAACTAGTTAAGGTCGTTGATTGGCGTTGACTGGTTTCTGGTTACCAACGATTAATGATGACAATTTCGTACGACTGTGAAGTGATTTGGCAGTAATAATTAGTG
Source organism: Ceratitis rosa (assembly GCA_037013455.1). Lineage (NCBI taxonomy): Eukaryota > Metazoa > Arthropoda > Insecta > Diptera > Tephritidae > Ceratitis > Ceratitis rosa. Next base: position 9,720,535 of record JAWMAG010000020.1, on the reverse strand, counting down.
TAACTGGGAAATTTATTTGGCGAATCCGGGGAGTAAGGACTCACTTAAATAATGTTCACGTACCATACATACATATATATATTATCAGTTACTCACCAATTTTTTATTTTGCTCGATGGTTCCATCTTATTTCTCTTTGCGGAGCTCCTAAAATAATAAATTTTATACAATATAGTATAGTTTTTTTACACGCGATGTATATTAGACTTCAGTTAATATAGTTCGGCTAATGATTGTGTGTAATGGCATAAAATATTTCCTGGAAAGAGGTGAAGACGAATCGATCTAGCCATGTATTTTGGTCTGTCCGTCTGTTTATTAGATGAAACTCCTTGGGTCACATATACGACTATGAACGCTGTTACAAACGGGTGATTTCAACAGTTTCGAAAGATACGAAAATCGCGATTAGCCCGTAACTAAATGTAGAACCAAAGGCATATTCATTAAGGGCAATAACACTAAATGGAAAAAATGAAGAATAGAAAAAGAAACCATGAAACAGAGCACAGAAAATCACAAAATTTAATACTTTAAATACGAATAGAATTTGAGCGCAGCCGGGCAACACGCCTTTATTTCATATAACTGGCTTTTTCACTTTCCACCCCCGCTTGACTCAAGATCGAATATTTAAAGCATTAACCGGAAATAGACCTATCTTTCATAAAACGGACGTTTTATTTTTGACCGATATGTGGATTGTACAATGGATCAAATATTTAAGGAATTTATCGAAAAAGCTTGAATTCAACATACGTCAATGATAGTTATAGTGAGTTTTAAAAAAAGTGCCAAAAAATACTAAAATGTGTCCACAAACAAGTCAACTTTAGTCTCTCTGCCAAAACCAGTTAAGCCTCCTGGTGTTTCCTATAAAATATCAGCCGAATTCTAAAGTTCGGTTCCACCTAAAATTAGTTTTCCTTACCTGTTTTTGCTCACACTCAAATTTTCTAAACGCACTCGGAGTTAGCAAAAATATACAGAATATACTTTAAACTGAATATCGGATATCACTCTTGTAGGATCCAAAGAGATGATCTAGCTACAAATGACCAGAGTATACTGTGCTTATTGTGGCAATACGTCTCATATCTGCTGAATAATATTGAAAATGAAACACTAGAAGATAACAAACTATGAAAAAAGTGTAATAGCATATATACAGAATATGGTCAGATGAAAGCAATCCTGACGATCGGATACTTATCAGTGTGGATTTAGATCTGGTAAATCTAACACTTCCAGACATTCATCATTCGTCAAATCTTTGAAAAGACCAGTGAAAAGAAGATCGCCACACTATCTCTTTACAATATTAAAGTAACCTTCGACAGCACGAAAATGAGCTAATATGTAAGTCTGTATCCACGCAAAACTTATACGGCTATGTAAACTGAAGTGAGCAATACCAAAAGCTCCATCAGGATGGAAGGGGAACTCTCAGAGCAGTTTGATACCAAACTAGACTTCAGACAAGATGCTAAATAGAGAAGGTACAATCTTCAATGAGAGTCTAAAACTGCTGGCGTATGCCGATAAAATTGTTAATTAGCCTTAACAACCGCGCCGTTGGTATAGCTTTCTCCAGCCTGGATAAGGAAACGTACCATATTGATCCGGTAGTTATTCAGGACAAGACGAAATATCTCCTATCATTAAAACAAATAGTTAAATGTAAAGATGAGCATTGACACCAGTAACTAGTATTACTCTTGCCACTAGGTCTCCACTCCGTGCTTTTGGTAACTCTAATGGTCTAACGCGGTTTCATTTCGTTCAAATAAGGCCATGTTCATTAAAACATATATCATATAGGGTCATCCATTCAAAAATACAAGACTGTGTTTTGACATCTATCAAACTTAACTGTGAAACTCAACATGTTTTGTTTTACTTAAAAGCCAGGCATTTATGAAAATGGATAGCTTAACATTAATGAAGATTCAAACGTTTCGTGCTGCGAGTTATACGACGACATTGGCATAGTTCAGCGAACCAAGAAGCAGCGGCTACGCTGGCTAGGCCATGTGATCCGGATGGATGAAAGCGCTCCTGCTTTGAAAATTTTCGATGCACTACCCGCCGGTGGAAGCAGAGGAAGAGGAAGACCTCCACTCCGTTGGAAGCACCAGGTAGAGAAGAACCTGGCTGTACTTGGTATTTCCAATTGGCGCCATACAGCAAAAAGGAGAAACGATTGGCGCAATGCTGTTAACTCGGCTATAATCGCGTAAGCGGTGTCTACGCCAGTAAAGTAAATAAGTAACTTTATTCACACAGTGCTTGTGGAAATACAACATTTTTGGTTTAACCACTGACATTGATCCACTTTCTAGAGAGAGGAATAGTCCGATTGTTTGGATGGGCGACCTCTTCTCGGAGAGAAGAAGAGTCTTCCTGTTAATCTAAGCAAAAAGCTACCAATGTGCCAAATTTCAAGTAAATCCAGCCTTAAATAAACGTTTTTTGAATAAGTCAGTCCCTGGTACACTTCCCGGAGAAAAGAAGAGTATTCCTGTTAATCTAAGCAAAAAGTTATCTATGTACCGAATTTCAAGTAATTCCGTCCATAAGTAGGTTTATTTTTGTATAGGTCAGTTCCCGGTCCACTTCCCGAAATTTCTTTTGGATAAAACCTTCTCAAGAATCATATATATAATCTGACCAAATTTTAAGTCAATCTGTCGGTAACTTTTATGGAATTTACTGGATTTTTTTGACATAAGATTTTTATATATAAGAAGAAGAAGATTGTATGGAAATAGAAAAGTCCTGTTTTAGGGTTTTACCGACAATTATACGAATTTTAATAATCCATTCAACCGTTCTCGAGTTTTAGCCAGACTAACAAATAGCAATTCATTTTTATATATGCTCATATAGATGTATATTTTTGAAGGAACTTAGCCATGCGTATCTCACATAAGACCCAAACATTAAGGCTTTTATTTTACCACATCCACGAAGCAGTAACTTGTAGTTCACCTAAATATTCTCACACATGTATGTATATTCTTATGTGGAGCTTTCAATGTAATATACGAATAAATGTTTACCGTTAAATTAATTCCAAATATAGAAGTGTCATTAAAATGGTAACAGTTTCCTTTTTCTGCCATTTCATTGCATTGCAAGAGGCGTGAAAATATTTATTGAAGCAATTTATTGTTACATATTTGTTAATTAAATTAGCAGTGATCATTTAAGGTAGCTGCCACTAGGGATTTGTTGCTGTTTTTTTTTTTTTTTTTTTTTGATACAATGTACGCTTTTGCACTATTACTATGTTTCATGACTTTTTTGGTGACAATTTATAACCGTAACTTGGCGGATTGGTTAATTTAAAATAGGAAAAAAGTTCCATTTAGTTAAGCTGAAGCTATTTCTTCTAACTAAGGTGATTTCAATTTCAGATGTTAACGTATTTTTCTTATTGAACTTCCTTTGGTAAAATAAAAGTCATTTCAAGAATGAGCCACGAAAGGCTATAGATATATGATATGTGCTTTCATGTTAATTAATGGAGCTCGACCCAAAACGGATTTGTGAGGTTACGAAAGTCATTCCGCATATCGTTTTTAACTCAAACATTTTAGGAACTAAGAGCTTCGTTCCCATTTAAATACTCAGGCGTACATAGTGATAGACGTAATGAATTTTAATAGGTAATGGGGTGTAGTCAAGCTTCTGGAAGCGTCGCGCACCCTGGAAGCGTAAGCAACCCTTGGGCAAGATGCGGTAACCAACCCATGTGGAGCCTTGGGTGACGGCTAATGAGAGAGGAAGCTTCTCAGTGGAGCCACTCCGACTTACTCGGTTTAAGGGTCCGCTGTAGTCATTGCAGCGTCTGTCCACCAGAGGTACAGTTGCGAGCGGACATCGGTCTTGAAGCAAGCGGTTCGCTTTATAGATGTAAAAACAATTTAAGCTTACTTGCGCGCTACGATTGCGACCCGCACGTAGAAACAAGCTACAATGAAGTATTTATATATGCCTCGGATGAGAGACCACCCTTCTATTGACGACCCCCGCAAATGTCAACAAATGCAAGGAAAGTTCGACGTGGAAAAGCTGCATTCACAACAGGCTGCCTACCTCGCAACGGAGCCATCGACCACAACACGTGCGGAATGCGATAGATACCAAGAGCTGAAGAGGGAAGCAAGGCACATGTGCAGACAAAAACAGAAAGAGGTCGAAATGCGAGAGTATGAAGAGCTTGAGAAGCTGGCCGAAAAGGGTCGGATTTCTTACAAGAGACAACCATATTTGGTGTCCTGGAGAAATCGATCGACATCAACTCGTTTGGGGTGCTTCGACGTGGTGGCTGAATTTTCTGAGAATTGTGCCGAAAATACCTTCATTCCCTACCCTAGCGTTGAAGACGCTAAGCACAACGCTCATAAACAAACTCGAGGCCCCCCATACACGTAAAAGGCACCATTGTTCACATCGTCCTTTTCTTCCGTCGGAACTCTTGCGCATTGTTTCGTTTTGATGCGGTGTGAATACCAATACTCGGCGGCGGGGTCTCTCTCCTTCCATAACCCGAAACCAAATTTGCGTTCTTAATATGGCCGATGTTGTATATATATTGCACAAGGACCCATCTTTTCCCGTCCTTGTCCCGTCCTTAGTACTTCTTGAACAGCGGTGATGTCAGTCTTTAGTTTAGCGAAGACATTAATCAGCTGGGCAGCGGCACCTTCCCAATCAAGGGACCAACCATTCCATGTACATGCCCTCAATTCGTGATCCTTTAAACTCGAGGATTTGTTGTTTTTTTCTCTCTACTCTACGCACAACCTCATGGGTATCGCCTCCTCACTTAAGCTCGCCGTACGGAGGATACTTGGTCTAAGACCGGAAGTCGTGAGATACTTGAACCATATGCAAAAGAATCGTTTCTGGACACTCCCAGGTGAATGGTACTAAAAACTTTCCTCACTGAAAGCTAAGACCCCTTCTACCTTAATAGCACAAGAATTTGTACAATATGATTTCTAAAATCTAGCTTAGGGTGTGTATTGTGACACCTTAATCGATGAAGTCAGTATCATATAGGCAAAAGATTGGAAAGATTTTCTGGACAAACACATACATATATGCACTTATTTAAAGTTAGGTTCATACAGTTCGCATCAACAAAATTAATTTATTGGTTTAAATTACATACTTAAAATAATAGTTAACGCATTACATGGTTATTTATATATGGAGTGGATCCCCTAAAAAACAAGAAAGTCTTATGACCAAGAGTATGTATGTAGACTGCTAAGCTGTTGGTTTATTAACAAACTAAAGCTAGCATGCACTTGTAGAAGAATGTGTAAACACATGCAACATCGAACGAATGTATGAACAAATTCGCATGCGCCCGTCAACATATGCATGTCTATCTGCAAAACAAATCGGGATACAAGAAACGAAAAGCCATTTATTATTTCACTGTCTGCTGAAACCTTGGATATGCGAGAGTCGCTCTGCAACTGTTAACAAAGTTGCCTTTCACGCAGTGGTCACACTCTTGCCAACAGCGAAAAGGCAATTGCAAACGCGATTTTTGTTTTTGGTATTAATTTATTTCCAAGTTTAAAGCCACCAAAAAAACAAGACTATAGATATTTAGGCAAGTGAGTAAACTTATACATAAGTTTGCGAGAGCACAAGGATAGAACGCCAGACACGACTAAACTGACGAACAGACGGTGATACCGAATGCGCCAATCATCAGATAAAAACACCTCAGACACGATTAAGAATTTTAATTAAAATATTTTGTATATTTCTATTTTTTTATATCTTCTTGCATCATTCATCAAAGTTAAAGATGCTCTAGACCAAGACAATTTTATTTTTGATTTTTCTTTTCAGCAACCGGAATTCCGTTTAGCAAATAATATAAAAATATAAAAATACAAAAATAATATAAATAAAACATTCAAATTTTTATTTGTATTGTTTCAATCCAAATTATATAACACGGTCCGCAAACCTTTCCCTTAAAAGATGTGTGTGGCACGTAGCGCCGTCTTGTTAAAAGTAAATGTTGTCCAGATCAATACCATCCACTTCCGAATATAAAAAATCATTAAGCAACTCTCGATAGGGCAATCCTTTCACCGTTACTCCAGCATAATCCTCAAAGACACGACGTTGTTGATGATCGGCTGGCTTGAGTTCTTGTGTTAATTAAACTTTGTTAGCCTTACGACCGAAGTCTTTATACAAAATATGGTATAATGACGTTTGACGTTGTTGACCAACCGAAACTTGGCTTTGGGAATTCCAATGATAATTCAAAATCCCAAGTTGTCGGCAAAAATTACTAAAGTTAATAAAAATTTGATTAAAAAGTTGCATACAATACTTGTAGTTGTTTCTAGTGGGCACGATATTGACGTACAGAAGTTTCGTGACTACGCTTTAAATACAGGTAGATATTTCGTTGAATGTTATCCCTGGTATGGCATGTCTCCAACACTTCACAAATATTTCATCTATTAACCAGAGATAATATCCTACACCCTGTTACCAATCGGACAATTATCAGAAGAAGCTTGAAACAGAGATTTTAAGACTTTTAGAAAACATTTTTCTTGCAAATGCAGCAGAAAAAAGCAATTGAAGATATATTCAACAGACTTTTAATAAATCCTCACCCCGGTATAACTATCAGAAGAAAATTACCACAAAAAAAGTGCAGGATTTACCTGGGGAAGCCTGGTGGAGTGGCAATAATAATGAAGTTAATGATGATAATGAAGGCGATGATGATTATGATAATGAATATGATTATAGTGGTAAAGAAGAATTTATATATTTTAAATAGAATTTCAACCTTAAATAAATAAAAATTGTTGAAAATCGATGTTCACCATATTTTTTTTTATGATATCAAAAAAAAATAATTCAATTAACTCTAATTGCATTATTTTTTTACTTCTTTATGATTAGTTAACTTAAAAAATAAGTTTTCCGTAAAAAGAAGGTTTGTGGGGAATTAATCTCTATTTTGAGCACCATTTACCCCACTGTGCGACGGACGAAATCTTTGCAAACTTTTATTTTCCGGTCTATATGTGAAAGTTCCCATTGTGAACTAAAAAGAGGATCGGAAGACACTTTCCGTTAATTTTTCTCGTGTGGCTTAGAGGTAACTGCTTTATGTTTTTGCTTCTTGATACTTTTCTTATAATTCGCCTATAGGGAAGAAGTGGTGCTTCATTATATTGTATCTTTCTCGTGAGGTACTGCTTTCTTCTTCTTCTTTATTGGCGTTGACTCCGCTTACGCAGTTATAGCCGAATCAATTATAGCGCGCCATTCATCTCTTCTTTTCGCTGTCTGGCGCCAGTTGGATATGTTGGATATACCAAGTGAGGCCAAGTCACCCTCCATCTGATCTTTCCAACGGAGTGGAGGACTTCCTCTTCCTCTGCTTCCACCAGCGGGTACTGCATCGAATACTTTCAAAGCTGGAGCACTTTTATCCATTCGGATGACATGACCTAGCTAACGTAGCCGCTGTCTCTTCATTCGCTGAACTATGTTAATGTCATCGTATAGCTCATACAGCTCATCGTTCCATCGTATGCGGTATTCGCCGTTGTCAATGCGCAAAGAACAATAAATCGGTAGCAAAACATTTATCTCGAAGACTCCCAAAGCCCACTTCTCAGATTTCGGACTTCTTCATAGTCGGGTAATGGAACAACTTTACCATCGTCATCAATTGGAGTTTCAGCTTCATTATTTTGTCTTCACTGTCATTCAGCAGGCTGGAGAAGTGCTCCCTCAATAAATCCAATATACTCTGGGCCTCTGTCACTAGCTCTCCTTGCTGGGCCCTACAAGAGTTTGATCCGGTCTTTAAACCTTCTGTAAGTTGCCGTATCTTTTCGTAGAAGTTTCGAGCATTATCCTTGTCGGCCAGCTTCTAAAGCTCTTCATGCTCACACATCTCGGCCTCTTAGTTTCGTTTGCAGCTGTACGTAAGGAGCTTGAAATGCCGTCGCACAGTTCCTGTATACCGAGTTGCTGATGAGTGCCCTCAGAGAGCAGGTGTGCAAGTCGAGTAGAAAACCGCTCGGCAGTCTGTTGTATTTGCAGCTTTCGAACCTTCCTTGTGTTTGTTGACGGGCGTTCTTCGATACACAGAGGTGCGTGCGTATCTTCGCAGCGACAATATACAAAATACATGTCTTCCGTCAATCACAACATGATCGATCTGGTTGGAAGTTTTTCGATCTGGAGACAGCCAAGTAGCTTGGTGAATTTTTTTGTGCTGGAATCTAGTGCTACAGACAACAATATTGGGTTCCGTCGAAGTCGATTTGTGGATGTTTCGTCGTGGAGGCTGAATTTTCCGACTGTTGTTCCAAAAATGCCTTCTATGCCCCCTGGCGTTAAAGTCACCAAGCACAATTTTGACGACATGGAGGGGGCAGCTCTCATAAATGTGTTAGAGGCGCTCGTAAAAGGCATCCTTGGTCACTTCGTCCTTTTCTTCCGTCGGGGCGTGGGCGCAAATTAGTATGGTGTTGAAAAATTTCGTTTTGATGCGGATTGTGGGGAGAAGTTCATCCACCGGAGTGTTTTTTTTTTGTATTTTTGTTTTTCTTTGTTTCTGGTGGATTAGAAATTCAACATACCTAAATGAACTAGTATACAACTAGCATGAAGCTGATGCATAGTAGGACAATTGTCAGCTCTTAGGAAATCGCCGTGTTACAAATACCAGTTGCTAACATGAAAAATAAAGAAAAAAAGATGAACTAGTTGGTGTAAAATAGTAAACTAGTTGGATTCTAGTTGACAACTAGTATTTGCCCCTGCAGGGTACCTTCATCGTATCTTGGTATCAGTATATATGTACACAATGTCACGAAACAGCATATTGGAAATGCATAAGCACACATACACGTACTTCCATGCTAACCTTATAACTTAAGTAAGCTATTCAGTTAAGACAAAAATAGCTACATACATACACATATACGAGTATGTATCTACTCATTCTCTGTGTTAGGATATTAAAGTAGGAAAATGTTGCAGCCTATTCTTGCCTTTTTAAATTTTACTGATACTTCTACTTCGATATGCGATCGAGATGCTGTTGCGCTACAACTCAATTAATAACAATTTCTCAGAATAATAAAAAGTTCGTACTCAACAAGTACTTACAGCAGAGGAGAAAATATTGAATTGCCGGTATTTTCTACTTTTATTTCTTGAATTTGTTGTAGTCGAAGTCTCTCTTTTTTTAATTTTAGGCAGTTCTTAGTACAGCGCTTACATTTCAACACACACACACACACACACACTTGTCCACTTACTTAGTAAACTACTGTTTTATCGCTGACAAGGAAATTAGTTGAACTTTTGAGATGAACTCAATTTATTTTCGGCATTCGATGGGGTCTACTATTTCGATTTGATGGAAGAAGGTTAGTGTTGACTCGGATTAATTACTATGTTTTCTAGCAACATTGCGAAAGTTAGTTAGTGAAGTTAGTGTTGTCTATTCTTCAACTTCAGTTGTAATAAAGGTCGATGAAACTCTGGTTAATTTAAGGAAAGAAAAATAAATAAAGTTAAATGTTATAGCCATGCATTGTAGGCTTTGGTCCTTGAATGTCGAGAGGACTTTACTTTGCAATTGCCTATGCAGCACCTATTGGGAGCAGGTCTCTACAAAGACGAAAATGTCTACAATTTTAAAGTTATTTTGTCTATTTGTACACCCCGGAGTGAATAGACAAAACGAGTTTGCTAAAGATGGTTCGCGATTCTAATAGAACTCTTGGTGAAGCCGCGTAGTTAAAAATGGGTAATGTCATGCGATAGATCATGGATTCGAACCCTATTTAGGCGAACTTCCAAAAATAGTTCCTAGTCATCTCTGTCCCAAAGATTGCGCAGCAATAAGCAGAAGATTTACCGTCAAAGAGCTCAAATAACCAGGCAGTTTTTAACTTAACTTGCTTTCTGTTTACTGAGAATATTCATCAAGACTATGCACACCTTAAAGATAATAGACAGCCGATAAGAATCCTACAAACATCAAAAAGTTCTGAAAATTCTCATCCAAGGTCGTTTTCATTGGTTTTTTCTTTGGTAATTTTTTTGTATTTGGTGAGACCCTTCATTATACGAGAAGCTTATGTTTAGTAAGAATAATATAGCCTTCTATTGCCTTAATACCAACGTTTGTATTTTAGGCGCATCTTTGGTGAACAGATGCTGCAGTAGTACTTTAACAAATTCCTCAACCGAATATGACGGAGTGCAGCTCCAAACGCCTAACCGTGACGAAAGATTCCACATGGATTTGTGATCCAATCTTTCGCAAAAGAGTTGCTTACTTGGCAAGAGTAGGTATTATTGTAGCCTTGCGACTGTTACCGTTACTTCCAAAATCTGTTAAATGTCTTGTGTTTTACTGCCAAGCAATAACAAAATCGTTAACAACAGCAATCAATCGTCGTTCATCAATCGCTTGCTGTTCAGTAGGCTCATCATCTAGCAAAGCCTTCAAAAAGGGAACACAGTACTCACGATTGTATGTCATTTAAAGTGCAACAAATCGCCATTGACCGACTAACTTCAACCAGAACAAATGGAAATTTAACTGTAAAGATGTGTGGCGATGCTTGCAGCATATTGAGTTGATTACATTGCCAATGAGACGCTGGTAAGCGCTGCTAATAATAATGCCACAGCAGACACTACATTGCAATCGCTGCATGACTGTCTCATCATTTGTTGCAAGTATAATGAAGTGTCCGCAACTGGATCAAATGGCGAATTGGCGCCAAACTCTACTGAAGTCTTCTTCTTTTCTATTTGTGTGTTTAGATTTCAATTCTCCAGGCTACTAACATTTTTTGCTTAACTCTTCAATGAGCCACTGCTTTAGCTGCCTCGTCTCTTGGTAACAATTCAACAGCTGCTGGCCTTAAATAGATCATTTGATTTTCTACTGGAATCATAAATTATTCTGTTGCATAAAAATATTTAAGACATAAGGATCAAAAGTTATATTTTCTTCTATACCAAGAGCCTGTTATCTGGAGAACAATGTTAATGCCACACTTCCACCTTTAAACTACTATAATTGGAGGAGAAAGAATAACTGTACCATTTGAATGAATAAAGTATCGGACAGTACGTGTATATTATACCGCTAAAACAATAACTTCGAGATTTAAATCATTGTTGATTGCAAAACTAAAAATGTTTTGAAATGTTACATCTTTCTGAAGACTGGATAAGGAAGCGAAGCGTGTTGGTCTTATAGTAATTGAGAACAAGACGAAAAAAGTATCTCCTCTCATCAAACAAACGTTAAGGTAGATACTTTCGCATATTTTTGGACGTCAACCTAGAAATCCAAAGTAGAATCACTTTTGCCAGCAGGTGCTACTTTGGACTGAAAAGTAAAGTCCCCTCCTAGCGAACAAACAAAGTCCTTTATTATTACTGTTTTGCCTCCGTGTAGTGCGGAGGCCTGGACGACGACAATATCGGCATTAGGATTTTTCGAGAGAAATGCTTTACGAAAGATTTATGGTCCTCTACGAGTTGATAGCGACGATGGTACGATGAGTTGTATGAGATATATAGGCACATTGACGAATGAAGAGACAGCGGCTACGCTGGCTAGATCATGTAGTCTGGATGGGTAATAATCCAGCTTCCGCCGGTGGAAGTTGGTGAAGAGGAAGATCTCCACTTCGTTGGAAAGATCAAATGGAGAAGGACCTTGTAGCACTTGGTTTCTCCAATTGAAGTCAATTGACGCGTTGTTGCTAACTCGGATCGGAAGAGATGCCTACGCCAGTAAAGAAGAATTCTAAGAGAGATATTAAAGAAATGGGGAATGGCTCCCTTAAAACTTTAGTTTTATCTATTTCTAGGAAAATTTTCAGCACACACACGACGATTTCCTAATCCTATGGGTAGAGTCACACAAAGCAGTAAATATGATTTATTTATATTCCCACTTCAAGTCGTTGAAGTCAAACCAAATGAAAGTAAAAAAGTATAAACACATATCTATATGTATAAAAGGTATTGTCCTGAGTGACTGACAGATCATTGATGGTTGAGACCTGAAACTTGAAGGAACGTAGTTATCCGATAGAAAAGGATTTTTTGGGATGTGAACCTTGGACCGATCTGCACGTATTCGAAAAAATACGAACTTATTTTTAATAGTTCGATTTTCATGAAATTTGGTATTTGGTTTAGGTCTATGCCTAAATTGACAAACTTTTTCTGCTTGGACCAATCTGTTCGGAAAATTTTTTTGATTTATATCAAAATTTGGTAAATACTTTTTCTTCCGGGAAGTGGATCTGGAATTCATTCGAAGGTTCTGTGTTGCCTAATATGTGCCTTTGTCAATGCATAGTGAAATTTTTTTTCTGGACCGATCTGAAAGAATTATATTATATTAATAGTTCCATTTGCTTGAAATTCGAAACATAGAAAGCGCTTCGCCTGGACTATTATTTGGAAAACTTTTTTTTGTCTTTTTTATGTTATATTTTATAAGTTATAATAAAATAAATAACGTAAAAACCGAATAAAAATCTTATTTGAACCAACATAAAATTCCATTCGGACGTAGTCGCGGACAAATTCTATTTATACATGAATATTTAATATTATTTACTTTTTATTTATTATACAAATAAAGAAATTCTATGCTGACATAATAAATGCAGACAAACTATGGGCCGATGTAAGATGGTATACCCATAAAGTGTTGACGTGAAAAGGCTTAATCGCAACGATCTTTGAAAAGGAAAACTTAAAAATAAATCGGCAAAAAGAAACAACAACTCCAACGAATTGTTATATAATGCAGTTGAAGAAACAATAGCAACAGAAAGAAGTTTTTGGCGCAAAAACTACTGAATCGATCGTGCATGATGGCAAGCAACAGCAAATTCGTTCACCAGCGCTTCAACAACACGACAGGAACAACGCAAATGCAACGACTTTCAATAGAGACGCAGAAAACTATTTCTTGCGTGCTTACAATGTTTGTACGTGGAAAGACATTTTATCTATTATACCATATTTATGTGTAGCCACTTTTTTCTTACGAACCATTTTCGTTATGTAGTGATATCATGAATATAGTGGAAAACGTAATATGAATAACGAGACTTTAAAAATAATGCGAGAAAAAAGGTAAGAAGAAGCATTTGTTGAAAATTGAGCCCAAAGAACAATGTCAGACGTGAAGCATCTTCCACGTACAAGTGTTTTTATGCGAATAGCTCTGTCGGTGAAGCGAAACTCTAGCTAACATTGAAATCGTGATGTGTGAAAGACAAAGTTTGCAATTTATTGATTTTGTTCTGCCTTTCTCGCTACTAAAGTTTTTAGTACGCAGATTATATGTATACTTATTATATATAAATATAATTGGTGCTTTGTAATCGCTGAAGGGAATTTCGGCTGAACTCTCCCTCTATTTATGATATACGACCTCGATTTGTTGAAGTTTATTCTAAGCCGCCTCCGAACGGTCGATGAATTTCAGTGAGACGCTGTTTTAATTTTCATGCCGAAAATGCCAGGGTCAAACGTAATTAGGAAAATCAATTATCTATAAATTTGGATGTTGGTCCAACCGGGGCTCGAACCCTTGCCCTTAGAATGGTGGTACGCAATGCTAAGCACTCGGCTAGTTAAAAAAATTTTTCCTAAATTTGTATCAGAGGCTCTTCGAAAAAAATGGGTCTTTAACAGGCAGTAGTGAGTCTTGAAGAGTATCTTCTATGAAACATTATGATTTTCGCAAGAGATAGTCAGCGCCAGTATCATCAGACACACAAGAGATATCCCTCAGGTAGGAGTTTTATTCCTACTATTTTGGTGTCTCCCAGTAAATGCATTAGTTCGAAAACTACACAGCACGGGTTGTGGTGTGGTGGCATACGTTGCTAACATTGCCCAAACAGCGACAGGTAAGCACCCACAAACTCTAAGCGGTCTGCTCCTAGCGCCTTACACATAGTAGGGGAAAGGTGCAAGGACCGCGTGCTGGATAACAGTCCAGCAAAAACCGAAATGGTACAAGCCGCCTCCTTTTAGCTACCACCTCTACTAAAGGGCGTAGAGATCACTCTGTCGACAAAATCTTAAATGTTAAATAAATCAACTGGAGCTCGAACACAGCAGAAAGGTCAAGGAAAGCTATAACTGCACTTTGCGCCTGCAAAACGATGATAGGAAAAAGATGAAGTCTAAGATCGGGTATCGTGTACTTGGATTATACATCGATAGTTAGACCAATCCTACTCTACGGCGTCACCGTTTGGGGCCGGCACTCGATAAAATTACTTTCAGGAGCGAATTAGAGAAAGTTTAACGGCCGGCTGTTATCCTGGTAACAGGAGCCCTTCCATCAACTCCCCCAAAAGCACTGCTAACTCTTCTCAACATTCTTCCTCTGGAACTATACGGGAAATTACAAGCGGGCTACAACGCAATCAGATTGAATGCAACTCATCCTCGGAAGAATTGCAGTATAGGACACACAAAAATATTATCTCTTGTTGGATTATACCATCTCTAGTATGTGCTTCGACAATCTTTTCTCCACGAGAATCCCAAACAGACCGCAGTGGGAAATCACCAAGGTCCTCGATCAGGGAGTTATAGGCATCTTCACAGATGGCTCAAAGCTCGATTGAAAAGTGGGTTGCGGAATTTAGTCTCCCATGCTATCATTAAAAATGAGCATGAGACTGCCAGACCTCCGCAGTGTTTTACAGGCGGAACTTTTTACAATCATGGAGGCCGCGGAGTGGTTTCTCAATTCTACGGCAGTAGGACAGATCTCTACAATTTAATAGTGCCACGTCAAAAGAAGCCATAAAATGTTGGAACAATCTTAACAAACTCTCAACTAAATTTAGTACGTGGACACAGTGACTTCCCAAGCAATTGCATGGCAGACGAACTAGCGAGGAAAGGAACCCTTCTACCCACGATAAAATATGCACGCGATGCTAGTATACCTCCGTCCACGGCAAAGTACATGCTTAAACTGGCCTCTGCCAGGGAAGCAGACTCAAGATAGCTGAATGAGATCACTTGCAATGTGACCAGAGAACTGCGGAAGTTGGAAGCGAAAAAAAATCTTCCAGACCGGTTCTCCTCTAACGTAACGACTGGCATAGTAACAGGCCGCTGTTTATGTAGGGCTTCCCGAGAAAAGAATAGGTTACCTTACTTACTTACCTTACTGGCGTAGACACCGCTTACGCGATTTTAGCCGAGTTAATAGCATTACGCCATTCGTTTCTTCTTTTTGCTGTGTGGTGCCAATTGGAAATACCAAATACAGCCAGGTCTTTCTCTACCTGGTCCTTCCAACAGGGTGGAGGTCTCCCCCTTCCTCTGCTTCCACCGGCGGGTACTGCATCGAAAACTTTCAAAGCTGGAGTATTCGTATCAATCCGGACCACATGGCCTAGCCTGCGTAGCCGCTGCTTCTAGATTCTCTAAACTATGCCAATGTCGTCATATAACTCGTATAGCTCATCGTTCCATCGACTGCGATATTCGCCGTGGCCAACTCGAAGAGGACCAAATTTTACGCAAAACTTTTCGCTCGAAAACCCCTAATGCTGACACATCAGATGTTGTCATCGTCCATGCTTCCGCACCATATAGCAGGACGGGGACGATGAGAGACTGGTAGAGTTTGGTTTTCGTTCGTCGGGAGAGAACTTTACTTTTCAATTGCCTACCCAGCCCAAAGTAGCACCTGTTGGCAAGAGTGATTCTGCGTTGGATTTCAAGGCTGACATTATTATTGGTGTTGATGCTGGTTCCTAGATAGACGAAATTATCTACGACCTCGAAGTTAAGACTGTCAACAGTGACGTGGAAGCCAAGTCGTGAATGCGATGACCGTTTGTGTGATGACAGGAGATATTTCGTCTTGCCTTCGTTCACTACCAGATCCATATTCTTCGCCTCCTTATCTAGTCTGGAGAAAGCAGAACTCACGGCGCGGTTGTTGAGACCAATAATGTCGTTATCATCGGCGTACGCCAGCAGCTATACACTCTTATAGAAGATTGTACCTTCTCTATTCAGCTCTGCTGCTCGTATTATTTTCTCCAGCATTAAATTAAAAAAGTCACACGATAAGGAAACACCTGTGCTGTCGAAGGCGGCTTTAAAAACGACGAAGAGGTGGTGGGTGTCGATTCTCTTTTCACGGGTCTTTTCCAAAATTTGACGCATACTGAATATCTGGTCAATGGTTGACTTACCAGATCTAAAGCCACACTGATAAGTTCCAATCAGTTTGTTGACGGTGGGCGAAGTAGCTGATGCATGCACGTTGTCAGCTCTTGACCGCCATGCTTGAAGAGTTCTGCAGGTAGGCCGTCAGCTTCAGCCGCTTTGTTGTTTTTTAAGCGAGCGATTGCTATTCTAACTTCTTCATGGTCAGGTAGTGGAACGTCTTTTCCATTGTCGTCGATTGGGGTTTCGGGTTCACTATCTCCGGTTACTCCGTTTTCACTACTATTCAGCAGGCTGGAGAATTGTTCCCTCCATAAATTTAATATGCTCTGGGCATCGGTGACAAGATCACTCCTTTGTGTCCTACAGGAGTCTGCTCCGGTCTTGAAACCTTCTGTAAGTTGCCGTATCTTTTCTTAGAATTTTCGAGCATTATCCTTGTCGGCCAGCTTCTCAAGCTATTCATACTCACGCATCTCGGCCTCTTTCTTTTTTGTCTGCAGATGCTTCCCTCTTCAGTTCTCGGTATCTATCCCACCCCGCACGTGTTGTGGTCGATCGCAACGTTGCTAGGTAGGCAGTCTGTTTTCTCTCCACTGCGACACGGCAGTCCTCATCGTACCAGGTGTTTTTGCGACCTTTTAGGGAGCTTGAAATACTGTCCCACAGTTCGCGTATACCGTGTTGCTGATGAGTGCTCTCAGAGAGCAGGAGTGCAAGTCGAGTAGAAAATCGTTCGGCAGTCTGTTGTGATTGCAGTTTTTCGACGTCGAACTTTCCTTGTGTTTGTTGACGGGCGTTCTTCGATACACAGAGGCGCATACGTATCTTGCCGCAACAAGATTTGTGCTGGAATCCCCGGGCCCCGGCGAAGTCGATCAGCCTCAACCCATTAGGGGATGTTTCGTTGTGGAGGCTGAAATTTCCAACAGTCGCACCAAAGATACCTTCTTTGCCCACCCTAGCATTAAAATCGCCAAGCATGATTTTAACATCGAGTCGGGGGCAGCGCTCATAAGTATGCTCTAGGCGCTCATAAAAGGCATCTTTTGCCAAATCGTATTTCTCTTCCGTCGGGGCGTGGGCGCAAATCAACGACATGTTGAAAAATTTCGCTTTGATGCGGATTGTGGGGAGACGTTCATCCACCGAGGTAAATGTCAGTACTCGACGACGGAGTCTCTCTCCCACCACAAATCCGACATCAAGTGATTTGATGTCAGCCTTATTCTTACGAGTACATCAACCAGCTGAGCAGCGGCACCTTCACAATTAAGGGACCGGACATTCCAGGTGCATGGGTTACCACTCTAATGATTTTTGCCCCAGCTGTGAGGACGGAGAAGAGAGATAGACCATCGAGCACTATCTCTGCCACTGTCCAGTCTTGACATCTGCGCCTCAGTGAAAATTGGATATCTCATTTGCTTTATAAGGCACATGAAATGGTTCGATCATTTCAGAAGGTGAAGGCACGAGCCTCAACGGTATCACAATAGGCCTATTGGCCTAAATGGGTTGATAAGTGACCAAGAACCAGATCAGCTCAATTCAACTCAGTATCGTATACAGTTGCCGGTTTCTAATGCCTGAAAGCCTGTAAGGCCTAAAAATCTTGAAAAATCACAAGACCTTAAAAGACTGGTGTTGAATTGTACCTTTACCATGCAGCAGAAAATACCATCCCTAAAAACTATTCTCAAAGCAGTCACCAAATGAGTGAAGGGAAAGAGAAGAACATGATTTTCTGATAGAAATAACAACAGGTATCCATTACACATCATAACTCAACGTACAAACTTACTCATACAACAAATAAGTAGCGCAATTCCAATGGAGGCGCCACATGACTTTTCTGAAAATACAAATTGCAACAGTTGGCGACGGCTCAGCGCAACGCATGAGTAAAGCAAAAACTGTCTTCGTATACGGGACCATATATGTATATACATGTGTATGTAAAGCCTCGAAAGAATGGTTTGTATATTTATGTATGTACATACATACATATGTATTGTATAAGTAATCGCACGTAGCTTCTTTCATTTAATGGGCGATAACATCTTTCACACGCCACCTCTAATTTCATGAAGTTTCTACTAAGCGCGTATACTTCTAATTCAAGACATAAAATATGAAATTTACTGTATTCCTTACAACAACAACAACAATTTACTGATATATGTAAGTGCATTAGCTTTGCAATTGAAATGTAAATGGTAATATTAACAACTACAACCGGCAACCGCCAACTGTGTTCTCTTCCATATATACGTATCGTCAGCGCGGTTTCATCCTTTTGTGTGTGTTGCGTATCTCACACTCATGAATGGTGCGTAACGCGACTGCCACTCGAAACAGATTTGTTTGCGTATTTGTACGGCATATCCCCTGCAGGAAAAATAATGCTTGTTAACTGCAATCCAACTAGTTTAGATTTTTACACCAACTACTTCATCTTCCATCTATTTTCCATATAAGCAACTCGTATTTTTAACACGACGATCTCCTACGAACTGTCAATTATCCGACTATGCATCAGATTCATACTAGTTGCATACTAGTTTTTTTAGGCATGTTGAATTTATACTTCACCACAAAAAAAAAATAAATAAAGTAAAAATGAGATTGCCGGCTGCGAGAATCGAACCGCGACCCTCACGCACCACAGTGAAGACCTCTAACTACTAGGTTAGCTTATTTTTACGTTATAGCGCAACGAAATCCGCGCAGTTCAACAGAACTTTTTAGGAAATGAAGCTCAGCCATGGCATGCTAAAACCAAAAAAAAAACAACATACGAATGACGGATTGGCGAAAATTTCTGGTTTACCAAAAAAAAAAAAAATAATAATAATAATAAGAAATAAATTTGACTCTAGTGAAACTCGAAGCAGAAGCCTAACCGCTACAGCGATATCCTCTAACCAGTTAGCTATCATGACGATACTGCTGAACCTCTTTACAAGTAACAAACTGGGATGATTTCATCTACAAAATACTAGTATTAAACTAGAATTTTTCCCCATTAGCTGGTTTTCCCTGCAGGGACACCATCCATCTATTTTCCATATAAGCAACTGGTATTTTCAACATAGTGATGTCCTACGAACTGTCAATTATCAGTTTATGCATCAAATTCAAACTAGTTTAATACTAGTTCATATATATATATATATTTATATAATTGGCGCTTTGTACCGCTGAAACGATTTTCGGCCAAGCTTCTCCTCCAAATTGCGGTTTTGCGTCCAGTATACCAGGTAAAATACTGATTCGTTCACCCCAGTTGAGAACTAGTTTGTCTCAGATCATTCTACATCGTACTAATAAAAACATCAATAAACGTACTTGAAACTTAATTAGGATTAGGATGATTAGGATGAACATATTTTACAATTGAACAAAATATAATACAAACTGGGATGAATTTGACTACAAAATACTAGTATACTAGAATTTTGGCAAGCAAGTCGAGATTTTACAAAAAAAAATGCTAGTAATTCTAGTCTATGGCAAACTAGTATATTTTTGTACTTTAAATACTAGTAAAATTCTGGTTTACAACAAACTAGTATTTAACTAGAATTTTTGCATACTAGTCTGCCGTTTCCCTACAGGGTAGTAATGCTTGCTGTAATTGTGCTAACTGAAATTGTCGCTACCCGATAGTACGCAAGCGGTTGCCAAATCGTTGACGCTGAAGTGGACACTTAATTGGCCAACGGTATGCGCTTGCTGAAATGTTTATTGGCCATTAAATGGGAAATTTGCGTATAAAGCGGCATTTTTATATACTAATAATCGTAGTTTAATAAGGCGATGCGACATTATATGATTAGAAGTGAGTACTGCATAGGTACTTCTGTATTGTACTTTAGTACTTGCATATTTATGTATATATGGTATGTATGTACGACACACAAGTAACACTCTTAAATACTCTTACATATTTTACGTATATCCATGTGCATAAATTGTAATTTGCTATTAGGATTAGTGTCCGTTTCGAATCATGGTCATCTGAATATTGGCAATCTCACAAGTCATGTTACGCTTGAAATATGCGTTTTCATTTTTCACAAGACTAGAAGAGGAAAAAAATTAAAATTATTCAATTGTAGTAAATTAGGCTGTGTGTGCATTGGACACAAGAATTAGCTAAAGTAAAGGGAATATGTGAGAATATAAAATGGACTCCGGAAATGAGTTTAGAGAATGATTTTATGGCTCCATCCACAAGGATTGTAACACTTGATCATCCTCTAGGTAGTGTGCCCTAATAGCCCCTCAGGTAAGGCGTCCGTTAATTGTTTCCGCGATTGCTGCCAGCTTCGCTTCAACCAGTATAAACGTAATTCAATTTTGATTTAATTTTTGAAGATATCGTGTGACATGAGCCAACCGGCATTCCAACACTCATAGTAGCTTTTCTGATGGTAAGAGCCTCATAGAAAAAGTATTCATTTAAGCATGCAAATTGCTGAAAAAATTGATAATCTTGATATAATAATAATAATTTTAATATTTTTGTATGGAAAATATTATACATAGGAAAGATGCGATAATGGCGATAATATAGTTTGACTGATGAGTTAATGAGGAAAAATATAATGAACCGAACTTCCATCTGCAAAACGCTGTTGAATAGTAACAAAACATAAATGAACCAGCTTATAAGTTTGCGGTCTAAAGTACTTAATGAAACAAATGTATAGTTTTGTATTTATATATATTATAATCTCCCTCAAGTGAAATACACTTTTCACATCGTGAATACAATGCCTTTATTCCACTGAAAAAATATTCTTTAGATCTCCTGTCGTCTGAAAATATTCGTCCCGGAAACTACTTTTTTAAATTTGAAAATAGGAAAAAGTCACTTTGAGCTTGGTTGGATGATAACTTTCATTAATCCTAGTAGCTTTTAAGGCATCCCTCGCAACCCAAGTGGTGTGAAATGATGCATTGTCTTGAAGAAACAGCACTCCACGCCATAACTTGCCACGCGTCTTCTGTACGACTGTCTCACGAGCCTGACCCAACAAACACGAATTACTGCCCCTTCATTATAGTTCCCTTTGACAAATAATCAATTAATAATATTTCCTCGCTTTCTCATAATCTTCGACGCCGACTTTAACAATTTGAATTTTTTTGGTGGCCTTTCCTCATCGACTCCTGTTTGGACTCTGGGCCAATCTGATAAAATGGTTGCAAATTTCATCCAAATCATCTTAGCCCAACTCCAAAAACTCTCTACAACTCTCCAATTGTCGCTGCTTGTCGAGCGGCGTGAGCATTCGCGGTAACCAAACACGCACTAATTTCTTTCGTTTTCAAATGTTCATGCGAAATCTCTCCAGCTCGTTTTTTGCTAATCTGTAATCCTTCTGCTATCATCAGCCACTGATAATACTTCGACTTTCTGAAAAGTTTCTTTGGACACGACCGTCACGGGATGCACCGGGTCATCTTCACAGGCCTCTATTTCTTGTTGAAACAGTCCAATTATTTACCAACGTAGTTAAAGGAGCAGAGTTCTGAAGAACCGATGACATCTCTTTAAAAATTTCTTTCGGCGGGCTTCCTCTTTTTTTACAAAGAATTGAATTACATTTCTAAATGGACTAGTGACTGATGATAAACATTGGATTACTTACAGCAACATCGAGTGAAAACAATCGTGGTTGAAGGGTAGTGATCCATGATTGCTTTTATTATGTGTTTGGTAGGCTACTTCCCTTCGACCAAACTCTTAATTCGGACCTGTACTGTCAGCAAACGGATCGTCTGAAGGAAGCATTCGCCCAGAAGTGCCCAGCTTTAACCAACAGGAAGATAATTGTGTTTCATGAGTACAATGTCAGCAACAAGAAAATTCATCAAGCTAGTTGATTGTCTCCGAATTGAACTCATTCCCAAATCGAATATAGATGAAGTCAAAAACATTAACTTCGATATAGTATTGGTTTAAACCGTACGGTTAAAAAAATATCTTTTACAAAATTTTTAGATGATATGGTATCACGGGCCTTTATTCAAGACTAATGTGTTTAATAAGTAGCCACTACAAAATTATCCAATCCTAGTACATTCAACTGAGGTACTACGAACTCGGTAACATCTTTATAATTATTAACTTTAATAATTTTACTTTCGATCTCTTTGCAGTTGCTTGTCACATGGAGAGTTATTCTAGACCTCTCCATTTGCTTGGAGAACATCAAGACCCACACCACAAATTAGGAGACAAGCTCGGCCGAAATCACTTCAGCAGTCAAGCAACGCCAATTCTGTAAAATTAAAAAGAAATTTTATTCACCTTACTATTTTTAAATTTTTTAACTATTTAAGCGCATCCTATCACTGTGAGCTCCATATTTTAGAAAATCTTTTATTAAATTGTTTTCGTTTGCCTATACAAACTTTACACTAGAGAACTTTATGAATTTATAGGTGATGGAATTTATGACATTAATCTTCGGAGTGTTTACCACAACTGATCAAATACGTAAATTTGGTCGTGAAATTATCAAGAATTACACTATCAAAGAAATGAATAAACATACAATTTCAATTGTTCGAAATGTTTATTTAAATCATTATATTTTTTAATTATCTAGGCATACCCTTAGGCAAACTCTTAAACAATAAATCACTCTTCAATAGTCTGAAGTTGAAACAATTGCTAAACATGAAAATAGAAAAACACTGAAAACGTCGTAAATGGCTGAAGAAGGTTTGCCTGCCGAAAAGAACTCTTTAGCTGCCAATTATAAGAAATGGTCCAAAAACATAAATCAGAATATATGGTAAAACGCTGTGTGGAGAAAACACATAGCGTAAAAATTGCTAAAATGCACAATGTTAAAAAAGGAAGGAAGGAAGGGCATGTATCCATGCGCAAAATAAAAAACAAAACATTGCTGAACGAGAAAAAAAATCACAGAAATTTGTCAAATGCAGTGACTTCTCATTCTTATAGCATTATTTATGTATGAATATTATTTTCCTTTACGACTGCTATACAATACAAAGCAGCACAGAAGACTTAAGCAACGAACTCAACTGGAAGTTCATTTTGAAGTTATATTATTTAGCCGTATGCATACATACATATATACAATACATATAAGTTTAACCGCCTGGTGAAATTGGCTTTTGATCAAGCAGATGCCTAAAAAAAATAAATAAATAAAAGAAAAAATTAAAACTAGTCAAAATAATATTAACTACGTGTAACCAGCATTCCCGTATTGTAAAGGCAATACATGACTGTATAAGTATATATGTTTGTAGGTTTATGGCTTGCTTGTTAAATGTTGTCACTAGACTTGTTCGACAATAGATAAAACAAATTGACTTTTGTTGTGCCAAAAATGTCAACTTGTCATTTTATGCTGTTTGTACGGCAAGTAAAGCGACACCCACTGCACAGTGGGTAAAGTTGTGCATAATGAAAAAAAAAAACAAAAAAGTGTAAAATACCTATATATCTACTTTAGGTAATTACAAAAATTCTACCAACTGATGGTACTGAAATTATTTTGAGTGTAGATTTTATGAAAAACTTGCTTCTAAATCTTTTGGGAACGTGTTGTAAAGGCTAATGATGTCGTTGAGCTTTCAGTCAATGGTAATGTAATATTTTCGTGCCGTAGATGTTGCTAAATAATAGCAATCGACTGATAATTCGGATTTAAGATCTCCGAGTCAACACCTCTTCCCTGTCATGCCAGCAGACTGGACAAATTTTTCCTCCATATACTCAGGACGCACTACACATCCGTCACCAGATTATATTTTAGTACTTTATAGTTGATGCGGTTGCTGATCAGAGCGACTAACTCATGGTGATACCACTGCGGTGTTCTTTTCCCCTTCACAGTTGTGCGAACCATTTCGTGTGCTTTATGAACGATGCGATGCTGTCCCTACGTCAGCCAGGCAGTCAAAGTGATTTCCTAGGTGTTTATGTCATATAATGCTTAGGCCTGGACCGTGACAGAGATAGTGCTCGACAGACTCTTCCGCTTCTTTGTCTCTGCAGCTTCGACAGAAATCATTTGAAAAGTATCCAATGGGGTTGTAGGAGATCCCATTAAATTGTCTTTGTTAGTTTACCCGTTGTTTAATGGTGAACCGGTCTAGGAGGATTAGATGGCTTGATCTTTTAGCATCCAACACCGGCAAAAGCTGTCTAGTGACATTGTAGGATCCTAAGCTTAGCCATCTGGTGTTGGTTGTTTTGGTGAAAGCCAGTTTTAGTCTGAGTTTTGCCATAGGCAAGGCTACGCCCACGATGTAGTTAAAGAGGTATCTTCTCTCGCCAGCTTATCCGTCATACAGTTCCCTGTCTCTATGTTCGGGCACCTAGACCACAGCAGTGTTGCATCTAGCTGATAGCTTTTTTAAAGTGCTTCTGCATGTTAACGCCACTCTTGATGCGGGATAATTACATTGAAGAGGTCGGATGGCATTTCAGCTATCGATTATCTACTGATTGAATGATTTCTAACCAGAAAACCCAGCAACTATTCTGCGGTTTCCGTGGGTGTGACAAGTTCTGCTGAGAAACTGAGATGGTAGTCTGTTAGCCTCAAATTAAGATTGATTGAGAGTGTTGGTGAGTGAATTCCACAACCTAAACTTCCATCAAGTTTAGAACCATCCGAGAAGATGGCTACGTCATTCTGATCCAGTTCATTTTCATTTTTTCCCATTCATTTCTATTCGAGCTTCTTGTGGAGAAGAGGTTGTCACAACAGTAAATGGAGATAACGTAGTTTAACTCCACTGAAAACCGCGCGAAAGACAATATCCGACCGTGGCTTGTAGCGCGATATTTGCAAGGCTGAGTAACATTGCATTAAGAACAATTTCCCGTACTTTTGATGTAGTCGACGGTAGTACTCCCCTAATAAAAATAGCTGCTAGCCGCTGAACTCTATCCAGTTTACTCCTGAAAGTGTTTTTTTCGGGCACTGGCCACCAGACAGGGATTCCACGAGCCTTAGAACCGGCTGTGCAAGATCCATTTCTTGAAGAGCTTCTTTTATGGTATCAGGAAGAATATTGGTAAAGGTAAACGCCAATCGTTTACAGCCGGCCTTTTCTCGATGCGTTCAACTGCATATGTCATGTGAGTATATTACATATAAGCCATCACATGCAGTATACTCGTGTTGTTATACCGTTGATTAACCACTCGCTGAGACTGTTGTGCCCGTTGATGTACCTTTATCTGTTGTCGGAAGGTAAGCTATAAATTCCAAAATACTCATCGAAAGCTTTCGGTGATTCTTTGCGAAAGGTTGCCTTCACATGCATTGCAGAGCTACACGATAATAAATTTTCAGATTACTAGGGCAGTCAAGGCATCGAAATCGCTGTGCTGTCTTAAGTACTTACAGAGTTATTCTCTTTGAAAGTGGGGAAAGGATTAGATTTTGCCTTGCACTAAATTTCTCTGAACGGCCACAGATATTAAAAGATATTTTCAAATAGTTCAAATTTTCCTGGGCCTTCCATACTTTTGCCTACAGATATTAGTTTATTTTCTAGATATCATCACTGGGCCTATTCGCTGCCTAATCCTAGCTTTTTGATTCTTTAACCACACTTCTATTAAAGGAAAAATAAACCTATTTATCTTTATATATATTTAAATTAGTTAAACTTTGTAACTACACGAGTACAAATTTAAATAAACACCGAATTTATTTTGGGAATCACAGGTCACTGTTCTTATACCGTCCATACCGTAGCACCACAACTTTGTCTTGCCGTAGGTTCATCTTCTGTTTATTCTATGATTTATTTACCCTTTTCATTATTATAAAGAAGTTGAAAAAAGTGTAAAAAGTACTTTTGTCTACAAATAACAACACGAATTACAATTATACCAACACAGAGCAGCAAGAAAGGAAATAGCATGGCAATAAATAACAACTGGTATAAAACACCGCTGCAAAAGAGAAAAGAGAAAAACAATAATAATGCAATAACTAATAAGCTGCAGACGTGCAACGGTTCGCCAGTCATTGTGTGTGTGTCATACTCACAGTACCGTAGCGGAACTTCTCCACAAATATGGGCAAAATAAGACTCCCCCACTTTTGAGGAAAAATCAGCGGCACAATAAAGAGAAGCAAATGGAATGAAAGCAGATAACTTCGAATAGACAATGGGGCAGCAGTAGGTCGTTCGAAGAGCAACATATGCCAGTTGCAAAAAAGAAATGATGACAATGGTAGTTTTTTATTTACCTACATCAATTCAAAGGGGATCGAATATGAATTATTAAAAAATATATATGCATATGCATTGTCCGGTTCTTTTCATTATTTTATTGTTTTATAGCGGCATTGAGGGACACGGGATCACATTAACTTTGCTATTATATAATTCGATTTGGTAAAGAAACAAAAATTATTTGTTCATTACGTTTTTAAATTAAAATCAACATAATTTGTCAACTAAAATCTAAATCCACCCACCTGGCCTACCTACGTAATAATCGCTGCTACGGTGCTAATATGCAAAGGGTTTTGGAAAAAGTTTATCCCAAATCAACACTTTGGTCAGCGATTTTTATGCTTATTTTTTCACAAAGGTACACCCAAAAGTACAACGAATACGGCACATAAAATTGTAACCCCAATTCGGCCAACTCTGGCTGCAAGAAGTTAATTTTGAATTTTTTTAATAGTAGATTCTTCACTAATTTTCAGTAAATTCTTTCTCAGAAGAAGGAGTATATGTCAATCCTATGAAACTATATGTGAAACCTTTTGAAATGGTGTTCGAATTGAAGCAACACAACCTCCCACAACTCACACGATAGCCGGTTCTACGTTCAGTAGGAGTTGACCGAGATTTTATTCGGCAAAGGGTTGGCTCCCTCTCAGCAACCTAACCCCGTTTCCGTAAAGTACATAGCACCACAACCAAAACCGAACCTGCGCGCCAACTGCTCTGGTCTCACTGGATTTGACAAAAGCGTTGGACACCGTCAACCAGTCAGTGCTACTATCAGACATTGAGAACTCCTCCCTACCATCGGGGTTGAAGACGTGGACCAAGGCTAATTGAGTGTTCGACAATCATCGGTAGGTAGACTTCCGAGGTCAATCATCCAGGGTGGTATCTTTTCTCCAGTTTTGCTCACTCCTCTACCCTTAGGGTTTCACTGATTTTATATGCCGATGCTTGCAGGATACTGGCGTCTGGCCAAGTATTGATGACTTATGTTCGGAAGTGAAGTGAACAATTACAACTACAACATGAGAAATCCTCGACCATACCCTTCACTAGCTAGACGAAGAAGTACCTGCTCGAACCCAATCTAAACGCCGAAGACTTAAGTGACGCAGATGAAGAAGCAACAAGCCCAAACACCGCGCTCATGATCGTGATGAGCATCACATGCTCAGTGAAGCATCTATACTTGCATCATCACATCATGCACATCTTTGGCACCTAACCTTCCTTCTCCTGTGGTTCGAACCCATCGAAACAGCTTACATAGTTGGATGAAAATTCACTTTTTATCAAAAAATTGTGATTGGAAACTATGCTCATTCTAGGCTGAATGGATACATGAACAAGCAAAATTGGAGGGTTTGAGGTGGAGAGTAACCATAATCATTTCAAGAACTACCAATGTATCCCAAGAAAACTTTTATCCAGCATGCAAAGGAATAGCTGGACTTGGCTGGCATGTGATTTCAACAAAACTGTGCCACATGACATACTTCAGGCGAAAAAAATGGTTCGATTGAGAGCCGAGTTCGGTGATCAGTTTATTCCAAGTGTCACTTAACGTTTCTTGAGTTCCTGACCGATATGTTGAAGAAAGTGTGTCGAAATTGGACCCAGCGCATGTGCCAACGTTCACATGAAATAATATTTAAACATTAAATTATATCGATCACTTTTTCGGGTCAACTAAAAATTTTATCTCTTGCCTTCTGACAACTGTGCACCCTTCACTTATGAAAATTTTCCCTATGCTTTCTTAAAAGGATTCTTTTTGAATTGTGAATTTTCTAAATGGAATGGTTAATCTCACACCCTTCCTTATCATCCGTAGCCAGCTCTCCATCTATTAAAGTATTTATGAATCAATATCACATATCGGAACAAATTGGTTGGCTCCCATATGATATAGTAGTTCGATCTGACCGGTTTCACCGAATGATCAATGCATTACAAAATTACACTTGAGTTCTAAGTGTGATTCAAATATCTTAAAAACTGAGAGACATGTTTGCGTTAAATAAGATGAACAGAAGGTAGACAAACAAGCGTAAACCAACTCAGCTTGTCCTTCTGATCATATCAATATATATTTTGATGGGTATAAAATTTGCTTCTTTATTTTCGAAAAACCAGTTGAGAGATTGAAGTACTAGACACAATTTATTATAGCCGTATAAGCAATGGCATGATTCTTCTTTTCTGGTTACCCATCAATTGAAAGCACCAAGTGGAGCCAGGTGCATCTCTAACTGACCTTTACAACTTGCCTACTATTGTAGAAAGTTCTTCTTTAATGCTTTTCATTATTGAATTTTAGTAATTTACAATACGGTTTCATATCGCCATAGAATGATCATTACCATAAGATGGACATGGTTTTTATTAATGTTCATTAAATGATTACAAGAGGCTGCATTTGAAATTTTAATAGTTTCGCAATTTTTTGCAGTATCGACATACACGTATGTATAGTGGCTGGTTCGAGTCGTCATTTCAGTATATTTTTTGTCATGAATCAACTAACACCTATACAAGATATTCCCTGGTGATGGTGTGTTTTGGTTCAAAATCATCATAAGCGATTAACCTAATTTCACATTGAATGCCACGGGTAATAAGCAAAAATGTCGCTTATGTACCGACGGAAAACCTTCTGAGATATTCGAGAAGCCTCGCCCTGATCAAAAAGTGACCGTTTAGTTTGACATATCGGCCAAAAAGATCATAGGACCATATTTTTACGTGAATGATCAATGGGGCGCGCTACAGAGCGATGCTGCGTGACTTCGTGTTTCCGGAAATGACTCACTTTTGGTTTCAACAAGATGGAGCCACAGCACACACTAGCGGCGATTCACTAAAGCTACTCCGTTAGATGGCAGCCGTGCTCCTCCGATTTGTGGTTGTATTTGAAGAGAAAAGTTTACATCGACAAGCCGCAGACCATAGCTCAACTCAAAGCCAAGCAGGGAATATCGCTTATTACAACAGAGACGCTGAAAAATGCTATGCAAAATCAAAAATAAAGGCCATCATTTGTTTTATGTTATATTCAAAATATGATATAAATAAAATAAAAAGCAACACATAAATTTTGTGTAAAATAAAGAAATAAAAAAGCTATTGCAGCAGATAGCGCAGCTTGTACTACAGACATAAATTAAGACCAGAAAGTTTCCGGAAATTGTTTTTTTCGGTCATTAAGGAGTATTATTTAAGTGTTTTGACACGTTTGCGCGAAAATATCCGTCGCAAATGGCTGGAATTGTGGGATAAGAATTTCCGGAAACTTTCATGACGAGTTGTAGTTGTGAACGATTTTAAGACCAAGAACTCGTTCAATACCATCGATCAACCACCGTATTCACCGGATTTGACCCCATGTGGCTTTTTTTGTTCCCAAAACTCAAGTTACTACTCCGTAAACCTCGTTTTGACTCGATTGAGGCCTTAAAAGAAAATTCGCAGAGGGAATTGAGGTCGACTGATTTCAACAGCTGCTGCAAACAAACTGGTTGACAAATCGCGCTCATTTTTTGCATAGTAATTAAGAATAGTGGTACCAACTTGACCAAAAAATAGTGCTGAAAAATATTCAGCGCGGACAGCTTAATTGACAATTTCCGGAAACCTTCTGGTCTTAATGTATGCATACGTGTACTCGTATATAGGTAATTTGCGCTTTATAAACACCGAAGCGGTTTTCGATCGATCTGCTCTTCTTCTGTGGTGTGGTTTTTGCGGAAAATGGAGGAAGCTACAATTTAATCTAAGACGACTCTGAAATAGTGGTGGATTTTTATGAAGAGCTTTTTATTACATGTTTGAACTGCAACCGGAGACGATGACATTCGCTATCGAGGCGCGATCGTAATTTCCAAAATTATCATTATTTTTAATAAATTTTCTATAGTGTTTGAGTGTTTGCCACAGAAAAAAAATACAAAATCATAAATAAAAAATTATCATCAAAAATTATTATTTTATTTAAATAACTATTATCTTATTATGCTTAAAATAAAACTATATCGTTATTATATTTCAAATGTTTCTATTCTATTCTATTCTATTCCCTCTCAATTGTTGTTATTTTTTAAGTTGTAAGCTTAACATAATTGCTTGACTGTTGCCTTCAGATTTAAAATTGATGATCATTTAATAATCACGCTGCAATTGGCCTGAATTTAGAGCATAGCAAAAGAATGGACTTACACTAAACAACGTCCAGTGGTTGCGCAAGCAGCATTCAATTTTTCTGAAAACTAATTTACAAAATTCATCTATGCAGAACTATTGCAATTTATGTATGTATGTATGTATGTATGTATGTATAACCATATTTTAGTCTGGGAGCGAAATGCAAGGTAACATAAAAATAGTCCAAAAGCAGTTTTACTACACAAATCGCCTCCTCTACAGACATTGCCGACTATTTGGCCACTAGGCCTTCAACCTTTGCCCCACCAAAACTATGGGAGCGCAATCACCGCAAGGCAATGGCCAACGGCCGCCAACGATTGGATATTTGAGACTCTTTGGGCTATATACTATACTTGTTTGCGCGCTGGTAAATGCTTTCAAGTAGCCAGAGCAAATAGCTGCTGCAGGAGTTGGAAATATTTGGGAAACTGTAGGCACGTCACGCCACTGTTCGTAGGGGAGCAATTGTCTGGTGGTAGTTGTGGTCGTGCCTACAGTTACTTATTCCTCCTGCCGTGAGCAAGCACCTCCAAAGTAAAATACTAACGCCCATAAATCAGAAGCAGATTTCAAAGGCAAAATAATAATTCATAGGTAAATAACGACTGCATAAATACATATATAAATGTGTTTCTATGTATGTACTATGTACGTAACAACAGCTTTATGCATAGTCTTCCCACTGACCGAAATTAATTTTTATCTCTCAGACTATGCGTTAGTATCGGTTAAGACAGCGCTAACAAAATCACCAAAAAAACGAAACGCCTTCTTCAGTCATATCAATGGATGGATTTATACCCTCCATGAAGGAAATTTTATAGCATTTACTTCCACCCTCTTGGGTGAAGAATAAAATACGCGCACGTCGCGCAAGAACAACTTAAAAAATTGCTGATGTAGCCCAAAGTGTGGAAGAAAACCCACGTCCATTGTCCATTTCCCGTTGTGGACATTCCACAAACGTCATTACACCATATTTTGCACAAAGACTTGGTTGTTAAGGTCTATAAATTTCAGTTAACACAAAAACTCAAACAAGTCGATCGTTAGCAACGTCATGTCTTTGCTGATTGGGTTCTTGAAATGCATTCAAATGAACTGGAATTTCATCGAAAAATCATCTTGACTCTTGACCTCGATGGTTACGTCAATAAGCAAAACTGTCACTTCCGGGACTCGGAAACCCCAAAATTTATTGTTGCCTTTTATCGTCAACGTGTAACTGTTTGGCACAGTTTATGGCGTGGCATAGTCGTTGGAACTTACTTTTTCGAAAATGAGCTGGAGCAACAGTTATGATGAATGAACTGCGTTATCGATAAATGATTAATGATTTTACAATATATGACCGGAATTGTATGATATTAATATGGACAACATTTACTTTTAAGAAAACGGTGCTACGTGCAACACAAGCAACGAAAACATCGATCTTTTAGGAGAAAAGGTTCCGAACCGTTTTATCTCTCGAAGAGGTGATCGCAATTAACCACTGATATCTTGTGATTTAACACCTTGCGACTTCTTCCTTTGGAACCACGTGAACCAGGCCAACGTCGATTCAAGGCCTCAAAGAGGGAATTCGAGAAGCTATTGAGGGCATACAGCAGCCACTTTGCTATTTTGTGATTGAAAATTTCATAAAAAGGATACGGATATATATTGTTTTTCATTATACATTGAAATAAACATCCGGTTATTTAACGCATTAGAGAGAGAATTAAAGTAGCAAGTAGAACATTTCCTCTTTTAAGTTTTTCTTGTTTATATATTTATAGTAGATAGTCAGAAAAGTTTTATCGTGGTAAAAGCGAATAATGCATTCCTGAGATATGACCATTCAAAGTAGAACAATTCCGAGTTGAATTTTGTGTATTTGAAAATTTCTTCATTGATGGCTGTTTTTTTGTTTAAAATTTTTTATTAGAAAATCATCTGTTTTTGGAAAAATTACTAATTTGTTTGGATCACAACTTTTTTTGCTGATATCAGATCAACGAACTACTTTAAATCCATAAGATTTGATTTTTAATAGAGTCAGAATTGTACCAAAATTATCTCCAACGCTCCACATTATATTGAGATATTTCAATTTGAGCTTACCTCATCAGAATAAAATTTGCTAAATTGAAACTTTTTTATACATATCTAAATTGTTTGGAAAATACTTTTGAATTTTCTTAGTAACTCCTGAATTAAATGCCATTACGATTTCAAAAAAAAATTCATATTGATTGGGTCATCCTATTCCAATAAGAGTTTTATAAACTTCAGGTACAACCAACCAACCAAACAAACAACTCTTATAGCCTATTTCCACAGAGCACTTAAATGCATTTAAGGCCTCTGTGAAGTGAATGAAATGTCAAACGCTTCCACCGAAAGTGAGTTAACTCAAACAGCTGATTTTTTTTTTACATTTCCAGTTTGCAAAATTTGTCACATGTATTAAAATCATGAATTCAAGAGACTGCATTCATTTTATTTTGCTGCATGAACAAACGCTGCTGAAACGAAATTGCTTTCATGCATGTTTCCATTGTCACTTTTGCTTGTTTAACTAAACTATTTATTTTGTTCAATCAGCTGATAGCTGCCAGAGCTTCGCATATTTTTATGTTGAGGGGATCGTTTGCGATTCCGCAACTGCTTTTTTCTTCTTTATTCTATTTTTTTGAAAGAGGAGCAACATTATCTTCTCCAATTACATAATATATGCATTTATGTTAAAACTAATGCAAAAAAGTAAATTTTGCAGAAAAAATTTCGCCATGCAAAATACAAGTCTCGTCCCTCATTAAGTCTGAAAATACACGACTACTTCTGAAATATTTACATTGGTAGTGACAGCATAGACTGTTAACATAACATTTTCTGTTAAATTACCGAAAGTGAGTTAACACACTTTTATACAACAACAAACACATGGGAATTCACGCATTTAACTGCGATGTTTAAATGCATTTAAGCTAAAATGCATTTAACGTCCGGTGGAAATAGGCTATTAGTTTGGTAAGAATTGGGCAGCTCAGTAATATGTGGTTAACTGTTAGCTATGAGTTATTGCAAAACTGGCACGTTGGCTGTGGAGTTGATAGCAGGAAACGAACGTGGGTGAGTTGAGTGTGTCCAAGCCTTAGCCGTATGAAGCAACTATTGCCCCATATTGATGTACTAGTAGAAAGTTTTATAGGGGTTTCCTGGGGGTTTATTTCTTTATATTGGTGTTGGTATACTGCCCATTCGTTTTTGTATTGTTTGGCTGCAGCGTCGACATGTTCGTTCCCAGGAATACCAGAGTGGGCTGGAACCCACATGAGTTTTATCTTTGATAACTTGTTTATCATTATGCTTTCAATTGTTTGAATTGTATCTTCATTTGAGTTGTATTTTTTTATGGCTTTAAAGACTGACTGACTATCAGTGTATATTATGTATTTCTTGCTTGACTTTTTGGCTATTTCAATTGCAGAAATCAATCCTTGGAGCTCAGCATCAAGAAATATGAAATTTTCTATTCGTTTTTGTAAATTAATTACTAAATTTGTGTGACGTTGTGTGACGTGTGTTTGAAAAATAACGAAAATTTTCATTTTTGGTATAAAATATTTATTTACTCGCCTATGTTAATGTTGTCACTTTCTAAGTAGTCCACTTTAGTTTACTCAGCGAAATGTTTTTAGGGACGTCTTTGGCTGTTACACGACGGCCCTTTAAGGGTCCTTTTATTTTTGGAAACAGTGAAAAAAAATGAATTTTAAATATGGTTGGCAATATTGGATTTATTTTTCATATTATCTCGTGACTGCTGAATTGTGCCAAAATAACAATAATATCAAGAAAATTATAATATATGTAAATATTCAGATGCCTCATCTGTATCCAAGCCAGTTCCACATATCAAAAATAATCCATTACCAGTTTGCACAGGTACGAGTATAAGTGCAAATATTCTTTTATCTTGAACTTTATCACCTCCGAGCAGTGAAAACGATTTCGTAATGGATGAGAAACATTTAATTTCGTAATATGAACCAAGCAATTTGATTCCTGATTTAAATTTGTCCAAACAATAGGCAGAGTTGCTTACGTCACGATTTCAGTAATGAAAATAACTTGATTCTCATATACTTAAGTTACTGCATAGAGAAACAGAAATCGGTCAATATGAACCTGGAAAACCAAATATCTTCACAAGTAAACAAAACATTTTCTTACCACCTTTTCACATCAAACTGGACTTTACCAAGAACTTCGTCGAAACACTCAACCGTAAAGAACTGGCTTTTTAGTATTTAATCAAGTTGTTTTCCAAATTGTCATAGGCAAAAATCAAAGAAGAAATATTTGTCGGTTTTGATATTAGAAAATTAGTGGCCGACATAAGCTTTGCAAAATGCTTAACGCACGCCGGCAATTTTCGAAAATGTTGCTCACCACTTTCTTAGTTACCACAAATCCCGGAATTTCAAGAGAATTATTGGCAATGTATGTGGTTAGAATGTATCTAAAGATAACTGAATTCCCACATTAATTTTTTCCGGAAACTTAGACGATATGAGTAACGAACAAGGAGAGTGGCTACAACAAGATTTAGGCAAAATCGGAGAACGCTTTCAAAGAATGTGGGACGAAGCCATTATGAGTAACTACTGTTGGACTCTAATAAGCGAAACAGATCCTAAGCATTAAAACGACACACTTCCACCTATCTTCATTTCTTATTTATTCATTACCTCTAATTTAATACTAGGTAATCCATTAATTAAGTAATAGATGATTTTAGTGATCTGTACATCACGTTCTATAAGGGCAATTGGATTACTCTAGTTGGCCTTAGAAAGATGATATTTTGTACTAAAAAAGAAAACGGAACAAGTGTTGGGCACTTAAACATTAGTGTTTGAGTACATGTTAAAGATGGACACGTTAATCAGGCAGCTGAAAATGTGAATGGTGCTTATGGTTCTTCGGGCACAATTTTCGTTTCGTCGATTTCGTGCCAGCAATTTTGATATAAAAGACACACTCCGTTGTGGTTGGTGATTGGTGATAGAAAGTGAATCATTTACAGATGGAAGCGCAGTGAGTTGACACAAACGATATCCAAGCCAGGATTGACGTCCAGCAACTTTTTGTTGTGTGTTTGGTGGGATTGGCAAGGAATCATCACAAATTCTTAACTATGTCCTGTACCGTGAGCAATTGGAGCGTCTGAAGGAAATAATCGCCCAGAAACGCCCAGGTTTGGCCAAAAGGAAGAGATTATATTTCATCTGGACAACGTCAAACCACACCTCGATAGTGACACTTTATAATACGGATCTCCCAGCAAGTGATTACCATCTTATCCTGTCTATGGCGAATGATTTGGCTCGTGAAGAACTGGTCTCACGAGAAGTGAAAATAGATCCTCCCAATGTTTTGCCAATAAGAACAGAGGTTTCTATGAAACAGGTAGTTATCGATCAAAATGGTGTATATGCATTTGAACCAAATTAAATAATTCTAATTAAGTATAAATAAGACCTTCAGTTTTATGAGAGAATAATGGGTTTCTTTTTACTAGACATAATAAATTTACCATTAATTGTCAAGAATTATAAAAATTAAATTATTGGTATCACAAACTAGAAACAATCTTTAAAAACTTATTGAAGATTCGGATTTAGCCTCAGAAATATAATGGAAACCAGTCTTGGTTGCCTAGGTTCCTAACCTTGTATACTTTGGCAAGAATTGAGTGTGATTATTTTAAATGAAATGAATAAGTAAAACAGCGTTTTCTACAATATCCCTGTATTAAATATATTTATTTTATTTTAATAGCAATCAAAAGTTTAACCTCATAAACTTAAAACTCCACTAAGGAGCTTGTCAAATAATTTGAATATGAATACAATCGAAGTAATATGTTAGATGACCTAATCTGACTTAAGCCAGCTATGAAATTATGTCATATTATATTATTTGATTTCTATAATCCCACGCACAAAAGGGTATACACTCTACGCATTAAATACCTGCAACGTGTATGAGTATTTAAATTAGAGCGCACCGTTTACTTTGCTTTGCTTTCGGAATCAATCTATTATTGGTTTATAGGGGTTCCTCATAAGTATCAAACAACAAAACCTGCATAGAGTAGTATATGCTAATATCGTTTTTCATTGTAAAGACTTTTAAAGAACGCATCTACTTTTATCATTATATCCTTGTGTGCAAGAGTTCACATAGGTATAAAAGACTTAAGCGACAAACGAGTTCTTTCATTAGGCAATTTATTATATTATTGGTATTGTTGTTGTTGTGGGCACAGTAATTATTCTGTTAAAGCCCAATTCATAACAGAATTTGACCAATGAAATTATGAAATATGATGTGAGAATGAGGTACATACTTAAGAAAAATTGGGAAGCGGAAAGATTTCGACAAAATAAAAGATTAAAACTAAAATAGAAATTTTTGGATTTAAATACTTAGAATCTTAATTGACCACGGAAACCTTAATCATTTTATTATTAAATCTTTCTATTTAGTAATTGCCTTTTGTTCAAATATTTGGTGATCCCTTAGCATAAAAAGTTTACACTCTCAGTGTAACTCAAGGAAGGACTCTAAAAATACGAATTGGGAAAAATACAAATTATGTATAACTAAGTACATATATATTATATTACTACAATTTAAACATATAAGAAAGAGTTAGGTGCAACTTAAGCAGTAATATTCGCTCTACTACTCGAAAATTGGCACTATGTATATGTCAAGCCAATCCGATAACCCGGATATTGACACAGCGAGAATTATATATTATATATAATATTTATATGCATACTCGTATGTATATACAATATAATATATAAAAGGTTTTGTCCTGAACGCCTGACAGATCAACCTTGGAGGGTGTCTTCTGCGTATGACATAGGCATACAATATGAAAAGATTGTCTGGGATTATATCTTCTGCTCAAATATAAACGACACTGGCTCAATAAAACAAAAACGGTTAATTATTCTTCAATATTTATTTCATCCCCTTCAAAATAGTCACCATTAGAGGCGATACACATATGCCACCTTTTTTTCCAATCTTCATAACACTTCTAGTAGGCCGCTTTAGGTATGGCTTTCAGTTCCTTCTTCGAATTCTCTTTTATGACTTCAATCGACTGAAAATGCTTTCCACGAAGCGACAATTTGAGTTTAGGGAAAAGAAAAAAGTCACACGGTGCCATGTCGGGTGAATACGGTGCTTGGGGAACAATATTTACGTTGTTTTTGGTCAAATAATCGCGTACAAGACGAGACGTATGAGCAACAATTTTGGAACAAGTCGAGCAGACACACGTCTCATGCCCAAAACATCGTGAATAATGCTATGAGCGGATCCATTTGATATGTTGAGCTCACTAGCTATCTCTCTTTCAGTCACACGACGATTTTCCAACACAATTTTTTTTACTTTTTCGACGTTTTCTTCGTTTATTGACGTTGCTGGACGACGATCATGGGGCAATTTCTCCAGCGATGTACGGCCGTCCTTGAACGACTTATACAAATCAAAAATACGTGCACGTGATAGGCAAGACTCCCCATATGCCTTCTGCAACATTTTCATTGCGTTCGTCGCACTTATTCCATTGGAATAACAAAATTTCAAACAAACTCTTTGCTCAACGTTAAATTTCCATAGTAAAATTCGAAAAACACACTCGAGGTTGACTTGTTGATAGTGCCGTAAAAAAAAAACTATGTGACAGATCGCGCTCAAATTTGACATGTAAACATATAACAGTCCTGGCAACCTAAGCAAAAAAAAAGTATGGCCATATGTCTTGTCCTTGTCGAGTTATGGATTTCTCGTTTATATTTGAGCAGAAGGTAGATATAGATCGGTCCTTCTATTCGAAAAATTCGTTTACATTTATTAAATCGTTTGATATACATAAAATTTAGTTCAGAGATAACTTTTTTAATTTCCTTAAGTGAAACTGGTGGTGTAATGGGGTGTAGTAGGGTTTCTGGATATGCAGTTACAGTAGCGGGGCTATACTCAATTCCTACTCTTGCGTCCAGGTCGCGCACCCTGGAAACGTGACCAACCCATGTGCAAGATTCGGTAACCAAGCCGTGTGGAGCCTTGGTTCAATCCGTGAGAGCTACTTTAGAGTCTGATTGTAGGATCTGTTAACTAGAAGTGCGGTTGCAAGCGGACGTCGGTCTTGAAACAAGCGGCTCGCTATATAAATGTTTGAAAAATTTTAAACTTAGTCTCAGGGGGTTCGGACCCACCACGTAGAAACCAGCTCCAATGAAAAAATTAATTATATGGAAGAGATACTCCCATTTTGATGACGAACACTACAAACATTAAGGATCGCGATTTGAGGGCAAGTACCTGGAATGTCCAGTCCCCAAATTTGGTAGGCGCCGCTGCCCAGCTAGTTGATGTCGTCATCAGATTAAAGGCAGACATCACCGTCGTCCAAGATGTGTGATGGCTGGGCAAGGACGGAAGCCAGTAAGTCCTTTTTACATACATATACTACAGCGGCCATATACAGCAACGTAAATTTCTTTTTTAACAACATTTGAATTTATTTATTGAATCTGCTTCGACATTGGAGGCCTCACAATAATTAATCAAATCTTAAAATCTAAATTAAGATTGGTGGAGAGAGACACTGTCGCCGAGCACTGGTTTACACCCAGATGAATGAACGTCTCGCCACAATCCGCATCAAAGCGAAATTTTTCAACATTCCACTGATTTGCAACCACATTCTGACGGACGAGAAGGACGATTTGACCAAGGACGCCATTTATGAGCGTTTGGAGCGTACTCATGAGCGTTTCTCACACCAAGATGGGAAAATCGGGCTTGGCGACTTTAACCCTAGGGTGGTGGGAAAATAGGATATCTTAGGCACAACTGTCGAAACACAAGGAAGGTTCAAAATCGACTGCAATTACAACAGACAGTCGAACTATTTTCTACTCGACTTAAACTACTGCTCGCTGAGAGCACTCATCATCAACTCGGTTGAAGGGAATTTCATGTTCCCTACGTACCGCTGCAAACGAAACTATTGGTTTTCGAAAAGGTTGCAACGTTGCGATCCACCACTACACGTGCTTGGTGGGATAGATACCGAGTGCTGAAGAGGGAAGCAAGGTGCATTTGCAGACAAAAGGGAAATAGACCGAAATGCGTGAGTAGGAAGTGCTTGAAAATTTTACGAAATGATACGGCGACTGACGAAAGGTTTCAAGCCAAGAGCAAATGTTTCATTAGCCGACCCTAAAGAAATTGAATAGCGTCAGGATCGGGGAGTAACAAACAAGGTTTCAGACAAGGTATGTATATGACTTCTGTAATTTATTGCTGGAGAAAGTAATACGACATGTAGAGCTGAATACAGAAGGTAAAATCTGATATTGACATTATTGGCCTCAACAACGGCGTCGTGAGTTCTGCTTTATCCAGATGTAATAAAGAAGTGAAGGATATGGATAATGAACTAGGGCAAGACGAAATATCTCCCGTCATCAAGCAAAACCACATCGTATTCTCGACCACGTCACTGTTGACAATCCTCCTATTTGGTGCACAGGTATGGACGATGACAACATCTGATAAGTCGGCGTTTCTCCTCCTAACAGCGACTGCGCTGAAATATTGTCACTGAAAATCATGAAACTCAGACAACTACGATTACACAGGCCGACATGATTTTATAACCAAAAACAAGACTATACTTTTTCGAAATTTTTTGATGTGCTAAATCCGAATCTGGATTCAAAACAGTTCCAGCACGTCAAGTTTTTGTGATATTCCAACCTAAAAGTGCAAAAAACACATCCTGTTACTGATTACAAAATCTAATCAAATTTTTTTGGCCTGTGTCATTAGTTCGCTGTTGTATTCAATGCTTGTTACTGCATATATCGGCAGGGAGTGCCAACTCCTCAAAGCATATTTCTGGCATGAAATAATCGGATGTGCGACATTATTACTCAATAAGGGGTTAAAACAAAGACTTTCAAAAAGCAAAGTCAACGAAGGAAAACAGACCCACTTTTGGCTCACGCGATCTCGAAAGGACTGCAGAACTGTTTACAGAACACTTGTAAATACATCATTTGATGTTAATGTCTTCATTGTTGTAAGAAAAAAGAGCAAAAACCTAATATCACTTTAGTCAAGTGTATGACGACTGTACCTATTCTTATACTCGTACACGTATGTGTACAGAAATAACCTGACTTTGCTGTTTTTCAGTTTCAAAATCCCACATATGATAAGTAAGACATATTGTGTTATTACATTGCAAACATTTTATATGCCGTTGGATCCTTACCGTCAAATCACAAGCCGAATGTCTGTGTGCGCATTCATTTGTGGAATTTATCACTAATGAGCCACAATGACAGTTGAAGCTGAGAGGCGGTTCAACTTGGAATTCCAGCAAAACATTCCGACAGAATTACGCATTGATTACGGCGTGCGCAAGAACGATTCGAAGTTGAATACATACATACCAGGAAAATAAAGCAGAAAACAAATCAAAAAGGTTTTATACAAATATGTACAAAGTTGACCATCATCCGGTACGTATCAAAGGAAGTGGATTGCTTGTGAGCACAATGCCGACCGAGTTCGAAAACAATTGATTGACATTTGCTTTCGAGAGATACTATAGACATTGAATATGTGTGTTTGTTTTTGCTGTAATTGGTTTTTATTTTAAACAAAATGATTAGTTTCCCACAACCTAATTCCTTATATACCTTTACTGTACTGAATCTTTTGCCATTTTACTTTTCACTTTGCGGCAGCATATACCTATTTGCGAGAGTGCGAATGAAGATACAAAACGAAGTTCGCGTTAATTAAAATTGCAGCATAATTCTCAAATATCTAAGGGTTTTGCTGTGTTGAAATACCGAAATATTCTTAAACAAACTATTTTTGGACTCAAAGTAGCTACGTTAGTTAGAAGCAACTTTCATATGTAACATATAATATGTATGTAATGATATAGCACCTGATCGATATTTGCATATTCTTTAACACTGTTTGAAAAAAGGCTACTAACAATTTAAAGATGGAAGCTAAGTAAATGGAACATTCTATTTTATTTGTACAATAAGTAGATAGACACAGATGTAAGCAAATGTTGACCGTTTATTTATTTAACTATTATTATATTTATTTTATTTATTTATTCATTTAAAGTTTATTTTTGTTAATTAAATTTTTATATTCCAGCAAACCCGACAATTGATGAAATAAAAGCTAGATGAAGTAAGTAAAGTAGAAAGAGATTTTCGAAATCGCAGGGAAAGAGGACGAAATAAGAAAATGTATATTAAGGGAATCTATGCAAATATTAAAACTTTCGGAAAATACAGCAGTAACTTTCTGATATTCACTACACTTTTAAAAGCAAATTTATTATTTTATGTTACATAAGCATGACATGACCTAGCCAGCGTAGCTATTGTCTCTTTATTCACTAAACTACATCAATGTCAACGTATAACTCGTTCAGCTCATCGTTCCATCGGCTGTGGTCGTAGAAGACTTTTAATCTTACATAAAACATTTCTCTGCGAAACTCCTAATGCCGACTCATCAGATATTGTCATCATCCATGCCTCCGCACCATATAGCAGGACGTAAATGATGAGCGTCTTGTAGAGTTTGGTCTTTGTAACTTTTCAATAGCCTACTCAGTCCAAAGTAGCACCTCTTGGCAAGAGTAATTTTGCGTTGGATTTCCAGGCTGACAATTTTGGTGTTAATGCCACTTCTTAAATAGATGAAATTATCAACGGCCTCGAAGTTATGAATGTCAACAGTGACGTAGAAGTTTGCACCTTCTCTATTCAGCTCTGTCACTTGTAATATTTTCTCCAGCAATAAATTAAAGAAATCACACTATAAGGAATCATCTTGTATGGAACCTTGTTTAATAGATATCGAATGAAGAGGTTCTTCCCGATGCCATTCAGCAGGCTGGAGAAGTGTTCCCTCCATAATTTCAGTATACTCTGGGTATCAGTCACAAGATCATCTCTCTGGGTCCCAAAAAGTTTACTCCGGTCTCCGTCAGTCGCGGAGCTTCTCAAGCTCTTCATACTCATGCATTTCGGCCTATTTTTCCTTGTGTCTTCAAATGCGTCTTGCTTCCCTCTTCAGCTCTCGGTATCTATCCCACAACGCACGTGTCGTGGTCGATCGCTGTCTGTTTTCTCCCCCACTGCAGTTCGACGATGAGGAATTGTCCCAAATCTTTTTATGGCTCTGCCGAAAACCAATTGTTTCCGTAGTGGCGGTACGTAGGAAGTTTGAGAT
This sequence comes from Ceratitis rosa, assembly GCA_037013455.1. NCBI lineage: Eukaryota > Metazoa > Arthropoda > Insecta > Diptera > Tephritidae > Ceratitis > Ceratitis rosa. The sequence continues at coordinate 9,677,413 of JAWMAG010000020.1, read as the reverse complement.
GACGTTCCACAGTACCCTTATATCGAGTTGCTGATGAGTGCTCTCAAAAAGCAGATGTGCAAGCCGAGTAGAAACCCGTTCTGTTGTCTTTTATGATTGCTTTAAACACAGAGGCATGTGTGTATCTTCCCTGCGACAAGTTAGTGATCCGTCGCGTCGATAGTTTTTTGATCTGGAGACAGCTAGGTAGTTTGGTGAATTTTCTTGTACTGCAATCTAGCACTACAGACAAACATATTTCGGGATGTTTCGTCATAGACTTTGAATTTTCCGACAGTTGTGTCGAAGATACTTCTTTGCCCACCCTGGCGATGAAGTAGCTCGAGGCGCTCATAAAAGACATCTTTGATCACATCGTCCTTCTCTTCCGTCGTTACATGGGCACAAATCTGCGTTGTGTTGAAAAATTTCATTTTGAAGAGGTTGTGGCCAGACGTTCATCTTTCGGTGTGAATTCCAGTACTCGGCGAGGGATCTTCTCTCCCACAACAAATCCAACATCAAATTTGTGCTCCTTTATATGGCCTCTGTAGTATTTGTCACAAGTGCCCACCTTCTTCCGTCCTTGTTGTATGGCAGATTTCAGTGCTCTTCGATTTTTGGTTCTTTTTCCACTTTCTTCTTTAGGTAGACCAATAAATGGTTTTCCAATAAAAGGCACTATTTTGAATATCCCGCAATTCCGGTCGCTTTGAAGCTGTAATGGTTTGGCATTTTACAAGTAAAAACCGCGCTTGTAATAAAATTGGAACGATATACGCTTCAACAACGCAATGAAATGATTAAAATTCACGATAAAAACGGTGAGAACCTGGTAGAGACGGTTCATAAAACTAAAACATTTTTCGGGCGTCGTGAAGCACCTTGTCGAGCAACAATACAGAAATTGGTAGAAAAAATGAAACTGTTGGGACAAGTTAGTGATATGAAGAATAAAACACGTGCACGTCGCTCAAGAACAACTGAGAATATTGTACCTGTACCCCAAAATTATAAAGAAACCCCAAGTTTTGTCCATTCCCCGTCGTTCTTTGTAAGTGGGCATTCTACAAACGTCGTTGCACCGTATTAGGCACAAAGACTTGGGTCTTAAGGCTTATAAAGTTCAGTTAATTCAAGAACTCAAGCCGATCATCAATAACATCGTGTCTTTGCTGATTGGGTCCGAGAAATGCCTACAAATGATCCGGAATTTGATCGAAAAATCTTCATGACCGATGAAGACCATTTCCACCTCGATGGTGACGTCTATAAGCAAGCCTGTCACATGCGGGGCTCGTAAAATCCAAGATTTATTGTTAAAAAGTCTCTCTGTCCTCAACTGTTTGGTGCGGCTTATGGTCCGGCAGGCTCATTCGACTCTACTTTTTCGAAAATGAGGCAGGAGCAACAGTTACCGTAAATGGATTGCGCTATCGTGTAATAATTAATGATTTTTTATGGCGGAAATTATATTGTATTGATCTGGATAACGTTTACATTCAACAGGACGACGCTACGTGTCACACAACCAACGAAACCATCGATCTTTTAAGGGAAAAGTTTCCGAACCGTGTTATCTCTGTAAGATGGGATCTTGTGATTTAACACCTTGCAACTTCTCCCTTTGGGGCCATGTGAAATATAAAGTCTACGCCAACAGACCAACGACGGTTCCAGGCCTCAAAGAGGGATTTTGTGAAGCTATTGTGGGCATACAGCAGCCACTGTACACTGCGATTTGGCGATAGAAAATAAATATCCCATCATTTATCTCAAAAAATGCAATTTGGAGATCTCTGAATTTCACTGAGTAGAAATATCGAATATTCAGTGCTTATAAATTATGTTTTTTTTTTTGTATATTCGAAGAATTATATTCATTCAAGTTTTCCTGTGACGTGTCAATTATTAGCATCACCGTTGATGACGTCAACCCCAAAATATTCATACTCAATGTAACCCCAGTGTAATAAAACAACTATGCCAGCGATGTGCTGACCTCGCCAGTTTGCAACAATCCACTCTCACGTGTACCGGTTTACCTCTCCTACAACCAGCACAGCAGCAGCACCACCAGTTTTTACTGCCGACCGAACGCCACAGGCTCATAAATTTTTCTTACAACAACATAAATTTCCTACCAATTAGCCGAGCTAAATTGTAAATGAAATTATTGAGTGAAGTCGTCAAGTAGCTCAAACCACTTTTACTCCTGAAACTGTGCACTGATGCAAGTGAGTATGTTGTTATTTGTGAGAAATGCATGTGCTTCTATTTATTTTTATGATCTGATAGCGATTTTCGTGTATGAAGTGACTGCAGAAATCAGTCAAGGCAGGAAGGAATGGTACAATCATTTAACAACTCAATTTGCCAATTGTCTCAAATTGCTGGTGACTTTAAGCAATTGTTGTTATTACCTTTGTGATTGGAGATAGAATTGTTGTGTCCACAAATTATAGCTACTTTATAGCATTTTTATGTAAATAACTGAATTTTCTTTTATTTTTATATTGAGTGTGTGCGGAATACGACGACGACAATGATGTGAAAGCAATTATGGGTACTGGATTTGAATCTGATATGATATATCTGTGCCGTTGTAGATATCATATAGCTCACCTTTGAAAAGACTCGAATAATCGTAGTCGCCCATGACAACAATTCTATCCCACATAATAAGGCAATAACAAAATGTGGTTTTTGTTCGTCCTGTGAGTTTAAGATACCTATCATTTCATGCTTTTGTATGTAAGGAAACATTTTTTTGGATTTTGTTTAAAAAAAAGATTTTATAGGAAACATCTAGTAAAGGATGCACAGAGTAATGCCACACTAGGAGATGACGAGCCCGATTCCCAAGCCGACGACAAAAAAAATGGAACAATTATCCTTGAATACTTGAAAATGACAAAAAAGCGTTGGCCGATGGACTAAACATTGCGGTGAAGAACGGATTAGATATCAGCTTTTTTGCAAAATATGGTCGGGTTAAAGCATGCCCAACTATTGGAACCATAGTGTGGTCTGCCCAATCCACAAAAACGAGGATAAGCCTCCTCAATATCACATATAAGGTCCTATCGAGCATATAGCAACTGATTTGACCTTATCAGTGTGACTTAAGACTTGGTAAATCAACCATTGAACAGATGTTCACCACGCTCTAAATCTTGGAGAAGACCTGTAAAAAAAGTATTGACACATACCAACTGCTCGTCGATATTAAAGCAGCCATCGACAGCACGAAAAAAGAGGTACCTCTACGCCGAAATGTCTGATGATGAAAGCAAAACAGAAGCTTTTACTAAAAACCTCTATTAAACCTTTCAGCCTAATTCTTCTTATATAAATTTTCTTGGATCTCCATGTCAAATGGACATACAATCGGTAGGTTATCTAAGAGTGAAGTCTCCAAAGGATTAGTTAAATTAAACAAATGCAAATCACCCGGATATGACTGTATAGATAGCAGAATTGTTAAAGCTTCCCTAAGAACGCAGTCCAATTTCTAATTACAATATAAAGAGCTATTCTCTATACGAACCACTAATCACCCAGTGGAAATGTGCTACTGTAGTCATGGCATCTAAGCCAAATAAACCTGAAAATTATGTGAAGTCTTTATAAAATAAAAAAGTGTGCATTTCTTCTTAATTCTGAAATCTTATCTGAGTGGGAGGCATTTATATGTAAGGCATAAGGATGCCTCATCAGAAATTTACAACGTTATTGCTGGCATACTCAGGATAGTGTTTTAGGTCCCGTCCTATATACTATATTCACATCGGATATGCTCACATTAGAAGCAGTAGAAGTGGCGACTTTTGCAGATGATACCACTTTTATCGCTTGAAGCGATTATCAATTTAACATTTTGCGGCCTTGACTAGACAAATGGAAAATTAAAGTTAATTCAGAATAGTCTACACATGTCACCTTTACATTAAGAAGAGAGCAATGTCCCGCAATATTTCTAAATAATAAACAGATTCCCACTAGTGATAACTTCAAATATTTAGGAATGCATCTTGATCGACGTCTAACATGGATAAATCATATTAATGCTAAACAGCAACAACTAAAAATTAAAACAAAATGGATGTAATGGTTTTTAGGTCGCAACTCTCAGCTTAGTTTATAAAACAAAGTACGGCTCAATAAAGCTATCATTAAGCCCAAATGAATCTACGGCATTCAGCTCTGGGATACTGCTAGCAAGTCCAATGTGGAGATCCTCCAACGTTACCAATCGAAAACGTTGCGATCAATGCTTAATGCTCCCTGGCTTGTTACCAATTAACATAAGGTCAAGTAAAAAGTTCGCTCGGTTTTTATCTAAGAGATGGCGTTATTGTCCATAGTACTAGTGTTTCGTGTCATCACGGCGCTGAAAACGTGTTTATTCGCGCTAAACGTTTGTCTTTGACAGTTGACGCAGTACGTTGTGAGCGCTCGTTAAAGATGGACACCAGCAAAGAGAAAATTCGCTATATTTTACAATTTTTCTTCGATGAAGTCAAAAAAGCTGCCAAATCGGCTGAAATTAATTTAGTTTATGGGACCGATACTGTAGACGAATGTGTAGCACAAAAGTGGTTTGCTAGGTTCCGTTCCGGTAATTCCGTTGTCAAAGATGCACCAAGCGTCGGGAGGCCTGTCGTCGAAAATTGCGATAAAATCATGGAAATAGTGGAAACAGACCGTCACGTGAGCACTTATTTGATTGCTGAGGAACTAAGGATAAGCCAGAACCATTTGCATAACCTTGGATTCAAAAAGAAGCTCGATGTTTGGGTGCCACACGAACTAACGCAAAAAAACATGATGGACCGAATTTCCATCTGCGAATCGCTGCTGAATGGTAACAAAATCGACCGATTTCTATAGCGTTTGGTGACTGGCGATGAAATGTGGATCCCTTACGACAACGTCAAGCGAAATCGGTCGTAGTCGAAACGCGGTTAGCCGGCGGAAACGGTGACCAAGCCAGGATTGACGGCCAGGAAGGTTTTGCTGTGTGTTTGGTGGGATTGGCAAGGAATCATCTACTACGACCTGCTTCTCTATGGTCAAACGCTCAATTCGGCCCTCTACTACCAACAACTGGACCGCTTGAAGGCAGCACTCATCCAGAAGAGGTCGTCTTTGATAAACAGAGGCCGAATTGTGTTCCATCAGGACAACGCCAGGCCACACACGTCTTTGGTGACGCGCCAGAAGCTCCAGGAGCTAGGATGGAAGGTTCTAAGTCCGGACCTGGCAACAAGTGATTACCATCTTTTCCTGTCCACGGCAAACGCGCTTAATGGTGGGTGGGTGAAGGAGAAGTTGTCCTCAGAAGAGGCCTGTGAAAATTGGCTCTCCGAGTATTTTGCCAATAGGGACGCAGTCTTTTACGAGTGGGGTGTAATGAAGTTGGCATCTCGTTGGCAACAAGTTTACGAACAACACGGCGCACATTTGACTTAAATCGGACAAATGTACACATCAATAACAAAATCAATAAAAAAAAACCTAACGAACTTTTTACTTGACCCAACATATTCATTGTAAAGAGTGCAATTCCAAAATACACCGCTAGATATCTTGCACGCCTATCTAACCACATAAAGCCAACTGCTACATGTCTATTAGATACCACCTATGAAACTATACGATTAAAGCGTTGTCATATCTTAGACTTGCCATTCCTCTAGTATTTATAAATAAATATAAATGAAAATAAAGAAAATTAAAAAAACAAAATTGTAAACCCTAAAGTTTAGGTTAGTAAGTTAAGCGGACGGGTAATTCTATCGTATGAGTGTCTTATTTACCAAATTTTCCTTAATAGTGTCAAAAAAAAAAACGCATTAAAATTTATTTCTTTGGATGCGGCAGGGGTTTTTGGTCTTGCAGCGGTATTTTTTTCGACTGACATGGCTAAAAACTCAAATGAATGTAAAACAAATCAAATAAAACAACATCAAAGCACTTAATTTTCGACAGTTCTAGTACGAATCTAGCATGAGCAACTGATAGTTCTTAACCAAGCCACCAAAATGTTTCACAACCACAACGCAATTTTGGAAATGCTAAAAACAAAACTTATTGCAATCTTACCGTTCTCATTAAATATTGGATCGTAAAATGGGATCAAAACACTACATACGAGCCCTGACCGCTATTAATTCGCACGGCTGGTGTTTTTACGCATATGCAATGTTTAGCACACAATATATGTGAAGATAATGCAGATAACACATACAAACATATATTTTTCTGAAAGATAATTTTGTTCTCTATTTGATAGAAAAAAAATTTTTGTTGTTGTTTAGCGCACAACAACAACAGCATTTATTTACATACACTATTCTTATTATTGTTTACAAACACGTGGTCACTATTATTTCGTACGCTACAAACTTTACAGTCTATTTGGCTTAATATAATATATATACTTAATATTAATACTTGGTAACATCACCCTTAGCCTCTATAACACATTTACAACGATCCTGCATTGAATTAAGCAGGTTTTGGCACTGCTCTGTTGAAATAGAGTCCCATATTTCTTGCAGCTTAATTTTTAGCGCTGGAATAGTTCTTTGAGGCTCATTTCTCAAGCGCTTCTTCATGATTCCCCATATATTTTCAACTGGGCTGAGATCTGGACTATTAGATGGCCAATCCAAGTGCTCAATTCCTTTTTGCTCCAGCCAACTTTGGGTTTTTCTACTAGTGTGAGATGACGCTCCATCTTGCTGAAAAGTATTTTCACCACCATCTGACAGCTTTGGCATTGATGGCAGCAAATTTTCTTCCAATATATGCATGTACTTTTCAGCGTTAACAATTCCATCAACAAAATGCAGTTTTCCTACCCCCTTGGCAGAGATGCATCCTCACACCATAACGCTTGCAGGGAACTTTACTGTCCTTTTAAGACAATCTTTTTGGTACGCTTCTGCCTTTTTACGAATAACTCTTCTCCGCGAATCACCCACACACACATCGAATTTAGATTCATCGCTAAATATGATGGTATTCCATTACCTTTGAGTCCAAGATATTCTCTGCTTAGTCCGTTGCAAACGCTTCTTCTTTTGACGAAGTGTGAGCAATGGCTTTTGCTTTGCCTAAAAAGTAATTTACTTATTAGGCTTAAGTTCGCTAAGTAACTTATCAGTATACTAACCTTATAGAACCCAAAATTAAGGTCTTTTAAATTTTTGCGGGTCCATTCACGTCCTACATTTCGCCCAATTTTTTTGGACCATTCAGCTGCAGCATTTCGCAAAGATTGCCGCCGATCGGCCTTAACTATTGCGGCCAATGCTCTTTTGTCGCGATTTGTAATTTTCGACTTTCGCCCTCTTTTGTCGATTTTACAATCAATCGATCCATTTTTTTTCCAATATTTTACAATAGAAAATACCGACGACTTATTTAATTGCAATGTTTTAGCAATTTTACCAAATTACTCCCCAGATTTGTGATAATTAATAATTAAATTTCGGATCTCTTCACAAATTAAGCTGCAAGAAATATGGGACTCTATTTCAACAGAGCAGTGCCAAAACCTGCTTAATTCAATGCAGGATCGTTGTAAATATGTTATAGAGGCTAAGGATGATGTTACCAAGTATTAATATTAAGTATATATACTATATTAAGCCAAATAGACTGTAAAGTTTGTAGCGTACGAAATAATAGTGATCAAGTGTTTGTAAACAATAATAAGAATAGTGTATATAAATAAATGCTGTTGTTGTTGTGCGCTAAACAACAACAAAAATTTTTTTTCTATCAAATAGAGAACAAAATTATCTTTCAGAAAAATATATGTTTGTTTGTGTTATCTGCATTATCTTCACATATATTGTGTGCTAAACATTGCATATGCGTAAAAACACCAGCCGTGCGAATTAATAGTGGTCAGGGCTCGTATATCTACATACCTATATGCATTACACACATGTGTTTGGGATAAATTCTGTCACTTGGGCTTCCCAAAAAATATAAAAGAAAAAGGAAAAAAACTTTCGCAATCGATTTCGCTGATGTTTCAAAACCAAGACTGGTTCACAGCCCAACCCTCATTCCTACCCCCTACTCTAGAGCTAATATATTCCCCACCTACACCCGCCAGCACCTTTGGCTTGCCGACGATTAACTTCTTGAACGCTTAACATTCGCCAGATCGACGGCGCACATAATGCTACACGCAATTAATTATTTTGCTTTCAATTATTTAATGAAAATGTGGTCTGCTGCACCGACTTAAAACTATTAAGGTATGCTTGAAGTAGTTTAAGAGCAACAAATTAACAGAAATGTTAATTTACAAGCAGAATGAAGGAAAAACGAATAAAAACAGTTTTCGCCTTGGCCTGCTCAAATTCAAGCATTCCCTCGTTACATCTGCACTTCACTTGCAATCTATAAAAAAAAACAAAAATAAACATAAATTACACTTTACGCATTGCTCTTGACTGCCCGTCACTCTGCAGTATGAGCATGAAAAGGGGAAGAGAAAAAATAAGTTGTTTATCTGCTTTCTGCAACACGTAACATGCAACAACATAGTTTTTGTGGCTTATTTTTACGTCAACCATAAACTAATAATGCGTTTAAGAAGTGTACAGTTTTGCAAACTGCAAATGATTTTGATTTATCCGATGTAAGGAACTGACCGTCCGCTTCGCAAGTGTCAGTGCTTTTCTAGGCCACAAATATAATTAAGGCGTATCTACAGTAATCATAACTTTGCACAAAATATGTCTGACCATAATTTAGATCGACCTGAAGGCATTAATGCACCACAGCTTCCATGAGTTTGTTGCATTTCCCCCCAACTGAAGTTCCCAGCTGCGAGTCCAACTCAACTAAGTTTATATGAAGCTGTAGAATAATGGAGCTGTTTTTTGCCAATGTATTGTAAGCAGTTAAGTCTACAATTTAAAGCAAAAAAATTTTATTTTATCTTCGTTGAGCGCACCGTTTCATCGTCTGCAATATTCGCCGCAGGATGTTGTCGGTAGAATTTGGGTTTGTCCTTCGAGAGAGGACTTTATTTTTGCATAACCGATTCACTCCAAAGTAGCACCTGTTGCCGTGAGTTCTGCTTTCCCCAAACTAGATTAGGAAGTGTGGATTTGGTAGTGAATGAGGGCAAGACGAAATATCTCCTACCATCAAAAAACAGTCATCGCATTCGCGGCTTGGCTCCCACGTCACTGTTGACAGTCATTACTTCGAGGTCGTAGATGATTTCGTCGAGCATTAACACCAGAATAACTCTTGTCGACAGGTGCTACTTTGGGCTGAATTGAAAGGTAAAGTCTTCTCTCGACGAATGCAAACCAAACTGTACAAGCCGCTCTTCAAGATTTTGCGTAAAATGTAGTTCTCTACGAGTTGGCAACGGCGGATAACGCAGAATAGGTAGAGAAGGACCTGACTGTACTTGGTATTTCCAACTTGCACCACACACACACAGCGAAAGAAAGGTTTAAATGGCGCGCTGTTGTTAAGAAGAAGAACCTTGGTCACGTGTTTTTGCGATATTAGGTTCCAATCGTCAGCCACTTATTTGTTTTTCGTCATCATATAGATTATATAACAGCCCGGCTGGTAAGCAAATTCAATACACCGTTTGCATCGATCAACAGATAACATTTGGCTCCTACATGAGTATGCACCGGTCATAGAATTTTCGTGCATTACCACTGTCGGCGAGCTTGACAAGCTCTTCAATCTCCTTTCCGCTATGAGGCTCACTTGTCTTACAACTTTCGATATCTCTCCCTGGAAGCGTTCTGTTCACTTCAGTTGAGTAAGAAAATCCTCATGGCACCCCTTTTCTTTCCCCAACATCCGATAGTTTTGTTGGCGACTGTAAGTGGGGAGTTTGCAATGCCCAAGTTGTTGATGAGTGCTCTCAAATGGCAAAAGTGTAAGTCGGGCAGAAAATCGTTTGACCATTTGTTGTAAACGCAACTTCTCTAATTCCAACATTCCTTGTGATTCTTCTTTTTGTCTGTGACAGGCTAGTGGTCCGAAATGATGTTTGTTCTAGTGTACGCTCATCTGGAGAACTGTAGACATGTCTTCCGTCTATCACAACATGGTCGTTTTGATTGTGAGTTCCTGTAACTTGATGAATTCTCTTAAGACAGTATCTGCTACAACAGACGACCATATTTCGGTCCCTCGGGCCTATTTAAATTCGTCATACAGGCCAAGCGAGCGATTCTGAGATCAGGCGGGAGCATCCCTCGCGGGTGCGCTCAAAGTGGTCATAGAAGGCTTCGTTGTTCTCATATGAGAGAATCTTTTATTGGGCTTTTAAACACATATACGTACAAGCATGCTCCAAATACCAGCTCGAGTATAATTGATCTACATTTCTTTGGCTTCCCCATATGTACAAAACCTTACACGTCTATACCGTTTTAGCTTTATGATTTCACTAATATATGCAGTTTTATTTGCAAGCGAATCGATGGATGTCATGTACCTGTAATGTTTACCTGACACTTTGGTGGCGATAAGCGTCATTCGTTGACAAGCGATATTCTGCTCTGACAGCCGCGATAATTTGGCGCGAACTACAGCCACACACCACAAGCCTGAGAAATTGCTTATCCATTTATCCAAATGTGCACAAAAATGGAGATGGTTACATTGTGGTAAGCCATAATAACTTCAAAAGTTGGTGCGCCTCCTGCTGTGACCGCCCCCTTATAGTAAGCTGAGACGCCGACTGCACTCCATTTTTTGTATTCATTCCACTCCATGTTTAAATTGGCGATTTGTGCTAGTGCACGTTGGTCTTAGCTGATGGCAGGCAGGTGGTAATCATAGCAAGTCTAAGTTGGACAGCGTTTGGCGCCCAGTCAGCAAACATAAAAAAAGAGCATCGGTGTTTGAGGCATCGCGAACTCAGCAGTGGGTGCAGCAGTTTTTTCCATTTTAATACAATTGCCAAATACGGTTATTGGTGGCTGTCGACGATCTGCCGGCTATTGATGATGCCGCAGACAGAGAGATGACGCTGTGATGGCGATAACTGGCTGTGAAGTGTACAAATGATTCGAAAATTAATTGCGAACACATTTTATTGGACAGTAGGATTTCTTTATTCACTGCGTGGGTGATTGCGTATAAGAAAGTAATATATAAATATGCTTTTCTCTTTAACTATAACAGTTGGATGGAACATCAATTTGTTGGGTAAAAAGTCAGATAAACCTCAATCACGTAAAAGACAACAACTCCATCATTAGTTAATTAATATAATACATGGTGATGTTATTCTACTTAAAATTAAATTAGAGGGAACATATTGAATGCAGCACCTTAAAAATTTTCGTCTTTGGAAGAATCATAGCTCAATAATCTACTAAAAAGTCCGAACAAAGCCTACCACCTGGTTTGGATAGGTGAGCCCGTTCTTGAGTTATAAAACCACAACGAAAATGGCATTCATTCATATATACAGGAGATTAATAATTCGGTAAGTTGACCAGATTTTAGATTGGATGAAGAAAACTGGCTACATTACTTTTGCCGCTGATTTTTGTTCGACTTATCCTCAGCTATCTTGCATTTTCTCGTCCCCATTTCAGCCGATCGTTCTAAAATTTGAAAGGAAGACTAATACAGTAATTGCAAAGGATTTGGTATTTTTAGGCTTAACAAAAACAAATTGAAGGTCACCAACTGACCGAAGTTTTTGTTAAGCCCATCGTATATGTATATAGATAGATAATATGTATGTAGGAATCTCTGAAATCATCACCATATCGCCATAGAAGAAAACATATTATCAAGGAGATAATAAGTCAACCTGAGCACATTTGAGCACATTGAAAAGGTAGCAATAAATCATTACTTGATATTCACCGGCAAATTATTCTAATGCTCCAATTAGCCAAACTGTTAAGAACCTCCTCCAAAAGTAAAACATCAGAAATAGGTACAACTATTTATTTCTTCTTCTTTACTGACGTACACACCGCTTACGGGATTTTAGCCGAATCATTAACATTGCGCCATTCATTTCTTCTTTTCGCAGTTTGACGACCATTGGAGATACCAAGTACAGTAATTTCCTTCTCTACCTGTTCTTTCTAACGTTGTGAAGTACTCCCTCTTCGTCTGCTTCCACTGCGGGTACTGCATCGAAAACTTTTTAAGCTGGAGCATTCTTATCCATCCGGTCCACTTGACCAGCCAGCCACTCGTTGATCTATGTCAATGTGGCCGTATAACTCGTACAGCACATCGCTCCATCAGCTGCGATATTCGTCGTTACCAACTCGTAGAGGACTATAAATCTTCCTTAAACCTCTCTCTGGAAAGCTGCTAACGCCGAATGATCAGATGTTGTCATAGCCCGTGCCTTCGCACCCTGCTATATGGTGCGTAAACGTAAATGTTGAGCGACTTGTAGAGTTTGAAATTTGTTCGTTGAGAGAGGAGTTCTCTTTGCACTTACCTACTCAGTTCAAAGTAGTACCTTTTGTCAAGAGTGATTTTACGTCGGAATTCCAGGTTGACATTGGTATTAATACCAGTTCCATGATAGACGAAATTATCTACGACCTCGTTATGACTTTCTATAGTAATGTGAGTGCTGAGTCGCAAATAGAATTCAGACTTAACGGTCTGGCGCCTACTGTGGAATTGCGCTATTTGTAGATTGGTAGAGCTAATCGTGCTTTCATCAGAACATATTTTGCAAAAAAACTTATGCATGGACCTTATCAGTTCCTCACCGCCGTTTTTTTCAATAACAAAACTTCCTAGGTTCCTTGTATTCATACATCTCTCTCTTCTATTGTCTACAAACGAATATCACCCTTCAACTCCTCAATCGTAGAATTACGTCATTGGCTGTTATATTTCTTTTGACTGCCCGCGACTTCCTCACAAAAGGCAATTGGTTTTTATAACATCGCCACACCGAAAGCTTAATGTGAACAGAAAAAACACTAATCTAAGCTTCAAGTTTATACCGATCAGATATGATCAAAATCTTCCACACTTGCAAATATATAAACTTTTTGAAATATCAGTCGACTCCACGGGAAAGTAGCCCTTCCTTATTTCTTAATTGTTTAAATCATATATGTTTGTACATATAAACGTACGTGTCTCCAAGCAAATCAGCAAAGCTTTTTTCTTTATTCGCTGAACTGCAATTGCTGTTGCATTGCATTGCTGCTACGGCAGCTTATGCCGCGTCATTTATGGTTATCAATTAACCGCATTGCATGAGGTGTGAAAATACGCGCCTTTGGAATTTTTTGTTACATATTTGATAATTAAATTAGTAACAACCATTTTAGCGGCGAGTACTGCCAAAGCCAAGTTGAGCTGAATGCGATACGTAATCTGTTGCACCGTTATAAGGTTTGTATCCTTTATGGTAGCAATTAATAACCATAACATGCCGATCACCATAAGAGAACGAAATGCGAGAGAAAACTGCCTGAGAAAATATGTGATTTCTAAAATATGTTGAAAAGCCACCGTTCCTTGATATCAAAACGAAATTAAGTTCTAAACCAGCAATATTTCTGAACACAATTTTTATTTACTCAATTCTTGTAGATATAAAACATTATTGGTTTCACCATACGGCACTTAAATAAAAAGGTTAACTGGTTTGCCAACCCTAGAACATGCAATTTACATACAATGATCCATCTGTGAAGCAATCTGTATCCAAATGTAGGTCACATAATTCTAAGAAAAAAGCTCGGCCAGCGAATTGTGGTCACTTGCATTGAAAGGGAGTATCAAACGGAGTTATAGGGCTTCGAGTAATGAAGACGTCTTTGACCTTTGAAAGGTCCGACCAGAATTGTTGCTTCACTACGTTCTTCTGTAATTTTTCGACTGCAAATAGTGTGCCGAGCAAAGTTTCGACTGCATTTTAGTATTACGTATAGTAGTATTATGCTGAGCCCACCGATTTTCAACTTTAATATATGTGGTGGGACCCCCGCTAAGTCCAAAGATTTCAAAAATTCTTTTGGCCATTTAACTGCCTGTTCTGTTTCTACGTCGGTATCTATTGTGGTATGCATACCAGGTGTATTTGTTGAAGTTTGCCGGTAAAGAAAACACTCAATTTTCAGAGGAATCTCAAAATTTTTTTATTCAAAGTGTTGACCATTGGTTTCTACACATTTCGCCCATCTCTTAGGCAAATTATGGATACCATTCCAAAAAAACTTTTTCTTTTTCGAGGCAAACCATTCGACGATCCATTTTTCGATTTCTTCAAAATTAGCGAAGCACTGCTCTGCGAAGGAGTGTCCCATCGATGCGAAAAGGTAATAGTCTGACGGGGCGAGGTCTGGAGAGTACGGCGGGTGCGATAATATTTCCAAATTAAGTGTTGTTAATGTGTCTTTCACCAGTTTAGCGGTATGAGACGGCGCGTTGTCATGTTGCAAGATAACTTTGCCATGTCTTTGGGCCCATTCCGACCGTTTTTCGATCAACTCATGATTCAAATTGATCATTTGTTGTCGGTAGCGATCCGTGTTCACCGTTTCACTAGGTTTTAACAACTCGTAGTACACCACACCACACTGGTCCCACCACCACAGAGCATTGTCTTACGGCCAAAGCGATGGGCCAGCTTCAACAGGGGAAAGCCATGATTTTTTTCGCTTCAGGTTCTCAAAATAAATCCATTTTTCGTCCCCCATGACAATTCGATGCAGAAAAGATTTCCTTTCGAATCGTTGAAGCAGCATTTCACAAACGGTTTTTCGATTTTCCATTTGTCTATCGTTCAGCTGGTGTGGCATCCATTTTCCATACTTCTGGATCTTTCCCATGGCTTTCAAATGTTGGCAAATTGCTCCTCGAGTCACATGTAGTGTTTCTGCCAATTTTTGTTGCGATTGGGTTGGATCAACATGCAATTCCTCGTCTTCGAACTTTTTCGCTGCACCAGGATGTTCATTGTCTGTCAAATCGAAATCTCCACTTTTAAATTGACGAAACCATGTCTCACATGTTCTAATCACTGGAGCATGTTCACCATAAGTTTCTACCAGCAATTGGCACTTTGTAGCCGCTGAAGTCAATTTCGCCTAAAAATATTAAAAATTATTACCATTTATACCTGACTAAGTAATTTTATAATATTTTTCCAAACAAATGTGGGGAACCAGAGTTTCAGTCCTTAAATATATACGTACGTATCCGGCGAGGTCTGCATGTCCTATTGAGGAAAATATCGCTTTCTATAAATTAATTTTGGATATTGCTTTTATATGAATATGTCAAACTGAATCAAATCAAAGGCATAATATTAAATAATAATCGATTCAAAAAAGTAAGATGTTTTTTTCGTGCAAAAATATGCCTTCACATTCTTTGGCCCACCTTCCCCATACAAAGGTACATTAGCCAGAAGCTTAAACGAAAAAAAAACCTGTAGTTGAACGTTTAAACTTAACAAACAAATGTGTTGAGAGGAGCAATGCAGATGGAGGATCATTAATACTTATAGCGCAGTGTCCAATGCACTCAGATGCTACAAAATCGATTAAACAATTTTTTCATGCGTGCAACATAGAATGAATGCTACTACAACAACATCTACAAAAGCCATAAAATGACAACAAAAAAGTATTGCCTTTAGCATCTATGCTACCTTTAAGTGGCTTGAAAATTAATTAATCTTAACGTGCAACTAAATTAACAGCAAACGATTCGAATCTTGCAAGGCAATTGCAAAATGAGTAGATAAGCGCCCTCGCCGCGCCATATTTAGCCATCGTACTTTGGCAACGCTGACTCAATGCAATCTTCTGCCCTGCACATTCGTTCCGCTTATCGTCTACTTCGCACCAAATCTGCAGCTCCAAGAAATATTAACGAAATGCAACACCGTGTTCACAAATCGCCACAACAGTCGCTGTTTTTCCTCGTGCCTCGCCGACAGGCATTTGGGGATGACTGCCGAAATATGGTATCTACGTTTGCGATCGGTATGCAGGAGCCGCATGTATTATGCTTTATGCCTCACGCTGTTTTCGTGCTGTATATTTACGTATACCTATAAATGTATGCGAGCAGGTGCCACAGACATTCATGACTTTTTCAAAATTTATTATATTTAATCTTTTGCGTGCCGCCGCCGTCATTTACATCGTGGATTAACATAACAGCAAAAGCTATAGGGCTTATTGCGGTGGCGGTGGCGGTGGCTTAGGGGTTTTTCAGAAAGAAATGGGAATAAATCGAAATTTCTTATCGCGTTGCCATTTTTTGTTGCTTTAAAATTTTTTACATGCTTTTTCGTATTTTGATAAAATAAAAATAAATAACATAAGCTATAGGGAAAAGGAAAAGTATAACCTAATTATTCTCTGTTGCAGTGGAGAGGGCACCCAATAACATAGGCATAGGTACTTTTGAATTTTTTTATAGCTACACACTTCTTTTGAAGAAATCAGGGAAATTTGAAGTAGCTATTGATATGTATTTATCAGTTGATGCATGCAGGTAATATACTGTTGGTTTATGCTAAGAGCGAACTAAGTAGAGAGTAAATTACTTCTTGAAAGTTTGCTTTTTCTGGAAAATGCAAAATGTAACCGCGACATTATTGTGTAAGTTATTCAAATGTTTTGGCGAACTTTCTGCAGGAATCCAGTCAGCCGAAAGTCTTTATTGCTAGGGCTGCGTACCATAATTTATATATACGAGTATATAAATATTTTTCTTCATCGGTGTAAACACCGCTTAAGCAATTATAGCCGAATCAATATTCACTTCGTATTTTCATTCGTCAAATCTTTAAAAATATCCGTGTGAAAAGATTTGATACACCTTTTCATAGATTTTGAAGCAGCCTTCGACGGCACGAAAAAGAGCCTGCCTCCGCTACCATATATCTGAATTTGGTATTACTGCTGTGTAAACTAATTAACTAGACAAGTTACAATCCTTTACAAGAGTGTATAACTGCTGGCATATGCCCATGGCATTGATATCATTTGCCTCAACGTCCACGTCGTTCGTTCTGCCTTCTCCTTGTTAAGCTTGTGAATGGGACTGGTAATGAAAAAGCCGAAATATCTCTTGTCAGTCGTCACATTTGCGACTCGCCTTCCGCGTCACTGTTGACAGTCATAACTTCGAGGTCGTAGATAATTTCATCTATCTAGAGACTATTATCAACACCAATAATAATGTCACCCTTGGAAATCCACCTGAGCAGGCAATTGAAAGGTAAAGTCCTCTCTCGACGAACAAAAACCAAACTCTACAAGTCGCTCATCATACCGGTCTTACTATATAGCGCAGAAGCAAGGACGATGTCAATATCTGAGGAGTGGGCTTTGGGAGTCTTCGAGATAAATATTTTGCTAACGAATTATGGTTCTTTGCGCATTGACAACGACGAATACCGCATACGATGGAACCATGAGCTGTACGAGCTATACGAAGACATTGACCTAGTTCAGCTAATGAAGAGACAGCGGCTACGCTGGCTAGGTCATGTCGTCCGAATGGATGAAAGCACTCCAGTTTTAAAAGTATTCGATGCAGTACCCGCCAGTAGCAGCAGAGGAAGAGGAAGATCTCACTCCGTTGGAAGGATCAGGTGGAGAGCTGGTTTCACTTGATATTTCCAGCTGGCGCCAAACAGCGAAAAGAAGGGATGATTGGCTATAATCGCATAAGCGGGCGGCGCCAATGAAGACAATTATCTTATATTTAAATATCTGAGTAAAACTTGAAAAGGATGTCATCAAATTGCCGATAGATAGCAGACTAAAAAAGACACCACAATTCGCCACATTTATTAGCCATCGCTCATGACCAGCTCGCGGCTAGTAAGCCGTGCTATCAAAAAAGGGAACACCACACTCACGATTGCTATGTTTTCATCTACAGTGCAACAAATCTACGTTGACCGACTAACTTTAACCGCAACAAATGTGAGGATGTGCGACCATGACTAGCCGCTTGCAAACGCTATAAAAGTCAATGCAACGGCAGACGCTTTCCTGCCACTTATCATCGCATGACCGGCTGCCTAATCATTTGTTGCAGACATAATAAAATGCCAACAAATGGACTAAGCATTATGTGGTGCCTTATGCTGTTGGCGTGAAAATTTACTTTGTTTTGTTTCTTGTATTCTTGGCTGAAATTAGGCCGTTGTGTTGCAGCTTCTAAAATGTCAGTTTTTCAGTTGTTCTCTAATTGAATTTAATAAGTTTTTTTTTCAAAGTTGCGATAGATTCACAGCAAGTTATGTTGTGTTCTGGGATAGATCGATTACCTGGTGCAACGTTGTGGAGTCATTCATACCTGGGATAATAATTCCCGCACAGGAACATAGGATTTATCCAAAACGCACTGTTATGGGCATCAATGGTCGTGAAAAGATTTGATGGTTCTTGGGTTGTCCCCAGCAAGCTCTAAAGGCTATTTTAAAATCAATCAGTCATTATGATATTAGCTCCTTTTGTTTATTAGAGAAGTGTAAGGCGAAGGAAAAAAACCCCGCGAAATTTTTTATTTGTTTCAGGTTTAGATATTTACTTACGGCTAGAACAGTTCGTGGTAAAATGTTCGAACAATGTGCCATCCGAGTATATTCAATTCCTTCTTCACCTGATATTTCCTATGGAGAGAAGATATTCCTCTTACTCTGCTTATGTTAATAGCGTCGGACATCTTGTAAAGCTTTGCGGTATTTGGCATTAGAATAATAAAGGCAAAACCTTTCCCTCTGAAGCTCAGAAAGCCCACTGATTGTATTTAATCAATGTGTACGCTTCTACAATATCCGACAAGAGTCATTCTACGTTGAATTTCAAAGCTGATTCTATTGTTGGTGCTGATGCTTTATAAATATGACTCAAAAGTGCTGCGACAAAACGTTAATGGACAGACTTTTTACTTGATCACAGAAGATTTTTGGACTTGTCCTCGTTCATTACCAAACCCCTTCGCCTCGCTTCATTATTTAGTTTGGAAAAATAACTTATATGGCCGTTATTGAGACCGATGATGTCAATATACCATAGTTGTGTGCCCTTTTATCTTCTTATTCCTTGGTGAGATCACGCTTACGCGATTATAGTGCGCCACCTTCTCTTCCCATTTTGGCCCCAGGCGGAAATACCGACATATAGTAGGACGTGAATGATAAGTGATTTGTAGAGTTTGGTTTTGGTTCATCGAGAGAGGACTTCTCTTGTAAATTGCCTGTAGCTCAGAATTAAATTAAAGAAGTCACTCGAACGAGAGCCATATTATCTGTCGGAAACTTCATTGGCACCAAAGGATTGCAAGAGATCCTCTGAGCACTGTCAGAATGCTTTTGAAGTTGTTCGACCTAGGTTGCTGTGTTATATAAGTTTTTCGGGAATATCGTCATAAACTTAACTCTTTTCATGATATCGAAGGCGACCGTAACGAAGAACTAATGTGTATCGATGCTTTTTTCATGACTTTTTATAAGATCGTCCTCGCCATTTCCAATCTTGATATTGTCTCTATATATTAGGTCAAGTAAGAAGTTCATTCGGTTTTTTTATTGGTTTTACAAAATATGATAACTTTGCGTACATTTGTCCGATTTAAGTCAAATATGCGCCGTTTTGTTCATAAACTTGTTGCCAACTTCATTATACCCCTCTCGTAGAAGGCTGCGTCCCTATTGGCAAAACTCGGAGAGCCAATTTTCACAGGCCTCTCTTGAGGCCAACTTCTCACCATTAAGCGCTTTCGCCTTGGACAGAAAAAGATGGTAATCACTTGGTGCCAGGTTCGGACTATAAGGTGGGTGCATTAGGACCTCCCATCAGAGCTCCTGGAGCATCTGGCGCGTCATCAAACACGTGTGTGGCCTGGCATTGTCCTGATGGAACACAAATCGGGCTCTGTTGATCAAAGATGGCCTCTTCTGGATGAGTGCTGCCTTCAAGCGGTCCAGTTTTTGGCAGTAGAGGGCCGAATTGAGCGTTTGGCCATAGGGGAGCAGCTCGTAGTAGATTATTCCATACCAATCCCACCAAACACACAGCAAAACCTTCCTGGCCGTCAATCTTGGCCTTGGCCACAGTTTCCGCCGGCTCACCGCGTTTCGACCACGACCAATTTCGCTTGACGTTGTCGTAAGTGATCCACTTTTCATCGCCACCCCAAACGCTTTAGAAATGAGTCGATTTTGTTGAGATTCAGCAGCGATTCGCAGATGGAAGTTCGGTCCATCATGTTTTTTTGCGTTAGTTCGTGTGGCACTCAAACATCAAGCTTCTTTTTGAATCCAAGATTATGCAAATGGTTCCAAACGGTTTTCTGGCTTATCTTTAGTTCCTCAGCAATTAAATAAGTGCTCACGTGACGGTCTGTTTCCACTATTTCCATGCAAGTTCTTCGACGACAGGGCTTCCGACGCGTGGTGCATCTTTGACATCGAAATTACCGGAAAGGAAACTTGCAAAACTTTTGTGCTACACGTTCGTTTACAGTATTGGGCTCATAAGCTAAATTAATTTTTTCAGCCACTTTGGCTGCTTTTTCGCCTTGATCGAAGAAAAATTGTAAAATATAGCGAATTTTCTCTTTACTGGTGTCCATCTTTGACGAGCGCTCACAACCTACTGAGTCAATCAATCGAAAAACTGTGAAAGACAAACTTTTAGCGCGAACTTTTTACTTGACCTAATATAAAAATTTCCATACACCATTAGTCGTCTGCAATGCAAAATTGTAAGGTGGCAAGTCGCTGACGCATCGGTGGCAACATAACGCGCAACAAGTGGTTTGCATTAATCAGCCATTAAATTAGTTACGATTACGATCGTGTCATTTGTAATGACGGCTACACGCTATGCCACGCCAAGTCCAGCTAGCTTAGCTTGCTTCCGCGTACCCATCGACACCATGTTGCAAGATATTACTAACCATGTGCTCAACTGATGCAGTCGTGTTTTCTCCTCCTGTAGACACCGCCAACCGCTCTTTAGCCGATTGGTGAATAAATTTTTCGAAGCCTAATAAATCATGCTCTTGTCTCTTATACACTTTTTTGTACTGGTTTGATATTGTTGTGTGACACTTTTCCTCTTGTCGTTGACACATTTGACGCTTCGGTAGTTTCTCGTGCGAGTTATTTTTGATCGGGCATACACGTACGTACACAGCCGTACTACTCTGGTCGACAGTTTGGGTCATTTGGTCAAGTTAGTATTATGGTATGTGGAGAAAACTCTACAGTACAAATATTAAGAGTTTATCTGTATTACTTATGTACTTACAGTGGTTCATCGACTTAACGAACACAATAACTGTCAGGCCAATTCGTTAAACCGATTCTTCCATTAAACCGATTTTTTCGTTGATCCGAGTACTAATTAAATCATTTATTTTCAAACTAAAGAGAACAAAAATGCCATATTTTCTAAATTTTAACAATTAAGTATATTTTATAAAATGAAAATGTTGTTGTAACTACAAAAATATTACAAAGATGGGTTTTCGGCGAATATTGCGATTGTGACAGTGTTTGGTAGAGAAAAACCATTTTGCTTCACAACAAACAATATTAATGTTTAATAAAGATCTTTTCTTCAATATTTTATTTATGTATTTGAAAAATTGATTAATCTTTGACCGTTTTTTGGAACGATTAACTAATTTATTTATCATAAAGGCACTAGCTTTTTCTGCCGCTTTATTATATTTCATACGTAATTCATTAAACTGAGTACTCCTTCAGTCATCTTATACGTTACTTAAAGTACCCGATGCGGTTTCCCTTTAGATGGAAAGGTTATGCTTTTCCTTATCCCTTTATATATATTAATATTCTCCGGCTTTCAGCAGTTTATAACTAAAAAGAAAATCCATTAAAAGAAATTAGATCTGGTAGAAGACTCCGGCTACACGACGTTTTGCCATTATGTATTTTATTCCATTTAGATATGATAAATAAGCATATACCATGGTGCGCCTGTTATTATTCGCAATGTTTTCGACTGTAATCTTTTTATTATACGGGTATTTACATTTGTCGCACAAGCTGTACCCCATTACTGGATTCCATATATCTGATATAAAGAAGGGCATTGTCCTCAAGGCTGAGCCCGATTTCTTGCTTAAAAGCCAATATATTTATATATGTGGCGCTTTGTAACCGCTGAAGCGATTTTTTGGCCAAGCCAATTAGTGGTTCTGCGTCTTGATTTTTTTCCAACAAATGGAGGCACCTACAATTTTTATGTTGCATCCGTTTTATTCAACGGGCACTGGTGAAGAACACCATATGCAACGCAGACGGTACGTAAAGTACGTAAGCTGCTATATATAGGTCTGACCTAGGCACCATCCTATAACACTGTGAAAAACTGGTACAACGAATTCAATCGTGGCCGACGCTCGCTCAAAGACGAATTCCGTGAAGGTCGTCCAAAAACAGCCGTTGTGCCAGAAAACATCGATGCCGTACGTGAACTGATAATGCAAGACCGTCATGTAACATACCTTCAGATAGAGGCATGCCTATGCATTTCTCCCACCAGCATACGTGTACATTCGATATTGCATGAACACCTGGCCGTAAAAAAGGTTTGTTCTCGTTGGATCCCGCATAATTTGACAATCGCTCAAAAAAAGCTCGTGTGGATTGGTGTAAAGAAATGCTGAAAAAATACAATCGCGGTGCTTCAAAAGACGTTTATAAGATCGTCACAGGTGACGAATCATGGATCTATGCGTATGAGTCCGAAACAAAACAGCATTCGACCGTGTGGGTCTTCCAAGACGAGCCAAATCCAACGAAAGTTGTTCGTGGAAGAAGCACTTCGAAGCAAATGGTCGCCTGTTTCTTCGGCAAAACTGGTCATGTGGCGACTGTTCCGCTTGAGCAACGTAGGACGGTCAATTCTGAGTGGTACACCGCCATTTGTTTGCCTGAAGTCTTCGGAGAAGTTCGAAAAACGAACAAGAGAAAACGAAACATTGTGCACCATGACAATGCGAGCTCTTACACATCGGCTCAAACCAGCGTCTTTTTGACCGACCAAAACGTTGAATTGATGGGTCATCCGCCGTACAGCCCTGACTTGGCACCCAATGACTTCTTTTTATTCCCACACATCAAGAAAATAATGCGTGGTCAACGATTTTCGTCACCAGAAGACGCTGTCGAAGCATTCAAAAACCATGTTTTGGAGGCGTCTCAATCGGAGTGGAAAAAGTGCTGCGAAAATTGGTTTGAGCGCATGCAAAAGTGTATAAATCCTGATGGGGAATATTTTGAAAAACAATAAAACCATTTTTGTTGATAAATATTCGTATTTTCATTATTAGGCCAGAAATATATATAACAGCCCTCGTACAATAGGATTTTGTGTGACCAAATTCTTGACAGTTTGTGCATTGTACGGGCCATTTCCCTTAAGTGCTTCTTCCACCGTGATTTTTCGGTGTAAAATATATTGTAAACCGTAAATTGGATGCGTTTCGTTCTTCTTAAGATGAGCTGAACTTGGTGATAAGAACACTTTAAACATAGCCCATAATGAAATAACCATAAAATCCTATTTTGAACTGAATAGGCAACTGAACTGTAAGGTCCTCTCTCGACGAATCAAAGCCAAACTCTACAAGTCAACCATCATTCCCGTCCTATTATTGTATATTGGGCAAAAGCATTGGCGATGTCGACATCCGATAAGTCAGCCTTGGGAGTGTTCGAGAAAAAAGTTTTGTGATTTATGGTCCTTTGCGCATTGGCTACCGCGAATACCGTAAACGATAGAACGATGTACTGTACAAGTTATACGATGACATTGATATAGTTCAGCGAATGAAGAGACAGCGGCTGTGCTAACTGGTCATGTCGTCCGAACGAATGAAAGCAGTCCAGCTTTCAAAGTATTCAATGCAGTAACCGCCGGCGGAAGCAGAGGAAAGATCGGGTGGAGATATACCAGGCTTCACTTGGTATTTCCAACTAACGGCAAACAGCGAAAAGAAGGAACAAATCGCGCTATTATTGATCCGGCTTAATCGCTTAAGCAGTAGTGCCTACGCCAACGAAGAAAAATCTAATTCGGAAATCGCTCCAGTGGTTATAAAGCGCCTATTACACGTATATTCGTATAATACGTGTATGGACAAACAGATAACATGGTACTAAATTTCAAGCAAATCTATTCTGGTCTATTTCCGAGAAAACTATCTTCATTCGTTGTAACTTTTCATCGCCAAACAACATAGTAAAAATGCCACTAAAAGCATTTAAAATAATAAAATACTTTTGAAAGCAAGACATTGAGTGAATACGTGTAAGCTGCGAGGCCACAATTGTGCTATGGATTGGAAACCAATAATTGATTATAGACGTGAAGGTATCTCGTCAAAAAATTTATTTAATTTCAAGAAAATCGAATAGTAAGTTCCCAGAAGAAAAAATAATATTCATATACGTAGTAAGCCAAGTACAATATAAAGGTACCTATGTGTAAAATTCAAAGTAAATCGAAAAATAAATACATTTTTTGAATAAGTCGGTTCCTGATCCACAAAGAAGTGGTAGTGTTTATGTTAATCCAATCAATTTTTATACGCCCAACATATAAAAGTTATAGAAAATTAATTTGAATAAAAAATTGAGTTAAATTTTATAATTGCGATCACCAGTCGGCAGGGAATGTCAACCCCACCGAGTGTATTTATGACATGACAAAAAAAACCATCATCCGTTCGGGATTCGAAGAAATACGAATAGGTCCATGATCCCCATCCCATTCGTATTCTTCTAGTTTAGGCGGAGACGAAGCCGAATCCCAGTCAAGGCGTTCTTTAGTTATAAGCGTAGTAACTAACATCACTCTGTCTCTGCAACCTCATTTCTACAATATCAGCATCCTCCAATATGTACCCAAACGTAGGATGTGTTTTGTTACGCGAAATGAGATATGTTGAGTTGATCATTTTTATTCTTATTTAGATATATTTTACACATTTACATTTTATTTATTTAAGAGATAATTATGTATTTACTTGGAATACCTTATTCTGCCATTAATACCAAAAAAGTTTAAAATTACTATTATAATTTCTGCATTATTTTTACACTTAGGCCCGTTTTCACAATGTCCGGTTAAGCACTTAATCAGAACTTAATCGGAAGGTAGCAAAAAATTCGTTTTCACAATGTCCGGTTAAGGCGCATCTGTCAATTAAGTTGCGGTTAACTTAACGCCAACATCGAGTGGCGATTAGCTCTTAACCAGAAGATAATTTGACAGCTGCAAATTGTAAAATAATAAAAGAAATAGTATTCCGACAGTGGTTTTAAAATAAATTTTATTACGGAAAATTTGGAACGCACTGCCTATCTGGCTGCGTTGATGCAGAGGCGTATTTATAGGGAAAGAACGTGCCGTACACAAATAAATTTTTTTGAGAAATATGATGAAGAAGTTTTTATTCGTAGATTTCGTCTTTCCAAAAAAAGTGCAAAATACGTTTTGGAAAAAATTAAATTAGAAGCCGCACTGAAAGGTTTGTGAATATAGTAAGCTTGGAATAAATAAATATTGTTGATAATTTATTTGATTTTGCAGGAATCAAGCACTTTGGCCAGCGGAATTGTTGCTTTTGACATTACGCTTCTATGCATCAGGAAGTTTTTTGATTTGTGTTGCTGATTTCTGCGCAGTAAGCGTGGCGACTGCAAGCCGGGTGGTGAATAAAGTTTCTATTGCTATAGCGGCACTTTCACAATCATTCATCAGAATGCCACAAACAAGCAGAGAAATTGAGAACGCAATGCGCACATTTCACCGAATAGCGAAATTTCCAAAGGTGGTGGGCTGTATAGATTGCACTCATGTCAGAATCCAATCACCTGGAGGAGAAAATGCCGAAATTTTTCGAAACAGAAAAGGGTACTTTTCCTTCAACGTACAAGCTGTCTGCAATGCAAATTGGAAATAATAAACCTTGTATGCAGGTGGCCCGGCTCTGCACATGATAGCAATATTTTTAATAATAGTCGTCTGAAGCACCGGTTTGAACAAAACGAATTTAGGGACTGTTTTTTACTGGGTGACAGTGGTTATGGAGTCAGTAGCTACATGATGACTCCACTTTTACATCCCAATCTTCGCGCTGAACGGCTTTACAATGAATCTCAAATACGTACTCCAAATTGCGTAGAGAGGTGCTTTGGAGTATGGAAACGTCGTTTTCCAGTACTATCCCTTGGATTGAGAGTTTCACTCAGCACAGCTATGAACATCATTGTTGCCTGTGGAGTGTTGCACAATATTGCCATCCAGAACAATGACTCTAATTTGGATGAAGTAGAATTTCAAGTGCATGAACCAGCAGAAACATCCTTTGATGCCGACGAAAGCATACACATAGCTGATAGATTATTTTGCAAGGTTGGTTTATTTTTAAAATAATTTATAAAATCATTTATAATTATTGTTTTCTTTCAGGTTATAACCATAGATATATATTACATATGCATATTCTATACCTGTACGTCTTTTTTCCAAATAAAAATATATTAAACGAATTTCATTTAACAAAAATTTTATTTTTATTTATTAAGCAAAAAAGAAAGGAATTCAGGTACATTAATTTCTTCAGTAATAAAATAGATGCTTAAATTAATTCTAAATTAATGATATCCTCAAAACTTCAAAAGGAACCAAAAAAAAAGAAAAGTAAATTATATTATTTCAGCTATTTACATTCTGGAAAAGAATTAAAAATGAAAATAGAATTTTTACAAACAGAAATAGTTCAAAGCCATTCACTGGGAGCTTTCTGCGCCTTAGAATCAACTTCTATTTTTAAAAGTTCTAATTTCATTTTTAATTCTTTTATTTCTAGATCATGCTTCTCCTTCGCCATTGCATGTTTTTCTGTCGCTCTTTTGTTTCTTCATCCCAAAACAAATTATAGGAATCAGAATTACATTTCTTCGATTTTTTTTTACCTCTATCTATAAGTTTTTCATCTTTCCTCATCCGCAATCTATTTGGATTCCATGAGCTCCAGTCAGGCGTAGGAATCTGGAGGTGTTTTATATAGATTAATTAAAGTGAATGTAAATATAATTATATTAAATTACAACCTCTGGACTCCCAACAATTTCCACACACTCCTCCGCTGTTTCACTCGGCAAAGAAACACCCAAACACTGGTACGCTGGGTGCGCTGATTTTTCATATGTGGGGGAGAGTACGCTGATGGCTGAAATATTATATGTATTGCTAAAAATCCCACTGCATAGAATTTCATGCGAAATATCTTACCATCGCTGTCAAAACCATTTTCCAACCCGGTTGCAGATTGTCCCATTAAAGCAGCAAGCCTTTCAGTATTGGCATCTTGCCGCTGCTTAAAGAGTCCGCCACCTGTTTTATATAATTCCATTTTTTCTTTCGCCAAAGATTTCCTAGCCTTTCTCTTCAAATTTTCATACTTTTCTCTTAAATTTTTGGGCCCTCTCCGAATTCCCACTTGAACCTCAAATTCAACATCAATGTTTTCCCAGGCTTTTCGTTTTTCCTCCCAGGCCACTGCGTCAGTCTTTTTATTTTCAATTACATTGGAGTAGCGCTCCGTCAATGTTATTAAAACACTTTCTTCAGTGCTTGAAAAATTTAGAAGACGATTTCTGTTTTTATTTTCCATTATATTAGAATAATTTAAAAATACAACGGATAAATTTAAAAATTGCACGCAAAAATGTAAAAATATATGAGCTGTCACGCAGTTTTTGTCTATTCACAAGAAACATTTTTGAATTTACCTTAAAATATTCACAATGATCAAACTAACCGGAAGTTAAGTAACCAGAACTTGGTGGAAACGAAAGTGTCACATCAGCCTATCTTACGGTTAACTATCCTCCGGTTAAAATTAAATTAATCGGACATTGTGAAAACGGGCCTTAGTTCTCTAATTCATTTTTTCTTATAATTGGCCTAACAGAAATCACCTACCAAATTTGCATTTCGAAATTCTCGCTGTTGTCCTTCAAACCCCGTTAAAACTTGGTTTAATTGTCCCTCTTGTTCTTCGTTTATGATATGTTTCTTACCTTTTCTTATCCGAGAAAAAAAAATTTCTGATGTTTGTGGGGTATATTTACAGTCCTCAAACCAGAGGAACATTCTACATATTTTTTAGTTATTTTTAAGCATTATTGTGAAGATTTTTTACCTTGCCATTCCCATATAGCAATATGCATGTGATCATTTTTTGTTAATCTGCGTGCACTGCAATAACTGAAACGATCGTTTGATTATCGCAACGATTCGAGGCGGTAATTTGCAACTGACTACTTACTATCTGCAACTTGTAACAAAGAAGTCTTTGTTTGTTATGACGCCACAGTTTGGCATCTTGATCGGTTATCGTGGCGTGCTGAACCGGTTTGTCAGCATTTCCCGTCAGAGCAATACTCCACAAAGCTTAAAACAATACATTAATCCCGCCACAAAATAAACTTACACACAAACTTTAGCCGTTTTTACAACATACGTGTATCATACATCTTCTTGTCGTTTTTTATCCATCATCTTTTACAGTTGACATCTGTTAAATAGCTAACGCTGGCGCAGTGTCCTTGCTATGCAACTCACATCATTACCAAGTAACTGGCGACAAACTCGGCACCGGCGGTTTCCCTACGTTGCGTTCGTTGTTACTACAGAGACTTCATCTTGTCTCAAGTAACTGGCTTTCAGCTGAAACTAGAGTGAGAGTATCTGTTGGCACAACAGTCAGATACTCGTACTTCAATGTTTGCGTCGAAATTTATTAATGAACGGAATGTACGCCAGTCAATCAACTGTCATCGAACTTATCGTCGTAGTCTTCAGTAAACGGATGAATTATTAACGGGCAAGAGTTAGCGATGGCTTTGAGCAATAATTTTACGTTAACGCGCATCGCAATGTCGGACAACGGCCGACGCTATTGTCAGAAGCTGTAAAGTGTTGGTGTTCGATGGCTAAATAGTAACTGGGCAAGTTGTTATATAACGGTGAAAGTGTTTGCTTAATGGCATTTTTTCAGTGTTCTGAAGCAGCTCTTTAGAGGTATTGGCTGGTGTAACAAGCGAACTCCAACAACTAACCGAATCAATAGATTACTTTATGAATGAAGAGCATTTTTTATTTGTCACTAAAAACAGAAATTTTGTACCTAAAAATTATTTATTATTATTTAAATTTTTTTTATTTAATTTTACTTTAATTTATTTTATTTTATTTTATTTTATTTTATTTTATTTTATTTTATTTTATTTTATTTTATTTTATTTTATTTTATTTTATTTTATTTTATTTTATTCTACTTTATTTTATTTTATTTTATTTTATTTTATTTTATTTTATTTTATTTTATTTTATTTTATTGTATTTTATTTTATTTTATTTTATTTTATTCTACTTTATTTTATTTTATTTTATTTTATGTTATTTTATTTTATTTTATTTCATTTTAATTAATTTTATTTTAATTTAATTAATTTTATTTTATTTTATTTTATTTTATTTTATTTTATTTTATTTTATTTTATCTTCTTTTATTTTATTTTATTTTATTTTATTTTATTTTAATTTATTTTAATTTTAATTTAAATTATTTTATTTTATTTTGTAGCATTTTATTTATTTGATTTCATTTTATTTTCGATTTCGGAATCTTCAGAAGATGAACTGGAACAAATATAATATCCAGTATTTCGTTGGCGGTCTTCAATGCTCTGGTCTGACGTAATTCTCATTTTGTTTTGCATTACTTTTAACTAAATTTTTTATATTTAATTGCCTGTTAAAATAAACCAGTTGGGCGTTCTTTTGAAGTTGGCATGCATAGGAAAACGCTCAAGTTGTATCATTGTCTATTATTACATCCTTTATTCCCATTTCCCAGTCCTTCTTTTTAGCTTATTATAACTGATTGCTAGTTTCATTAGTTTAATTTAACGACCGTAACCACGCTGCCATTGACCTAGATTAGTGCAATCGAGGGAAGCTTACTGAAATATTTTTGTCGGGAAGTCGATTGAACTGTTATGCTACCCACTTCTGTTATATGACCATTAAGCGACCAACTTTTACCCCACAATGGTTGCTTGTAGTGCAACGACTACTACATACTCGTATAGTAAAACCATATCACTACTGCGGCATTTCGGACGGCTGGAAAATATAGACACACGCCACTCTCGGTATACGAGTACACGGGCTAGTGGTGGTAGTAATCGTGCTTAGGTCAGACTTACTTGCATGCAGGAAGCCAGCATCTACAAACTCATATAAATTACTACTCTTTACTAAGCCGTACAAACACACATACTTTAATGCACAATACGATGTACATAATAATCCTTTGGCAAGTGAGCCCACTAAGAATTTTTTTGGCAACTAACAGAAGTTTCTATTGTAGTCTGCCCGTTGACCGAAATGAAATGTTTGACCCAAAGAATTTGTGTGATTAAGCGACCTATCTTTTCAACATTCCCCAAGCGCAGTAGTTGCATGCAATATTCAGAGGAGCAACACATGCATCATCAGTGATTTCATGTTGCACTTTAATGAAATGAAATCTAATATTGCTGCAACGGTGGCATCGTTATCGGCCGCAACCAGCAGATTGTAGCAGCAACAGTAAAGTGAAAAGGCAGCATGTACTGCAATTCACAAATTTATTATCTACACTTTATATCAGCATAGCTATATTAAATTTCTCATCACGCCGGACCTAAGTTTAGCATTTATGGCAGGTAGTGCAAGTCTCCATGCTGTAGCTACATACGTGTAAGTAAGTTTAAATACTTTTTAACAACAAAAGTAAGTTGCAATAATAGTAGCAGCAACAAATATTGAAATGCACATCTAGGTCGATGGGTTGCATAGATTTTATTTTCTGCATCAACAGACCAATGTCAAAAAGCCACCCCGCAAAGTGGATGAAAAGTACATCGAAAAGCAGAAAATTCAATATCTATGTACTAATACTAATCAAATAAAGTGTATATCCTTTTAAGTACTATCATTATAATATAAGAAGTATTTTAACTAGCATAGCGTATCCATACTCGGAAGGTCAGAGTACTAATACAGGTTTATCCTTTTTTCGGTCGCGAAAACAAACGTAAATGAAATACCATTAAAATAATTTTTTTATGAAATTCCTTTTTTATTATAAAGGTTGAACTTTATCATTATATAATATATAAAATACTACGTCGTTGAAATGACCGCCTCACGAATTTTTTACACATATTGAGCGGTATCACAGCCATACTTCAATATTTTTGGTTTCCAAGTGCTCAAGAGGTACGGGTTTATTCACCACGGTCATTTGTGTAACCCCACAAAAAATTTCAGTGGCGTCCAATCTCACGTTCTCGGTGGACAATCGACATGAGAAATTACGCGGCCGGAAAATTTAGCTCGCAATAAAGCTACACAAGCTCGTGTTGTGTGGCATGTGTCACCATCTTGTTGAGACCACATATTGTCCCAGTCGGGCTCTTCAATAACAAGCCAAAAAAATTCGGTTATGATACGATCATAACGCTCCATGAGATAGTGACAGTCTCGCCGTTGTCGTTTTCCCAGAGGTAATGGCGAATCACACCTCCGGACTAAAGAGCGCGCCAGACAGTAACGGCTTCTCTTCAAACATTTGAACATTCTCGGAGCCCAAAATGCAAAATTTCGATTATATATGTAGTAACCGGGTGAGATATGTATGTACGTGTATGTGCCTCGTCGTTGTTCGAAAAGTCGCCGTCCACCGGTTGTTGTTCAAACACCCAATTCCAGCGTTGTGAATGGTCAAATGGCTTCAGTTGTTGTGTGAGCTGCACTTTATATGGATGTAGTAGGTGTGAGTCCAAGTATAAAATACGTCATAATATGCAGCCCCTAAACCTAAAAAAAAATTAAAGTTATGACCTTCTCCTTACGAACTATACCGACACGACTCTTTACGCTACACATAATTATAATCTAGAATGTTTCCTAATTCGTTGACCTGGGTATCATTCTCCACATTTATGTGACAGTTAACAAAGCCAAAGTTATAACGGTGATCAAAGGAATTCAAAAACAGTTATGTTACTAATACTTTGTTTACAACGTTAATAAGACTTATTCTGGAATATGGCTCGATAAATAATGAATTAGTTAATATTTTTAACTTTATTTACAAATTTTTTAATCAAATTTTATTTTAAACTTTTGTCTGTCTTGTCTTCCGTTACAGAATTGCTATTAAAACTACTCTCATTCACTCTTTACAACTTCACTTCAGCTCGAAATTCTCGCAAACATCATCCAAGCGCACATTTAATGATAAACAAGTGAACATCTCTACACATTTTTGTCTGCGGCACTAATCTTTTAACACTTTCTTAGAAGGGAAAATTTTTCCTTCGCCAATCTTTCTGCTCACGATGAGCTACATAAAGTCCGAAAACATCTATCCAGTGTGTTGCCATAAATTCATATCAATATGACGCGGACAAGCATTTTATCGGCTGCTACAACACATGTTTCCCACCTTCAGCAGTCACTAAGATAAAATGTTGTTAGTTGTTGCTTGCAGTGGTCGCGTCGAGGAATATTTAGAGAAGCTTGCTGAACGTCTTAAATGTGGAAAAATTGTGTTACCAGCAATATATGCAACAAGCCAAACTGTTGCATACAATCATCAGAAAAGAAAATGTGGAAACTTGCCTGCAAATAGTGATTGGTGTTTTGGTGGCTCGCAAGCCATTCAGTTGTCTAGGAAATACTGAATATACGAGGGGATTAACACAAGTTCGGTCAGTTGGTGACTTTCAATTTATTTTTATTAATTCTACCAAATCTAAAAATACTAAGTCCTTTGTAATTACTTTATTAGACTTCCTTTCAAATTTTAGATCCATCGGCTAAAATGGAGACGAGAAAACGCAAGATAGCTGAGGATAGGTCAGACGAAATTCCACCACCAACGCCATGTTGATTCTCTTCGGGTTTCGGCGTAATTTACAGGTAATACAAATATTCTGTGAATGCCAAATTGTATATGGACAATATTTAAAAACTATTTCTAAGTGGTTTCGAAGATTCCCGACCGGACATTTTTCCGTAGAGGACGAGCACTAAGAAGGTCGACAAAAATCTTCCACTGAGAACGTCACTGTAGCTCTGGTGAAGTCAAAAAGTGACGAAGACCCAGTCGTTACTAGTGACGAATCTTGGTTCTAAAAGAGCCAAACAGGAGCAAACCCACCCGTAAAACCTAAGCAACAAAAATCAGCACCACAAGTAATGATGTTAGTTTACTTCACCCGATCTAAAATCGTAGCTGCTATTCCACTGGAAAAGGGTCAGAATGTAAATACAAAATGGTACCAAAAGTTTGTTGAAAAACAGGAAGAAAGAGAATTTGCGGTGCTACCTTTACATCATGACAACGCGCTGTAATCTCTGGTATCGAAGAAATATGGTCAGCACCAATTCCCCGGATATAGCACCTTGTGATTTCTGGCTATATCCAAAAATAAAAACAAAACATTAAAAGGAAAGGTCTTTAATAACAAAGGGGAGATAATTAATGTGGTTAATGCTGAACTTGATAAGATTAAAAGCAATATTTTGAAGACTGTTTTCAAAAGTGAATCTATAGGCTTGAGAAATGCATTGAAATCGATGGCGATTATGTAGAGAAAATAAATACAAAAAGAATTTTTTTCCTTCTGGTCAACTTACCTAACTTTTGTTAATCCCCTCGTACATAAAATAATAACAGTTTTTGTTCCGTCGTGGAGAGGAATTTGTTTTGTATTTGTTGTTAATAAATAACTAAATTAATTCAAAAATGTGTGAATTAAAAAAGCAAGAACTTGTAATACTCGCATCTAAAATCGCCTCAACACAAAAATAACTTATTTTTCTTTATTTAGATCAAGATCGTATACCATTCCATGACATGATAACTGGACTTGAATACAAGAGTCACAGCTGCAGCTTCTAGGAATCAAGTGGCATCATGGAGAAGGCACCAGAAACACATAAGCTACAAAAAGAATAGAGATTCCGGTACTCTTAATTGGGAATACGGGACACGTGCAGGAATATCGCCATGTTGAAGAGATGTGGGTTCTAGGAAAATCCGTCGGTAGCTTTGGAGAATTTATTTATTCTCTAGCAAGCTGAAAAAGGTGATCCGCCTTCTAAACTGAGGATCAGAATCAGACTAGGCTAGCGAAAGCAAGTCACTCTCAACTATTGAACTATTTAAGATGTTGCGAGAATATAGAGTTCGATTTTGATTGGAAAATTTTGACTCCATTAACTCAGTATACTGTGAAAGTCGCCATCCCGCACCCCAATTTCCTGGCCAATATACGAGGCTCGGCTGATAAGTTCGCGACCAAAGGTAGTTAGAGATGACACATCATCTCATTACTGATAATACTATTTGCGGGACTCATTGTTAGTATAAATAATACAACTTTTTTTATTAGGCTTATTAATATTTTTATTCTGTCAATTAAATTCTGTGATTAAATTCCTTGTAAAAAAGGAAGAACGCCGAAAGAAATTTTTAGAGAGAAGTCATCAGTTCTTCAGAACTTTGCCCCTTCATATACGATAGTGAAAAAATTAGTTCGGCTGTTGAAACAAGGAAGAGAGACCTGTGAATATGACCCCCGCCCGGGAGGCCCAGTGACAATCGTGAAGAAAATATTCAGAAAGTCGAAAAATTAGTACTGGCTGATCAAAGAATTGCAAATTAGCAAAGAGCGAGCCCGTTGGATACCGCGAATGCTTACGCTGCCTAGGCAAGCAGTGACAATTGGAGAGTTGTAAAGATTTTTGGAGTTGTGCCAAGATGATGTGAATGAAATTTGCAATCGCATTGTAACATTTGATGAAACTTGTATTCGTCAGTATGATCCCGAGTACAAATAGGAGTCAATGCAGCGCATAAAAAAGGGAAAAGGCCAACACAAAAATTCTAAGTGAAAAAGACGGCGTCGTAGATTATGGCTACCATTTTCTGGAATAGCGAGGTCGCGGTAGCCCGAGTTCAAACCTTGGTACGACCAATATCCAAAAAGTTAAAAAGAAAATGAATTTAAATAAAAAATTAAGTTAAATTTTCTAATTGCGGTCGTCCTTTGCCACAAAATGTCAACTCCTCCGAGTAGGTCCCTCTATTTGTTGAAAAAATATCAAGACGTAAAACTGCTAATTGGAGGAGGAGCTCGGCCGAATTAGGCAAATCTACCATGTCGAATCTGAAACAATTTTCAGCCCATGTCAGTAATGATTTCAAAAATGGTTATCAAACTGCTGTTATCTACATTGACTTCAGCAAAACATTTGACAAGGTCTTTCATTATTTACTTCACTTTAAACTCAAACATTTCGTGTTCCTCCTTTCTCTCTCAAGTGGACTTCATCGTACTTGATTGATAGAAAACAAAAAGTAATTTTTAAATGTACATCACGTGAAATAGCAGTCACACCTAGTCTTCCTCAAGGCAGTCACCTCAGCTGCTTGCTCGTTCTTATATTTATTCTTCATTCTAAAACGCAGTTGATGTCAAGATCTTTTAAAATCACACTGTCAATTGTTCGCAAAACTTTTCTCTCGAAGACTACCAAGGCCCACTCACTTTACTTTTCTGCCTTGGATTTCATGGCTAATATTTTTATTGGTATTAATGCTGGTCCCTAGATAGTTGAAATTATATACGACCTCGAAGTTATGACTGTCAACAGTGAGGTGGGAGCTAAGCCGTAAATACCCCGACTGTTTGCGGGGGTGTAATGTGGAGTATTTAAGCTTCTGTTACATTTTCGGGGCTATATTCAATTCTTACTCTTGCGTATACCGCGCGCACCCTGGAAACGTGAACAACCCTTGTGCAGAATGCGGTAGCCAACCCGTATAGAGCCTTGCCTCACGGCTAAAAGAGAGGAAGCTTCAGTGGAGCCGCTATGATTTATGCTGAAGTCTAAATGCAAGTTCTATTTACCAGGGCGCCACTCTAAATGCAAGCGGTGCGCTATATAAATGTGCACAAAAAACTAGTGCTTCGGATGAGAGATGACCACTATAAACGTATTAAGAACTATGACTTACGGGCATGCACGTGGAATCTCCAACCTTTTATTTACGAAGATACCGCCGCCGAAAGACTAAATGCTGACATCACTGCCGTCCAAGAAGTGCTATAGACGCGACAAGAACGGATACGAGTGGTTCATTGTGACATTTACTACAGCGGCCATATATATATAGGAGCGCAAATTTGGTAGATAAATGTCTTGCCACAATCCGCATCAAAGTGAAGTTCTTTAACATATCGCTGAAATGCGTGTATAGCCCGGCTGAAGAGAAAGACCATGCCTTTTATGAGCGCCTAGTTCGTGATCGACTTCGGGTAGGCCCGATATAGTAATGTGTAGTACTAGATTCCAGCACAACAAAACTACTTGGCTGTCTCCGGATCTAAAAACTCACAACAAAACCGATCATGTTGTGACTGATGGACGACATGTCTCCAATGTTCGTACACTCTAACGACCCAATATCGGCTCGGACCATTATCTGGTAGCAGCTCGATGCGCACCCGACTCTGTGCAGAAAAGCACATGCGTCAAGAGACACCAGGAAGGTTTGACGTCGAAAAGTTGCAATCCCAACAGACAGCCGAAGAATTTTCTCTTCGACTTGCACTCTTCTCTGTGGAGACACTCATCTCATTCATTTTATGGAGTTTTCGATGTGGTATCTCGTTTTGGAAACTGAATTTTCTGACTTTTCACACCCTGACATTGAAATCGGGAGTGGCCCTTATAGGTGCCAATATACGTATATTGTACATATGACTTAGGCATGTTGTAAGGAAAACTGTCTAATATCTTATTTTCCGCGTAATTCGACATAAGGTACTCATCCGTATGACCACCAGTCAGGCAGTCCCTAACAAAATAAACTTATTTACATAAAAATGCAATAAAGCAATGGGTATCGTACATGCAACAATTTCTGCCAAATTACAAAGAAAATTACAACAATTGCGAAGATACACTAGCGATTTAAGACAATTGGCAAATTGACTTGTTAAATAATTTCAGAATGCACCTTCTTTTATTCTTCTTTACCTTTCATCAGCCGATCCGTGCTTTGCTAACATAGAAATTTGGAAGGCACATGCATGTACATAAATCCAAATCTGCCCATAAAAGTAAATAAATAAGTATGCAATCGTAGAAATTGCAAGATATTTACTTGCATCTGCGCACAATTGCCGAGGGATAAAATTGGCTAACGCTACTTGGCAATTTTCAGGCGATACGATTATTATCAATTTAGTGCGGCTAATTGGTTCTAAATTTATGGACCTGTGTGAAAAATTTATGAACGTTCGGCGATGGGATGTCTGCTGTAACGACATGAGTGTCTTACCAGATTTTCGGCTGGGCGATGGCAAAGATGCAAACAAGCAAGCAAGCACTATTACGCTCGCTTGGTGAGCTGTCTTGTACAATTTTTCGCAACGAGATCGATCTCTGAAATAGTTTTGTTCGCCTCTAATACAGGTTTGATACTTTCTGACTTTTTCATACGTAAAAATTCCTGAAGCCTCCACGACAACATAAGCTGTGTTCGTTGAGAAATTACAGTAAAATATAGCCAGTAAAGAAATTGAGAGAATAAAATCTTGTACTCTCCCAAAGAAAGAAATTTACTAAGTTAAATTCGGCAGAAAGTTGTATTTAAACAGCTGTTTATTTAGGCGGTTAAATTTGAATTCGTTCATTTATACAGTTTATGGTATTTTTTCAACATTTAAGTATTTTCCTAAGCGCTTTAAAAAAAATTGGCAATTATATAGCATATTTATTTTATTAATTGTATTCAAAATTTATTGTATTTCAACAATGATGAAATTCTACATGCTTTATAGCCGTCAAACTCATGGCTCATTTCGTCGACACTGCTTTGTAGTAAATTTAAGGAATCAAAAATCAATTTGCGTTGTAAAAAAATAATAATATATTCTAATTCTTTCCCTACAAAATTCCTATGCGGGCGTTGATTCCTCTCCACTGCCAGCGCATTCTCATTTAATGAGTACCTTAACTATTTAATTGACAATTTACTGTGATATTTACTTTAGTAAAATAATAATATTTGGGCACTTATTTTGTTAATATATCATTCATATTAAAGTGTTAATATTATTTTGATTTTAAATCAATTTTGTTTTGTTGACAAAAATTCAACCATATGATAACAAATCAGCTGTTTTCTATACTTGGTAGTTTTTTTACTGGGAATTTACAACTTTCTCTCCAAACTAAACGTCAAAATTGCGCTCTCTCGTTAGCAATTCGACTGAGTTTTTGGCTCAACGAACACGATTCAGTAAAGTTTGGTAAAAATTGTTACTGCTCGTCTGATCAACGAACAGAACTACATATCTATAAATGAAGCAATGATTGTAGGAGCGGCGATGTTAACTTACAGCAAAAGATTGTAACTGGAAGGAAGCTGGATTATGGCAACGCAACGACGTAATTGAATATCAATTAGGTGGAAGTCACTGCGGAAACCAATTTTTTTTATAACACGTATGTATTTATGTACGTGTGTATTTACAAGTACAATATATATTTCGACGCATACATATACGTGTATGTATTGCTCTTTTCATAAAAAACTACTTGCATAAGTAAAAATATGCCCTAATGTGCCTAAGACTAAGGTTACAGCTATTGCAAAGGCTTCTACATTTTTAACAACTGGATTCGCTGTAATCTTTTATGGATCTTGTTGAAAACCGGCGCAAGTATACTGTTGTTACTATCGAAGTTATTGAAAGCAACCAATGTAGCCGTTAAAATGCTTGTTAATGTCATATTGATATGAATTTATGGCAACACGTGAAGGAGATATCGATTCACGTGTTCAGTGTGCAACATGCAAGTGGCAACTACCACAAAGAATTAAAAGAGAGAAAGATAACAAAAAAAAAGTTGATAAGAAAGTAGATATCCCAAACTTTACATATGTACGAGGTGATTAACGAAAGTTCGGTCAGTTGGTGACTTTCAATTTGTTTTTGTTAAATCTAAAAATACCAAATCCTTTGCAATTACTTTATTAGTCTTCCTTTCAAATTTTAGAACGATCGCCTCAAATGGAGACGAGAAAACGCAAAATAGCTGAGGATAGGTCAGACGAAATTCCACCACCAACGCAAACAGAAATTCACCACGTGACTCTCTTCGGATTTCGGCATAATTTACAGCCAATACAAATATTTAGTGAATGCCCAACTGCATATGAAACGATTGCACCACTTCTAAAGACTATTTCTAAGTGGTTTCGAAGACTCCCGACCGGACATTTTTCCGTAGAGGATGGGCCCCGAGAAAGTCGACCAAAATCTTCCACTGATGACGTCACCGTAGCCCTGATGAAGTCCAAGAAATGTTTGCTAACGAACTGGCCTTGAATGCCATGGCTGTATCGCGAATATTAAGTAATCATCTACGATACACGAAGAAATCTGCTCGATGGGTTCCACGAATTTTAAATGAGGCCCCAGAAGAGGCTCGTGTACATTTTGCTCAATTTGTCGTAAACAAATTCGAAAATGGTCAGTCTAACAACTTTAGTAAAGTCATTGTCAGTTTACTTCACCCTATCTAAAATCGTAGCTGCTACTCCACTGGAAAATGGTCAGACGGTAACTGTAAAATGATACACCAAAGAGAGTTTACCAGAAGTTTTAAAAAATTTGTTGGAAAACAGAAAAAGAGGATTTGCGTCGTGCCATCCCACACTGCTGAAATATCGAGTAATTTTATTGTGATCTCTTTTAATCGAAGAAATACGTCCAGCACCATATTTCCCGGATATAGCACCTTGTGATTTCTGGTTATTTCTGAAAACTAAAAAAGAATTAAAAGGAAAGGTCTGTAACAGCAACGAGGAAATAATTAATGCGGCTAATGCTGAACTTAATAAGGATTTTGAAGATTGTTTTCAGAAGTGGATCTATAGATCTATAGGCTTATGAAATGCATTGAAATCAATGGCGATTATGTAGAGGGATTTTTTTGGTCATCAACTTTTACATCGAGCTCTAGCCTGTACTCCTTCGTCCAGCTGGTGAAGTGGGTAGCCGAGGATTTCGTCGGATGGATGTGTAAATGTCTTGCAGTGAAGAAACGGGAGAGATCGGCGAGGTAGTTCTCGGTGAATTCCGTGAAGCCGGTCCAGTTAGCTTTTTTAAAGTTAACGAATGTCCGGTGATCCGCGGAAACAAAGTCAGGTGGTCTGGCAATCGAGATGGGTATAGGTAATTGGTCCGTTGCTAGTGTCAGTATAGGTTGCCAGAATATACTGTTTATCAGACCAGCACTCGCAATTGTTATGTCGAGCTGGAGTCATGCTGCGGGGAGCTCTGGGAGACCGTGGAGGTCTGCGGGTTACCCAAAGTGGGTAAGGGTGCTAAAGGCACTGCCGTGGTCCACTCTCTATGTGTCTTAAAGCCTGAGCAGACCTTAAGGTGACCAACCATTGCACTGGTTGCACCTAACCGAGGTGGAGGAGTGGTGGAGTCTTTTGGTGCACACACAGCAGAAATAATCCGTCGGACCAGGGTTGGTTTCGACGCCAGCCCTGATGAGAAGGATTTGGAGCAACCCAGCTGCGAGGTGTTGCTCCGTTTGCGTACTTAGACTAATTTTACCTGTTGACCTAAACGGGATTAGATCGCCGAAAGGGTGACAGCCCTTGGCCGGATAAAATCCGGGTCAACTCCGGTGCGTAGAACCGGCTGTCTTGAGAGTCACAGCTGGTGTGAAACCATGGCGGATGCCTGGCGTTCATCTTACACAACACCGTGTGCCAACATCGACCACGGAGTTACTACCCTATAATATCATGACATGGCTTTCGAGCTCGAAATACATCCCTCCATTTACTTGGTTGCCTGTTGCCTAGTTGGATGCCATCCTGATATACATACGTGTAGGCACGCTACACAAACGTGAAAACAATTTTGTTTTGGGCGAATTAAACGCGCACCGCCATCTTTGGCTGGCAGGACGGATTTACGATTCGACATTCTGCACCATAAACGATGACGGCACCATGGACGAGTACCGGCTCGAACTCGATGAGAAAGTGGTTGGTGTAAAAATTCCTACTATTAACAACCCCAAGTTTCTGGGGGTCAGATTCGACAGCCTGTTTTTGCGGCTACAACAACAACACGACTTACTTGGCTTTGAACGCCGTTCACCGAAAGGGCGTTAACACCTTTTTTCGGCGTTCTCTTAGTCAAGCATCCACCCACTGCAGACGAAGAGCTCGAGCTGCCTCGAGAGTCACGCGTAATACTGGCACGTTTAGCATCTGGCTACTGTAGTCTAAGCTTGAGCCAATAACATATGTCCCGCAATGAGACCCCGCACGACACTAACCACATCTTTGCATGCCCCTACAAACCTACTCACTCCCCTGGTCCGAAACCGTTGTTGTTGTTGTTTGCGGCTATGTTAATCCCGCTTAGGAACAGGTTAATCAATCTAAGACACCGAGGTCATCTAAAAGTAGGTCCAGGAAACGTGCTGTTTCGACGGGATCGGACCAAAGGGAGAGGAGGGTTAGATGTATCGGCTTAAGAGGGCATGTGAAGAGGTGGTTAGTGTCGTGCGGAGACTCCACATGCAGGGCATACGTTGGGTATGTTGGGTCGAGTCTAGATAGGTAGGAGTTTAACCTGCTGTAGTATCCAGACCTAAGTTGTGGTCCGAAACCGTCGAAACAGCTCGTTTCTTGGACCTCGATATTAGTTCAAGAATTTTATTAACAATCCCATGATCGAACGCAAAGGATTTGGGAAATCCGGGCGTGTTTGGCGAAAATCAACACTATATAAGTTCAACTGCATTCCATTTCAATTTGTATGTACTCAGAAGAGAAAGATAAACAAAACAACTTGCTCATATGTTAGTGTTGACCGAAATCACGTGAGTGTATTGGTGAACCTATCAGACCGTTCTTATAAGACTTCCCAACGATTTGAAAACTGCGTACGAAACGCACTAAAGATATGATCATTAGTACACCAAATTTATTTAAAATATAAATGAAAAGGTTTTTAATTTTTATTAGAAGGTTTTAGTTATTTCATTAATTCATTTATCTGTTTTCAATCAATTAATGAGCCTACTTTCTGCCGAGATAACTCAAAATTTCTTATGTATACTTAAACTTAGTTATTAAGTTTAAATAAAAATGTTTATATTTTTTGTTTTTCAGCTCTCTCGGAAGCTGAACCCTGCGGGTTAGGGGTTCAAGAATTTACCCGCGGTAAGGCATGCCTGTCGTAAGAGGCGACTAAAATCCAATAGTTCCCGCGACAGTCGGGTCTTTATACCGGAACGACCCTGATTTTTTATCTGGCCAAGGACTGTCATTCCCGCAACATTCCCCAAAAATTACTTTGAGGAATATTTTTGCGGCTACAACAACATTTTTGTTGAGGATATTTTTCACCTAACCGTTATAACGAAGTTAAAGGCGTTATTTTTTTCGTTCATTTATTTTGAATTTATTTTTTATATATTTATATTAAATGTACACGTTTTATTATCAAAGAAAAGAAAATGTTTATAGTAATAATAGCCTTGAAACGTCCTACCGACGCTGTTACGTACATATGTACTATACCACGCAATGAGTTTTATCTAATCAAATTATTATTTTTCCGTATCTAACTAAGAAAGTTTTGGTGCTTTATTCATCAAAAACCACGTAACGCCTAAAAGACAACTTGGAGGACTATTAATCTTGGAACCTTGCCTCACCAAGTCTCGAGATTCTTCAATTGTATATTCAACCACATCAATTATTTCATCCTCTACACCACCGCCCTTGGTAGTACGATCATTATCAGTAACTTCGCAATAATACATTACCTGGCATGCGCCAGATGACCCTACGCCAGATCTGTTAAGAATTTCAATTTCCATTAATAATTATTGATTCTTTGGATATAATAATTACCTGTAAGTCATCACTTCTTCGATCCGATCAACAGCCACATCATAACCACATTCTTCCAAAACCTCTTCCCGCGCAATTTCAGGCCAACTCTTTTCTTTATCAACAATACCAGCGCATAATTCCAATGTTACACCTATTTTTGGTGGAAATTTTTGCAAGTCTACCTCGCCAACATCGCTTCCACTAGCGGTAACCACACTATGAAAGACGGCTAAATAGAAGTAATTAACCTTTGTAAAATAAAAATCAAATAGTTACTCCCTTAAGTAAATTAGTTACAAACCTGGTCTAAATTGTCGTACAAAAATCAGAACACGTCGGCTTGTGTTGTATAAGATGACAGCAACGCTATCATGAACTTTCAGTAAATCCCAATTTTTTTCAACTCCATTCTGTACATAGTACAAGCGAAATGGTTTTACGTAGGGGGAATCCTTGGGAAGTGGTGCCATCCACAATTTTGTTATATTCTCCATTTTATCTCGATATTTACTAAGCGTCCGCAATATGAATTTGTAAGGAATTTTAATATAAATTAAATGCGCCCACGTACCTCTAAAGATAATTGTAAACCATTAGTTTGAACTTTGATAAGATAGAAATGTAAATTATTGCAAAAATTCGCGCAGACATGTACATACATATATGTGTACATATATATATTTACAGTCTCGTAGCTAGATACAATTGTTTATTTGCGTACATGTACTTATGCATACGTGTTCAACCTACCTACCGGAAAATACTACAGCGCTTGTAAATATGTTAAATAAATTATAAACGGAAAAAATTTAAAATGCGTCTTTTAAAAAGCTTGAACTTAGTGAATCTCGGCTTTAAAAATTCCGGAAGCAATATTATATAAATTTCCTCGAAGGGTTCACGTCTTCCTACATTCCAAATTACAACAATTGAATTGACAATCAGCTGATTACACTGTGACAAAAACCATATGAAACAAAACGCAGTCAAAACGAAATGCAACAATAATTTTGCTTAATTAAAAAATAAAAAAGCTACTCTCCTTTCCTTTTCAACAACATTTTGGGCTTGAATTTGATTTTGATTTGCTTTGACAAATTATTGCTTTGAAATTTCCGTATATCAGTCGCTTCTTACTTGCAGGATCTCCGCTGCAAATCCAGTCAATACAAAGGACAGGGAAGCAGTTCTGTCCCCGTACCGTAATTGTTTACTAAAGACGTCTTCTCGAGTTGCAGCTTGACAACTTCGAAGGAATGGTACCATCGAAGTACGGTGTTTTAACCTTGGAAAAGCTAGTTGGGCGATTCTACTGAGGTACCGGAGATGTCCTTCAATCTCATTCATTTTGTCCTGGTGTTCGTGCTGCGTTAACAAAATGAGCCTAATGGGTTTTCCTCGATTTTATCTGGTCGCGCTTTCAGCATTGGATTATGTCTGACCAATTAATCTTGTATTTGCCCAATTTGTTATGAATTGATGACATTGATATATGAATTAAAACCATTTTGTGCATTAAACTTTTGTGAAATAACAGCCAATAGCGTACTCATGCCCGTTATGAGAGTCGATTTTAATA
This sequence comes from Ceratitis rosa, assembly GCA_037013455.1. Lineage (NCBI taxonomy): Eukaryota > Metazoa > Arthropoda > Insecta > Diptera > Tephritidae > Ceratitis > Ceratitis rosa. The sequence continues at coordinate 9,632,739 of JAWMAG010000020.1, read as the reverse complement.
AATTAATTTTTATGAGGAGCTTTTATTTTATCTTCTAGAGGATATATGCGAACAATCTGTAGTCATGGCATGGTCAGTTGAATTTCAAACTCGGTAGTGACAATATCGGTATGGAGTGAAGCAGAGTAAACCGTGTGAAAAAGTAGAGGTTAGAGTTGAAAAGTAAGTCGTCGAGTGTAGCAAAGCGAATTAATATTTATAGAGTAATAAATAAACGTTAAATAAGTTCTTTACAAATAAGAAATGTTATTGTATTAGTTCAAGACTTTTAACTAACAATGCTGTGACCGATTTCAAAGGATTTGGGAAATCTTCGAGGCGTACTTAACAAAAGTCGTTACAATAATTATAATTAAATTTGAAAACATCTGGGAAGGCTAACTTTTGACGTTTCCAATTGGAATTATTTTCCTTTTTTCTTTTCACCTGATCTTTCGACTGTCAGACGTTTTTCTCTACTGCCATCAGGCATTACGTTAACGGTATATTGCACGCTGAAAATTATAATTTTTAACTATAATTATACAACAAATTTCTGGCTAATCTTTAATTTCTGTAGGGCCAACGATTAAACGAAATAAGAAGGTATTTTAACGAAATTGCAAAACAAATATGCAGCCCGTAAAAGTGATTTTCTCGAACGTGGCACGGCGTGCTTTCTCGACATCGCCGAAAAGCCTTGCCGCGAAACAGCTAACCGTGCGTGAAGCCTTAAATACTGCCCTGGACGAGGAAATGGCACGCGATGATCGCGTATTCCTGATGGGAGAAGAGGTGGCTCAATACGATGGCGCCTACAAGGTAAGCTTATTACTATTTTTGACTGTAATGTCATGGTTAGCATCAGCATGATTACGTAAACTGTGACATACCAACAAATCACATACACATATAGCAATAAGCTGACAAATTAATGGATAGTTGTCGATAAGAGCACGCGCAGTGAACAGTATGCGTAAGAAATATGTCTATAGTTTAAAAAACAGCGAATATTAGTGATTGCATGTCGTATGAAATGGACAACACAAGGTCAAACAACGTTTTAAGTTGTTTAAAAAAAAATCATGCAAGCTTATCATTTCCAAGCGTGCGCAACGCAATGATCACAGCATATACTGATAAGCACCATCACATGTACGGATATAAATTTTGTTTACCCTAATTTAAACCCCTGTGGCTATTCATTACTCGTATTGACGGTAGTTTTTACTCCTCCACGCAGGTATCTCGCGGACTTTGGAAAAAATATGGTGATCATCGCGTTGTGGATACTCCCATTACTGAAATGGGTTTTGCAGGTATAGCTGTTGGCGCTGCGATGGCCGGCTTACGACCAATTTGCGAGTTTATGACTTTTAATTTCTCAATGCAGGCCATTGATCACGTAAGTAGACCAAAGAGAATTGGTCCCATATTTGCATTTTTTATTTGGAAGCTTTTTTTCTTTCATTATCCTTAATTTTTATAAAAAGAAAAATTAAGCCTACAATTTAAGTGTATAGTGCACATTATTTTAAGCCTTTTCGTACAATATTATGAAAGTCAACTATATAATTACTCATAAACCTTAACTCATATTATCTGTTTTTAAATATGAACATATGATACATAAATAAATTAAGAACGGGGTAACGAATTAATTTCGTCTTTCTCTTTACGAAAACATTTAAAATTAATCAATCACCTTCCAATCATGTGTGTGAACATTTATACTCTATATAAAGCATTTGTTTTAAATCGCTTTGGGGTTTACATACCAAATACCAACACTTTCGATAATGCTTACTCAAAACTTGTTGTAATCGGATAATATGGGTTAAATAAACTTAACGTATTAATCTCATTAAGTTACCGATCTTTAAATTAAACATTAAAGAAAAACAAAATATCAGTATTTTTGTTTAATTAACCCATATTATCCAATTATACACAGGTTAACTTACTACCGCGTCAGCTAAACACTAGCTTTCCTAACAAACAAGTATACCACAACAAGATCAATGCTAGTTCTGTAAAACTAAGTACACTAAAAACACCAGCATCTATTGGCGATTTGCCTAGTTGTCGTGAAATTATCGAAAGTCCGCGTAATAAATGGTTAAATGAAATCAACGATATACTTGAAGAGCCTACATTGATTAACGAAATTCAAGCCCCAGCCATAAGTAATGATAGAATGGAAGCAGCACGTCTTATTGTTATACGTCGTCGTAAAATGAAGAAGCACAAGTTGAAGAAGCTACGTCGTAAGATGAAGTTCGAATGGGCCAAAGTGCGTCAACGGCGCGAGATGCGCAAAGAAAAGGCATTCCAAGCTAAATTAATAGCCCAAGTGAAAGCTGGTGAGGCGTTCAGCGCAGAACAGTATGTTGAGGAACAATTGAGAAAGGCGAATGAGAATCCATTGCCACGTTACTGGAAAGGTCGTCGTTTGCCTGCGTTTATCATCAAAGAAAAATTAGGCATAAAATAAAACTTGTTTGTATACAATTATATAGGTTTAATAAGTTTGTATTTAACGATCGTGTTGGTATTTCAGTCGTCTACACATAAATAAATTTCAAATAATCTACATACTTACGTGTTTCTTGAATAAGGAAATTTTTATTTAAAATACAATATATTCTCCAATAAGGTCATCAACTCTGCAGCAAAGACTTTCTATATGTCCGCCGGTATGGTTAACGTGCCGATAGTTTTCCGTGGACCTAACGGCGCTGCTGCTGGTGTGGCAGCTCAGCATTCCCAATGTTTTGCTGCTTGGTATGCGCACTGCCCTGGTCTTAAAGTAATATCCCCTTACGACAGTGAGGATGCCCGTGGTTTGCTTAAGGCTTCCATTCGCGATCCCGATCCAGTGGTTTGCCTGGAAAATGAAATGTTATATGGCGTTGCATTCCCAGTGGACGACAAAGTGCTGGACAAAGACTTTGTGCTGCCGATTGGTAAAGCAAAAATCATGAAGCCCGGTAATCACATAACTTTAGTGGCACATTCAAGAGCAGTTGAAATTTCATTGTTAGCTGCTGCTGAGCTGGCTAAAAAGGGTGAGTAGATTTGCGTATATGTAGAGTTTCAAGGCACTATATAATTCATATCTGAAATCTAGGTATTGAAGCTGAGGTTATCAATTTGCGTTCGATCCGTCCACTTGATATGGACACTATTTGCAAGTCAGTTAAAAAGACACATCACCTTGTGACGGTAGAACAGGGCTGGCCGCAACATGGTAAAAATCAGGAAATTGAAGCTGTACTATAAAATCTAATGTACTATATCTTTCCACTTTCCTCTACTCCATTAGGTGTTGGTGCCGAAATTTGCGCCCGTATTATGGAAGATGAAACCTTCTTCCACTTGGACGCACCCGTGTGGCGTGTTTGCGGCGTTGACGTTCCCATGCCCTACGCCAAGACTCTCGAAGCGAATGCACTACCACAGGCTCAGAACGTCGTCGAAGCTGTAACCAAAATCATTGGACCCAAAAAATAGAAAAATTTATTTACCATCTAAATCACATATTAGAACAATTTAAATTGTTGATTGATCATTCTCAAACAATTTCTCTCACACACTTAGATGTTTACAATCGAAAGGCGCGTAGAGCACGTTAATATGTTGCAGATTTGTATAAAATGAAAATTTATGTAAGAGACGGTAATTCATTTTATTTTGCTATACTCACCTTATCATTCAATAAACGTGTAACAGCGTCTGCAAAATTATGGAAAAACATGTATATACATACTTTCATATGTACATAAATAAAAGTTCGTAAAATAATAAAACCGGCGATATGTTTTAAGATTCAAAATTGATTCATATTAAAGGATCTTAATTACGAATCAATCAGTGTGAACAAGGTACGTGTTTTCATGTGAACGTAAATTATGATTAATTTTAAAATGTTTAGATGAAAGGTAGAAGTGTAGTGAAATATAAATATTCAATCACCTGAACTCGTTGGATGGTTGTAATAAAGTTCCGCTCGAACAAAAATAAATAAACATGTATCTATGCAAATGCTGAATGTTGGGTTCAGCTCTCATTGACGGGTGCGAAAAATAATTTTCTTTTTCTGGGAATCGAATGTTCGTCCTTCTGTGTAATTGTATTGTTAGATCTTGGCCCAATACTTACAGGTAGCAGCACACACTGCTGGTCACATGGCTAAGTTGGTTGGTGAGAATTCAAAAGCCTAATAAATACAATTTCATTTGCTAGATAAGTTTTATCAATTTTATTTTACTTTAGTTATGTATATATGTTTGTTTGTAAGTGTTGAGTGTAGGTACGTGTATGCAAAGACAAAAATATAAATATGGATACAATATAGCAACACATATTATCCATGAGCGTAATTAGTGCTTATATATGTATATATATATATTTTTTTTTTATTTAAAAGAGACGAAATCTATAAGTCCTATCTTCGCCATCGAAGTAATGCGGTTATTCGATTTGCCGCTGACGTTATTATGCCACCTGTAATGCTTGATTGTTGTGCAGCGACGTCTGGCACTAAATCCGATTCTTCAATATCAGGCTCTTCCGGGAAATTTGATACCGCCTCCCAACCTGAGCGTAAGGAATTTTCATCTGCAACGCAAACATTTGCTATAATAAATTTTTTTAACCCATAATGTGGTAAAAGTTACCTTCCGATTCAGATTCAGTAGCTGTTTCAATTCCTTTAAGCAAAGAATCGACAGATTTCATTAGCGGAGCATTAGATATTTCATAGAATCCATGGCGCCCCAGATTACTTTTCTCCACATCTAAAATGGCTAATACATTTTCCAACGTATGATTCTCATTAAGGTTTCGTAGTTGTACCTGTTGTGTATACGCTAGGTACATGATATTTGAATTTAACCGGGATACTTTGCGATAAAATTGTTCTGCGTTGAGTTTACGACAAAAGTCTCTAAAAATTTTAAATTTTCATATTATATATATATATCAAATACTCCATTTCACTTACCCGTATTCCACCTTATGAGGCAATCGCACATTCAGGTAATAACTTAATAATTCGGTTAATTGTGTGGTATAAGTGAGCGCACCAATGATGCGGAAAGCGCTAATCTGGCTTGGGGGAATTTGATTACCTTCGGTTTTTGGTACATCATCTTTGTTGTCAGTCAACCAGTCTAGGAAGGCAGTATAATCGCCATTAGCAGGCAACGAGGGTGCTACTATGCGATATTGAACTTCACTAATTCCACTGCCGTGAAATACCCATTTACCACGTATATAAGAAATGTGCTCAGCATTGGTAATGTGACGCTTCATGTCATCAACCTTATTACGTGTTTTGCCTTGCACTCCCTCCTGTTCATCACATGGACGCTTCTCATCTTTGAGCATAACCTCAGATATTGGAAATATATATTTTACGAGGTTATTTATATCCTGTCTCGTTTCTTGTTGTACTCTAGTCATCATGTCTACATATTGATCACGTAGTTTACTAATTTTCTCATGCCTATCAAATACGTAGTCTTCTAGAGCTTTTACCTTTATCGGGTAATTTGGTAACTGCTTTCGTTTGTCGAAATTCGCTTTACTTAGCAGATCTTTTTTCTCTTTTCGATTGATTAATAGCATTTGCTTTTCTGACACTAATCTGTTAAGCAGCTGAATCCTCTGTTTTTTTCGTTTAATCTCACAGAGAAGATTCTCGCCGGAACGCTGATCTTTCATAAACGTTTCATATTGATTACTTAAGTCCTTGATACCACCTTTTATTTTAATATATCTTTGTTGCTTTTCAAGAAGACTGTAAGTGAAAGCAAGTAATTTGTTATTAAAAGCCATAATTCTTATACAAATATTTCTACATGTACATATTTCGCTACTTACTTTTCCTTCTGTGTGCAGTCAACAATTTTACTGTGCATAAAGTTACCATTACGAACGCATGACCCGCAATGATATCTATGTTGAGGGTGTGATTTGCAACACAGAGTACACTCATATTTTCGACCAATATCAACCTCGGGATTTGTTTGGTTGTTCGATTCCTTGCAGATATCTTCACTTGAGCTGGATACATTAAATTTTATGTTAGGCGCATTAATGCTTTCCTCTGATGACGTTCTGGTCACAGATGCCATAACATAATCTCATACACAAACTTCTGACAACACAAACGGCTACCTAAAATCTGCGTCACAGAATGCTTATCTCCAAACGGAGCGCACGCTTTCGCATGTATATTTCAGCGTTTTTTATTCAGACACTTTTAAAAACATATATAATAGAAAACTACTAATAGCTGTGCATTTTATCTACTATTAATACAAAATATTTACTCATCAAGGTTTACCTAGTTTATTTATTTCAACCAAGACGTTGCTTTTTCACAAATATATTCAATTTGACAGCCAGGGTTGCAAAGCAATGTTTTATTATAACCAAAAACTTTCGCCTTATAATGTTGTAAACCCAAATTACAGATTACAGCTAGACTCAGGTGTAATCTTCAACCCGCACGTAATACATTTTACTTTTGCGTTAAAAATTTACATTTGTCACTTAATATAAGTTTCACAAGAATGCGTTTTGAATTTCATAACAGAGAAAAACATTACAAATACGGTTATTTTTTTAATAGCCATGTTTTTATACGCGTTTATTTATATGCACTTCAGTTTTTTGTGTAATCTAATGGAGTTTTTTAAACCTTAAAGTGCTTATTATAGTTTTGCAATCAAATATTTTTTATTATTCGTGTTTAAAACTATCGAATTTGTTCAGGTATTTTCCTTTTTCTGCAGGGCAGTATATAAGCATCTCGAAATGGAACTGGACTTACACAGGAACACTTTTGTTGCTTCGTCAACTTTTCAGCAGCTTCTTTATTAGTGTTGGTCTTAGGTTCACATAGGGTAGCACACACCCAGTCCTTTTGCAAGTACTCATAAATTCAATTTAATGTAAATTAATATTAATGTAACTAATTAAAAATAACTACTTCCTCGTTGACATTTGTGTTCGAAAATTCAATGGACTGTTTTTGAATTCTTATATTACTAATTGAATTCAGTACTCTCAACACAACAGCAATTTATTGAAGATTTCGAAAATATTATAGCGATGGTGGCAACAAAAGTTTCCGTGTGTGAACTTAGACTTAGGAAGCTTAAGCTTAAGTCTATGGCAGATAAGTCTTATGTACCGCTTTGTGTGACAGGCGTCTAAGATTAAGACAATCTCTACGAAATCTTCCATATAAGCAAGGTTGATACCAACGCAATTCTAAAAGTTTGCCAATTCTTATCTTTTTGGTTTCTTCCGCTGCTCTATTTGAGTCTCATTATAATTGCAACCATTCAAAATTTGCAATAATATATAAGAATAAGAAATTCAAACTTTGCATCGAAGAATAAAAACACAAAAGGTTCCACCCCCTAGATTTCAACTAAGTTCTCTGCTCTCTATCGTTGTTGAAAAAATAGCTGGTATGGTGGTATGTCTACAATCATAACACACAGCGCGCGTAGAAATATATTCAAGAGTTGGAAAGGCTATTAAGACGCATGTGCAGACAAAAAGTGAGAGAGAGGGGTATGAAAAAATACAACGATTTACGAACGGTTTCAAGATCGGAACATACTCATATAGCACCTAAAGCTGGGAGAGCAAAATAGACCATAAGATTCATTATTCAGCTGGTTTGTCCAGGCCTTGAACCATGAATCTTCCCATAGAAACGAGCACTGTTATTCGAAGAAAATGAACAGGCAAAGTAAGAATGGCGACAAAGCTTAGATTTCAAAGTCATGGCAAGCTACTATGCAGCAATTGAATCTAAATAAAAATGTTTTAATGAATTCAATTTACCGGAATACCGAGACCTATCAAAATCTATGCCGATATGATCACAATGACGAGCTGAGTTTATTTGCCATGTCCGTCTGTTCATCTGTTTGTACGCAAACTAGTCATTCAGTTTATGAGATATTTCAACCAAACATATTAATTTTTTATATTTACCTAAACATTTTTAACTAACAAAAATACTTCAAATTCAGGGCTTACCTTTAAGTTTATTTTGTGTGAGGGATTCCAAGTTCTATGTAAAGCTCAAATGTTCATGCTGCTGTTTCTGGCTACGAAGATATCCTCATATTCTTGATCTTTTGCCCATTCACTACAACAACTCATAGCAATCTTAATTATTTCTTCCATATTCTACGCTCTGGCGACATCAGGAGGTTTCACGGTCCTGAGGGAACTTAGATTAATTTTACCTGTTGACCTAAACAAGTTTAGGTCGCCGAAAGGGTGAGAGCCCTTGGCCGGATAAAATCCGGGTCAACTTCGGTGCGTAGAACCGGCTGTCTTGAGAGTTGACTCATCTAACCCCCCTCTCCCTTTGGACCAACCCCGTCGAAACAGCACGTTTCCTGGACCTCCCCTTAGATGACCTCGGCGACTTAGATTAACAATACCTGCCCTAAGCGGGGTTAGCTAGCCGTTACAACAACAACAACAACACGGTCCTGAGGGCGTTGCTTTGGTAAGCTTGTAGCTTCTTCATCTGCGTCCCCGGCGTGCGGATCGGAAAATAGCTTAGTTTACTGCCTGCCGGCTGATTGCCAACAATGTTTTTTGCGGAGTGAACAATCGAACAATCATCAGCATATGAGCAACATATCAGTGAAACGCTCTTTGGTGGAGGAAGTTTCGCATCGTAGAAGTTAAACAAAAGTGGGAAAACGACTCCACTCCCCCCTTGTTAATCTTATGGAGTTTAGGTGTTGAACCTCGAAACTCTATAGATGATTGTCGACTCAGGTAACGCATGGCCCACCTCTTTAACTACGGCGGTAATGAGGAGTTTTCAATGTCCGATAGTAACACTGAATGATTGACGGTGTCAAAAGTTTTTGACCCAGACTCAGTGTTACTAGGACGGTTAGCGCGGTGGGCGGGTCATGAACTATTTGGGTGTTTATGGCGTTAAGATCTGTTGTGGTGATGTGCACTTTCCGGAAGCCATGCAGATGTGCTGCTGGTGTGTGAAAGACGGCAGCAGCAAGGTCTCAAGTAGTCTCTACTAGGCAGAGGAGAGACATCGGCCGATGCGACTCTACCTTGTTGGCTGATTTCTCCGGGATTAGTAACTATACCATCCTACCCATTTTCAAAACGTCGGGTATTATTAGAGTGCTAAAAGACAACTCGAGGACTTTCGTAAGATAGCCTGATACTGCTGATCCCAGGTGTTTGAGCATCAACATGCTTATGATGGCGGGTCACTTATCGGTCGTCTCGCCTTTTCGGGTTAATCAACGATTTTACTGTGGTCTGATAACCTAACCCGTCTTAGGTTTCACGGCGTACGCCAGCAGTTGTATGCTCATATAGATGATTGTACCCTCTTATTATTATTTGCTCCAGAAATAAATTAAAGTAGTTATACTATAAAGAGTCCCTTTTTCTGAAACCCCGTATAAGTTTTGCTGGGTTACTGTCGAATACTGATTTACAAGGTAGCATAAAAAATTAAGAAAAATAGGAAGTCAAGTGTCCAGCTATAAAAAAAAATATTGCCACATAAATGACGTCCATGGTTTTTGTGAATACTATGTTTTTATTTGATATTAAAAGTTTTTAAGTTCGGAAAATAATCGAAACGATTCATACTCATAGACCTTTGGAACCGTATATAGAAAAATAATTAAAAAAAAAATCAAGAATGTGATTCACATTATATTTGCTGCCCATTTAAACAATAATAAAATTTGTTTATACGAAAATCCGCGAAGAGTTGAGACAAATAATTGTAGGGTCGTCGATGTCACATAATTTGGCAATTTATATTAGATTTAACTTAAATATAATAAAAAAACGCAAGCTTAAATGCTACAGATATACGTTTGCTTGTATTATGGTGTGTTTACTCATCTTCTTGTTGTTGCATCAACCGAAATTAAAATAATAAATAAATTAAGAGTTAAGTTTGCTTCAGTTGAGTAAGACCCAAAACGCATGCTTGACGAAAATATGTACGTGTAAGCAGAAAAAAGTAAGAATTACTAAGTACAGTTGTGCCTAGAATATTAAGGTTGCCAGTTTAGTATTTGTTTAAAATTCATGTGTCTCATGTGGAAAAAATTTACACTAAATTTAATTAAATATATACAATTTTACTTCCAAATTATTTGATAACGAAAAAAAATGACCTTGCGTCAAATAATAACAGATTAAAAATAAATATATCGTCATTCAGTATTTCAGTATTTGTCTTTTTGTCAATTTATATTTTTTTTTTTGCCATCAGCGTTCACTACTTGTGATTCTCAGTGCCAATATTTGAGTTTCACTATATCTGGCGTTCATTATATCCAAACACAACTGTATCACAATTATACAATATAAAGAATTTGTTGAAGTTATTTTTTCAACTGACCCTTCCAAAAGTATAACGCATTTCCGCGATAAACAAACATACATATTCATTGACAATTATTTTGGTTTAACAAATTTCGTATTCTTTTCAATTTTTTGGATTTTTTCGTTTTATTTAGAATCATGTAAATTTTAAAATCTAATTCGCGACTGTAACTGTAGCTGCTGCGGATCTGTTGATTGTTGGCTTGATGGTGGTAGTTGTGATGACAACGGCAAAGGTGCTGTTGTTGTCGGTAAAGGCGATTGTATTAATGCTACTGGCGTATTCATCGATGCAATCGACGATGACGGTGGTGGTGGTAGTGCTAATTGTGGATGTTCCATGTGTGCTGGTAAAAATAATGGCAGTGGTGGTAAAGAGCCCAACGGTTGATTTCCTACCGTTGCACCAGTTACAGTGTTGGTTGATAAGAACGTTTCGGTTGTTGCAGATTGCGCTTGCGCAAAACAAGAAAGCGCTGCTGCCGATAAAGTACTAAAATCTGCTACATCAAAGACTACTGCGGGTCATTGAGCAAAGTGGTCTTTTTTGGAACCATTTTGTGATGTTGGCAGATTGATTTTGTGTTGCAATTGTAAATCCTAAAGTATATACGCATTAATGGTTGTTACAATCATATATTTAAACTTATAACTACTTACTTACCGCATTATCTTTAAATGAGCGAACAACTTGCTTGTCATAATTAGGAGCTCCGCTTAACTGCTCTATATGTTTACCTTTTATATTTTGGCTATTATTGTTGTTCGCATTATGGTTATTATTGTTGTTTGTTAAGTTTGAAGTGTTGATTTGAAATGTATTTATGTTCCCTTGTTCGACAGTGTAGTTTGAAGCTGAGTTCTTCTTATATTTTGACTTTTGACTTGCTCCCACCGGTGCTTTGCTTGCGGCAGGATAGATACTAACTATCTCTACACCATCTGATTCACTACTACTTTCTCGACGATTTGGCGCAGTTGACATTAAGGCACCTTTTGCATTAGCCATTGTTGTATTAGTACTACTGTTAACCGGTCTAAGCATTTGTTGAGAAGTCAATAATATATCGCTTGGGCTGCGGTAGTTATCTAAATCTATAACTTGAACATTTGTTTCTCCTGGTTTGGAATGTTTTGGTTGAGATGGCAAAACAGTCGCTTGATTTACGCTGGATGTAGTAGGTAACGGTGGTAAAACAGATGTCGGCAATTTTGCTGTGTTGGTAGCAGTATTGTTGCCGAAATCTTGGCTTGTGGAAACAGGGACAAAGGTGGGCAGTTGCTGTGGTAATTGTGGTTTCTTACAGCTATCAAAAGTGCTATTAGAATTAGGAATACTTGATTGTGTTTGTGATTTCGCTGTCTTAGAAGCACCTTTACCGCCAATTTTACGTTTAAGACCATTCGATGTACTACTACTTGCAACCGATTCAGTGTCGGAATTTGCATATGAGCTGCGACTCCCTGTAGCAAACTCCTCAAATTGTTTCATATAAGCATTGTTGGCGGGAACATTTTGTGTGGCAGAACCAGCAGCAAGAGCGGTACTTGTTGTTGAAGTATTGACTGAGTTGAGGTTGCTATTAGTATTACCACTGTTATTGTCTTTTTCCTTTTTCTTGTCTTTTGCCTTTTTTGCAGCAGCTTTACGTTTTTCAATTTCTCTTTGGAGCTCTTCAAACCGCATCCAATCTTTTGGCCACAGCTCAACAACTTTTTCTCGCAGAAATACATTAATAAAGTCTTCTAGGGTCTCTTTTCGTGTACCTAGCACAGGAAACGACGTCCACCGTACTTGATAAACGTCGTAAAGAAGATTTCTATAACATAACATTATTAGTTCAGAATTTGCTCTGCATTTATGTGTGCGTGGGTGACTTTGTTTGTGTGCTTACCGTAAGTTGTTGTTCCATGGAAATTTCTTTTTTGGCATTTTTGGCGGATGATCAGCATTAAAGCCACCAGCACTAAAATTAAAAATCCTTAAATAAACAACAAATGTAGCATAAACAATTATATATTACATTTCTGCGTGCTTCCGTATTTCCGCTTCAAAGTTCGCAATAACACCCGGCATTGCTTCAATAATGGCCTTTCGTAATTTTCCAACTGCTCTTTTGCTTTTCATTTTTTCTTCTTTAATACGCAACTGCTTTGCTTTACGCAAGAAGAAATATTTAGGCAGTATTAAATGGTATTCCAAGTGGGCAAAAACCATATTTCTATGGTTTTTTTCCATGCATAACAATGCCTCATCAATTCTGAAATAAACATTAAATTAATTCAAAACTTAAGAATTAATAAATTATTACTTTAGAAAAACTTCAGCCAGTGAATCGTCGAATTGGAAACGTTTACCACTTAAATTCTTCATTTTAACAATTTCTTTAAACTGTTGAATATCGGATATAACTTCAGTATCGATTTCAGGCAGCTTAGTGTCACTGGAACGCAACTCTGAAAACATAAATTATGTAGAATTGATATCGAAATAAAACATAAAAATGTGTAAGACATACTTTCTGAACTTTCGCCATTACCAGTTTTTTGTTTCTTCTCATCTGGTTCACTATCATTGGAATCACTATCATCACTTGATTCATCCGATTCCCCACTGGAAGAGGAATCATCTTCATCCGATGATTTACTGGCAGTTCCCTTCAATTCACCGTTGTTTATTTTTCCCTCTGACAATCCGCTTTGCCGATTCCAATTTCCACCTTCTTGCATTTTTAGAAAATTGTCCCGTTTCGCTTTAAGCATATCCTTTATAGTAGTTGTCTTCACAACTTTCTGTCGAACACGTTCTTTTTCTGAATCTGAGCCCACGGATGAAGGTTTTGGTGAGTTCGATGTGGATGAACTTCCTACACCTACATTTTTAACCTTTGCTTTTTTCGTATTACTCTCCGGATTGGATTTAGGTTTCTTTGTTGGATTCACAATGGAGTTACTGCGGGACCGTTTTTCCGTAGACTGCGACATAACACTACCACCTTTACCGCCTTTTACAGTATCAGCACTGGACACTTCACCATCGGAATCGACATCTTCTTCAGCATCTTCATCACTGCTGGATGAACTATCCGAGGAAGACGACGATATGATCCGTTTTCTTGGTCGATTGGGCATTTTGATAATTTCATCAGTTTTAGTTGTCATTGATTCTGTATGAAGTTTTTGAAATTCTAATGGTCCAGAATTGATATAGAAACCTCCTTCAATTGTTTCCAGCTCCTCCGGGATGATTTCATCATACTACATTACAAGCAATAAAGCAAATTACAAATAATGTCACTAGGTATATATAAATTTTTTACATACAGCTTCCGTATTATCTATAAAAGAGTCAGATTCATCGTATCCCAAACCTATATCGCAGAGATCATCTTTTTTGCTACGTCCTCGACCACTACTATACGCGCTTCCATATTTTTTCTCCAACTCCCGCGCAATTCTAGCTACATCATCATCATTTTCGTTAAATGGATCTGTGAAACCATTTGTTTTTTGCTTCAACTTTTTTTGTTTCTTCTGTTAACGATAAAACATGAATTTAAAAACATACATATGTAGGTAAACAAATTTTAAAAATATTATTAATTTTATATCTACCTTTTCCAAGTGTAGTAGTCTGGAATAGTTAAATTCGGGATACTTGCAGGAATCTGTGGGAAACAGTTCTATTGAGAGCCGCATTGATTTGTTATTTTTTCGATCTGTCACATTTTCACTATCCACGTTTTGTTGTCCAGCGAGGAAATCAGCACCAAAACGTGACGAGTTCGTGGGTAAAGTAGCGCTGCTAAAACCCCCTAAAATGCCGGCAGCACCGCTGGTCCCAGCGTTAAGATTTACTGTAGACGAAGTACTACTACTCAAAGTGGTAAACGCTACGCGTTTCATCTCGGTCATTGTAACCAACTTATTTTATTTTAAATTTATCTTTTCAATATAATGTATACAGCCGTCTCTCCAACTTCACTTAGTTTCTAATGCTTAGATTAGTTTACGAATTTAAGACAAACATACATACGTATTATTATATTTAATTATGTTTTTTTTTTGTTTCTTTATGAAAACGATTCTGTTGTTTCTAATATTTGTATATCTAAGGATTCTCTTCTTTTGAAGTAATTATTTTCTTTTCCTTTGTGCCATTGGCGCAAATGTCACATTTGCTATATTGGAAGCGCGAACGCACTCACGCACACGCGACCCCTCCTCCCCTAATTCTCTTCAACAAATCATATATGTATGTACATATGTACAACACACTTGGAGCTCTGCTGCTAAAACAGCCGCTGCTACTGCGGGCAAATTTCCAGGCCGACGAGACTAAAATTTCACACTTTGTAACTTAAAAAGTTTTCCCAATATACATGTTTTTTTTCACAAAATTTCTACTTTTTGCACATTTAAAGTTCTACACTAAGCACTCCATCAAGAAAATGCTAGTTATTCACTACATTCAACTTTTGCATTTTGTTATTTTGGATCATCTACAAATGTAATTCATTCTTCATTCCAATTCGCGGTTGTAATGTAGTAGAAAAAATGGCACAAATTCGAGACGCAACCGCAACTCTGACCACAATATAGTAAACGTAGGCAAACAGAGAAATTATGGCTAACATGTATACAATTTTCAATTTTAAATGAATTTTTTAGTAAATTATGTTTAGAGTATGAAAAACAAGAACGGATCCGATCTGTACAAAGTTATTTTAGTATTTCTGCATTACTTATTACAACTCTGGACTGCAACTTTCACATATGCAATAATTTTCTTTATTTTGACATTTTTACAGCAAAATGCAATATCGTTTACTTACGATAAACGTAAAATTTACAGAGTTGCCAAGCTCATATACACACACGTCCGTTATCTACTTACTTCTTATACCCTGTTTGGACCGAATTCGGATAACACTTTGAAAACGACTTTTGGGCATTGTGTGCACGAGCATAGGATTTTTGGTTGGCATTCATATTAGAAAATATAAATGAAACAAATAATTCAAAATCCATTGCAGCAATTTTTCGATTTGAAAAAATATTGGATAATTTTGAACACCGAAATTAAAATACTAATTATTCAATATTCAAATCTTTATGATATTCTCAATTTTGTGGCAATTCTTATCAGGCAAAGTAAAGTATTCTTTTCCGAACTGCGGACCTTCTAAAACAGTGCTAAGTACAACAAGTTTACAATGAATATTTTGAGATGACAAAATACGGTTGGATTGAGTTTAACGTGAGTTTTTAATTGGTTTTCAGAGGAAAGCGGATTTTCATCGTTTGGCTCATTTTAAGTGGAAGGAGGGATAAGTTTTAGCGCTTTTCCCACTGAAAGCATGCAGAGAACTTATTAATAACTAACTAATATTTCAAAAAAAAAATGTATTAAATAACAACAAAATCCGGCATGAAATACAATTAAAAAAATAATTAATAATTGATTTTCTTTATATTTCTATTCTATTTCCATTGGGTTTACTTAATTTGTAGTGAATAACAGTTCATGGCAAGCATCTCCATGTGTGGTCCGAGGCGAGAGTCACTAGTAAGCCTTAGAGGGAACGCTCGACGCTAATATGCGTTAAGTAATACCTCCAAATAATCTACGGGTTAACTAGCATGCCTACTATAAAGGTATTAAGAGAGGTCTATTGGGCATATTTCTAGACATCGAGGGGCCTTTAACAATGTCTTACCAGGGATAGTTAGGTCTGCACTACGGGAAATGAATATCGGGGCGCGAGTAGTGAATCTCCTTTACAAACATAGCAATTTCCACTGAGTTAGGAGGCGCATCAATTACCAGATATATCAATAGCGGCACCGCACAGGCGGAGTTCTCTTCCCATTTCTATGGTGTCTGCTACTTCGCAAGCTAATAAGCACAGGTTGCGACACAGTGGCATACGCTGACGACATTGTCCTCACAACCATTGGAAAACACCTCCAGGTCCTAAGCGATCTGTTTCCAAATGCCCTTCACACAGAAAGTAGTTAGCTGGTGGAGTGAGTGCGGTGTGAATGTAAGTCCTTCAAAGACTGTACTAGAAACTACAAACCATCTGCCTTCAAACCACTCTTACTCAAAGCACCAAGATCGCTCTTTATATAATATATATGTATATATAATTGACGCTTTATAACCGCTGAAGCGATTTTCGGCCGAGCTCCTCCTCTAATTTGTGGTTATGCGTCTTGATGTTTTTCCAACAAATGGAGGGACCTACAGTTTATACTAAGCCGCCTTCGAACGGCTGATGGTTTTTTTTTTATGAGGAGCTTATTTCGTATCAAAAATACACTCGGAGGGGTTGACATTCCCTGCCGAGGGCAACCGCAATAAGAGAAATGAACTTAGTTCTCATTTTAAATTAATTTTCTATAAGTTTTGGATGTTAGTACGACACCAGGAACCTTCCGAACGGCAGAGTTTAAATATCTATGCATAATCTTAGACAACAAATTCACTTCGAACCTGAACACAGTAGAAAGGTGTGAAAAAACTTAGACTGAATATAAGTCAATCATGAAGATACCGCATAGAAACACGCCCAAATACTTAACTCTACATCACTCTCGACAATTCTTTCCCAACAAAAATCCCAGAGAGGAACATGTGGGAAAATGCAGCAGTTCTGGATCATACATCCGTAGCCATCTTCACCGACGACTCTAAACTATATGGAAAAGTAGTTTGTTGTATTTTCTTTTATTTATTTTTTTCTGTTTTGAAAAAAAAAAAAAATATATATACATATATATTGTAACTTAATGAAATTCATTTCATATATTTTTATTTAGAAAAAAGGCTTTGATGGTTTCAAAATACATGTATAAAAAGTTTGTAATTTGTATATATGTACATACATATATGGTCTCCTTGATCCTCAGCTGTGTTTTCGTCGGCATCAACGGATATTTGTGCTGGTTCATGCGCTTGAAGCTATTACTCCGTCCAAATCAACAAGCAACACAAGCAAGCATACTCAAGACACCCGGTTCTACGCACCGGAGTTTACCCGGATTTTATCCGGCCAATGGCTGTCACCCTTTGATCTTACCCCGTTTAGGTCAACAGGTAAAATTAATCTAAGTTCGCAAACGGAGCAACACCTCGCAGCTGGGCTGCTCCAAATGCTCACCAGGGCTGGCGCCGAAACCAAAGCATCAAAAGACTCCACCACTCCTCCACCTCGGTTAGGTGCAACCAGTGCAATGGTTGGAGTCCCTTAAGGTCTGCATGACTCCCATCAACCCTCACCCCCATCCCTACCCACAACCAGCTCCTCTTCCTCCTCCCGTGTGAGGGCTACCTAGCAGCGGCGGGTGTCCGACTACATGAGCCGGGTGCATTTGTCAATTGCTGCGATCCAGGAAAGGAATCTGACCGTCCGATCGGATCTTCTGAGCCGGACCGGATACAACATAATCCGCAAGGATCGCGAGTGAGACCATGGCGGGGTCTTAGCGTACATTTTACACAACACCGTGCAGTATCGCCTCATCGACGGCGACATCGACCGCAGGGATACTACCTTAGAATGTCAAGGCATAGATATCCGGTCAGGCGATGCCGAGCTCGAAATATTTAATATATACATTCCTCCCGTTACTAGTTGCCCAGTTGGATATAGCCCTGATATGGATGCGCTACTCAGAGGGGAAAACCGTTTGGTTATGGGCGACTTTAACGCGCGTCACGATCTTTAGCATTCTAGCCTGTCAAATGACCGTAGAAGAATGGAGCTGGCGGAACAGATAGACGATTCGACATTCTGCACAATGAACGATAACACCCCCACCATAGTTGTGGGCAATTGCCAAAGCTTACCTTATATAACAATTGCGAGTGCTGGTCTGATAAACAGTACTGCGACAGGAAACCTCCCGATGTCGCTGGAGTATCACTTGCACAGCGAGTTAAGGAGCATAATGCTTTGCTGTGCAAGCAGTTCCTACTGGGGTGCTTCCTACGGTAACACCTCATTGAAGCTGAACCTCCATCTAGGCACATCAGAAAGGGAGTACTTGATTTGAAGAGCACCATCCAGCAATACGTGCAACAATCGCTGGACAGGACGGCGTACCGACAAGCACTTAACGCCATTCACCAGGAGTCAGTCAACACCTTCAAAGACTCCCTTCCCGTGAATGGCGTGCTCGGCGTTAAACCACCACCCACAGCAGACAATGAGCTCGAGCTGCCCCGAAAAACCCGCGTGACCCTGGCACAACTCGACCCCAACATACCCAACGTATGTCTCCGCAGGACATTAACCACCTCTTCACATGCCCCCTTAAACCGACTCATCTAACTCCCCTCTCCCTTTGGTCCGATCCCGTTGAAATAGCACGTTTCCTGGACCTCCCTTTAGATGACCTCGGCGACTTAGATTGACAAAGCCTGCCCTAAGCGGTGTTAAGGAACCGCTACTACAACAACTACAACAACAACACTATAGGAAAGAATGATGTTTATAATTGTGCTGAGCAAAACTCTAAATCCAGGGATAGCACTGAAAAACGGCGTTTCCATACTCTATAGCCGCTCTCTATGCTATCGGGTACGGATTTGGGATTCATTGTAAAGCCGTTCAGCGCGAAGATTAGGATGTAAAAGTTGACACATCATGTAGTTGCTCACTCATAACCACTGTCGCCAAATGAAGAGCAGTATCCAAATTCGTTTTGCTCAAACCAGTGGTTCAAACAATTATTATTAAAAATTATGCTGTCATGTCCAGAACCAGATCACCTGCATACAAAGTCCGTTATTTCCATTTTGCAAGTAAACTTTTGTTTTGAAAACTTTCAACATTTTCTCCCTAACACCTTTGGTTATTCGTTGAAATGTGCGCATTGTGCTCTCAATTTCTTTGATTTTTTCGGTATTGTGAAGAACTATTGGACAAGTGCCGCTACAGTGGATACTATTTACCACCCGACTGGCAATCGCCACTTTTATTCCGCACAAACCAGCAACACAAATAAAAATGTTCCCAAAGCATAAAGGCGTAATGTTAAAAGCGAAATCTCCGCTGCTTTATTCCTGCAAAATAAAATAAATTATCAACAATATTTATTTACTTAAAGCACATTATTTTCACAAACCTTTCAGTGGCGCAGCCAGATAGTCAGTGCTTTCCAAATTTTCCTTATTTGAATTTATTTTAAAGTTAACGCCGGAAATTGTCTTTTGGTTTAGAGCTAATCGCCACTCAATGTTGGAGTTAAGTTAACCACAACTTAATTGACAGATGAGCCTTAACCGGACATTGTGAAAACGAATTTTATGCTACCTTCCGATTAAGTTATGATTAAGTGTTTAACCGGAGTTGGTGAAAATTTTTTTTTGCGCCAATTATATATACATACATAATTATTTGTTTTGCGCATTCAGCTGATAGTTACCAGAGTCGCGTATATTTTTATGTTGAGGGGATCGTTTTCTATTCCATAATTGCTTTTTGTTTGTTTTTTTTTATTCTATTTTATTTTATTTTTTAAAGAGGAGAAGCTTTATCTTCGCCGATTACTTAATACATGTTTTTATGTCAATATTAATGCAAAAAAGTAACTTTTGCAGACAAAATTTCAACATGCAAAATAAAAGTCTGGCCCCTCATTAAATCCGAAAATACACGATTCTGGCAAGAAATATACCGAAACGTCCGAAATGTTTACATTAGTAGTGACAGCATCGACTGTTAACATAACATTTTCTGTTAAATTACCGAAAGTGTGTTAACTCACTTTGAAAATTGAGTTAACACACTTTTATACAACAACAAACACATGGGAATTCACGCATTTAAATGCATTTAAGCTAAAATGCAGTGAACGTCCGGTGGAAATAGGCTATTATTCTCTCAATTTCGTTACGAGCTAATCCTTAGCGAAGTTTCTCGCCAAACACAACTATTTACCATATATGCCATGACATATATACATATACTCGAGGATCCACTATGTATGTGCATTTATGTATGTACACGTATCCACATTAACATTCAACGATGCCTTTTGTTCTGAAAATGGACATTACTTACATACATATGTACGAGTATGTAAAGAAAATGCACAGGTAGAAAATTGGCTGTATGTTTGTTATTTCCAATGTTTTTTGTGGCATATCAGTAACATTTTGGCAGATCAGTAGTGTTAAACCAACGTAACTCATCGCTTTAAAAACAGTCAAAGTAATATTCATATAAAAGATATATGTATTTCACACCAAATATGATATACTTCGTTATTTCCATACGTCTTCTAAGCAGGCGATGGGCTTTCAACGGATTCTCCATTACAAACTTGTATTTTTGCACTGTTATTGTAGAACTTTCTATATCTGATCGTTTGCTATGCGTTGAATGAAAAAAATGCATATACAATATATACCATAAACGTAATTTTAACATCTAGTTAACAATACACCGATTCTGTAATAGTGTTGAAAAGAGAAAACTTAATAAAGGAAAAGAGAAAAGATTTCGTGAAAAAGGAAGAGATCTTCAAAAATTAAGGAACTCGTTTTGGCGAACGTAAATAACTGTGAGTATAAAATAATTTAAAAACTATATATGTATATATATTGCAGATTAGAAAGAAGTACAATATTATACAAATAAATATTTAGTACTTTATAATGTCACAGTATGACTCAAATCTTTTTATAAGTCTGTTAATATATGTACATCCGTAATATACATATGTATATATCCGTAGCCCATGGCTGGTTATCGTAGGATGCGCTAAATTGTGCAGCTCTTATAATCGTATCTCCTTTCTTTTCTTTACATATTTACAAAATACAAAAAGTGTGTGTGTTTTGGTATCATTTGTTTGTTTACATCCACACAACGTAGCTATTGGCCTGTCTGCAACATCTGCATGAGCAAACAGGAGGGAAAAAGCTGAGTAGAGAGAGAAACGGTTTCTATGGGACAAATCTAATTTTTGTGGTATCTCCTAGTATTAGCACAAGGCGAATTTATAGGATGTGAAGTTGTCACATCATATGATTGCTTGTTCTTCCTTCCATTTCAACAAATTACACAAACAAAATACATGAGAAATAGGTTTTGTCATTTCGAACGTTCGTTTACACAAACAAAATACATTGAACGATTTTTTAGCCTTTATGCAGGTGCTTTTATGTATGTATGTATATAATGCATGTACAGATGACCTAACAATGTTATTCATTTAAATTATAAATAAATAAAAAATGAATAAAAAAGTAAATAAAAAAATAGTGAAAAAACCTGACGTGGTGGGTCTCGAACTCGGGCCAACCATTTCCCTCCAACATATTGGTGTTATTATTTTTGTCGTTTTGATCACCTTGATCATTTTGAAGCCAAGGCTGACTTTTATGTTTCCATAGAATTTCTTAGTATGATGTAATTAATAAGTAACAAAAAGGCTTGTAGGTGACGTTGAAATGTGAAGGGGTGAAGATAGAAGGGCAAGCACATCAGCGTTGTTGTTGCTTAGACTTCTTCCTTGGGGTATGGGAGAATATGCAAGGAATATTGAATGAAAACATGTAATTTATGAATGAAATGTCCTTTTACTATGCAATCTGCATGCATGCATTACTATTTTCAGGACACATATGTACACCTTTGTACAAATTAAGCTGATTACATATGGATATGTATGACGAACGCACACTATTGTATATTAAATGTAATAAAACAAAATAAAATAAATTAAAATAAAATAATGTAAAATAAATTAAAATAAAATAATGTAAAATAAAATAAAATAAAATAATGTAAAATAAAATAAAATAAAATAAAATAAAATAAAATAAAATAAAATAAAATAAAATAAAATAAAATAAAATAAAATAAAATAAAATAAAATAAAATAAAATAAAATAAAATAAAATAAAATAAAATAAAATAGAATAGGATAAAATAGAATAAAAGAAAAAAAATTGAAAAAAGTAATTTAATTAAATAAATAAAATAAATGAAATAAAGTAAAATAAAATGAAATGAAATAAAATATTGTTGTATAATATAAAAAAAAATGTTTTAAAAAATAAGAAAGAAAGGAAATTAAAATAAATAAATTACAGTAAGTAAAATGATAATAAAAAATTATAGTCAATTCAGTTCAATTATATAAAATAAATTATTTGAACTCAACATAAGGCAAGGGAAATAAATATACATATTGTATGTTTATGAAAACATATGTTTGCGTATGCATACATACCATACCTGATATACTGATTTAGTTTGAGGTATAACAGGTCAGGGTAGCAACCTCTAAATAATTTTCTAGATGCAAAGTAGAGAAAGGATTTGACGAGAGTAACAAATATCTCAAGGCCTATAAAGAAGATAAGCGATGTAATATCCACGCAGGGAAAAATAGTAGTGGCTAGCTAAATTCCATGTTTGCACTAACTAGTTCAGCTGGGCTGTAATGGGCTGTAATGTAGTCAAGTTTTTGGGTATGCACACCCTGGAAACTTGAGCAACCTTTATGCAAGATGCGGTAAACAACCCGTGTGGAGCCTTGAGTCACGGCTAAAAGAAAGGAAACTGCAGTGGAACCATTCCTACTTATTTAATTTAAGGGTTCGCTGAAGTCTAAATGCAGCGTCTGCTCACTAGGTGCGGCTGCGAGCAGGCATCGGTCTTGAAGCAAGCGGCTCGCTATATGAATGTGTAAAACAATTAAACTTACTAGCCTAGCGGGGATGTGCGCTGAGTTTGGGACCAGCCCATTCTGATGACGACCCCAGCAAATGTTTTAACGATCACTATTTGGGGCACCTGGAATATCCGGTGCCTTACCTAATTGGGAAGATGCCGCTGACCAGCTGGTTTATGTCTTCGTAGGATGCTGGCATCACCGCAATCCATCAAGAGCAAAGGACGGGAAATGAAAGAAACGAGTAGGTGCTTATGACATTTACTACAGCGGCCATATAAAGGAGCGTGAATTTGGTGTCGGATTCGTGATGGGAGAAAACTTCGTCGCCGAAAACTGAAGCTGGCATTCTGACGGAATACGGGTGTCTGTATGGTTTTCTACTCGACTTGCACTCCTGCTCTCTGAGAATACTGATCAGTAACGTACAGCTGGAAACGAAACTATTAGTGAAGACTGCCGTGTCGTGGTGGAGAGAAAACAGTCTACCTACCTCGCAATCTTGACATCGACCACAACACGTGCGGGGTGGAATAGATGCCGAGAACGAAAGGGAAGCAAGACGCGCTTGCAGACAAAAAAAAGAAAGAGGCTGAGATGCGTGAGTATGAAGAGCTTGAGAAGCTGGCCAACAAAGAGGATGCTCTAAGATTCTATGAAAAGATACGGCAACTTTCAAACGGTTTTAAGGCTGGATCAGATTCTTGTAGGACACAGAGAGGTAATCTAGTTACTGATGCCCGGAGTTTACTGAATTTATGGAGCCTGTTGAATGGCAGTGACATTTGAACACCAAGAGATGGCGAACCTGATTCCCCAATCGATGACGAATAGCAATCGCGGCGGGGTGTATGGATTACCGGCTGAGCTATTCAAATATTCCGTGGCATAAGCCTCCTTAACATCGCATATGAGGTCCCATCGAGCGCATCATGTGAAAGGCTTCAACAGTTAATTAGACTTTATCAGTGTGGCGTTATTCCCAGTAAATAAACCATTGACCAGATATTCACCATGCGCAAAATCTTGGAAATGACTCGCGAAAAGAGGATCGACACACCACATCGTCAACGATTTTAAAGCAGCCTTCGACAGCACGAAAAGGAGCTGCCTATACGCCACTATGTATGAATTTGGTATTCCCGAAAACTATGCTATGCAAACTAAAAGCTCCATCAGGATCGGGACGAACATCTCCGAGTCGTTCGATACCAAACGAGGTTTCAGACAAGGTGATTCCTTATTGGGTGACTTCATTAGGGTATTGCTGCTGCAGATCCCATCAAACAAACAGTAGTCGCATACGCGACTGGGCTCTCAAGTCACTCTTTACAGTCAACGCAGAATCGCTCTTGCAACAGGTGCTACTTTGAA
This sequence comes from Ceratitis rosa, assembly GCA_037013455.1. Classification (NCBI taxonomy): domain Eukaryota; kingdom Metazoa; phylum Arthropoda; class Insecta; order Diptera; family Tephritidae; genus Ceratitis; species Ceratitis rosa. The sequence continues at coordinate 9,608,262 of JAWMAG010000020.1, read as the reverse complement.
TTGAGTAGGAAATTTAAAAGAAAAGAACAAAAATCAAACTCTACAAGTCGCTCATCATACCCGTTCTAGTGTATGACACAGAAGCGTGGACGACGACAACATCTGATGAGTCGACGTTAAGAGTTTTTGAAATAAAGGGTATGAGTTAGATTTTTGGCCTTCTATGAGTTGGGAATGGCGAATATCGCAGCCGATATAGTAACAAGCTGTACGAGGTATACTGCGACTTTGACATAGCGAATCAAGAAGCGAGGGCTGCCCTGGGTAATGTGGTCCGGATAGATAAGCATAATTCAGATTTGAAAGTATTCGATGCAGTACCCGCTGATGGAAGCAGATCAAAAGGAAGTGGAACAGTGCAGAGAAATAATTTATATGACTTTCTTTCAGAATGAAGTTACTTCTTCTGTTTTACCTATATATCTGTGATTTACTATGGACCAGATATGCTTGCCCAGTGTGCACTTACGTGAGGTAGAGTTAACCTGTTTGAGGCTCACAAGTAATGCAAAGTTAAGGAATTGAGATGTATACATAATTTGTTGGTATCGCCTTTAAAGACGTATCTTGCCTATCCTTTTCAAACTTTAAACTTGGAATTTGCGCTGAGTTTTGATCTCTTTGCTTAGCTCATTTTGTGTCCACGCACAGAAGGAGGAGAAAGCCGATACTGTCAAGGACGCGTTCCTACATGAAGATTATCCTTGGACAAAGGTAAGACGCGAACGTATATTTAACCTCACGTCTGATCCCTTCAACCTACACGAGACCTCTTTCATCACGTCGATAATTGTGTAGTGATTCCAGCACCTCGACAAGGCTACCTAATCAAAGTACTCACAACCAAATAGACCACGACGGAAAGCATGCATCTAGCGTGCTAAGCGTTCATACGTTTTGTACGGTGCTCAGACAAAGTTTTTTGAATGATAAAATAGTCTCCTTAAGAAGTAGGAGTAATGGGTGATTTTTAGTTTTCCGAGATTCTTTTGAATCCCTTTGTTTTGTTAATGTATCTATTTTAGTACAAGCTGATCTTTATATAATTTTAGAATATTATTTCATGTTTGGAATAATTTAAAATACAAGTAATACACGTACATAGGCAAATTTATTTAAACATTTATTTTGCATATAAAAAGGTTTATATATAAATATATTTTAATATTTTTAAATGTCTTGGTTTTCTTTTTCAGCATGGCGATCTACATTCGAGCATTGCTTTGGCGCAATAATGTGGGAATTGAACGCATTTCAGTAGGAAATCATTTATTTTCTAAATTAAAAAAAAAAAATAAAAATATTTAAAGTGACATACATATGTACATATATAATGCCCTATACTGACGGCTAACACAAATTTAACAGCAAAGTTGTATTGTACATAATAACGCGCCTAAAATGCCAATGGGTTGGTAGGAATATAAAATTCAGTTGTTTAAAACTTTGATATATTGTTTTTAAGAAAAGGTTTAGTTTTCCCCTAATCACGTTTTGTCAAAGTGGTCGTTTATTTACGCGATTTATGGCATTAAATATTGTTTAAAAATTTTATTTACTTATTAAAACAGATTTTTATTACTGATATGGTTCATATACGAATGTAATCATTTTTCGTCAACTATTTTCAATCTACACAGGAAAAAACTTATACATACATACATAGTTGTATTTCTATGTACAATAGCTCCACCAGAAAAACCTCTTCATTGCAAATCACACATACTTATATACATATGTTATTATCTATCTGCATACTTACACTCCAGCAATCACAGCACGCCTCTAACATATAGAACAAAATATAAAAGTACGCGGCGATTCCTGCCACAATAAATGAAATTAACCATAGGACTAACAGCCAAAAAACGAACCAAAGCGGATTTTTCATCTTTCAGTTGGTTTTATTTGTAGTTGTAGATCGCACTTCTATCAAGAATGACCCTTTCGCTATATTGGAATATTCAAAACTTCTTGATGGTAAACGTTAGTGAAAGATAAATAGAATTGAAGACGATATGAAAATATTTTGATTTTTGAATTTGTTTTTAAAATATCAATTTGACAATTTTCTAAAAAATATCCGAAATTTTAAACAGCAATGCATTTAATGAGGTATATGAGTGCGAAGTTGTGAAAAGTTTTTAGTAATTTAAAAAAATTTAAAGATATTAAAATAAAATAAAACAAAACAAAGTAAAATGAAATTTCACACTAAATTAAATAAAATAAAATATATAACAAATCAAAAAAATTTAAATATTAAATAAAAATAAAATAAAAGATAATGAAAAAAGTAAGAAATTAAAAAAAATGTAAAAATAAAATTAATAAATACAACATACGAGTAACATGAAATGAAATAGAATAATAAGCATAAAAATAACATCAATTTAAAACATAATGGCAATTAAACAAAATTAACTCATATTAAGCAAAATATGTAATATGAAATAGCTTTAAAAATAAAATAAAATATTAAAAATAAAGAGCAATAAAAAAATACAACAAAATCAAATAACTTTGAATAAAATAATATAAATAAAAGATAAAAAAATATAATCATACAAAATACAACAACAAATAATAAAGTGAAATAAATTTAAAAAACAAAGTAAAATTAAATTATATATTTACATTAAAAAAGAAATAATATTAAATAATAAAAAATAAATTGAATGTCTTACATTAGAAATGAAGTAATTTTAAATTAAAATAAAATAAATTGAAATAAAATAAAAAAAATTATTTAAACACAAAAATAAAATAAATTAAAACATATTAAACCAGAAAGGGAATATAATAAAAAAGTATAATAAAAATAAAATAAAACGTAAAATAGAATCAAACAAAATAAAATAAAATTGGATGAAATCACATAAAGTAAATTAAACTAAAAAAAAATGAATAAAAAAAAAATTATTTAAATTAAATCAATAAAATATTAAATTAAACTACATGTAACAAAATAATATAAAATATAATAAAGTAAAATTACATAAAATAAAATAAAGTATTTAAATTAAAATAAAATAAAATTAAATTAATAAAAAATTTGAATTATAAAATATAGAACAAAACAAAATAAAATTAAAATAAATTAATAAAAAATTAAATTAATCAATATAGAAAAAATAAAATTAAAGTAAAAAATAGCATAAATTAAAATGTAGTAAAATGAAGTAAAATAAATAAAAACTTAATGAAAAATTAAATTAAAAAGTTCGTTCGGTTTTTTTATTGATTTTTCAAAATATGATAACTTTGTGTACATTTGTCCGATTTGAGTTTGTTGGCAGTAGAGGACCGAATTGAGCGTTTGGCCATAGGGAAGCAGCTCGTAGTAGATTATTCCATGCCAATCCCAACAAACACACAGTAAAACCTTCCTGGCCGTCAATCCTGGCTTGGCCACAGTTTCCGCCAGCTAACCGCGTTTCGACTACAACCGATTTCCCTTGACGTTGTCGTAAGTGATCCACTTTTCATCGCCAGTCACCAAACGCTTCAGAAATGGGTCGATTTTGTTGCGATTCAGCAGAAATTCGGTCCATCATGTTTTTTGCGTTAGTTCTTGTGGCACCCAAACAAACATCGAGCTTCTTTTTGAATCCAAGCTTATGCAAATGGTTCCAAACGGTTTTCTGACTTATCTTTAGTTCCTCAGCAATTAAATAAGTGCTCACATGAACATGACGGTCTGTTTCCACTATTTCCATGATTTTATCGCAATTTTCGACGACAGGGCTCTCGACGCGTGGTGCATCTTTGACATCGAAATTACCGGAACGGAACCCAGCAAACCACTTTTGTGCTACACGTTCGTTTACAGTATCGGGCCCATGAACTAAATTAATTTTTTCAGCCGCTTTGGCTGCTTTTTCGCCTTGATCGAAGAAAAATTGTAAAATATAGCGAATTTTCTCTTTGCTGGTGTCCATCTTTGAGCTCACAACGTACTGCGTCCATCAATCGAAAAACTGTCAAAGACAAACTTTTAGCGCGAATAAACACGTTTTCAGCGCCGTATAGTATGACATGATGCAACGCGTAACACTAGTACTATGGACAATAACGCCATCTCTTAGGTAAAAACCGAACGAACTTCTTACTCGACCTAATATATAGACAATTGGTGCTTTATAACCGCTGAAGCGATTTTCGGTCGAGCTCCGCCTCCAATTTGCGGTTTTGCGTCTTAATGTTTTCCTACAATTTATACTACGCCATCTCCGAACAGCTGGTGGTTTTTTATGTAGGGTTGAAATTCCCTGCCGGGGGACGACCGCAATTAGAAAATTTTAACTTAATTTCTTATTATATTGGGCGTACGAGTATTTGAACTCGAGCCTTTCGAATGCTAATACGCGATGCTAACCACTAGGCTACTGCGGCCGCCACAATATAGGACAAAATAAAATGAAATAAAAGAAAATGAAAGAAAATAAAATTAAATTAATCGTACTTATATGCCAAAACAAACACCTAGTATGGAGCTTCAGATATCTGAGTCGACTCTTCGGCATTCCTTTGCGTACTTTATACTCACAAAGCCTAAATCATATATGTACATATAATAAAAACACTTAATTTTTGTAGTACTTTATGTCATTTTGGACTTTGTAGAAAAAATTATTTATATTTTATTATTATTAAATAAATGGCCTCTGTAACAAACTTTCTTAAAGCAAGTTTTATAAAGCTTTTATCTATGTTCACAAATCGCAACTTCCTTAGCTGGATTTACATATTATTCAGGAGTGTGCTGTAGTGTTCAAATTTTCTTACAACTCAAAAAAAAAACAACAAAGCTGATGGTTAATCTTCGTTCTATAAGAGTGAAATCGTGAAAACGGGACCACATACCTATTGATTTTACCTCACCGTATACGAATGGTGTTATGTACTAACTCACTTCTGTTGTCACTACATCGTACATATAAATTAATAGTATACTAATAATATAAGATAACAAAACAAAGATTTTCTTTTTTACTAAATCAAACTTTTAAAAAGGAGATTTGCAGTCCAGCATAGCTTGAGCGCAGTAATGAGGGAACTGAATGCCTTGCAAAAGCAAACCGTTGATGCCCTGAAAAATGTGAAAAGAAAAAAATATTAATATATATATATATATATATACCTATATAGAATATTTAAAAAATATCCCCAAGATCTTATAGCAAATACAAAATATTTAATAGATGTAAAATTCCCATCTACATACCATACATACATAAATAAGTAGTTATGACGAAACTTTATAATAATACATGCAAGTATGCATTGGTCAAGTAAAAAGTTATACATTATTTCTGTTAGATTTTAGTTAGAATTATCCTATTTATGTCAATTTAACACCAGTTTGCTCTATAACCTTTGATGGTAATGTCATTAGGTATGACCATCTCAAAGAAACCATTTTTCCTATTGAGAAACAAATTAAATTTAACAACCCATTTTCAAAGGCTTCAGTCACCAGCCAAATCATTCGCCACAGAAATAAAAGGTGATCGCTTGGTGAGAGGTCCGGACTATAAGATGAATGCTCTCGGAGATTCTGGCAAGTCACTTTCGGCGTGTGTGGTCTGACGTTGTTCTGATGTAACACACTCCTGTTGGCCGCCTCTGAGCGATTGCTTTCCAAATTAAGAGTTTGACTGTAGGGGAGCAAGCAAATGAATTATTCCTAGCCTGGCCCACCAAACACACATAAAAACTTCCCTGGCCGTCAATCCTGGCTTAGATACCGTTTTGTTGGTCCTTCGACTACAACCGTTTTCGTTTGACGCTGCTGTAATTGACCCACCTTCGATTCGCAGGTGTAAATCCCGTCCATGAGATTTTTTCTAGTTAACTCATGTGTCACCCATACACCGAGCATTGATATGTATTCAGTCGAAACAGTGCCGGCACTTAGAGAATGCGAGATACACATCACTAAAGCCATATATTGCCAAAATAATGGATTGCCTTTGACTAGACCAATATTAAACTATTTTCGGGAGCTCTACCTCTAATTTGTGGAGTACGCCTTGATGGCTTTCCAACAAATGGAAGAACCTATAGTTTATTCTGAGCCGCCTCCAAACGGCAAATGGATTTTTTATGAGGAGCTTGAATTTTCATGTCATAAATACACGGAGGGCTTGACATTCCCTGTCGAAATGGGCGACCGCAATTTGAAAATTCTTTAATAAGTTTTGTGAACCTTGGCCTCCCGAATGTCAACACGTAGTGCTTACCACTCGGCTATTGTTCCCACCAAGATTACCAGCTTGGAGTTTTTGACACCGGACAGTAGAGCAGGACTGACCTATTCAGAAAATTTGTATCAGGTAATCCTTTGCCTAAGTTATCATAGGGTATACTTTATCTTCCGGGAAGTGGACCTGAGATTGATCTATTCTAAAAATCTTATTTATAGTTCGTTTTAATTTATAAACATTTAGAATTTTTTTAAAGGGAACCCGGAACTACAGAGTAGATTTTTTGCTTGGTCTATTAGATAACTCGGTAGATGGCATCATACTAATACATTGAGTTAGGCTGGAACTTTATAGAAACGCGTACGCAGGAGTAAGAGGGAGATACATTTTCTTGCATTTACGTGCGTAAAAACCAAGCCACTCCGCAGCGGATGTTTTACATATCAGTTCAATGAATTATGCAGCACATACATATGTATGTATAAGTGAGAGAAAAGATAGCTCTAGATGTCACTAGAAATATAGTTTATTTTTAGTACATTGAGTTCGTAACTCACCCAATTGGAAACCCTTATCTACTTATATACTTTATGCAGGTACATGTACATATATTAAGTTTGTTGAAAAAATGTATAGTAAGAATGGCTTGGACCGATTTGGATTTTTCAACTATTTGTATAAGGTTTTTATGAAAGAAAGTTTAACTTTATTCCGGGAAGTGAACCAAATCACTTGAAATTGAATGGATTGGTAGCTTTTCGCTTCGATTATCATACAGAAATGGTTCTTAAAAATCCTATTTATGTTTGGAAAAATCATATTTAAGGTTCCGAATTCCAAATTTATTTAAAATATTTTACTGTTGTAGGCAAAAGGCATAACTTTTGATAAATGAGAACAGAAGTGAGGCAACCTTTTTGAGAGGCAACTGTCTCACCTTTTTGCTACATTAGAAATTGAGAAAAAATCATAGTAATAAATTTTTACACAATTTTTCCACACTGTAAACCCACTGTGCTAATGATTTGCCTATGCATGAATATATGTATGTGTACATATTATAAGAACTCACCGATAGCCCACTAAAGATGACTTCCAGTACATACAGTATTATGTATAAGAATGCTGCGAGAAAAGCCACAAAGAAAGAAATGAACCAAAAAACTAAAAACCAAAAAATAAACCAGATTGGATTGCCCATATTGCTTTACGCTGTTTGTGGTGAGCGTTGATCGATAGAGCAGACTGTATAGAAATATTTGAGCTTCTTGTGGCTTTTGTAGAGTCGATGGTTTGTTCTCAGTGGCTGCAGAGAATGGCTTATTGTCGTAGGTTAAGGTGAAGAACTTTCCTGTTATATTGCTCCAAACAAGTTCTGTAAAGAAAGTGTTGTTGGTATATTATTTCAGTTATACTATGATATCAATATTGCAAGCTAAATATGTGAGAAGTAGTGTAAATACGATTTTTTTCAATTCTCCGATTCCGAGAAAAATAGCTTAACTCAAGTTTAAGTAATATTCATAACACATTTTTATGTTTTCAAAATTCAAATATATTTACAAGTAATAAATATTTTTAATAAATGTAATTTCTATTAAATTTAAAAATATTTTCAATGAAATAGTGTGTCTTATGTTTTCTTACTTTACCGACTTGATTGTTTTTAAGTTCTTTCTTATCTTTTGAACATATTAGTTTAAGATACCGACAACTATGTATCGACTATGTACATACATATGTATTGTACGTGTGTACAACATATTTACGCTCATGCCACTCTATATCCATTCATCTGAGTCATGAAATTTCGTGTCTTATGGCATTAATTGTTAACACAGTGATAAGATAAAATTCATTTAAGAACTTTCCGAAAGTGGTGATAAAATATTTATGCTACTGCAGAAATTTGGAGACAGATTTAAAAAAAATAGAAGAAGAACTTGCAAGCCACATGCCCAAAAAAATTATGAGTTTTCCAATAAGAGGCGTTATTTTGATATTCAAAGACACCATCCCTTAAAGGATCGATGGTTTCGACTTTTGTAATAACCGAACTTCACTACCAAACAGCTGTCAAATGGTAACTCAATTCGATCATCCTCTTTGGTTGTTGTTGTCGTAGTTGTTCAGATAGGTTAATTAATCTAAAGAAACTAATAGTGCCGTAGCTCAAAGTGTGATCGAATAACCATCAAAATCAGGGCGACACTGTTCGGAGGGACGCATGTCCCTGCGGTGGATTTTGCACCTCAGTGTGATGGCTTTTAAGTCCATATAGTTCAAAGGTGAAGTCCCATGTCTAGAAAATGCGATTTCGTGCAATGAGCGGAATTTCGTTTGGCAGAAATCACAACTCGGCGTTACCGTTAACAAACAATACCATAGAGAGCCAATATACCATCAACGAGTGTCGGTTTGCTATCGTTTCACCTTTCGAACAGCTAATTAACTAATTTTTACTTGTTAATAATATTTTTATTTTTTTAATTTCCAAAACTGATTTGAATACTTAATAAACACTCATGACATGTATGTATATGTATGCGGGGATTTATATAGGGTTATCCATTTCGAGGTTTCAAAAGTATATGTCTATATTTTGACATCTGTCAAACTTAATTGTCAAACCAAACATGCTTTGTTTTAGTTATAGGTAAAAAATTATGTTTCAAACGTTACCTCCTTTCGTGATTTAAAAGGAGATTATGGAACACATAATCGTTACAGATATTGGAAAGCGTATGCGTCATCGTTTGCTCGTTTCATCGTTGCACTTTTTGTGAAGTGGGCTACGCGGAAGACCGTGCTTATGGGTAAAAAACTTTAGTTTTTGAGCACTTGAAAACCAACATTCGTTCAGTTATGGCAGAGATACCGCCCAATATGTGCCAACAAGTAGTCGAAAATAATCTCAAACGGATCGAGCTTTGCGAAAACCCGCGAGGCAGTAATTTAAATGATGTGGACTTTCACATATAATGCTAGGATTTAAATTTTATCATAAAAAAGGAATTTCATGAAAAATAAATATTTTAAATGCATTTTAAGTAAATGTAAATATTTTCGAAGCCGCAAAATGGTTAACCCCGTATAACGTATGACCATGTTCCTTTCAAAAAGGTAAACAATATTAAAAAACACATTGTATCCAAAAGGAATTGTAAAAATTTCAAATTGTTGTATGACCTTTTTCAATCATTACAATACGCAACATATTGCCAAATAAGTGGTGTCCCCCACCTCAAGTATGCCTGGAATAATTACACAAATACCTCGGTGTTTACTAATATAAAACTTAAAAAACAAAATAACACGCAAAAAAGAAAAGAAAAACAAAATAAATTAAAATTTCAGGCGGCAAGTGTTTGAGTGATTCATTTAAATGACTTTGATATGCCAATAATCCACTTGAAGGCGGGGAAACAGGTGGATTTAGATTTTAGGTGAGACGTACTGTTACTTAGAAGAGGAGCGCAAGTGACATATGTATGTACATGGTTCAAACAAATTTACATACGTATGTATGTACGCGTCTATATGGCGCGATGATGTGATCTGTTAGGAATTGAGTAAATAAATATGAATGTGTGTATGTACACATACAAATATTTATATTTTTATAGCGGCTTTTAACTGTGAAACTATTAATTGCATTGAATATTTTTTTTTTATCATGTTCATACTTCCCATATAAATTTATTATCAAACATATGTACGTGTGTATAAATGTAAAAAAAAAAAAATCACACTATTAAATACGCAAAACACCTTGTGCTCTATTTTTTATATACTTTACATTATATATTTATATTAATATTGAAAACACCTTAACTCAACTTCACACCCATACATATGTATGTATAACAATGTGCAAATTGTAAATTTATACTGGCGTATGGCTCATTCATACACGTATACAAACTAATAAAAATATTTCAATTTTAAAACACTAAACAAATAATTAAAGAATAGATTCTATAAATTTTAACAAATTTACTTTGCACTTACTTTCACGATTAACTCAAATTGTTTATCTGTACGTAGCAGCGACAAAAATACTACTAACAAAAAGTTTGACAAAGTGTGAGTCCGACAGTTCATGACAAATGTTTAGCTTCCATGTGAGAGCGTCAGATACTCAATACTCGTCCGACGAATCTCGTTGCTCTCTGTAGTGACTATGTTGTTTGCATTGCTTTGATTCTCTCTGTTTTCGACGATCGTTCTCCAAATGATTCTTTAAGATTTCACGCCCACAATGCAGCTTTGTTCGTTAATAAGCGCATATACCATACATAGGAGAATGGTTGATAAGGTACACAGGTCAACAAAATATATTTAAATTTTTATACCTCTCATGAATTTGGTCCGAAGTAATTACAATACGTATCACAAGAATGATAAGAAGGACAGGTTGAGTAGGTTTAGCTATCTATGCTCGTCTGTCTGTTTGAACGCAAGCTAATCTCTCAGTTTTTGAGATATTTGAACGAAACATAGTACGCATACGTATAGATAATTTGGCGGAACCGCCCAGATCAGTCGACAATGGCATATATGTATGTAGCTCCCATACAACCCAGAATCTAAGAATATGAAATTTGATATTTACTCAATTTAATACCAACAAATATTGACAATCGGAAATACTGGAAATCAGAAGGCTATACCATATATGTGTTTTGGGTGAAAAATAAAAAAAGCATCTAAGAGTGTGAAAATCTACTCAAATTTATTAAAAAAAATGAAAAAAAAACTGTATAATATATCCCCCCTATAACCGATTTGCTCCAATGTGAGGTTTTGGGTGAAAAAAATCTGCCAAAAAAGCAACTAAATTTGGTATTCTGCACATTTAAATGCAAATAAATTTTGGCACTCAAAATCATCGGTTTCGGAACACTTATCATACAACCGATTTTTCAGATAGAGAATTAATATTAAGTCTAGTGAAAAGCAATCCATTATTTTTGTATTAAATTTAAGGCTTTATTTACTATAATTAGAATTATCCGATTTATGTCAAATATGCATCGATTTGCTCGATAACGTTTTGCCATTTTTAAGGTAATATTAATACTCTCTTGTAGAATCCTTTGTCCAATGGACAATCGTTTTTCACAGTTTTCTCTACAGGCAAATTCTTCACCAGCCAAATCATTCGCCATAGACAGGAACATATGATAAACTCATAGTGCGTGATCTGAACTATATAGGAGATGCATAAGAACCCCCCAATTAAGCTCCCGGAGCTTCTGACTAGTCATTATCGTTGTAGGTATGTGGTTTGCCGTTGTCTTGGTGAAACTCAATTTCCCTACTGTTAGGCAAAGCCGGACGCTTCTGGACTATTGCTTCCTTCAGACGGTCCAAATGCCGAATGTAGAGATCTGAATTAAAAGTTTGATCGTAAAGGGGCAGCGCATAGTGGATGATTCTTTGGCAATAACACCAAATACACAACCAATTTTCCTATCCGTCAGACTTGGCTTGGATACCGTTTGTGCCAGTTCAATGCACTTCGACCACGACCGTTTTCGTTTATTCTTGCTGTAAGTGATCCACTTTTCATCACCAATAATTCTTCGCTTCAGAAATGGGTCGATTTTGATCCGATTCTGCACCGATTCGCAGATGGATATTCGTTCCATGAGGTTTTCTCCACCATATATCCATCTCCTTTGTATATCTAGACCTTATCAAATGGCTCCAAATTGTTTATTGCGCAATGTTTAGATCTTAAACAATCCAAACAGTGCTCGCGTGACGGTCAGACTCGGGTTTTCGCCTTTACTGAAGAAAAATTGTAGAATATGGCGAATTTTCTCTTTTCCGGTGCCCATATTTGACATGCACTCAAACACTAACTCAGTAGTGATCAACAATTCTTCCATAATCCTGTCCAGCGTAATCTAGTCGCGCTTATAGAACACGAGATGCAGATTATTAAAACTATCTATTCTAAAAATAATGGACTACCTCTTATTAGTCCTAATATTTAATCCTGAAATGTAATACAAAAATTTGGTTTAGTGTAAGCTTTAGGTCCCTCCATTTGTTGGAAAAACATCAAGACGCAAAACCACAAATTTGAGGAGGAGATCGACCGAAAATCGCTTCAAATCGCTTATTTATAAAAATATGTCTAGGTTAGTTTAGGTTCAAATGGCTGACCCCAAGAAGATCACACGTAGACTCATAAGAAACTGAGACGATAAGAATCCCAAATTTTACCGCGTGAATTTACATCGAGCGACCCTCGGTCCATACTCTCATCAAGTTCCAACTTTCCAAAAGCAAGCTCTAATTGATAGAAGTGCACCCATTTGCATTTTGTCAGGTAAAAGGAATCGGGGATGCCCATACTTGCAAAGTCACTAGCATTCCAGCATTCCGATGTGACCCCCGACGCCGCAGGCAGATATAACAAACATTGTATCACAATTTTGAGGCTCACCGTGAGTGAGATCAAGACAATAGATGATTGTCTATTTGAATAAATATTAGCCTATTGTAGAGAAAACACACTTCGAAACAGTCTGTCATGGTGGCAGCTACTTCCGCCTGAAGAACATTGCAATAGTCCGGATGCCTAAACTCATCGTTTAAAGATCGAGAAAAAAAAATGTTTTTCAAGAAATGCCTTTTTTATTCTAAAGTTTGAACCTTGGCATTGTGAAACACCATCATTCAAATTCCGCTGCGCGAACTTCCATCCGTTCGAGGTAATTTTCCACCAGTTTTTGGCATATTATAGGCGGTAACTCAGCCATAACTTGACGAATGTTGGTTTCTAAGAGCTCCGAGGGCTTGACATTCCCTGTCGAGGGGCGATCGCAATTAGAAAAAATAAATTTCTATAATTTTGAATTTTGGTCGAACTAGGACTAGAACCATGGTTTCAGAAGGGCACTCGGCTATTGCGGTCGTCGTTAATGTAAAATCCTTTATAAGACCGCACAACTTTTGCCTTGTGCTTTATTTAGGAAAGAAAGAGAACAAGTCTGTCAAGCCTTACCTTCCAAGTCACCATTGACAATCATCACATGGAATGTTTCGATAGAAAAGTTTTGTGTACCTATTAACAGCGGTAAATACTGAAAGGAATTTTCAGTTTTGAAAGTTTTCGGTTCAGTATCTGTTGATGGAAGCAAAGGAAAGGAAAGGTCTACACTCCGTTGGATATATCGAGCATCTGGTTTCACTTAAAATCTCCAATAAAAGACTATTAGCCGTTTGAGGTCCATCCTAAACACGTAACGTCACCAAATCGTGAATATTTTTAAAAGATCTATTGTCGAGTAATCAAAATGTTTCTTCCTGCTAGCCTGATGAAAACAATAGGGGAAATCAGCGTGTTTGAGGCCCTGAGGTTTTTAGTGATTGACAACATGAATTTAGACGTCATCGGTTAAATTAGTGACTAAACCAACACAAACAAATTAATTTGGCAAAATCGAATGTCTGAGACTATTTTGGTGTTTTTTTTTTCTTTTGGCAAACCCCTAGCTCTGCTTTTACACATTGTCAATGCTAAGCTATTTTTAATACCGTAAAAAACGAATTGCATTTGCACTAGATCACTGAAATGCAACAAATTGATGACGTCCTAATGAACTTGTACCTCTCGACACTGAAACGACGAAGTAAATACACATTGGCCGTGAAATCGTAGAAGCTGCGACCCACTATAAATACCACCCACCAACCGATGCAACGATCAATTGAATTTTGGACGATTACTTGTCAGGACGTGCCTGTAGTGGACGCTAGTGACAAAAGTGCCAGAAGCAATACGCGCAATACGAAGGATCGGTCGACCGGGTGGAAATTTTGGTTCGCAAAGAGGCTGAGTTTTTAATTGTCACTTCACCAAGAGAAAAAAAAAGCAGGTAGATATTTTAAGCATATCAGCAAATGCTTTGATATTTAGAAAAAATGATGATCTGTAAAATTTGCTTCAACCATCTTATGCAGCATGCGGAATAGATTACCAAAGTACGAGTCGGACGCTTTCGACAATGTCGAATATGAGCTCCGTATGACGTACACAGTGGAGACTGATCGCCGTATTATGAGTTTCGTTGATTCACGTTGGGGCATGGAAATAACCGGTGGTATTGATCAATTTGAACCGTTAACCATTATAAATGTAACGCCAACGGGGATGGCGCGAAGCGCTGGCATGCGTGTCGGTGATGAGATAACACAAATTAACGATACACCAGCATTGGATCTAACCTTCAATCAAGCATTAGATTTGTTTCGTAAAAATAGACGTTATGTGCGGGTTTATGTAAGAGGGTAAGTTTGTGGAATGGAGCGAAGAGAAAAGAGAAGAATTTTTCAATTATTTCTTTTTCGTTCTAGCGATATTGATGACGATGGTGAAGAGGACTGGACTTGTCACTTCTGGTTTAGGCCACGTAAGTGTCCATATTTTGTGAATTAAATCGCATTAAAAAGTGGTTCGTCTTCTATTAAACTACGTATATACACCATTTTCAATTTTTAGGCAAGCCATGGCGACGTGATTTCACGCCCATCCAATGGGAGTTCCCATGGAATGATCGTCGTAAGCCGATCTATCGTGAATCCAACTGCTTTATGGTGCCCAGCAAGATGGAGGAGAAAATACGTGAACGTCGTGCAGCTACCTCTGCGGTGCATAAAAAGGAGGAACTCGCACCACATACCCGCTCGCTAACACCATCTCCCAGGCCCAAAAATCAGCCTGGCGAAAATTTAATGGAGACTATGTTCAAGAAATAATCTATGCAGTTCAACGAATGAACAAAAATGATTACATAACCGATGTCAAAGCGATGAAACGCGTTAGCAAAAAATGCTGAATACAAATTGGTTTGTGAATTTTGCAAGCAAAAAGACAAAATATATTTACGATGGCAAATGTTTTGCTCCGAAATTCACCAAAACATAAAAAAAACGTCAGCGGTTTTTCATTCCAGTTCCAGAAACATATATAGATACATACATATATAAACTGGCGTTTATATGTATGGATAATATCTGCCACATACTCGAGTACTGCTCACATAGAAAGATATAGTTGATAAGGAGTGATCGAAGGGAGAATTTAATACACATACTAATATTTATACTAAAGCCACTTGTTATAAAGCTGAAAATCATATTTTAAAACTTTATAAAAATGTGAAATTATAATAAAATATTCTTACGGGTAATTTGGAATTAGAAAACGTTTTTGATTTTAAGCTTTATCGGTTAAGAGTAAAAAATAGATAAATCTTACTCTTAAACAATTTTTTTAAGAGATTGAATACAAGGTTGTCATTCACACGCGGAATAAGTGGGAACAGCACTTAAGGCAAGTGACCTGCCTAAACACCAGCGCGACGCTTGATTTCTCCAGCAAAGAGGTTCAGGGGGTCATCGGAAAGGCGAAAGCCTCAAAATCCATCGGCCCCGATGGAATGCTAAATGTACCTAGGATCAGCGAGAGCAGACTATCTCACCAAGGTCCTCAATGTGTCTCTGACCACTCTTAAAATGCCCGACATGTGGTAAATTGGTAGGGTGGCCCCTCCACATTCAAATCGTGGTCAATCCCGAAGAGAAGCGGTGACTGCGTGATTCAATCGATGATCGCGCCTCGTCGGACTCGAAGAGGTGCGCGAGCTATTTTAGCTGACTTTCTACATTAAACCCTTCGGTTGACAAAGCGAAAAGTGACCCGCCGTCTGCGCAAACTGTCAAATACCAGCGCGACATGCATGCTGATGCTAAAACACCTAGGACAGCGGGAGCAGACTTTCTCACCAAGGTCCCCAATTTGCTTCTGGTCACTCTAAAAACCCGATATGTGGTAAATGGGAATGGTGTTTCCGCTATTGAAATCGCGGAAAGCAGCGAACAGCGGAGAGTCTTATTTGCTGATATGCCTCCTCTTCTCAGTAGCGAAGACTTTTGAGGCTGCTCACGGCCATCACACACCATCTTAGTCCAGTAGCACACCAGCATGGCTTCCTCAAAGTGCGCATTACCACAATAGCATTTAATGCCATAAGCACTCAGATAGTCAATGGCCTCAACCGAAACCGGCCCTACGCGCGAAATGTCTTAGTAGCTCTGAATTTGTCAAAAGCTTTTGACACGGTCAACCATTCAGTGATACTTTCGGGCATTGAGGAATCCTCTTGTTGTTGTTGTAGTAGCGGTTCTTTAACTCCGCTTAGGGCAGGCTTTGTCAATCTAAGTCGCCGAGGTCATCTAAAGGGAGGTCCAGAAAACGTGCTGTTTCGACGGGTTTGGACCAAAGGGAGAAGGGGGTTACATGATTCGGTTTAAGGGGGCACGTGAAGAGGTGGTTAGCGCCGTGCGGAGACTCTCCACATGAAAGCTCGATATTGGCATTTGGTCAGGATATTGATGACTTATGATCGAAAGTGAAATGCTATCTTGACGACCTTTCCCACTTATTCATAGCAAGACAATTAATACAACTACAACCTGCAAAATCCTCGACTATCCTCTTCGTCAGCTGTTCAAAGGAGTACCAGCTCGAACTCGATGGCGTAAAAATTCCGACTATTAACAGCCCGAAGTTATTGGAGGTCCGAGAGCTGGCGGAACAGATAGACGATTCGACATTCTGCACAATGAACGACAAAGCCCCCACCAGAGTTGTGGGTAATTGCCAAAGCTCGCCCGACATAACAATTGCGAGTGCTGGTCTGATAAACAGTATAGTCTGGCGACCTATACTGACACTAGCATCGAACCACTTACCCATACACATCTCGATTGACAGACCTCCCGACTTTGTTTCCGCGGACCACCGGACCTTCGTTAACTTCAAAAAAGCTAACTGGACCGGCTTCACGGAATTCACCGAGAACGCCTTCAGTGCTCTCTCCACTCCAACTGACGTCACTTCTGGTCAACGTTCTTTCCGCAGGATAATTGCGACCGCTGCCGCCCGCTTCATCCCGGCAGGCCGAATTGCGGAAATCCGCCCTAACTTCCCGTCCAAAGCGGCGGCTTTAGCAGCAAGGCGCGACATCCTCCGTAACTCCGATCCCGGGAATCCCTTAATCAGGGATTTAAATGCGGAGATTCGGACCGTTGTAAATAAACACAAGCGGAAAAAGTGGGAGGAGCACTTAAGGTCCTGCAATCTCTCCTCTGGGGCAACCAAGCTCTGGGCTACAGTCAAGTCGCTGTCTAACCCGACGAGACGAGATGACCGGGTGGAAATTTCATTCGGTGATCGCGCCTCGTCGGACCCGAAGAGATGCGCGAGCTATTTTAGCCGGTAGACAAAGCGAAAAGACGTGTAACCCGCCGTATGCGCAAACTGCCAAACACAAGCGCGGTGCTTGATTTCTCCAGAGAGGAGGTTCAGGGGGTTATCGGGAAGGCGAAAGCCTCCAACTCCATCGGCCCTGACGGAATAAGCATGCTGATGCTAAAACATCTCGGACCAGCGGGAGCAGAATACTTCACCAAGGTCCTCAATTTGTCTTTGACCACCCTAATCATACCAGATGTGTGGAAAACCGGTAGGGAGGTCCCGCTACTTAAACCGGGGAAACCAGCCAACAAAGGAGAGTCCTATCGGCAGATAACTCTCCTCTCCCCAGTAGCGAAGACGCTTGAAGCCTTACTGCTCCCGACATTCACTCACCATCTGCGTCCAGCAGCACATCAGCATGGCTTCCGAAAAGTGCACAGCACCACAACAGCACTTAACGACATAAAAACCCCGGGTGGTCAATGGCCTGAACCAAAACCGACCCTGCGCGAGAACTGTCCTGGTAGCACTGGATTTGTCAAAAGCTTTTGACACTGTCAATCATTCAGTGCTACTCAGTGACATTGAGGAATCCTCATTACCGCCGGGGTTGCAGAGGTGGGTCATGGGCTACCTGAGTGGTCGTCAATCATCGGTCATATTCCGAGGGGAAACATCTAAATTGAGGAAAATTAAACAGGGTGTTCCGCAGGGTGGTGTACTCTCCCCGCTACTGTTTAATTTTTACATCTCGAAGCTCCCTCCTCCACCGGAAGGAGTCTCACTAACCTCGTATGCCGATGATTACTCGATATTGGCGTCTGGCCAGGATATTGATAGCCTATGTTCGAAAGTAAACGGCTACCTCGCCGATCTCTCCCGTTTCTTCACTGCACGACATTTGAAAATACAGCCGACGAAATCCTCGGCTACCCTTTTCACCAGCTGGACGAAGGAGTACCGGCTAGAACTCGATGTGAAAGTTGATGACCAAAAAATTCCAACTATAAACAACCCTAAGATTTTAGGGGTCACATTCGATAGCCTGCACTCCGCATACGACCGCAATTGCCGCAAAACTCCAGGGCCGCAACAAAATACTCAAAGCGCTAAAGGTAAAGAAACCTTGCTGGCAACCTGCAAAGCAATTGGGGGTAAAGATAAAGAAACCTTGATAAAGATAAAGAAACCTTGCTGGCAACCTGCAAAGCAATTGGCCGGCCGGTCGTAAACTATGCTGCATCGATAGCCTGTACTCCTTCACTCCGCATACGACCGCAAATGACGCAAAACTCCAGGGCCGCAACAAAATACTCAAAGCGCTAGCCGGCAGCACATGGGGTAAAGATAAAGAAACCTTGCTAAAGATAAAGAAACCTTGCTGGCAACCTGCAAAGCAATTGGCCGGCCGGTCGTAAACTACGCTGCACCGATTTGGGCGCCGGGGACGAACGAGACGCAGTGGAGAAAACTACAGGCCTGTCAGAACACCGCCCTTAGGACTGCGACAGGAAACCTCCTGATGTCACCGGAGCACCACTTGCACAGCGAAGCATCTATGCTACGAGTTAAGGAGCATAATGCTTTGCTGTGCAAGCAGTTCCTGTTGGGATGTCACCGCGCGGAGCACCCTAGCAGGCACCTCTTAGAAGCCGAGCCTCCGCCTAGGCACATCAGGAAGGGAGTACTTTACTATAACTGCACCATACAGCACCATTTAAAACAACCGCTGGTCAGGACGGCTTACCGACAAGCGCTGCACGCGATTCACCAGGAGTCAGTGAACACCTTCCTAGACTCCCTTCCAGTGAATGGCGTACTCGGAAACAAACTCCATCTATAGCAGACAGTGAGCTCGAGCTGCCTCGAGAGACCCGAGTGATATTAGCATAACTCAGATCTGGATACTGTAGCAGGTTAAACTCCTACATATCCAGACTCGACCCCAGCATACCCAACGTATGCCCTGCATGTGGAGAGTCCCCGCACGACACTAACCACCTCTTCACATGCCCCCTTAAATATACCCATCTAACCCCCCTCTCCCTTTGGTCCAACCCTGTCGAAACAGCACGTTTCCTGGACCTCCCGTTAGATGACCTCGGCGACTTAGACTAATGATACCTGCCCTAAGCGGGGTTAGCTAGCCGTTACAACAACAACAACACGCCACGGAGAATGCGTCAACACCTTCACGAACTCTCTTCCACTGAATAGCGTACTCGGAGTCAAATCACGACTAAACTCCTAACTATCCAGACTTGACCCCGACATAACCAACAATAAACCTCCATTGCATTACTTACCCAGCGAGGAACTTGTACACGAGTTAAGAAGTATAATGGAATGCTTTATAAGTAGTATCTGATATCCACATATATCCTTAACCAACAATAAACCTCCATTGCATTACTTACCCAGCGAGGTACTTGTACCCGAGTTAAGAAGTATAATGGAATGTTTTATAAGTAGTATCTGTTACCCACATATATCCTTAATAAATCACTAGTGTATGAAATGATATTTTCCTTTTTTATTCGTTTATAAAGTTCAATCAATGAAGACAAGTGTGCTAATTGTACAAGTAAAAGTTGTCTTTTTAATTTAATGGTTATAAATAAATCACCGTGAGATGTGAATGCTTTGCCAATTTTAATTTCTTATTGAACTTGTCTATACATACTGCGCACCGATTCAGTCAAAGCAAAGCGAGAAAGCCAATGTAATTTATAAATGCATGAACTTAAAGCGGAAGTACAACCAAAACCACTTTTTGTATGATTGTTACGCCACAAAAATAATTTTTAAAAAAACTTTTCTACGCTTTTTTTACCTTTGGCCAGGCAAAGTATGTACATTTTTTAATTATCTTAATTATTGTTTAAAAATGCTTCATATATCCTTGTATTGTGTTTTTTTTACCCAGATTTGCAAGAAAATATAAGAATTCAAATATAAATTTATACCGCTGGAATATTTCGTTGTTAGACAAAAGAAATAGCATTTGAAAGGAATTTATAAAAATCCAAATGAGTACAAAACGTACTCATTGCTTGTTAATTGGATGTAACTGTAACCATTTCTTTACTTTGCCAACTTTTTCGAAATTCAATAAATGCTTTCCTTTTTACATATTTGAATATTTCTTCATTTAATAGTTACTTTTACTAACTTTCTTGCGATTGTTGCTTTTGGTGTTATTGTTGATATTTTGATTGCGATGGCAATAGCTGTTTAAAAATTTCGAATTTATATATTGGCCCTCTGGTAATGTACCCTTTTGCTTATTTCTAACTGTGTGACGTGTTGCTTGATATTATTCGCGATGTAATAGTACAAAAATTGCTAAAATTGATAATATTGCCCACTGAAGTAGATAAAAAGAAATATTTATTATTGTACGAAGAATGCAAGTTACATTAGATATTACCTTAACTTTGGGATACTCGTTCATAAAAATTGTAATTATACCGACATATGGAAGAAACCCTCTAGCACGGCCCACAATATCTTTTTTCGTAAGCCATAGTTGACCTGGAGCATAGAGACCTCGATCATCGACATTGTTGTTATCTCCCTTAGTCAGGAATTTCACTGAACCATCTTCCCTAAAATTTGAAACATGAAAAACTTATTAAAAATACTGTTTTTAATGAACTATGAAATTCTGCACTTACTTTTCATGCAACTTAACAACGCGATGTACTATAGGTATATCTCTCCCCTCCACTTTGAATACTACAATTTCTCCAACACGCACTGGTTCCTCCTTATAGTTAGTTAGAAATAACAAATCTCCTCGATGGAAAGCCGGTTCCATACTACCGCTGAGCACCACAACAATTGGTGATTCGCTACCAGTGACCACCATTAGCCCCTTCCAGATCATAAGTGCGGATGATACAATCATCGCAAAACTTAATATTTGATAAAGTGACTATGCGATAGAGATATTTAAAGAAAATTAATAAATACTTGCACATAATTTTTGTATACAAAAGGCAATTGCATACGTGTAATCGCACTACACAACCCCCTTCACGTCATACCACCCGACGAGATCCATACACAGTATAACAGTATAGTGAACTTACCTGTCGTTTGTTCATTCTGTTGAAATCTCGTAACATTTCATCAAACTGCAACAGCTCCCCTAAACCCATTTTATATATTTGTAGGGTTTTATGATTTTTATTAACTTAAGATATAATAAACAAATCTACGCTAAAAACACTTAGTTTTTACTCAGTCGCCAAAGAATATTTTCCAAGCCAGTAAAGTTTTTGAGCCGCTACCACGACGTCGCCTTCTGTCAAAAAGCGCCGCGCGGACGCCTATTGAACACGTCAGTTGGAATATGCAGGGTTGCACAAACTGTATTAAAAAATTAAGTAAATTTGGTTATATTAAAATTATAGCATGTAAGCAAAGAACGTACATGAATAAGAAGCGGCATGACGGTCTCGTAAATTGGGATTTTCATATACATTCTTTGCCGCTTCTTATTCATATACGTTCTTTGTTCTTGGTATACGAGTAAACGTTCGAAAGAATATCAGAGAACTTATAACAATAAGAAGGTGCAAATTCGTTGCAATAAATGACTTTTTTTTATTTTTATGTTCATTATATTATGCCTTTTTAATTAATATACAAAAATATGGATTAAAATAGATAAAAATAAAATAAAAATTTTATTATTTGAAAAAAATAAAAATTTGAACTTGCGCCGGAAGCAAAAATAACAAAAATACAAATATACACACGCGCTAACGACTACGCCACAGATAAATATAAGTTTTATAAGTTACAGGTTTTTATTTTTATGTCATTATGTATTCTTATTATTAATATCACATTAGCACAAAGACTGTATGATTAAAGAACGTATATGAATTCATATACGTTCTTTGGTATGAGTCTTGCCGCTTCCAAAGAACGTTCTTTGCCGCTTTTTATTGATATACGTTCTTTGATACCACATAAGCACAAAGACCGTATGAGCAGAGAACGTATATGAATTCATATACGCTCTTTGGTATGAGTCTTGCCGCTTCTTACGTTCTTTGTCTACCGCATTAGCACAAAGACCGTATGAGCAAAGAACGTATATGAATTCATATACATTCTATGTCGCTTTTTATTCATATACGTTCTTTGCATGTGGTGAACCTCTTAGCGATTCTTTTCATTTTTTGACTTATAGTGACCAGCCATAAGCTAAGAAGAAGAGCAGTGATCTATCCAGCTGATTTCTGCAAAACAGCTGTCAGTAAACTGGTTACCTTATCAAAGTGATGGCGTTAAATAATTTACGAAAATTTCGTGTTTTATTTAAATATCCAAATTCTCGAGCTCTATTAGGAAGTTTCAAACAAATATATGATAGCCAACAGCAGAATGAAAAGAATAATGGTGACAGTAAGAATAACGGCTCAGGACAAGGGAGAAATAAACTCTGGACCGCCGGCTTACCAATAGCTACCGTCTCTGCCATAACCGCCTATTTAATATACAATCATAAAGATGCTATTATGCCAAATGTTGCTGCTTTTACCACTCCACCACTTTCAGGGCGACGTAAGCAATATAATTTCCTTGCGGACGTGGTACACGCCTGTGCGCCTTCAGTTGTTTATATAGAGATTAAGGATATGCGTCAATTTGATTATTACACCGGAAAACCAGTAACAGCATCTAATGGTTCAGGGTTCATAATCGACTCGAATGGTCTTATACTGACCAATGCACATGTTGTTATAAATAAGCCACACACAATGGTGCAAGTGCGTTTAAACGACGGACGCACATTTCCCGGCGTCGTCGAAGACATTGATCAAACATCAGATTTGGCAACAGTGCGGATACAATGCAAAGATTTGCCGGTAATGACGCTCGGTCAAAGTTCAACGTTGCGGTCAGGAGAATGGGTTGTGGCGCTGGGTAGTCCTTTGGCTTTGAGCAATACAGTAACTGCCGGTGTAGTAAGCTCTACACAACGCGCATCACAAGAGTTAGGTTTGAAGAATCGCGATATTAATTACATACAAACAGATGCAGCTATTACATTTGGCAATTCTGGAGGACCGCTGGTGAATTTAGATGGTGAAGCTATTGGTGTTAACTCTATGAAAGTCACAGCCGGTATTAGCTTTGCTATACCCATTGATTATGTCAAATTGTTTCTGAAGCGTGCCGAACAGCGTCGGAAAGAGGGTGTTAGTCGAATGGATTATCCTGCCAAACGATACATGGGCATAACAATGCTTACGCTCACACCGGATATACTTTTCGAATTGAAAAATCGTACGCAAAATGTGCCAAGCGATTTGACGCACGGAGTGTTGGTGTGGAAAGTGATTATAGGCTCGCCAGCGCACACGTGAGTACATGACATGATTGTTATTGTATAGAAATATACTATATGGTTTGTTTTTATTATTTTTTAGTGGCGGCCTCTATCCGGGTGACATTGTCACGCAAATCAATGAAAAAGAAATCAAGAACTCTTCAGATGTCTATGAAGCATTGGCAGCAAAGACAAAATCACTTGATATAACCATTTTCCGTGGCTTGAAGAAGATGACTGTTAAAATTGTGCCTGAAGATCCTTAAAGCAATTTTTCTACTTGTTTTGTTATTACTGTGCTACAACATAAACGTATTAAAGTATAACAGCACTGCCCCTATACTCTACAAGATAGCTACGGCGGTATTAAAATATGCTTTAGACTAACTGTACTGCATTGTACTAACTTTTTATGTATTTTAAGCGAGCAATATTTTTTCAAATAAGAAAGCAGTTAAATGCAATAAAACAAAAAAGGTTTAAAAAACATATAAACATAAATCGTTACGTATGACATATACTTATTTATTCCATTTAAGTAAAACACATTCCAGTGCAAAGTAAATGCTAAATACCAAAATTAATCATAGAAAAGTTTTCGAGGTAAGTATGTTTGAAATATTCAATATTCAAAATAATTTAATTTACCATTTTGCATAACCCGGCGACACCAATTTCGCAAAACACACACTTCTTATGATTTATAACTGCCCAAGAAACACAGACATTGTAATTGGTAAGTGCTTTATGTGATTTTAATTTTTTTTTTACTTGTACCAGTATTTTCTTCGTCGATATTTATTTACACAACCACTTTTGCCGTTTATAATTTATGTATGTATGTACATTTGTGCCGCATTATTAACAACTTTTAAATTTATAAAGCTGACACCGCCCATGCGAGGATCGTCTTATTGGTCACCTTTGAGGCGTACGCATACTTTTGGAGATCAGATAAATCATTTCGGTTTTATTTCACAATGTATATAAGTAAATAATGCGATATTGATGTGATAGTGAAAAGCGGAGCTGCTTTGCATTGAATAATATATGTATGTGTAGATATGTTCGTAGTATGTATGTATGTATATATGTATATATGTATATTTGCATAGCCAGTGGCAGCGGCACCGTTTAATGCTTATCTCTTGTGTTCGTAATTTAGCTTCCATTTAAATGTTGCGTGCGAATTATGGTAATTATTAATGAGCGAAAAACACACATGGTGGTGGTGCGCAATGAAATGGCCAAACTTTTCATGATGCTCCCAATTGATAAGCATTTCATTTCTCGAACTGTTTGTCTGACAGTGTTTCTTTGCACATTCATACATACCTATGTATATGTGTTTATGTGTGTGTTTGTGCAGTATTTGTGTGGCATACCGCTATCATATACGTATATACAAATATAGAAATTTTTGCATTGCAATTTCAGCGTATGCCACCGCATGAGCTCAACTTTTGCATCTTCGATTTCACTACTCATTGCGTGCACTTTACTTATGTATGTATGTATATCGGCGCTTTAGCACTCAGCTTATTTCGCTTGCTCCACTGCACGATTTACGCTAATTGAAATATCTACGCTATACAATCAATTGATTCAATATTTTTTCCTCCTTCCACACTCAGGCGCAGCGCTGACGGGCTTTCAGTAGACGCCACCACTCGACCGCCTGCCAGCTGTGTATGTATGTATGTACATATGTAGATGTGTTGATCGTTTTCTGGCTGGTATATGTGGATTTTCATAAATTTCTGCACTAACCGTGGGTGACACTCGACTTTAATGCCAATCAGTGTGTCGTTTTCAGTATACAAACATAAATAGATATATGAGCGTGTACAAATGTTTGTCCGCCATACGCGCGTAGTCAGTGCGCAGGCGCATATGCTTTGCTTTGTTTTTGTTTTGTACCTTCCCTATCCTCTTACATATGCGTGTGTCTACTTGTATGGGGATAAGCTGAGCTTATGGCTGCGAAATTAGGCCAAAAAGTGAAATTGGAAATGCGAGGATTTAATTTGCTGTGTGTGTGTGTGTGTGTGTGTACATGTGCTGTAGAGTTTGACTATATGTGAGGGCTTTGGCATAAATTGCAGGTCATTGTTATGATTATTTTTGTGATTTTTAAGCAATTTCTGTTTCTCTCTCATTCACATTTCACACCCTTTCTCCTCCCTTTTCATGTCGCGATACCACTAACTGTCACTGGCAACTTAATCGCTGTGCGCGTGCGCAAATGTTGCGTCTTCATATTTACTTATTATGTATGTATGTACATAGCTGCGCCATTGTGTGGCCGCTGAACCCTGCTCGGCGCTTGTTTATGATATTGCAAAGCTTACGCTTTTGCATGTGAAAACGAGACTTTTATTACATTTAAGCAGTCAATAAGTGACACATGCGATTAATAAATTTTTCAATTTTATATGCCAACGAAAATGTTACGCATTTACAAACTTTCGCGAATTCGTTTTGCGCGGAGGATGCGTTCATTGCGTGGGTTTTGACAGTTTCGTTAAGTACATATGTATGTATGTACATACATAAATAAATAAATAAGGGTTTTTGGGTTAGGTATAAGTGTGTGGCACAGAATGTCATTAAAAATGTATGGGACTACGTGTGTATGTACATACATATGTATGTATGCATAGAGGATAGTCCCGAATCTGAGTGATAGATCTCTACAAAATCACTTACAAGGTCTTATGTGTTTTTGGAGAATTAAAAGGATGGAAATTCCTTCCTTCGGCCTTAAAAAAAAGCTTCACAAACTAAACTTCGAGCTCGCCTTTGTATAATTTCCCGAATGGGGAATCCTCAGTGAGTAATAGACTCGTTAAAGACATAATTTAGTAACACCCACAAAAATCCAAACTTACTAAGTTTAAACAAGGGGTATCGCAGGGTGTTGTCCTCTTCACACTGCTGTTTAACTTTTATATCTCGAAGCTTCCTCCTCCACTGGAAGGGGTTTCACTGATCTTATAGGCCGAAGATTGCTCGATATAGATGTTTGGCCAGGATATTGGTGACTTTTGTTCGAAAGTGTACTGTGCTATCCCGATGACCGTTACCATTACTTCACTGCAAGACAATTACAGCTATAACACGCGAAATCCTCGATTATCCTTTACACCAGCTGAACGAAGGTGTACCGGCTCGAACTCGATGCGAAAGTCCTACTATTAACAACCCGAAATTACTGAGAGTCCCATTCGACAGCCTGCACTCCAAATCATCGCCCTCATGACCGTGATAGGAAACCTCCTCATCTCCCCAGGGCATCAAGTGAAGCATCTATTCTACGAGTTAAGGAGCATAATGCCTTGCTGTGGAAGCGATTTCTGCTGGGATGCTACCGCAGTGAGCACCCAAACATAGGCTTACTAAATGCTGCACTCGGCTTTAAGGACTGCATTCAGCATTACAAAACCCCTGAACAGGATGTCTTTAGAATAAGCCAAAGTTAGTTTGTGTCGGCGAGTTGGGGCCAGATGGAGAGGTACGTTAAATGGGTGGCTATTAATTGGCATGACAAGAGGTTGTTAGTGTCAGGAGCGCAATCCATTCAGCATAACTGTTGCATCAGCCTCGTTTTTGAAAAAGTAAGGTCCAATGACTCGGCCGGGACCACTAACCACACCAACCAGTTACACGTTGAGGATGGAGAGGGTTTTCAACAATAAATCTTAAGGTATTCCGAGCGCCAGATGCGACAGTGTTGGTTATTGACATAGCCTTCGAAGTGGGAATGATGAGTCAAGATGATTTTTCGATGAAATTCCGGATCTTTGTCATGCATTTCAAGAACCCAATCAGAAAATACGCGACGTTGTTGATGATCAGCCGGCTTTAGTTCCGGTGTCTTATGAACTTTATAAGCTTTAAGATCCAAGTCTTTATGCAAAATACGGTGTATTAACGTTTGTGGAATGTCCAATTCCAAAGAACGAGGAGGAACAAACCTTGCTACGATAGCAATATTCCCAGTGTTTTATCTTCACACCATTAGCTTGTCCCAACAGCTCCATTTTTTCCAGCAAATTCTGTATTGCGGTCCGACAAGGCGCTTTAAGGCGCTTACGAATCGTCTCTGCCAGGCTTTTACCATTTTTATAGGGAATTTTATTAATTTCAATGAGCTGTTGAAGCATGTATCGTTCCATTTTTAAAGGGTGGTTAAATTGTAAGGGCCGATGTTGAATGTGAACCACACCTAAACGCCAAGTTTTTTTCCGAATTTAATTTGACATTTCTCTATTTCAGACTTACTCAATTTGAACCATGGAGAGATACACAATCCAACAACGTGTTAAAGTTATCCAGACTTATTATGAAAATTTTCGAAGAAAATCATCTTCAGTGATGAGGCACATTTTCACCTCAGTGTTTGGTGCGGTTTATGGGCTGGCGGCATCATCGGGCCGTATTTTTTCCAAAATGAGGCCGGTCAGGCAGTTACTGTGAATGGTGTTCGCTATCGTAAAATGATAACGAATTTTTTATGGCCACAATTGGAAGATATGGATGTGGACGATATGTGGTTTCAGCAGGACGGTGCCACTTGCCACACAGCTAACGAAACAATGTCTCTTTTGCGCAACAAATTCAATGGCCGTGTTATCTCACGTAATGGCGATGTCAATTGACCCCCAAGATCATGTGATTTGACACCGTTGGACTTTTTTCTCTGGGGTTATTTGAAAGAAAAGGTGTACGTCGATAAGCCAGCAACAATTCAAGAGCTAAAGGATGAGATAATTCGGCACATTAACGGCATAGAAACTCAATTATGCCTCAGCGTCATCGAAAATTTGGACCATCGTATGGAGGTGTGCCGCCGAGGTCGCGGCGCTCATTTCGCCGATATTTTGTTATATACATAATTGAGTAATACCAATATATCATAATAAAATAAAATTTCAATAATTTCCTAAATAGTTTGTGTTTTATTCAAAATCAACATCGGCCCTTGAAAATTTAACCACCCTTTATTACTGGCGTAGTTTTTACTTGTCAAATGTCAGAAAATTACAGCTTCGAAAGTGACATCTACCGGAATAGCAGACTATACAAAATAAGACCTCTTATTGGAAAACCCTTTATATATACAAAAGTTCATGCTTATCTTAAATTTTAACATCTTCAATTAATACATATATCAAATTTAACAAAAATACAATATCACTGGCGAAACCATAATCAATTGCGGTTAATTGGGGCGATAGATGAGTAAACATTTTTAATATATATATATATATACGTGTAGTAAATGTATGTACTGTAAGAGTAAGTATTATGTGTACTATGTTTAATATATTCATATATATAAATACATATATATGTATATATGTAAATTTGGACTCAGTCGGTTCGTGCCACTCGAATTTCAATGGCAACCAATGTTGACAGCTGAAGCGAAAGGGTGCGCCGCAACATGTGTCAAAACATGCGTTTTCCCACTTTTGGTTTCATTCGCTATATTTACTGAGGTTTTCTTGTAAAGTTGTCTGTTTATTTTTTTATTTATTGTTATTTGTTTTTTATTTTTTATTTTTTATTATTTTTTTGTTATTTTTTTGTTATTTTTTTTTTTATTTTTTTTAAATTTTTTTGAATTTTCTTTTATTATTATTTCACAGCATTTCTATTTTTTTTAGCTTTTATTTTTGATAATCTTTTTTTTTTGCCTGCATTTTCCTTTGCACCGCAAACATTGGTGAATTTCTGTGGCAACAACATATTTACATACAACACAATAGCCGTGACATGAGCACGAGCAACGGTAATCAATAGTCAAGAAGAAAACAATAAAGCAGTGGAAATTATGCGACACAAGACAGTCAAAGCACTACAATGTTATATGCATATACATGTACCTATGTGTGTATAATTAAACAAGTGTACATACGAGAGGATTAACAAAAGTTCGGTCAGTTGGTGACTTTTAATTTGTTTTTTTTTTTTTTAAATCTGAAAATACCAAATCCTTTGCAATTACTTTATTAGTCTTCCTTTCAAATTTTAGAATGGTCGACTAAAATGGAGATGAGAAGACGCAAGGTAGCTGAGGATAGGTCAGACGAAATTCCACCACCAACGTAAACAGAAATTCGCCATGTGATTCTCTTCGGGTTTCGGCGTAATTTACAGCCAATACAAATATTCAGTGCAGATTGCACCGTCTTTACAGACTATTTCTAAGTGGTTTCGAAGACTCCAGACCGGACATTTATCCAGGAGCCAACCCAACTGTAAAAGTAAGCAACAAAAATCAGAAGTAAAGTAAATATACTTCACCCGATCCAAAATCGTAGCTGCTATTCCGCTGGAAAAGGGTCAGACGGTAACTGAAAAATAGTACACCGAAGAGTGCTTATCAAATGTTTTAAAAAAAAAGTTGGAAAACAGGAAGAAGGAGGATTTACGGCGCTATGTTTTACATCATTACAACGCGCCATCCCACACTGCTGAAATAACGAGTAATTTTATTGCAATCTCTGGGATCGAAGAAATACGTCGAGCACCATATTCCAAAGATAAAGCACCTTGTGATTTCTGGTTATTCACAAAATTATTTTGAACTTTTTAGTTTAATATTCTTTAAAAGCGTGTTTTTTTACTTTTTTAAACTATATTCATTTTATTTATTTTTTTGTGTTTCTTCCAGATGTTAAAATAACAGTTTTCGGTAAAAGAATCATTTAGCTGTGACGCGATCCCAATATGAAATATTTAAAGTGCAAATCCTTGCATACATCGTGGCGTTGCAATTAACAAAATACTCCAAGAAACAGGGTGATATGTATACTGCATTCAGTATTTCAAAGAAATTGAATGTAGACGTCGCCAAGTTGAAATGAAAGGAGAGTTACAAACTGACAAACAGACAGACATACCTACAAGTAAAGCTAATAAAAGCGTGTTAAAAAGGACAGAGATTACGAATAAATACAAAAAGTTTTTTTCTGGTCAACTTACCGAACTTTTGTTAATTCCTTCGTACTCGTACTAGTACCTATAATAGCGCAAAAAGCACCATTTCACACTTTTATGTCCGCTTTTTTACATTAAATATTTGCAAATAAGAGAAATTGAAACAATAGCGCCCAAAAGCCTATAAAAGTGGCAACGGAAAGTGTTGTTGGAGTTAAGCATACATACCCACCTACCTTCATACAAATGTACATATTACATATGTATGCATTTCTTTATTTCTGCTGTGATTGACCGCTTGCGAGAAAATGAAGCGGAACGCATGCGCAAACACTCGATATTTGCAAATTTTTTAATTTATATATGTACATTCGTATGTACATACATACCTACATATGTGGTGTATAATTGTGCTGCCGCATGAAAGGCAGCTAAAGTAAATTGAACAAAACGGTATGCCGCAAGAGCCAACATCATCATTCGTCACAAAACTCAATATATATAAATATCAAATTTTCTTTCACTTCTACGCCTTTCGTTTGAATTTTTTGCTTTTTGCCATTTTTATTATTAATTTCCCTATTTTTATTGTTGTATATATGTACATATGTATGTTTGCAAATATTTATGAGGGTCTACGCACTTATTGTCACTCATCATTTCTTTAAAATTCCACTACAAAAATGTCAACAGTATATGATATAAAATAAAATGATAAAAAAATAAATTCAAAAAATTAAAAATAAAAAAGGAAACAATTACCAGTCACAGCTTTGATTGAGTTATTTAGTGAATGTGGCACTTAAATAAAATAATAATTGTGTACATACATACATATACGTATGTAAGTGTATACATTTCTTTATTATTGGTTATGTGAATACTTTCCGGGTTTTACGCGTGATCTTATGAGTGTAGATGCAGAGTTATCTATTTTGCGGTTTCGAAAATAAACGTAAATCAAATGCATTTAAAATAGTTTTTTTCCATGAAATTCCTTTTTTATTATAAAGTTTGAACGACCAGTTTCTCTCTTCGTTCCGTTTAAGAGTGGTTTAATTTTCAAACACTCTTTGACACATGTTGGAAGGTATCTCAGCTTTAACTTGACGAATGTTGGCTTTCAAGCGTTCAAGGGTTAAAGGTTTATCCACATAAATACGATCTTTCGTGTAGCCCCGCAAAAAAAAGCCTCCAACGGTGTCAAATAGCACTATCTCGGTAGCTAACTGACATCGTCAAGACGAAGGAATCTTCTCTACATAATCGCCCTTGATTTCAAAAAATATCTTAAGTCTATAGATCCACTACTGAAAACAGTCTTCAAAATCTTGCTTTTTCAGCTTATCAAGTTCAGCGTTAACCGCATTAATTATTTCCTCGTTGCTATTAAAGACCAGAAATCACAAGATGCTATATCCGGGGAAGAGATCGCCATAGAACTACTCGTTATCTCAGCAGTGTGGGATGGCGTGTTGTTATGATGTAAAAAAGTAGCGCCGTAAATCCGCATTCTTACTGTTTTCCAACAAAGTTTTGAAAACTTTTGTATCATTTTGCAGTTACCGTCTGACCCTTTTTCAGTGGAATAGCAGCTACGATTTTAGATCGGGGACGTAAACTGACATTATTACTTTTGCTGCTGATATTTGTTCCTCAGATTTTAAGGGTCGGTTGCTCCTGTTGGGCTTTGGTATCTGTTTGGTTTTTGGATCGTCACCAGTAACGACTAAAGTTGCTAGACTGACCATTTTCGAATTTGTTTAGGAAAAATTTAACAAAATACAACAGAGCCTTTTTTTGGACTTCATTTTAAAATTGTGGTATCTATCGAGCAGATTTCTTCGTGCATCCTAGATGTTTACTTAATATTCGCAGCATTGGCATTCAAGCCCAATTCATTAGCAATCATTTCTTGTGGGTCTTTGTCAATTTTGGACTTCACCAGAGCTGCAGTGTCGTCACCACTGGAAGATTTTGGTCGACCTCCCCGGGGCCCTTCCTCTACGGAAAAATGTCGGGTCTGGAATCTTCGGAACAACTAAGAAATAGTCTTTAAAAACGGCGCAATCGTTTCATGGGCAATTTGGCATTTACTGAATATTTGTAGTGGCTATAAAATACGCCGAAACTCGAAGAGAATCACATGGGGAATTTCCGTTTGCGTTGATGGTGGAATTTCGCTATCTGGCGTTTTCTCATCTCCATTTTAGGCGATTGTTCAAAAATTTGAAAAGAAACTATAATAGAGTAATTGCAAAGGTATTTTTAGATCTAACAAAAACACATTGAAATTCACCAACTGATCGAACTTTTGTTAATACTCTGGTATTTGAGGATTCTCGAAGCCTCAAATGGGACAACTTTTGTTATTTACGTACGCCCCGAGTGGGAAATGTGTCTCACCATTAAAGAAAAACGCCCGTCCACAGTCCAGTTGTTGTGTGGCTACATTTTCACTTACAGTAGCGATAGTTGAGGTGGAATAAGCAAAATGATCATGCACAGATACAGTCTTTACAAATTTCTGATACGATTTTAACCAATTGCTTGAGTAGTTGGACGTTTATCATATATGTATATATCTTTATCTCCTCCTAATGCACGAAACGTGGCCACGCTTGAATCATCATTTTTGGTGTGGGTTTTTAAAGCTGTTAAGCTATCCATTAGCATAAATGCCTGACTTGTAACTAAAACAAAATATATGGTTTGATGGTTAAGTTTGATTGATGTCAAAATTCAGCCATGTATTTTTCAAACCACGAAATGGTTAACCCTATATGTATGTATGTACAATCATCTGTATACATAACTCATATCACAAAAAGTTCACACCTTATAGGAAATTATTATACAGGCTACTCTAAGAAGGAAAGGAGTATTTCTGTTTGAGATTGGCCAAGAGTGGCTTGGGTTCAGGAAAATGCTAAGGCTTATAGGTTATTCTAAGCCGCCTCCGAAAGGCCGACGGATATTTTTGAGGATCTTTTATTTCACGCCAGAAATACACTCGGAGGGTTTGAATATTGGTAATAAAAAAGTCTCTGTAGTTCTTGCATCTAGATGGTGTTGATACTCTTATTTTAGGCAACATTAAACCGATTGTGGCAAACTACACTTAAATTATCTGTGAAGACAGTTCTGTAAATCGCCAATCGTGTAAAGAAAAGTTATTTTTTTTAAAATGGGTTAAACTTTGGAAGAAAGCATTCAGGTGATCCATCTTCGATGATCTTCAAAGCCTTAATTGACGACAAACACGGTGAAGCTGTGTATATGGTGGCATTAAAAGGCAATTGTCCATTATGGGCTGCTATGACCAGCCACAAGGGTAAATTCTGAGCTCTACTCTCAACAGCTAACCAGCTTTTCAAAAAAAAAAAAATTGATTAATAATGCCAACGACAGACCACTTATATTTTTGATGATCAGGCAAAGATTGACGGAGCTTGGATGGACAGTTATGATGCATCTACCATATAGCCCGGATGTTACTTCATCTAATGACCATTTATTCGTATGCATACAATATTATTGGTTTTAGCATCGGTAACGCAAATATAAAGGTTACCTGGTTTGTTAGTCTTCCTGTTAACATGCAACACATACAATTGTCTACGTGCGAAGCAATCCGTATCTAAATATATACCACATAACTACTTAAATCGGCACTGAGCTTTGTTGATAGTGATTGAATTGAAAGGGAGTATCGGACGGAATGATAGGGATTCCAGGAATGATGATGTCTTCACCTTTAAAGGTCCGGCCAGAATTTTTGCTTCTATTACGTTTCTTTGTAAATTTTATGCAGTAACTGGCGTGAAAATCTGCCGATGGATCATTTTCCAAGCTGACACGCATGTTGGTGGTTAATAGCAGAGTTTGTACATGTAGCCACAACGTTGAGTATTTTAGACAAGCATTGATCTCGTCCGTTGGTGTTGATCAAGGAATTACAGGCAATGTTGTTGTGTAACATTTCGAGGGAACGTAAGATTTTTATATAAATAGGTCTTTATGTTTATATAGGTTGAGCTATCTATCTACTTGTAAGGGTGGGTTACTTCTTCGCTACTCAAAGTCTTTCAAGATATTAATACGTGTATGAATGCCTCGACGTAAGCCAAATGCACGATTCGGATCTGCGCTTATTTACACTCAAGTTGAAAGTATAGGAATCGCTTGTGACCCGAGCATACCTACGCACGAACCCTGCTTATATTCATGGGATGGCGTGTTGTCATGATGTAAAAAAGTAGCGCCGCAAATTCGCATTCTTTCTGTTTTCCAACAAATTTTTGAAAACTTTGATAAGCACACTTCGGTGTACTATTTTGCCAGTACCGTCTGACCCTTTCCAGTGGAATAGCAGCTAAGATTTTAGATCGGGTGAAGTAAACTGACATTATTACTTTTGCTGCTTATTTTTGTTGATTAGATTTTACGGGTGGGTTTGCTCCTGTTGGGCTCAATACCATGGACTGCTGTTTGGTTTCTGGATCGTACGTATAGAACCAAGATTCGTCACCAATAACGACTTTACTAAAGTTGCTAGACTGTCATTTTCGAATTTGTTTAGGAGCTTAGGAAAAACTGAGCAGAATGCACTCGAGCCTCTGTTTGGACCTCATTTAAAATTCGTGGTACCATCGAGCAGATTTCGATAGAGTTTTTCCTCTAATTTGTGGTGTGCGTCTTGTGGTTAGTCCACCAAATGGGGGATCTACAGTTTAATCTAAGTTGCATCCGAACTGCCGATAAATTCTTTTGAAGAGCTTTTACATCATGAAATACACTCAGAGGGGTTGATATTCCCTGCCGAAAGGCGATAGCAATTAGAAAAATAAATTTTCTATAATTTTGGATGTTGGTCGAACCAGTACTCGAACCCTTGCCTTCCTGGTGACAGGATGATATGCCAACCACTCGGCTATTCCGGTTTGACATAGTTAAAAATAAATTTTTAATGTTTTTCTGTAAAAACAATTAATAGAAAACTGAATTAGCGTAGACATTTTCCAATGGCAGGTTTTGCCTCAAAAAGCCATCTCGAAATTCGAAGAAGAATAAAAACTTAACAATTTCGCTAACGGTTTAATATATAAAGTATCATTTCTTTACACAAATATTTCTATTTTTATTTTTAAGAAATTTTTGAAATTTTTTCTAATTTCCTACTGTCAATATCATAAATAACCTTAATATGTCAATGGCGACAGGGCATGAATTGCCAAAAAACATATGTAATTCAATTTTGTATTATACATTTCTTGTTTGCTTAAATATATATAGCAATAAAATTACATATACATACATACAAAGACATATGACAGTTCTTGATTTTTATAATCAAAACTCATAATAATCATGACAATGGCTAAGGAATTTCGTTTTTTGATTTATAGCATATTTAATTGCCATTTATTGTGAACAATACTTATATATATACATATGTATAAAGTAAATTTTTGTTTTATTATTAAAATAAAAAACCGAACAAAAGTCATAAAAATGTCTATAAAAACAATTGATATTGTTGTTGACGTGTTTTATGCGCGTTTGTTGCTTAAGTCTTTAGTTTGATTTTTATATTATTTATTTTAAACAAATGAAGTACGTAATTTCTCAAAAATTATCTTTCTAAAAATGTTTTGTTTATTTACATAAAAGTCAGAAAAAGTTGATGAATAAATATAATATAAATATTAATATTTTGTAAAAAAGTAACATGAATTTGAATCGCCCCCCTTTTTGTCGCACATCCACTTCTCCACTAGAGCTCAAGACTTTGTCTGAACATTTTCGAGCCGTTCGAACATTTGAACAACGAACATTCGTACACTTGTTCATTGTTCATTGCACGAAAAACAAATTTCGAAAAATTTTAACAAAAATTTTGACTATTTTTCAGACATTTTTTCTATAATTTTAAATTAATTTATGCAAAGTGTAGAACTCTGTGAAATATTAAAGACATTTTGCCAAACAAAATTGAAAATTGAAAAATTTTAAACAAACATTTAAGCAGTTCTAGTATCTAGAGTTCTTTTGAAAAGTGAAAGAAATCCAGACTGAAAAGCATCATTTGAGTTGTTTGAAAAAGGTAGTCACTGAGTTTTCTATGTCCCTCGGATATATAAGCATCAATGTGTACCGAAAGACCTGAATTTTCTTCGGAAACTCAATAGCGTAATCAGCGACAAGCAGCGACGTTTACTGCATACCTACACCTGATATGTCTCTGAGTTGCTTGTTTTCCGTTTTCAAAACTCAAATGTAAAAAAAAATAAAAGAGGCTTCGAGACTCGAACTGAAGTCGGTTCTAGAATATGGGCTTTAACGGTTGAATTTTATATTGGCATAAGTACAAAACGGCCGCAATAGCAGAATGGAAAAAATTAGTTAATTTTTCTAATTTCGATCGCCCCTCGGCAGGGAACGTCAACCCCTCCGAGTGTAATATAGATATGAAATAAAAACTTACCACTAATTGGAGGAGGAGCTGGACTATAAATCACTTCGATGGTTACAAAAAGCCAAAATTATATTATAGATTTATGTAATTATGGAAGATGATACAATAAATTTGAATCATTAATTTTTTTTATAGAAAACTAATTTAAGCTTAAAATGGTATTTTAATAAAAAAAATGTTATATAATATAAAAGAAGTTATATATTTAGTTGGAGCAAAAACTTCGCTTGCGGACGAGTTTCCGTACACTACTCGAGGAAAATCAATTATCAAGGAGCTTAGATGTTGTGAAATGCACACAGTGGATGCCCAGAAGAGGTTGTTACCGACGAAAACCTCAAAAAAATCTGCAAAATAATTTTGAATGACCGTAAATTGAAACTGAATGAAATAGAAGACACTCTAAAGTTATCAACTGAATATGTGTACATCATACCATTCACAAATATTTTGGTATGAGAAAGCTCTGTGTAAAGTGGGTGTCAGGCGAGCTCACTTTTGATTCGGAACAGTATTTAGAGATGTGAAAAATCCATGAGTTGAGCTTTTAATTGCTTTCATACCCACCGTTTTCTCCAGAACTGGCCCCCAGCGACTATTTCGTGTTTTCAGATCTCCAAAAAATGCTCGCTGGGACGCCTAACCAAAAAAATTTTTTTGATTCTTATATTAAACAAAAAAAAATGTTAAACACAAAGTATTTCTAAACGAAATTTGTTACCAATTTACACTTTCATCTCAACCAGAAAATTCAATCTCGAACTGAACTCTATATGAAGTCGTAACGAGCTGAGATAACACAAAGTTCATGAATTAAAAATATTTAATTTTAAAAGCACTACTTTATTTGCTATAAAAATGTGTTTTCTTTAACGTATTTGATTATACTCATTGACTTCTTACAGTGACATGAACACAGCAATTATTCTGAGTTCATGCTCACCTATTTGTGTCCATCATGCTGGGCAACTTATAACTATCGAAGCAGCAAAAATAAAATTGCAATAAAATACAGCAATAATACATACATAAATACAAATATACATACATACATATTTTAATAGTCACAACAATGTAGTAAAAAATTTTGTAACTATAAATTTTATAAATTGCCTTTTCTATATTGCAGACAAAATATGGGCTAGTAACTATATATATATATATACGTATATATATATATATGAACATACCAGTGTAAAATAAGCGCAAGTCATGTAAATGTAGAAAAAATATATATATATAATTTGTAGTTATCGAAAAGCAGAACCAGATCTTTAAGGTACTAAAATAGCTGGTTAAAACAAGTGCTGGTGGCCGAAGAGGTAATAAAACATGAAAAAAATATATATTTTGTATCTATATAACCAAAAAAAAAAAGAAGTGATTAAAATTGCTACGGACAGCTAACTTAAGTCAACACTGCTACTTCGCCTAAAGTGGCCGCTTTGTTTTTTATTTTTTGGTGTTTTTTTTGTTTATTTACTTTATCAAGTACATTGTATATAAAGTGTAAGAGGCGTATGTATATTTTTCACGTTTTGTATTTTTTTTTTGTTTTGATATTTGTATGCCATCAAGGTCATTTGTAAGTTGAAGCAATGAGGCACGACGAAAATATCTACAATATAAAAGTAAATATATATATTTATGTAAGGAAATTGTTCCTTTATATTTTTACCCTACTCGATGATAATAAAGTGCGGATAACATATTTAATGAACATGTAAATGTTAGAGCAAATGCAAAAAAAAAAAATTAAATAAATATTATGAAAACATACTGTAAGCTTAAATATCAAAAAAAGAAGAGAAACGATGAGCAATCAAGTTAATACCATGCATACACGTATGGTAATTTCGCTTGTGAATGTTGCCGTTAAAATCAAGAATAAGTCAGCTAAAAGAAAAGCGGCCATAAAAACGAGCTGAAAAAAAAATAAATTCGATTTAAACAGCAAAACCTATTACCTACAAAAAAAGATCCCGCAAACAAAGATTTCCCCTTAACCCAAAAATTATTATTTGAATACGATTAATTTCAATTTCTTCTATATTATTTTATTATTATTCTTCTTAATTTTAATTTAATATAATTAGTTTAATTTATTTCATTCCAATTAATTTTGTTTTAATTTTGTTTATTATATATTTTAATTTATTTTACTTTTTTATTTCATTTTATTTTGCTTTGTTTTCTTTAAGTAAATTTTAATTTTATGTTTTATTTAATAGTAATTTATTTGAATTATTTTATTTGTTTAATCAGTTTAATTTTATTTTATATTATTTTACTTTATTTTTTTAAGTTATTTTATTTTTGATAATAAAATTTATATTCATTTTTTTTAAATTACTTTATTTTATTTAATTTTATTGATGTCTTTGCGCCGCGTACTATTAATTTTTTTTATAAGTTAATATAAGTTATTTTATTTTTTATAAAGTAATTTTTTATTTTTTTTAACTTAAGTTTTTTTATTTTCCTTTATTTAATTTTATTAATAGTTTTGCACCCTGTACCATTCATTTTTGTCATAAGTTAATGAGATTTGTTTTAAAAGCCTATTTATTAGTTTATTATTTTATTTTGTTTTATTTCTTTTCAATTTATATTATTTTACTTTAATTGTATATTATTTCCCTTTATTCTGTATGATTTATGTTTATTTTATTTTTTTAGGTTGTATTTTATTTTTGTGAATGTTTTATTATTTTGTTTAATTTATATTTTAATTAATTTTATTTTGTTTTATTTCAATTAATTTCATTGTCTTTTATTTTATTTCAAAGTATATCATTTTATTTTCTTATTTGGTTTCATTTATTTCTTTTTATATAATTTAATATAATTTTGTCAATTTATTTCATTTAATTTTTATGTTATATTATTTAATTTAACTTTATGCATATTCATTTATTTTCTTTAATATAATTTTGTTATTTATTTATATTAAAGTTTTTAATTAATTTTTTTTACCTCAATTTGTTTTATTTTTATTTTTATTTTTATTTTTATTTCGTTTAATTGAATTTTTTTATTATTTAATTTTGTTGTAAGCTTAAATATCAAAAAAAGAAGAGAAACGATGAGCAATCAAGTTAATACCATGCATACACGTATGGTAATTTCGCTTGTGAATGTTGCCGTTAAAATCAAGAATAAGTCAGCTAAAAGAAAAGCGGCCATAAAAACGAGCTGAAAAAAAAATAAATTCGATTTAAACAGCAAAACCTATTACCTACAAAAAAAGATCCCGCAAACAAAGATTTCCCCTTAACCCAAAAATTATTATTTGAATACGATTAATTTCAATTTCTTCTATATTATTTTATTATTATTCTTCTTAATTTTAATTTAATATAATTAGTTTAATTTATTTCATTCCAATTAATTTTGTTTTAATTTTGTTTATTATATATTTTAATTTATTTTACTTTTTTATTTCATTTTATTTTGCTTTGTTTTCTTTAAGTAAATTTTAATTTTATGTTTTATTTAATAGTAATTTATTTGAATTATTTTATTTGTTTAATCAGTTTAATTTTATTTTATATTATTTTACTTTATTTTTTTAAGTTATTTTATTTTTGATAATAAAATTTATATTCATTTTTTTTAAATTACTTTATTTTATTTAATTTTATTGATGCCTTTGCGCCGCGTACTATTAATTTTTTTTATAAGTTAATATAAGTTATTTTATTTTTTATAAAGTAATTTTTTATTTTTTTTAACTTAAGTTTTTTTATTTTCCTTTATTTAATTTTATTAATAGTTTTGCACCCTGTACCATTCATTTTTGTCATAAGTTAATGAGATTTGTTTTAAAAGCCTATTTATTAGTTTATTATTTTATTTTGTTTTATTTCTTTTCAATTTATATTATTTTACTTTAATTGTATATTATTTCCCTTTATTCTGTATGATTTATGTTTATTTTATTTTTTTAGGTTGTATTTTATTTTTGTGAATGTTTTATTATTTTGTTTAATTTATATTTTAATTAATTTTATTTTGTTTTATTTCAATTAATTTCATTGTCTTTTATTTTATTTCAAAGTATATCATTTTATTTTCTTATTTGGTTTCATTTATTTCTTTTTATATAATTTAATATAATTTTGTCAATTTATTTCATTTAATTTTTATGTTATATTATTTAATTTAACTTTATGCATATTCATTTATTTTCTTTA
Organism: Ceratitis rosa; assembly: GCA_037013455.1. Classification (NCBI taxonomy): domain Eukaryota; kingdom Metazoa; phylum Arthropoda; class Insecta; order Diptera; family Tephritidae; genus Ceratitis; species Ceratitis rosa. The sequence goes on along the minus strand of JAWMAG010000020.1, from coordinate 9,566,804 downwards.
ATATAATTTTGTTATTTATTTATATTAAAGTTTTTAATTAATTTTTTTTACCTCAATTTGTTTTATTTTTATTTTTATTTTTATTTTTATTTCGTTTAATTGAATTTTTTTATTATTTAATTTTGTTTTTATTTCACTCAATTTTCAATTAACTTTATTTGTTTTAAATTAATTCTATTTTATTTTATTTTTTAGTTTTCTTAACTTTTTTAAATTTAAAGTCTTCATTCTTAATATTAATTTTATAATTTAATTTTTGAATTATTTCTATTTTATGTTTAATTTTATATTAGGATAATACAAGTTTATTTAATTTCTCTATATTTTTTAATTTATACTTAATTATGTTATATATATTTTTTTTATTTTAATTTAATTTGATTTTATTAGTTGCTTTGCTGCCTGTACTATTAATTTTGTTAAAAGTCAAAGAGGTCTCTGTAAAAGGCTTTGAAATGAAATTTATATTATAAGCCGAAGAAATTTTATTTGTTTATTATTATATTTTTATATTTACTTTTAATTTTATATTATTTAGCTTTATTTTATGTGATTTACTTTTATTTTATTTCATTAAATTTTTTATCTAATTTTTTATCCTTATTTTATATTAGTTGGAATATATTAAAGTTTTCTTGCACTACAATAGATATATTTTTGTTTAACCATGCAGTTATGTAATTTTTGAACTCTTCTCATTCGAAGTAACTTTCAATTTGACGCCTGGTGTATGTCTGATAAATAAAAACTGCGCAATTTTCTCGTAAATTTATGTCAAAACAATTTCCAATTTGTTGACAACACAATAAAATCAAACCAAATTAGCTGCAGACAGTTAGGCATACGTGCGGACCCTGTTAAAAGCGCTGAATTTTTTTCTATTTATTACTCTGTACACAGTCAGTGTTAAGAATGATACTGGCAGAAAGTTAAATGCAAGTGGTGCCCGTTGGTATAGTAAGCAAATTGCAAGAATTAAAATGTAAATTGAATAGCAATTAAAAGCAAATAAACCCAAATTACCCAGCCATGATCAATATCGAAAAGCCATCAATTGGCGATGGCCAATGTATAAGAACAAGGCAGTGGAGTCGCACGCGGTCTAAGACTTGCAAAAAGAATCGACAGCAATTACTACGAAAAGAATTTGTTTATTTGTTTGAATGGCAAATTTTCAATAATAGCTATCAAATAGTGAGCTTCAAAGGCACATAGGGTCAAGAAATGAGCCGCCGGTCTCACAATATTGGCAATGAGTGAGTCATAGGCAAATGTTATATATATAATATATAATTATATGAGAATATACTTTGGAATTAAAAAATATAAAGTTGTAATTGAAGAATTTTAAATTTGTAGTGTTCGAGATCAGTTTGAAATAATTTTTATGTATATACATAATATAAGATTTTAATATATATAAGGATTTGCATAAAGTAAATCGTTTATTTTATATTATCTTATTTTAATCATTTTATTAAATTTAATTTAATTTTATTTAAATCAGGTTTATTTAATTAAAATTTATTTCATTACATTTAATTTTTTATTCTATTTTATTCTACATTATTTTATTTTTTATCTTACCTTATTTTATTTTATGTTATTTATTTAGTTTTATTTTATTTTTTTTACATTATTTTTTTTATTTCACTTTATTTTATTTTATTTTGTTTTATTTTAATTAAAATTATTTTATTTTTTTCTTACTTTATTTTATGTTATTTATTTAATTTCATTTTATTTTATTTTGTGTTATTTAGTTAGTTTTATTATATTTTATTTCATTTTACATTATTTTAATTTTATTTTAATTTTTTTATTTCACTTGATATATTTTTATTTAATTCTTTTATATAATTTTATTTAACTTCATCTAATTTAATTTAATAGCTTTTAGTTTAATTAATTTTAATTTTTTGCTGTATTATTTTTTCTATTATATATTTTATTTTTTATTTTATTAATTTTTATGTAATTATATCATTTTGTTTTGCGTATTAATTTGATATCACATTTTTAGTTTATATGATTTTTTTAAGATTATTTTATTTTATTTTGTTTTATGTCATGTAATTTAGTTTTAAATGAAATTTATTTTCTTTTACCTTATTTAATTTTATTTATTTATCATACTATATTTTATTGTAGCTAATTTTTCATATTGTAATCAATTGTTTATTTGTGAACATAGAATTAGTTCTCTTTCAAAAAGGGAAATTTCATGCATGTATACACAAACACACACCATTTTCCATGCACATGTGCTCACCACTTCAATCAAATAACGCAATTAATCAATTAGTGGCTGGTTTATATCACCTATCACAGTAAAAAAAAAAAAGCTGGGAAAAAATGGCAAAAAGGAAAACCCACTAAAGCCGATTGTATCCAACAGACTAAAGCTTTGGCGCACCTACTTCGTCCGACTGCAAAAAGATGCAAATTGACCAATAGTGACAGCAGCAGTAACAAAAGCAAAATAAAAAATTGGCGACGTGTGAAAAGCAAAAGACTTAAGCGACAAACTTGTCGTTGTGAAATATTTATGTATGTTTCTGTACAAAACGATTATTGCTGGCAATAATGCCAGCTGAAAGAAGCGGGTAAAAGCGGGTGGATAGACTTTAAGCTGAATTTAGCACTTTTACGGACAATACATTTCACCGGCTTTCGCTGACTTTAAACGATTTGCTCAAAAACACACAAACTGTTGTGTATTCGTAAATATTTAAGTTTACATAAATTGTGCCTTGCTTGGAGCTGCACACATACCCTTGATTCGTACGTTCTCATTCGTACTTTTCTATAAATAACCGAAGGGCAATGTGAATGCCCCTTTAAATTAGCTTTAGCTGTCAGTTTTGTTGTTGTCTGTACATTAGTTTAAGTTGACAACTTCTTTTATAAACCACCACTGCGGGTGTATTTTCTCAGAATTATTTCGCTTAAATGCACACTTATACACCATTAGTGACTCAATTAACGCCACTCATCGCGCATATCCTTTCTTAAGCGAACAATAAAATAAAAGTTGACAACAACGCTGCAGGCCAACAGCAACAGGCAGCATAGCGGTCATAAAATATTTTAGCTCACTTAAGTGCGACTAAATTTGGTATTTTGTGCAAAATATATAAATACATTACACACACGAAAAGAATATGTTTGCCATAAATCTTAAATGGCTGACAGCAAACCTTGACCTGACGCCTGAGGTACTCTGCAAATTCTTTTCTATTTCAATTTCATTTTCATTTTCATTTTCATTGCACTCATTTTTCATCTTTTGCTTTTTTAAAAAATCTCATTTTCAATGCATTTACTTTTTGACAGTTATGCGTTTATTTGAGGATTACTTAGACCCACACAATTGTCCGTTCAACACTTCACTAAATTCAAATTCAACAAAAATGGAAAACAGAGAAAAATGAAATAATAAAAGAAAAAATGGATCAAAACAAATGAAAGGCTAAATAATGGTCAGTTGCTGCTGCAGCCTCTACCAACGAGACTGCTTGCCCAACAACACTGTAGGTTGTTTGTTGTTATTTTTCTTGTTGTCAAACACCCGGCATTGCTCGTTTCACGCTTGATCGTTCTACATAAATAATATGGCATAAAGTTTTAAGTACAATATTTTTTTGCCACAAAAATCAAAAACACCCGCACAAACACCGAGATAGAGGCGACATACATATATAAATACTCGCAGTTGCACTAAATAGGCTTATCCTCATAAAGTATGGTCTTATAGTTAGAAAAAGTCTATTTAAGTTGACTTTTGTTGATGTCTTCGGAGGGATTTCTTATAAGAAAACAAATATGAAAAGCAGTACAAGAAAGTGGTAAAGCAGTTTATGAGAAGTAAAAATAATGAGTATATTTTTGGTAAGAAAAATCACTTTTATGTATTCGGTATATTTTGGGACTTTATTTTTGTATATAATTTTTAATTTCTTTTTCTTTTTAATTGTGCTTTTGATATTTAAAATGACTTTGAATATAAATTTCACTAAATACATATCAAGCCGTAAATAGAAATCGTTGCCTACATTCAGGTATTTTACTAAAATTTTATCAGAGACACACACCCTTTTCAACTCATTTCGACGATGGGACTATATGTAGAAGTTCACACATGTGAGGAAAGTTTTTGATTCCCATTCATTTGGCTGTCTGGTAGTGACCAGAAACGATTCTCTGTCCTTTGGATATCCAGAAAACATCCGTTTGGAGGCGAGCTGAAGTGAGAAGTCGAATTTCCTTGCGGTTGTACGTAGGGTTTGGGATCCATCACATGATGATGACCCCTCCGAACGTTTTAAGCATCACGAGTAGAGGGCATGTACTTAGAATATCTGGTCCCTTAATTAAAAAGGTGCTGCTGTCCATCTGGTTGTTGTTTTCGTAAGACTAGAAGCTGACATCATCGCCGTCCAATAAATACGAGGGATGGGACTAGGACGGAATAAAATTTGTCCTTGTAAGATTTACTAAAGCGGGCATATAAATTAGCGCAAATTTAGTGTTGGACTTGTGGTTAGAGAGAGACACTGTTACCGAGTACTGTCCGATGGATAAACGTCTAGCCATAATCCGTGTTAAAGATAAACTTTTCGACATATCACTGATATGAGCTCACGCCACGACTAGAAAGAAGGACGATGTGACCAAGGAAAACGCGCCTATGAGTACTGCTCATGCCACGATGTGGAAATTGGGTTTGTGACTTTAATGCCAAGGTGGGCAAAGAAGTTTGACACAACAGACGGGAAATTCATCCTCAATGACGAGACATCCTCAAACAGCCTGCTTACACTTCCATGGCATGGGATGGGATAGATACCAAGAGCTGAAGAGGGAAGCAATACGCATCTGCAGACAAAAAAAGAAAGACGCCGAGATGCGTGAGTACGAGAAGCTTGAATAGCTCGCCGACAGGGGTAATGCGATGACTTGCAGAAGTTTTCAAGACTGGAGCATGCTCTTGTAGGACAAAAACTATTATATGCCAGACGATTGGAATTTAAGTGTGCTCTGTCCGATCCTTAATATTGCATCTAAGATCCTAAGCAGCCTTCAACAACACGAATAGGAGCTACCTAAACTGACCTTAAGCAACACTAAAAGCTCTGTCAACCTCAGGAAGGACTTCTCCAAGCCGTTCGATACCAAACAAAGTTTCTGACAAGGTGATTACTTATTGTAGACTTCTTTAATTTGATGCTGGAGAAAATAATACTAATAAGAGTGTACAGCTGCTGGCGCACGCCGATGATATTGACATTATTGGCCTCAACAACCGCGCCGTGAGTTCTGCTTTCTCTAGACGCGAACGAGAGCAAGACGAAGCATCTCTTCTCATCACACAAACCATCATCGCATTCGTGACTCGGCTCCCACGTCACTGTTGACAGTCATAACTTCGATGTCGTAGATAATTTCGTCTATCTTGGAACCAGTATTAACACCAACAACAATGTAAGCCTGGAAATCCTAAGCAGAATCTCTCTTGCCAACAGGTGCTACTTTGGACTAAGTAGGCTATTAAAAAGCAAAGTCCTCTCTCGACGAACGAAAACCGAACACTATAAGCCGCTTATCGTTCCCATTCTGCTATACGGTGCGGAGGTATGGACGATGACAACATCTGATGAGTTGGCATTGGGAGAATTCGAGAGAAATGTTTTACGCAAGATGTATGGTCCTCTACGAGAATCTCTCTTGCCAACGGGTGCTACTTTGGACTAAGTAGGCTATTAAAAAGCAAAGTCCTCTCTCGACGAACGAAAACCGAACACTATAAGCCGCTTATCGTTCCCATTCTGCTATACGGTGCGGAGGTATGGACGATGACAACATCTGATGAGTTGGCATTGGGAGAATTCGAGAGAAATGTTTTACGCAAGATGTATGGTCCTCTACGAGTTGGTAACGGTGAAAACTGCAGCCGATAGAATGATGAGCTGTATGAAGTATACGGCCAAATTGATGTAGTTCAGCGAATCAAGAAACAGCGCCTACGCTGGCTAGGGCATGTGGTCCGGATGGATATGAATACTCCAGCTTTTAAAGATTCCTATGCAGAAAGACCAGATAGAGAAGGACCTGGCTGCACTTGGTATTTCCATTTGGCCGCAAACAGCAAAAAAAAATAAAAGAATGACGCATTGTTATAAATTTGGCTATAATCGCGTAAGCGGTGTCTACGCCTGTAAAGAAGAAGAAGAAGTTTTTTGGCATTGGGTTTAAGTTGCACAGACTGTATGTAATTTCTCATAAAAAGTAATAGAAACTTCGCTGATATGAAAATATTTTACCGAGAGCTTAGAGACTAGCAGAAAACTCAACAACACGCAAAATTGAAGAAATAAGAGATAATTGCCATTGCTTAGAAGTAATCGTCTCCACATTATCTTTAGAAGTTTTGCTGCATATTCGTTCAATGAACTTTTAATAAATGTCTAGAGATATTAAATTTCTAATGTTAAACAAATAATTATCATCGCAGACACATTAGACAACCGAAGTCTGGGTCATCAATCGCTATAAACCACAAACATTTACTTCCTGTGTTAGTGATACTAAACAAATACAAATGCTTCTAAACAATTGTGGTTAACATGAGGTTTATATATGTACATATAAAGGAATATTTGTTTGTGGTAAAAATTCCAATGTAGGCAGAGGTGTTGTGTGAAAATGGGGAGAGGGAGAGAACCAAATAACAGGTCGCTTATGTTCGAATTTGCTGATTTGATATGTAATACTTTTATTCGTTAGCTACTTCAGTTATTCTAACTAGTATTGGGTTTAAGATTTGTGGTGTAAATCTTTTGGTCTTCCCGTAAGCCTTGACTTTTTTGGAAATCGTCAAGTTAGTTTAGATGGAATTATACCTATATATATTTTTTTTTATTTTATTTCACTAGATTTAAAATTTTTTGCTCAGCTAATTCCTGATTAGCACTTGAATCCTCACACAAAAATTCCCACCAGCATCGCTACCAAAGCTGCTCATGTCAATAACGCTCTCATACGAGTATAGCCTCCATCTGACATTACGCACTTGAATTACTAGAACAAACAAACACTAATTGCGTTGTTCTACTGCCTTGAATGCGCTTGAAAGGTGTTGTCTTGGGCATACACCAGTCGACCTAACCACCGACTAACTGTCTAGTTTGTACGCTGACTCTTGGTTTGGTTGTAGTTTAGAGCGCAGTATTCCCTAGCTGTCGTGGCTGCTTCATACACTTAGTAGTGTTGAGTGGCAGAGCCATGATCAGCAACTACAACATTTAATGCTCCACCTTCTCTCCACCGCACTGCACACCATGCAATAAGTAAACACTTTGCACAGCTGTTGCAGTCAAGGCTGCTTCTAAAGTGCCGCCAGCGACAAGAACCTTCAACAGAGCGCTCACACACCTTTGTTGTAGTACATTGTGGTGTTGTTGGCTGAGCACAAGATAAAATATTTGTTCGACTAAGATGAAGAGGAAAAAATATAAATAAGTGTGCAATCAACCAAGACGCTACTCAAGCTGCTTAGATGCGGCATTATAACTATTGTTGTTGTTCAATGCCTCAGCCGAGGCTGCAATGCATCATTTTCTTGTGGGAGTGTGCTTAATTTTTCAACGCGCATTCACTGAAATTTTTACAACAGCGCATTTTTTGCTGGATAAAAAAATACAACAAATTTCTACGCGTGGCATCTGCAGTCAGCCACTTGCAGCTTGCCACTCGTCGCTGTCTTTGTTATTGCTAATGCTATTTTTCTGCAACGCCGCACTAGTTGACCGAATAAGCGCAAATAATTATTTTAACGAGAGTTCATGATTGCCACAATCGAGCAGCCAACAGGCGCATACAACAACAATGGATATAATAAAGAAAAATACAGTAGTTATAGCAACGGCAGCAGCAACAATAATAACTGCTAAGCGATGATTGGAAAAATTTTTGTGCAAAAAATCATTTGCCCCTTCGCCAATGTTTCACTATGTTGGTTTTGTTATTGATGCAATCAAAGACTATAGCTACTAAGTTGCAGCAGCAGTCTTGAGCTGCTCTCTCTCTGTTTTTGTGTGGCTCTTTAATGGAATTGTTGCGCGTAATCACTTTGATTATGGTAGAATATTTGTTTTTCCCAAATGATTGTTTGCCATTGTGATTGCCCAACGACGTCGATTTCGCACTGCAGGCCATGTGTTTGGTTTTTTTGTGGCGTCAAATAGGTTGGAGAGCTAAAGCGCTGATATTGTTTCGGCTGGCCTGATGTGGTTATTTTAGCTAATAAGGCGGTGAAAATCTCACGACATAAATAAAGTAAAGGGGAATCAAAAGATTGTTTTAGTTTGCTTGTTAAAAATGTTTTGTATTATTTAAAAGTATTTCTTAAATTTCAATTTTTTTTTGCTCTTCAGTTAATACTCATTCAACTTTTTAATATTTTTTTGTTTACAATAATAATAATTATATGTACATAGATTTTTATGCTACTCACCAGGTCCTTTTCTACCTGGTATTTCCAACAGAATGGAAATCTTCCGATTCCTCTACTTCCACCGGCAGGTAATCCATGGAAAACTTTCGAAGCTGAAGTATTCTTATCCATCCGGACCACATGACCTAGCCAGCGTGGTAGCTGTCCCTAAATTATGCCAATGTCGCCGTATATTTCGTACAGATGATCGTTCCATCGGCTTGGTAATAGGCGTTCCCAAATCGTAGAGAATCATAAACCTTAGGTAAAACCTTTCTTTTACAAACTCCTAACGCCGACTCATAATCGTCTATACCTCCGCACCATATAGCAGGACGGCAACGATGAGCGACTTGTAGAGATTGATCATCGCTCGTCGAGGGAAAACTTTGCTTTTCAATAGTCTACTCAGTTCCAAGTAGCACCTGTTGGCAAGAATGATTCTGCGTTGGATTTCCAGGCTGACATTGTTGTTGGTGTTAATACTGGTTCTAAGATAGACGAAATTATCTTCGACTTCAAAGTTATGACAGTCAGCAGTGACTTGGGAGCCAAGTTCCGAATGCAATGACTGTTTGTTTGCCCTCATTTAATACCAGACCCATTCACTTCGCTTCTTTATCAAGTCTGAAGAAAGCAGAACTCACGGTGCGGTTATTGAAGCCAATAATGTCAATATCATCGGCGTACGCCAGCAGCTGTACACTCTTATGGAAGACTGCACCTTCTCTATTCAGCACTGCAGCTCGTATTATTTTCTCTAGTAATACATTTAAAAAGAAATCACCCTGGCTAAAACCTCGTTTGGAATTGAATGGATCGAAGAGGTCCTACCCGATCATGACAGAGCTTTTGGTCTTGTCTAGAGGATACCAAATTCAAATAAAGCGGCGTAAAGGCAGCTCCTATTCGTGCTGTCGAAGGTTACTTTAAAATTGACGAAGAGTTGGTGTGTGCCGATCCTTTTTTCACGTTTCTTTGGCGCATGGTGAATATCTGGTCAAGAGTGGGTTTACCAGGTCTGAAGCCATATTGGGCTTTATGCTCGTTAGAACCTTATATGCGATATAAAGCAGTATTAGTTTACGGTAATTGGCGCAGATTGCCGCATACGCTTTTTTTGTGAATTAGGTTCTCCTCGACGGCATGCTTTCGGCCGACCATATTTGAAGAAGCTTATTTAGGCACCTTATCAATTTTTCGTCGCTGTATTGGAATAGCTCTGCCAGCAATCTATCGTCCACAGCCGCTTTGTAGTTTTTCAAGCGGGGGATTGCTATTCATATGCAAGGGTTTGAATGAAACCCTCTGTAAGTCCCCGTAGCTTTGCATAGAATATTTGAGCATTACCCCTGTCTGCCAGCTTCTCAAGCTCTTCATATTCACGCATCTCGGTCTCTTTCTTTTTTGTCTTAATTAAAATAATAATATCTCTACATTGGAAATGAGGCGATTTGGTTTGGCTGATGAGCTTAGATAAGAGCTAAATGTTATAAGCGACTAAGGCTGTAACCGTGATGAAACCGTGATGAAATGTTGCATTACTACCAGTTTTGTACTTACCTTTAATTAATGTCTATGCGCTTTAATTGTTTTCTCTAGCATTATTTTTAAATTTTTTTTACTTTTTTATTATTACAGTAATCAAATAAGCTCAATATTTTGTTATTTCAAATTAAGCCGATTTTTGTATAAAAAATTAGTTTCTTATTTTTGTCAATATGCGGACAGTTTTTAAAAAAATTTGGAAACTTTAGAAAATTGAAAGGGCCTTTGAAAAAATGCTCTCAAAATTGCAAAATGTCAAAAAATTAATAATACGAAAATTTTGCACGTGGTTCTAGATATTTTCTGAAAGGTACCTAAAACATATTCAGCTCTTAGAACAATCACCTAAAAAAATAACACAGAACAATCACTTCAGATTGTGCTGAGAAAATTTTGATGTTATCGAAAACGTTAAATAAAAGAAAACTTAATTCTGAATTACCGAAATATCTTATTGGTACCAACATTTTCTGAAATGGCAAGCCTGACACCTTGCTATGGACTACTGATCAAATCTTATTAGGGTGGTCATAACTTTGCTAAAATTAAACTAAAATTAAAAAAGTTCCTGCCGACTATCATCTTTTCAATTTAGTATCAATTCAATCACCGCAATAAATCAAATAAATCAAAAAATAAAGACAAAAAAATGTTATAATGCCATATACTTTTTTACATATTTATCAAGCCTCAGAAATATGTACTTTTCTGCCTCTATTAGTATAGTATGCATGTTTTGAAAACAAATAAAACATAAATACTTGTAAGTAAACTGAAAGTTGTGCCAAACTTGACACCACGCCAAATGTCAATCAACATATTTAAAAACAGAATTTCTCATTTGTGGCAGCGTGTTGTGACACGTGTCTTAAATGTGGGCCAACCATGTTGGCGTCGAAGAATAAGAACAAAAAGAAGGAAAGAAAACAGCTTTATATGCTTAATGCCTATTTTAGTTTTCAAAAAGTACGTTTCAAAAATAAATAGCAAATAAATTCTATTTTTAAGTTTGTAGAGTTGTGCGTTTTCCTTAGAGTTTTGAGACAAAAAATTAGATATTGTTTGAAGAGCTGAAATTAACGAAATATATTTTTACTTTCAGAATCGAGATATTGATTTGACGATGAAAACGTTGTAAATATCAATTTATTGGCGGATTCAACTCTGAGGGCTTACAATGTTAAGGTACTACGACTATGTACATATGGTATATACAATAACCGAATGGTTAGCATTGTCCCTTGACATTCGGGAAGCCAGGGCTTTGATCCTGTTCTGACAACACATTCAATATTATAGAAAATTATTTTTTTTAATTGCGTTCGCCCCTCGGCAGGGAATACCAATCCCCCGAGTGTATTTCTGATATGGGATGAAATCTCTTCTTGAAAGTTCAGTGGCCGTTTGGCCAGTTGTTGGAAAAACATCAAGACGCAAGCTAGCCTCGGCAGCGGCTAAAAATTACCTATGTATACTCGTATAAGAGAGTTCTGCAGGTAGGCCGTCAGCTCTAGCCGCTTTGTTGTTTTTTACAACATCATGGTCGTTTCCATCATCATCGATTGTGGTTTCGGGCTTAGCATCTCCGGATACTCCATTTTCACTGCAGGCTGGATAAGTGTTCCCTCCATAAATTCAATATGCTCTTGGCATCAGGAGTCTGCTCTGGTCTTGAAGCCTTCTGTAAGTCTTCGTACCTTCTCATAGAACTTTCGAGCAGTACTCTTGTCAGCCAGCTTCTCAAGCTCCTCGTACTCATGCATCTCGGCGTCTTTCTTTTTTTTGTCTACAGATGCGTCTTGCTTTCCTCAGCAGTTATCGGTATCTGTCCGATTCCGCACGTATTGCGGTCGATTGCAACGTTGTGAGGTAGGCAGTCTATTTTCTTCCCACTGCAACATGGCAGTCCTCATCGTACCAGCTATTTTTGCGATCTTTACGAAATCCAATAGTTTCGTTTGCTGGTGTACATGTATCGAGTTGCTGATGAGTGCTCTCAGAGAGTTGATGCGGATTGTGGCGAGACGCTCATCCACCGGGGTGAATGCCAGTACTCGACGACGAAATCTCTTTCAAACCACAAATCCGACACCAAATTTGCGCTCCTTTATACGGCCGCTGTAGCAAATGCCACAAGAACCTACTCGCTTTCGTCCTTGTCCCGACCATCGCACTTCTTGGACGGAGGTGTTTCAGCCTTTATTCTTACGAGGACATCAACCAGCTGAGACCGGACATTCCAGGTGCATGCCTTCAAATCGTGATCCTTAATTCGTTTGCGAGGGTGTTCAACAGAAAGTGGGTATCTCATCGGAGGCCTTGCATAACTTTTCATTGGAGCTGGTTTCTACGTGGCGGGTCCCAAACCCAGCGCACAATCTCGATAGGCGAGTAAGATTAAAGTTTTTACACATTTATATAGCGCTTGATTCGAGACCGACGCCCGCTCGCAGCCGCACCTCAGACGCTGCAATTAAACTTCAGCAGACCCTTAAACCAAATAAGTCGGAGTGGCTCCACTGAAGCTTCATCTCTCATTAGCCGTGACTCAAGGCTCCACACGGATTGGATACCGCATCTTGCACAAGGGTTACTCACGTTTCCAGGGTACGTGACCTGGACGAATTGAGTATAGCCTCACAACTGTAACAGCATACCCAGGAGCTTGACTACACCCCATTACACCCCAATCGGGTTTTATAATAACTTTAAAATCAAAACAATAATTAACAATGAGATGTACTTTTCAGCCTTAATTGACATAATATCCTTTTTTAGCATATCAATAGTGCTTACATAAATAATATGAAGAGTTAATACATTTACTTAAAATCTAGTTAAGAAAAAAACGAGAAAACGTTGCACATTGCGAACATATGGGATTGCAGTTTTTTCCTTTGTAAAGCCAAACAAAGTTGATTACTTAGTTACTTTACTGGCGTAGACACCACTTACGCGATTATAGCCGAGTTAACAACATTGCGTCATTCGTTTCTTCTTTTTCTGTTTGCGGCCACTTTTCAACGGAGTGGAGGTCTTCCTCTTCATCTACTTCCACCGGCGGATACTGCATCTCTGAACTATGTCAATGTCGTCGTATAGCTCGTACAGCTCACCGTTCCATCGTCTGCGATATTCGCCGTTGCCTAAATCTTACGCAAAACCTTTCTCTCGAAAACTTCTAACGCCGACTCATCAGATATTGAGATCGTCCATGTTTCCGCACCATATAGCAGGACGGGAACGATGAGGGACTTGTAGAGTCTTCGGGAGAGGTCTTTACTTTTCAATTGCCTACTCAGTCCAAAGTAGCACCTGTTGCCAAGAGGGATTCTGCGTTAGATTTCAAGGCTGATATTATTATTGGTGTTTATGCTGGTTTCTAGATAGACGAAATTATCTACGACTTCAAAGTTAAGACTGTCAACAGTGATGTGGGAGCCGAGTTGCGAATGCGATGACTGTTTGTTTGATGATAGGAGATATTTCATGTTGCCCTCGTTCACTACCAGACCCACTCGCCCCGCGCAGAACTCACGGCGCGGTTGTTGAGGCCAATAATGTCAATACCATCGGCGTACGCCAGCAGCTGTACACTCTTACAGAAGATTGTACCTTCTCTATTCAGCTCTGCAGCTCGTATTATTTGCTCCAGCAATAAGTTAAAAAAGTCATACGATATGGAATCAACCTCTCTGAAACCTCGTTTGGTATCGAACGACTCGGAGAGGATCTTCCCGATCTTGACGGAGCTTTTAGTGTAACTTAACGTCAGTTTACATAGTCGTATAAGTTTTGCGGTGATACCAAATTCAGACACATAGTGGCGTAAAGGCAGCTCCTATTCCTGCTGCCGAAGGGTGTTTTAAAAACGAAGATTGGCGCATGATGAATATTGTTCAATAGTTGACTTACCAGGTCTAAAGCCACACTGATAAGGTCCAATCAGTTTGTCTTGATTATCAAATCGCAAACAGAGTAAACAAATTACAAATCTTTTTTCTGACGCATCTAAATACTATCCCTGACAAACATGTAACTTGTGCGTTGGTGGCTGAATTTGAAGGCAGCTGATTAAAGTAAAACACCCGTAAAAGCGTTTAGCTCGTTCATATCCATGCCTTTCAGTTCAGGTTTGTTTTGACGAGTAAATTATACACTGTAACTGGAGATTTGCTTGTTTGTCCAAATCAAAACTTTTTGAAGCATTTCTCCGTCAAATAATTTATTTCAAATACTTAAAGGGTCTTTTGCATCCTCACTTGTCAATTTTGAGGTACATGCACGAGGAATAATATTATGTTGAGTATTATCAATAATCTTTTCCCATTTATAACGATTTTTGCCGTAGTAAAAATTTGATCTTCGTGATTCCAAAAGCGACGCGTCAACATCTGAACTATCAGTGCTGAGTTCTTCTTGAGTGATCTGGCTCCCCTCATTGCTGCTTTCATCATCTGGCATGTTCTCCTCTAGATCCTCATCCTGATAACTTTCATGAACTTGTAAAAGTTCACGATTAGAAAGTAGGAACTCTTCAATATCACGTATACTATCAGTATGGTCTGAAGCCAGTATGAGGGCATTGAATTCCTCTTCCAACGATGGACTATTTATCCTGGGGCTTACGTTTCCTAGCGCTTTCTGCCATTATGCACTAAAATTAAAAAAAAATATTTGTAGGACAACGAGTGACATGTAGTCTCACTGATTTTTAAATTAATGTTTTCGTTCAGCTTATCCTGCGTTCGTTTTAGCACTAAAACAGGGCCGCGGAAAACGGGGAAAAGTGGCTTATTGTAAGAATTTGAAAAACACGCGGTCGCCACTTGGCAGGGAATGTCAACATCTCCGGGTGCATTTCTGACATGAAATAAAGGCTCCTCATAAAAAACCATCAGCCGTTCAGAGGCGACATAGTATAAACTGTAGGTCCTTCAATTTGTTGGAAAGCCATCAAGACGCAAAAAACTACGAATTGGATGACGAGTTCGGGGGAAATCGCTAGCCCACTTCCTCCAACACTGCAGGCCTAGGCTGTTAAGGCAATATATACAAAATTACAAATTTTGATTTTAAAAAAATTTGTTTATTAAATATTATTTTTTTTTTGTTTGCAACGTAAAATAACGTTTCATCGCTGCGCCATAAATTTCGCCGAATTCAAAGCTGCACTGCGCTCGACGCTACATACATACGCTGTGCGCACAATTCACGCGACAAGTTTGTAAATATTTTCGCATTAGTCACTCAAAGATCAGTCAAAGTGTGACATATATAAAAATATGTACATTTGGTGTATACGTAGGCATGTGTGTTTGTGTGCATGCACTTGTTTGGCATTTCAATGGGCGTACACAAGAATAATAATACAATAACATTTATAATAAAAATAAATACCACTTTTTTACTGAAAATATTTATTTTTGCTTATGTTAAAAAAAATTGAAATGCGTACAATAACAAATGCTTTACCACATGGTTTACTGACCCCATATGAAAACCGACCTGCTTGTCAAGTATTTTGAACACCCAACAGTCGCTTTAAAATGCACCGAGCTTTGCATTTTTTTTTACTGGTAATACAGTAAGAGGGCAGATAAATGGGTTTAATAAAATATTAACTTTCATTAAGCTTGGAACGATTATTTGAAATTTTTTAAAAAGTACATTAAACTTTTATTTCTTATATAAAAGCCATGTCAAATGTAAAATCGAATGAAGAGCCAGGTTGGAGCAAGCTGGGCCACGTTTGTTGTAGTAAAAATATTTAAAGTATTAGAGTTTAAAGGTTAGGTTGAATTTTATGCGATTTAAACTTATTTATTACGTATAATATAGATTTTATTATTTTCTTGATTT
Source organism: Ceratitis rosa (assembly GCA_037013455.1). Taxonomy (NCBI): domain Eukaryota; kingdom Metazoa; phylum Arthropoda; class Insecta; order Diptera; family Tephritidae; genus Ceratitis; species Ceratitis rosa. Next base: position 9,550,900 of record JAWMAG010000020.1, on the reverse strand, counting down.
TCTGTAAATTTGTTTTCAAAAAACAAAGCCTATATATCGAGTATGTTTGTACATACAATGTTAAGCTATCCATTTACGCCATTTAAAAAAAGTTGAAACATAAAGAATTTTCTTCTTCTTCTTTTTTACTGGCGTAGACATCACTTAAGCGATTATAGCCGAGTTAACAACATTGCTCCATTCGTATCGTTTTTTCGTACTTTTCTACCTGGTCTTTCCAACCGTGTAGAGATCTTTCTATTTCTCTGCTTCTACCAGCGAGTACAGCATCGTTGCGAATGCGATGACTGTTTGTTTGATGATAGGAGATATTTCATGTTGCCCTCGTTCACTACCAGACCCACTCGAATCGCTTCCTTATCCAGTCTGGAGTAAGCAGAACTCACGGCGCGGTTGTTGAAGCCAATAATGTCAATATCATTAGCGTACGCCAGAAGCTGTATACTCTTATAGAAGATTGTGCCTTCTCTAATCTGCTCTACATCTCTTATTATTTTCTCCAGTAATAAATTAAAGAAGTCACTCGATATTTACAATATTTGGTCATATACTTGTTTTGAAATTTGAGTTGTGGTGGGAAAGAATCAATCATTTGATCAGAACTATCTACACCACCTAAAAAAGGTGAAATATAAGGAATCTTAAGTGAACCAAATAATAAGCATACCCGTTGTTGAATTGCATATTAAAGCGATCTCTGGATTTTTCTTCGATCCACTCTCATCAACTATAGCTATCTTGTGCATTGTACTGATCAATAGCGAATTTCTTCACAGTCAACAATTTTAGAGGAATGAAAGTTATATTCTTTCGAACTGTTCCTACATATGTAAGCTTTCTTTCGTGAAATTTTTTCTACCTGCCTGATATAATATTTTGACCTTTCAAGTCTTCGGTCAAGTCCAATACATTGCGTTCTGCTTGGTTTCTGGGTTTACCAAGGTATGGTTATAGGCCGATTTTGAATCAACCAATAACCAAAAATTCATACTATATTTTGTTGGCTTTGATGGCATTCTGATACCAACAAGTTGCTCATAAAAAGTGACACTGTTGTGACAATCATCGAAATGGGAGAAACTATCCTCAGACATAATTAATTGGAAAATGAACTTCCAAATTTTAAATGAAATAAACCATGATTTCTTCCGCTGTCACTGATAAATTTCATATACTTTAATAAAAAAAAGAATAGATTTACCGACCAACGCCTGAACAAAATAAAATACAGAGAAAGAGACAAGACCGTAAACCTCGGTTTTCGTAAGTTTTTCAAACATAACACCAAGTTATATGGCCATAATTCAATGAACAGAAACTGTATGAATCGGTTTTTGTAGCTGGAAGCAACTTCTTTCCCACTTTTCTTTCAACGCGTTTCCCAAACACATTTCATAAACAAAAATATACAACACATTTTATGTTTGTTGTGACAGCCGAGTTGTCATATTTATAACAGTCACTCACAGCCACGTTCACACATTTGCATAAAAATAAGGAACATAAACAAAATTGTAAAAAAAAAATGTTCATTACACGGAAACCACACAGCTGTTGACAGGCGCGGGAGAGAACTATGTGCATTTCTGCTGTACTCTCCTCCCACAAACGTGTGCTGACTTCCCCCAGGTTTTGTTGCTAGATTTTAGGTTTCGGTGAATCACTTTTCTAGTTTACACCTCTTCAGGAAATTCCTAGATTACAACGGGAAAATTCTAAGCATTGTTTCTAAATATTTTATCTATGGTACACAATAATTTCAATATTTATTTATTTCTACTCATATGCACATATAGTATGTATATAGGCATGTGTACTTTAGATATAAGTACTCAGTAGAATTTTTTCTTCACATGGCGAAAGTGGCACAGCGTGGAATATGCATGCTTGTGTAAAAATGTATTTGGAAAATAGTTGTATATTTATTCACTTGGAGCTTCGAGAGGCTGAGCATCTACAGCAGTCATTGTACGATTAGAAAATGAAGAAGAAGGGAAAAACAACAACTGAGTGAACGTATACATTTGTAGATATAGTGGAGTCTTTTAGTCCCGACTTTTTGCAGGCAAACAAAGTGATAAAGAATTTTCTGTAAAAAGCGTCAGTTTTATGCACATATTAGTATATCGTACACTTACTCTCATACGTACATATATTATAATAATAATAGTTGGTGGGTCAGCGATAGAAGAGATGGTGGTCTGATGAGATAATTTTCTTTAAAAATTTTTATAAGCACAAAAATAAACTAAAATAAAATAAACTAGAATAAAATAAAAAAAAAATAAAATACTTTAGAATAAAAAAAAATAAACTAGAATAAAATAAAAAAAAATAAAACAAAATAAAATAAAATAAAATAAAATAAAATAAAAAAATAAAGAAAGCAATAAATAATATAAAATAAAATAAAATAAAGTAAAATGAAATAAAATGAAATAAAATAAAATAAAATAAAATAAAATAAAATAAAATAAAATAAAATAAAATAAAATTAAATAAAATAAAATAAAATAAAATAAAATAAAATGAAATAAAATAAAATAAAATAAAATAAAATAAAATAAAATAAAATAAAATAAAATAAAATAAAATAAAATAAAATAAAATAAAATAAAATAAAATAAAATAAAATAAAATAAAATAAAATAAAATAAAATAAAATAAAATAAAATAAAATAAAATAAAATAAAATAAAATAAAATAAAATAAAATAAAATAAAATAAAATAAAATAAAATAAAATAAAATAAAATAAAATAAAATAAAATACAATAAAATAAAGTAAAATGAAATTAAATAAAATTAAAAAAATAAAAAAAAAAATAAAATAAAATAAAATAAAATAAAATAAAATAATATAACATAAATAAAATAAAATAAAATAAAATAATATAAAATGAAATAAAATAAAATAAAATAAAATAAAATAAAATAAAATAAAATAAAATAAAACAAAATAAGATAAAATAAAATAAAACAAAATAAAATAAATTAAACGAAAATAAAATAAAATAATATAAAATAAAATGAATTAAAATAAAAATTAAAATAAAATGAATTAAAATAAAATAATGTAAAATAAAATAAAATGAAATATTAACAAAAATAAAATAAAATAAACTTAACTTATCAAAAATAAAAAACAAAATTAAAAAATCAAAAAGAAAAAAAAAGAAATAAATAAAATGAAATCTCAAATCAATAAAAACTAAAGTAGAATTGAACAAAAAAAATCAGTGCCCATCAATTTTGCTATACCAGACTATTATAGCCTTAAAGCCATGTATTTGTAGAAAAAGCGCCAAGATGTGACATTGCGGGAAAGGCATAATAGAGATTTTCTAAAATGGTTATTTATTATATAGTTTTAATGTTTCCAGCCATGTTTTTGAAATCAGTAAAGTTTTATTTTTTAACCTACGCAGTTTAATTTCGACGTTATTGTCTTTCAAATCTGTTAGTTCTGTTAGCTTTTTGTTAATGAGCTTTTTAAAATGCTAATAACATTAAAAAAAATAAATGTCAAAAATACAATACAATAGAATAAAAAACCTCATTTAATCATAAAAGCAAAAAATTTACATAAATTTCGCTCATTAGTTGATTTAATGAATACCAAACCTCCGCTCATGTGAAAGCTATCACTTCATTGTGATATACGAGACAGCAAAAAATAAAAAAAAATGAATAAAAAAGTATTGAAGGAATACCGTTTCTTACATAATCTGCAACTGTAATTTAAAACCCATCACAACTATACAGTTTTACAAAACAAACAAAAGTTTACACCTACTCTTATGTATATATGTAAGCAGGAGCATATAAGGGGGGAAACTTATTCGCAATTTGCACTTTTGCACCTTTACAATGCGCAATGTTTTGCTTTTAAACGCCTTATATAATTACATAAACATCTTAGCGCCCCAGCGATGCGACCTCACCACCAACAGTTGTCAGTACAGTAAAGGGAAGTATTATGCACTCGTATGTTGTTGTATATATATATATATATATAGTATATGTATATAATTGTACTTTAATACAGCCGTGGCTGATGGCAGCTCCATTATTAAGTGCCTCTTTTCCAGTAGATCAAATTTCATACACGCAGCTGCTGGCAGCGACTGGATGAGTGATTATGCGACGAGCTGGAGAATACAATGGAAAAAAAATGGTAAAAAAAATTTCGCATTTTGGAATGCCCCCATCACTCAGTCGTGCCACCAACATTGGCATTCCAACACTTGTAGCCAACGAAATGACATGTCATTTATTTATTTCGTTAATTTATGCATACAATCACAAAGAAAAAAACCGCTAATTTTTTATCGCAAAAATTTTACAATTTGTATACATACATAAACCTTGAACTTTTTCCCTATGTTTTTTTTTTAAAAACAACAAAATAACTGAAGTTTAAGGTAAAGAAAAAAAATTTTAAGACAAGTTTTATGATCGCAAAATGCAGTGAATTGTTAATGATACTAAAGCATGTTTATTGAAAACATTTATTTTATCGGCATAAATAATTACGACGGTGGCAGTTCACATGTAACTGTAAAAGTGTAAGATAAACAGATGATTACCTTTAAATTGTACGTAATATTTTTATAACAAAGATAGGTATATATGTATTATGCTAAAAAATAGTTAATACTTATGGAGAGCGAGAAGTATTGAGTATGTTTTGGCTCGGGTTTCACGTTTCCTCAAGTTTACTCTGTAATTTTGACTAGACTGCAAAATTAATGGAACTAAATGAATATTAAATAAATTGATTAAAAAAAAAAACATTCTCATTTTTGATTCCATGTCACATATAATACAAAACTGTATAAAATTGCGTCGCTGAAATATTTTTTAATTGAATGAAATTCATGTGATTCCCGTACTGCTGAGTTACACAGAAGAACACACAGTAGAACGAAGAAAAAAGGAAGTTCTATTAGCCCCGTCTCTTTGCCGCACAATTTGACCTTACGAAATTTATAAATGGCCCAAGTAAAACCCTAAGACAGTAGTTACCTTTAGAACCCAAAAAAAACGTTTTTTCAGCAATAATGTACTATGTATATTTAAGCTTAAAAAAAAATTCAAAAATTATTGAAATTTTCCAATGTTGGGATGATGTCTGAACTCGTGAAACGGTGCCGGTGCTGGAGGTCGTGCGATCTTAAACAGTCGAACCAAATTTTTTAATTTTTGTAAGTGTCTCTTCTATATGACAATCCAAATTTTTTCGAAATTTGAAATAAGTTCACTGTTTAAAAAAAAAATCACTTTAAGTAGCAAAAAATAGTTTAAATAACTTAAATAACTTAGCTCAAATTTGATTTTTTTCGAACAGACAAATATTCTTTTTGCTATTTCCGGAACCGTTTTCCAAGGCTTGTAAGAATGAAAACACGAGAAAACTGAAATTTTGAAGACACATTCTTGGATGGTTTAAGAACAGATTCAAAAAAAAAGCATCTGGCTGTGAACTAGAGTTTTCTGAATGTAAGAGAAAGTTACTGTAAAAAAAAATGGCTCTGTTCAATAAGCAATATCAGTGATACTAGAATCACCGATGAACGTAAACGTACGTTCCGTGACTAATCTCCCAATCAAACTTATGGGAGTACCATGTAAAAGCAAACTATCCATCTTGTACGTACGACACGCTCGTGAGTGTTTCTAGTATCAATTATTGAATGCCACATTGATGAAATTCTACATCTTTCACAGCCGCCAAGCCAAACCGTCCTTTGCAAGGTCGACTTTTAGACTTTTTGGAAGGATGCGTGAAATATGGAAATGAGTGTGTAAGTCTTTTTCGTGTAAGCCGCCAATATGAACTGAACATTATTTTAGAATTTCGAGTGTCTTTGAATTGAATCCAAGCATATTCAGCAATAGCTTTATTTAAACGTCACTAACTTTTCATTTTATGCAACGTCCTCGCTTTCGGTAACTGTGACCGTAGCAAAAAACTTGTTTGGAAATGTTTTGCGACTCATTTCATGGTCACTGCTTTCTGGTAATTTTTATCATTAAAATTTCAATAATTTCTCTAATATATTCTGCTAAAGAAAATTTCTTTTTAAACAAAAGTAATGAATTTTTTTTTTTTATTGAAATTGTGATATAGTTGTCTGTAGTACTAGATTCCAGCAGCCCAGTCCAGTCCGAGGACCCAACATCGACTCGGACCACTATCTTGTTGCAGCGAAGATAAGGACTCTCCTCTGTGTGTCAAAGAACGCCCGTCAACAAACACAAGTGAGCAATCACAACAGAATACCGAGCGGTTTCTACTCTTGCTCTCTGAGAGCACTCATCTACAAGTGAGGTTCGACGGGGAGGAGGTGCAATCACAACAGAATACCGAGCGGTTTTCTACTCTTGCTCTCTGAGAGCACTCATCTACAAGTGAGATTCGACGGGGAGGAGGTGCAATCACAACAGAATACCGAGCGGTTTTCTACTCTTGCTCTCTGAGAGCACTCATCTGCAGCTCGGTATACGGGAACTGTGAGACGACATTTTAAACTCCCTACGTACAGCTGCAAATAAAGTTATTGGATTTCATAAAGGTCATAAAAATAGGTGGTACAATGAGGACTGCTATTTCACAGTGGAGAGAAAGCAGGCTGCCTACCTCCCAACGTTGGGATCGACCACAACGCTTGCGGGATGAATTAGATACCGAGGGAAGCAAGACACATCTGCAGACAAAAAAAGAAAGAGGCCGAGATGCGTAAGTATGAAGACCGGAGGAGACTCTTGCAGGACACAAAGAGGTGATCTAATAACCGTAGCCCAGAGTATATTGAATTTATGGAGGGAACACTTTACCAGCCTGCTTAATGATAGTGAAAATGGAACACCCGGAGATGATGAACCCGAGACGGTGGAAAAAACGTTCCTCTACTCGACTATGTCGAGGTTTGAATAGCAATCGCCCGTTTAAAAAACAACAAAGCGACTGGAGATGACGGCCTACCGGCAGAACTATTCAAACATGGCGGTGAAGCGTTAACAAGGTGAATAAAATCCATAAAAAATTGACCCTATAGACTGCGCCAATTACCGTGGGATAGGCCTCCTTAATATCGAGCGTTTTGCGTGTTGTGTGAAAGCCTTAAGCCTACTATCAACAAACTGATTGGAACTTATCAATGTGGCTTCAGACCTGGTAAGTCAACCATTAACTAGATATTCACCATGCGCCAAATCTTGGAAAATACCCGTGAAAAGAGGATCGACACACACCACCTTTTCGTCGATTAGGAGCTGCCTCTAAGCCGCTATGTCTGAATTTGGTATCCCCGCAAAACTTATACGGAAGCAGAGGAAAGGGAAGACTTCTACTCCGTTGGAAAGACCAGGTAGAGAAGGACCTGGTTGACCTTGGAATCTCCAATTGGCGCCACTTTAATGCAATCTTGCTACTTAATTGAACCATTTTTATCATTCAGTTAGATTTTTACATAAAATTTCATGGAAAGATGAGTCGACTCGATTTATTTTGAATACACCATAACTTATGGTAAGTGCGGATGGAGATATTTTTTTTAAACAATATTGAACTATGAAATTATTTAGTATGTGCTTATAATAATTTAATTAAGTAAAGGAGAATAAAAAAAAGGTACACTGCGGAAATTGAAACGACCACACGCTGAGGTAAAGGTAATTAACCAAAAAACCGACAAAATCAAAAAAGTTAAAAATAAACATACTCTTGTTACAAAGGTAAGTAGTATTCACATGTACTTATGTATATATTTTATGTATGTTTGCGTCTACACAAATTCTCCATAAATTTCTATAAATGAGTCAAAAAGTAACGCCATCGAGTTCAGAGAGATCAAAACAAAGTCGAATCGATTGGCCTACTGCAGGCACTTATATTACATATGAAAATATGTATATATAAATATATACGAGTATATGGGTAAATGCATATTTGTATGTGTGCTATGGTCGATTGCTTTTCACGCAATGTAGTAAAATTTTAATTGTGAAAAAAAAAATGCAATGGCAACAGATTTTCTTTTTTGTTTGCCCACATTTTTTGTTTACTTTTCCAAACTTTTTTCTCTTACATTATGCCCGATTATGTAACACGCAAGCGAGTGCATGCACGCGTCTTAAATCCCTTCTCAAGGTTAACCGAAAGGGAAAAAGCAATAACAACTATTATTTGAGGCCTCTCTCTGAAGTGCAAATGTCATTGTGCGAGCTTTGTTTTTAATGAATGACGGACAAAATGCCAGGCAACGCATCTTTGCATTGTATACATCATACATATGTATGTATATACCCGTATGGGTGTGGATATGTTTATGAGCATAACACTATAATTGCATTTTTCCGCAACTGACAGCCGGACTTGATTAACGGGTCTTTATTTTGCGTCATCGATCACAAGCCCTTTGTGGCAGGGAGTGACATTAAGAAAAGTAGTTTAGCGCAAAGTGGTACATTTGTACAAATTTTATATATAATATAAATACAATATATGTATATATATATATACATATACAACCATACATGGTATGTAAGCAGCTTTAAGTAGAAATATTCACTGAACTTGCCTGGAATTGGCCCACTTGCGTGGAAGCGTTTTAGGTTGGGCAGTTAACATCGAACAACTGTTCAGCCGATGGGTTGAGTAACATATAGGTTGCTGATGGCTTTACTTTGGGAAATATGCAGTTATGTATATTATCTCGAAAAAAATAAATGTAAATACATACATTACTATAAGAATTATTAAGAACACTATCTAATGATCTTTTATGAGATTTTCTAGAAAGAGCGAGAGAAGGTATCGGCTTGGTTAGTAGATGTAATAAATTCTTTTAAGTGAATCGTTTGTAAAACTCGGGTTAAGGAGTGATCATTGACATCCAAGTTGAGTAGGTAAGGTTCATATGTGCCCACCCCAATAAAGAAGATAGCTTCGAACTCAATGACTAAAACTCTGTCTTTCAAACAGAAATTGTGGGAATTACTGAAGTTGTATGTGAACATCTCACAAATAAACTCTTATTTGTTAGGCACGATCGCTTTTTTTTTAGGTCAGATAGTATATCTCAGAAACCTGTTTGAAAAACAGCAAAGCGACTGGAGCTGACGGCCTACCGGCAGAACTATTCAAACATGGCGGTAAAGAGCTAACAAGGTGAATAAAATCCATAAAAAATTGACCCTATAGACTTCGCCAATTACCGTGGGATAGGCCTCCTTGATATCCAGCGTGTTATGTGAAATATTAAGCCTACTGTTAACAAACTGACTGGAACTTATCAATGTGGCTTCAGACTTGGTAAGTCAACCATTAACCAGATATTCACCATGTGCCTCTTCTTCTTCTTTATTGGCGTTGGTACCGCTTACGCGATTATAGCCGAGTCAATTACTAACAGAGTTCCACCTCCTACATTATAGGGATTTATTTTTGGATGATATTTTGTACTACTTGTTACTCGCAGCTTCCTCGACCCGGATGAATACAACATAATCAAAATACTGTATCTATAACCGTATTGGCATGCGAACGCTAATTGTGTTGCTTAAATCGTGTGCTATTATTTTTTTTACAACTTTAGACGTGGATTAACCCAGCAATAGTGCACCAAAGAACATAATTCAACTTTGGCTATGAGGCTCCAACGAGTACCAGTGCTTATCGATGGTATGGTGATTTCAATTGAAATCGTAGATCACTCCAAGACGAATTTCGTAAAGGTTGTCCGCAATCAGTTGTTGTTCCGGAAACTATTGATGCTGTGGGCAACCTGTTATTGCAAAATCGTCATGTGACCTATCATGAGATTGGTGTACATATGTATTAGTGGAATAAGCATATATTCAATAAAGCATGAACATTTGACTGTAAACATAAGCCCGAAAGTAAACAGCAATCGACGGTATACGTGTTTAGAGATCATCCGAATCTAACAAAATTTCTTCGCGTACGAAGCACATACAAGCAAAGGGTTGCCTGAACAACGTGAGATCAACGTTTTTTGACACCTGAAAGGGCGGTTGACGTGTTCAGAACGCATCATAGTGGCAAAAGTTCTTCGACAATTGATTCAAATGCATGCAAAAATGTATAGATCTTAATTGAGAATATTTTGGAAAATTTGTAATTGTTCCCTATTACTGAAATATACGAGTGAAAGGCAACCGTGGTTGATTGATTTAAACATTATTCAGAGCAGTTGGGAAATTTATGTTCTAATACAGTTCCTTCCAAAAGAGTAGAGGTTCCAGTGACAGGTGGTTTCAAAATTTTAGTTTTTACTTAAAATGATGGGTTTGGTGTTCACACTCATTTAATTGAGTTGAAGATATTAATGTTTGAACCCTGAACTGTTTTTCTTTTCTTTATGAACAAAATGGATGGGGTTTAAACTTAAAAATATTTTTTTTTTGGGTGCAATAAGAATACGATTTCATTTTCTGGGCTTGTTGACTTCCTGACGTTCGTTTTTTCACTGAACAGATAACTAATCATACCTCATAGGGTTACATTAGCAATAAAAGGAAGATTTACTGCCAATTACTTAATTATTAATTGCCAATCAGTTAATTGGGTGGCTGTGTGAACAGCCTGGCTGTTATACATCCAACAATTTAAAAAAATTCTTATATTCCAAATCTATAATCAAATGAAATTCATAGCTTGAAAATTTTTTCTTAAAAAAAGTTCACAACGAGAAGTAAAAGTGCCACTGCACTTTCTAACGAATAGATTGTTTACCTATTTGTTGCTGTCTGCGCATTGAAAAGGCAAACATGCAATGTGATGATTAGCAATCAAATATACTAAAATACTCACATAAAAGTGGATATATTATATATGTATATAACCAACAGACAGGCAGTTTTTATGTACATAGTTATGTGTGTATGCTATATAAAAATTTTATGCAGCTGATGTCACTTCGTGGCAACAACTATCGCTAATAGGATTACAAAATTGCGCCTCCCGCAATGCACGCACACCAAATCACATACATACACAAGTAAACGAACGTAAATACGTGTACGTAAAGAAGTAAGTAATGCCACTGGCGTATATTGAGCCTGCTATTGTTGTTGTTGTTGTTGTTATTTGGTAGCTACTTTCCACGAACAAGCGCGAATCAAGTCGCGTGATCTTTTCAATTAACAAACATGACAATTTCTGATATCAGAGTTTGCTATTTGTGCGCCTCGGCTTGTTTTGGCTTGGCTTGGCTTGGCTTGCCTGGGCTTGTGTGTGGTGGTCGCCACCTCGACGACACGGCGTTGATGGTGCTGGTTGATGGCGCTGGCGTTGATTTGATTAAAAATATCAATGTGTAATTGCGCCTGCGTGGCGCTTATAAAGCTCAGCCGCGTTCACTTACAATTCTCATGTTACATACTCGTACCAGTATAAATTTTTTTTACCGTTGTAACCAACTATGTATGCATTTGTATGAATAACGGTTGATGAATGAATGATTTATTGACATTTTTATACATTTTAATGTAGTTTTTATGCATTTTCTTTCGCTTGTGAAATGAGATATTGCATAAGCATACAACAATTTAATTGCTGACAGTATGTATGATGACTGGGAAAATCCAAGGCATTACGTCTCATGAATATGACCACAAGACAAAACGATCATTTTTGCAGGATTAACATTAAGTTGCGTTTGTTAAGATTTTTTTAACGACTTTGCCTTCAACTCTTACTTTCAAGTGCGATATTTTATGAGAAATAATGATAAGTATGTGTATGTGAGAATCTATAATATAAAATAAAAAAATATTTTTTAGATATCCCCACCAGCCCATCGAGTGACAAGAGACTGAGAGAGATAAAGAGAGAGGGAGAAAGAGATAGAAAAAGGGAGATTGAGAGACTTAGATATATACATATAGAGAGAGAGAGAGTGAGAGAGATAGAGGAAAATAGTGTAAGAGAGAGTGAGAGTGAGAGAGATAGAGATAGAGAAAAAAGGTAAAAGCATTAAAAAAATTAAAATTAGTAGGGCTTTTTAAAATACGAGGCAGGCTTGGAAGTCCCATTGTCAAACATATTATTTCATTATGTTGGAGAAGGAAATTATTGAGGGTACAAATTAATTCGGACCGCTCCCAAAAGATGGCTCCCAAAAGATGGCTGTGGGCAATCTTTGGAAGCGATTAGCTATTTCATTGGAAAGATTTTAAATCAGTCAACAATAATTAGTGTTCATCAGCATCTGACTAGAACATTGTATTTTTCGCCTATTCGCAAATGGCCGGATTTGTGTTAGTTCAAAAGCATTTACGGGAGGTTATGATTTTCTAGTTTTATGGTGAATCTGCACTCACCGATAAGTCTTGCTGAGAAAGGTTTGGACAATTCAAAATTGGTGATTTTAACATAACCAGAAGGAGAATATAAAAATGCGCCAAAATTTCTGATGAAATCAGAACGACGAGTGAAGCTGATTTAGCCATGTCAGCATGTCTGTTTGTTTGTAAGCAAACTAGCCCCTATGTGATAGATGCCCAGATTATACTCGATTTATGGAGGGAGCACTTATCCAGCCAGCTGAATGGCAGTGAACAGGAAACACGCGGAGATGGTGAACCCGAAACTCCAATTGATGACGATGGAAAAGTTGTTCCATTACCCGACTATGAAGAAGTGCGAATAGCAATCGTCCGCTTAAAAAGCAACAAAGCGGCAGGGGCTGATGGATTACCGGCCGAGCTATTCAAATGCGGCGGCGAAGAACTGATCAGGTGCATGCATCAGCTTCTTTGCAAAATATGGTCGGATGAAAGCATGTCCGACGATTGGAATTTAAGTGTGCTCTGCCCGATCCACAAAAAAGGTGATCCCACAGTCTGCGCCAATTACCGTGGAATAAGCCTTCTTAATATCGCATATAAGGTCCTATCAAGCGTATTGTGTGAAAGACTAAAGCCCACCGTCAACAAACTGATCGGACCTTATCAGTGTGGCTTTAGACCTGGTAAGTCAACCATTGACCAGATATTCACCATGCGCCAAATCTTGGAAAAGACCCGTGAAAAGAGAATCGACACCCACCACCTTTTCGTCGATTTTAAAGCCGCCTTCTACAGCACGAATAGGAGCTGCCTTTATGCCGCTATGTCTGAATTTGGAGTCCCCGCAAAACTTATACGGCTAAGTAAACTGACGTTAAGCAACACTAAAAGCTCCGTCAGGATCGGGAAGGACCTCTCCGAGCCGTTCGATACCAAACGAGGTTTCAGACAGGGTGATTCCTTATTGTGTGACTTTTTTAATTTAATGCTGGAGAAAATAATACGATCTGCAGAGCTAAATAGAGAAGGTACAATCTTCTACAAGAGTGTACAGCTGCTGGCGTACGCCGATGATATCGACATTATTGGCCTCAACAACCGCGCCGTGTGTTCTGCTTTCTCCAGACTTGATAAAGAAGCGAAACGAATGGGTCTGGTAGTGAATGAGGGCAAGACGAAATATCTCCTGTCATCAAACAAACAGTCATCGCATTCGCGACTCGGCTCCCACGTCACTGTTGACAGTCATAATTTCGAGGTCGTAGATAATTTCGTCTATCTAGGAACCAGCATTAATACTAACAACAATGTCAGCCTTGAAATCCAACGCAGAATCACTCTTGCCAACAGGTGCTACTTTGGGCTGAGTAGGCAATTGAAACGTAAAGTCCTCTCTCGACGAACGAAAACCAAGCTCTAAAAGTCGCTCATTATACCGGTCCTACTATATGGCGCAGAAGCGTGGACGTTATCAATATCTGATGAGTCGGCTCTAGGAGTCTTCGAGAGGAAAGTTCTGCTAACGATTTATGGTCCTTTGCGCATTGGCAACGGCGAGTACCGCAGACGATGGAACGATGAGCTGTACGAGCTATACGACGATATTGACATAGTTCAGCGAATGAAGAGACAGCTTCTACGCTGGCTAGGCCATGTCGTCCGAATGGATGAAAACACTCCAGCTTTGAAAGTATTTGATGCAGTACCCGCTGGTGGAAGCAGAGGAAGAGGAAGACCTCCACTCCGTTGGAAAGATCAAGTGGAGAGTGACCTGGGTGCACTTGGCATTTCCAACTGGCGCCAAACAGCGAAAAAAATAGTCGAATGGCGCGATGTAATTGATTCGGCTATAATCGCGTAAGCGGTGCCAAGGCCAATAAAGAAGAAGATGTGATCGATTTACTTAGATACAAGGTTTGTGTTAAAAATCCGTCAAAGAAATTGAGCATTCTACACACATAGGGTTAAAATATAATTGACACTGAAAATCATTGAAATCGAACGACTAAATCTTATAGTCCCTATAAAACCGATTTGTTCAGATGTGATGTTTTGGTTAATAAAAAACCGTCAAAATCCGTCTTTTATGCTCTTCATTCAAATTTTTTATATCAATATTTGTAAAGAATCTTGAATGTATGCCAATTGAGACTGAGGCTCGTTGAAAAAAATAACCTTTACCTAATGTCATAAGAGGCATCTGACGCGGCGCAGACGCCAATCGCATACCGCTTCAGGGAGCAGGGATTGTATTCTTGCATATATGCATGCATTGGCGGCCGCGGTAGCCGAGTGGTTAGCATTGCATTCTGTCATTCAGAAGACTCGAGTTCGAATCCCGGTGCCACCAACATCCAAAAGTTATGGAAAATTAATTTAAATACAAAATTAAGTAAAATTTTCTAATTGCGGTCGCCCCTCGGCAGGGAATTTCCACTCTGCACCAAACATTTAAGTTAGGAATATTAAACAGGTGTCTGTGTACTCGTATTACAAATGTTTCGTATAATTCTAAGCCATCTCTCTGTCGCGGTAGACTAGCGGTTAGCATTGCATACGGCAATTCGGAAGGGTCGGGCTCATATCCTGGTACGCCCAACAAACAAACCTTATAGAAAATTAATTAAAAAAAAATCTAAAAATTCTAACTGCGGTCGTCCCTCGGCAAGGAATGTCAACCCTTCCGAATGTATTTCTGACATGAAATATATTATCTAAAATAAAAATTCCTTTCATATTATAAAGTGCGAACTTTGGCATTATGTGTGAAACTTCAAATGACCGTCTCGCGAATTTTTTCACTTTTCGATCCGTCGACCACTTTTTGACACATATTGGGCGGTATCTGAGCTATAACTTGGCACGTTTTGGTTTTCAAGTACTAAAGAGTCAAAGGTTTATTCGCATAAACACGGTCTTTCGCAGAACCCCGCAAAAAAAAATTAATGGTGTCAAATCGCATGACCTCGGTGCTCAATTGACATCGCCAAGCGTGAGATTATGCGGCTGGGAAGGTCCAGTCTTTAGTGTAATGGCCTATCTTGAACTATTTGAGGATTGCAGGAGCGCCAAATGGGACAAGTTTGCGTATTTATGTGTTCCTCAAGTGTGAAAAGTCTCGTCACTGAAGAAAACTTTGTTCGAATGGTCAGCTGGCTTCAGTTGTTGTGTGAACTGGGCTATAATACATGGTGGTAGATGTACACGTAAGTCCAAATCCAAAATATACCATAATGTCCCATAAGAGAGCCTCAGCTCTTAAGACAATCGAGAAATTTGAGGTGGAACGAGCAAAACGATGATGTACAAGCTTTCAATAGCTATAACCGATCGAACTTCTTTTCATTTCTCTAAATTTTTACCAATTTCTTGAGTAGTTGGACGATTATGTGCATCATAATCTCCTCTTAACACGTTCACGCCGGCGTGTACCACCGGTGGCTCGCACATGTCTGCCTGATCGGGCGGCGCGTACCACCGGTGGCTCGCACAGAATTGTCTCATTGGGCGGCGCGTACCACCGGTGGCTCGCATATGATTGTACTACCAATCAGTGTGCATCACCAAATATAACGAATTCAATGGTACTAATAACAAAAACATAAATAAATATTTCAATGATATAGCATAAACATTATTATTTAAGTTTTATTAGACCGTTTTCCCGTGCGATAATCTTTCGTTGAAACATTTAGTTCGGCGCCGCCTGATAGAACAAAAAGCTTTCAGCGCAACCGCCTGTGGGCGCGAAACATGAATTGCAGCGCCGGCGTGAACGTGTTAAAGCACGAAAGAAAACCACGGTTGAATACTCATCTTTGTAGAGGGTTCTAACAATTTTCATGCCTTGTGCGGTTGTTAGGCAATCCATTTTCATAATAGCCCGAATTTTAACTAAAACAAAACATGTTTGGTTTGACAGTTAAGTTTGACAGATGCCAAAATACAGCCCCGTACTTTTGAAACTACAAAATGGCTAACCCTATATTTATAAGAGAAGCTATTATTTTCGTGCTAATAAGTCAATGGAGCAATATTCTCAGCACAAAAATAATTAGTTGGTTATATTTAGAGTCTTTCCAGTTTGAAAATATAAGAATAATCAATTATTAAAAATAAAATATACAGATTTAATTATTGTTTTGTACACGTGTGACATAGATTCAGAAGGGGAAAATAACGAAACAAATCTGTTCATTGGAAATTCCATTTTATTTCTTTTAAAATTATTTAAAATTTGAAGGAATTTTCGACAAGTTCATCCTAAACAAAATTTGGTTTTTTTCAGTTTCATCACACCACAGCGATAACGGTAATTTTTATCAATAATATTAAATTATTAGTGACAGCAACCAGTTGAGCTAAACATTTAAATCGCTGAAAAAAGGGAAAATAAATAGTTGTTGTTTTTGGTATTCTTTTATTTTTGTTTTGTATTTTAGTGATTATCAGTCATGCTGCTTGCAGCATTTTGGTCACTAGTCATTACCTTGTTGCTCTTTAAGCTTCATTACCTATTATGGTTTGCTATTTTTTTTCTTTTTCTAAAAGCCAGATGTTGCATTTGAAAGTTGCTTTTTCCGTGAAAAGTAAAATTTCTTCGCAAGCTGTGCAATTTTTTGCCTTAACGAGGTAGGAGGGTTATGAAATGTATGCAGGTATGTGGATGTGTGTGTGTGTGTCGAATGGGTGAGTGAACATACTCAATCACGCATGTTTGTCAACTATCAAGTTAATTAAATATTTACCTCAGCTCTCAATTTTTTTTTCAGTTTATTTATGTGTACATATACATATGACTACATATATTAATATATGCGTATTTTTCATATGTTTATATATTTATATATACATATATATATGTACATAGATATATATGGTGCTAAGTAACCGCTGAAGCTATTTTCGGCCGTTCTCCTCCTCCAATTTGTGTGTGTAAATTTTTTGTTTCATTTAATTTACTATAATTTTAAACTTTGTTCGGGCTATGATTCCAACCCAGGCCTTCCAAATAGTAGTATGCACTGCTAACCATTCGGCCATTACGGCCGCCTCTATGAATACGAGGGGACTAACAAAAATTCGGACAGTTGGTGACTTTCAATCTTTTTTTTTTGTTAAATCAAAAATACCAAATTACTTTATTGGTTTCCCTTTCACATTTTAGAATGATCGGCTAAAGTGGATAGCTGAGTATAGCTCAGACGAAATTCCACCACCAACGAAATTCGCCATAGGATTCTCTTCGGGTTTCGGCGTAATTTATACCCAATACAAATATTCAGTGAATGCCAAATTGCAAGGATTGCATCGTCTTTAAAGACTTTTTCTAAGTTGTTCCGAATACATTTTACCATAGATGACGAGCCTCGGGAAGGTCGACCAAAAACTTGTAAATTGACGAAGACTCACGATTGGTACAAGAAATTATTTCTAATGTATTGGGCTTGAATGCCATGGCTGTGTCAAGAATATCAAGTCATTAATCATGGGTACCACCAATTTTAAAAAAGGCCTGAAAAGAGGCTTGAGTGCATTTTGCTCAATTTTTCTTAAACAAATTCGAAAATGGTCAGTCTAGCAATTTGAGTAAAGTCGTTACTAGCGACGAATCTTGGTCCGATAAGTATGATCCAGAATCCAAACAGCAACCAACAATAGCAAATCCACCCATAAAATCTAAGCAACCAAAATCAGCAGCAAAGGTAATGATGCCAGTTTACTTCACCCGATTTAAAATCGTAGCTGCTATTCCACTGGAAAAGGGTCAGGCGGTAACTACGAAATGGTACACCGAAGAGTGCTTACAAAAAGTTTTCAAAAATTTGTTGGAAAACAAGAAGATAGAGGATTTGTATTGCTACGTTTCCATCATGACAATGCGCCATCCCACAATGCTGAAATAACGAGTAATTTTATTGAGATCTCTGGGATCGAAGAAATACGCTCAGCCCCATATTCCCCGTATAAAGCACCTTCTGATTTTTCGTTATTTCCAAAAATTAAAAAAAAAAAATTTTAAAGTAAAGGTCTTTGATAGTAACGAGGAGATAATTAATGTGGTTAACACTGAACTTGATAAGCTTAAAAGGCAAGATTTCGAAGACTGTTTTCAGATGTGGAACTATAGGCTTAAGAAATGCATTGTAATTAATGGTGATTATGTAAGAAGATAAAAAAGGGCAAAGATTACAAATAAATACAAAAAAAATTTAATTTTTTTGCTGGGCAACTTACCGAACTTTTGTTAATCCCCTCGTATATGTACCTCTATTTGTTTAGTGAATGCGGTAGTCGCTTACTTGTCAATAATACCACTTTTTAACAGATTTTTAGCTGTTGTGCATTATTTGTATTTGCTTAAACTTCATACAAGTTGGTCTCATACATATACATAACCCTATGTAGGTATATGGGTAGGTTTATTTGTGTTTGTTCATGTCACACAATCCATGATTGAATCTCGACAGCTACGTACATATAAGCCAAGCTTGTTCGTCGCCTCGTAGTTCACTTAACGCTCAATTGAATATTCATATTTTAAGTAAATAACAATAATTTCACCTGAACACCGCCAAACGCCACTTTCCATCATTCATTCACGCGTCATTTAAGTTGAAATTTCTTTATGCGATTCACTTAAAATTTACATAAACTGCTGATGATTTGTAAGGAAAAATGTATTTTCTTCTCTCTACTTACTACTGCTTACACTTTCCCTTGCAGTTTGGTTTAAACCGCAATCTCTTAGACGGTGCTATGTACAATACTAGTGTTTTGCAAAAGACTGAGGTGAATAAAAAAAGTAATTTTCATTACATTTTGCCGAAAAGTCTTTCCTAAAAACTCTACGTATAGACAATATGCGACAATACGCGAGATTACTTTGACTTTCTGGTAGAACAAAACTTGGAAATTTCGAACCACTTTTGTGAATGGTTAATACCAATTGATAGAAGTTGAGGTAAGCGATAAGTGAATTCACTAATCGTGGTGACGCAAAGAGCCAACCTATAATTCCGCTATCGTAGTAAAAAAATATTGACCAATCGAAAAAAGATACTCTTCTATGTAAAATCCGTCTGTTGCGTATTTCAATAATTAAATGAACATGATTGTTCAATGATCGTCCCTCAACTCGTCTCAGACCAGCTTACGTTGACTTTTATTTTTGGAACAGGAGTTTCATAAGAGTATCGTAACATGCTAGATTCAGTAAGATGAAGTCGTTTAAACTCAAAACGCATATTTGTTGTGAACAACAGAACCACCAGATTGAGAACCTTTGAATCTGCCTTTGAGCATCCTCACTTAAATTACAAAAATCATCGGTTTACTTATCATGGACGAATGATTTCTACCAAACCAAATTGTAGTTGTTAGTTGTGCGGTGGTTGACCAGGCTCATTAGGGACCACTTTTTGGCACATAATTTGGCGAATGTTGGTTTAAATGATCAAGACTTAAAGGTTGATCAAAATAAACACGGTTTTCGCGTATCCCTCCACGCTTAGTTCAACGATGTCAAATCGCACGATCTCGGTGGCCAATCTATTGTATATCGTCAACACGAGCAACTGCGCGGTCGCTAAATTTCTCTCACAAAAGTGTCATATTCGCTCGTGTTGTATGGTATGTGGCACTATCTTGTCGAAGTTTCATATTGTCCAAGTCATGCTTTTCAATTGCAAGCCAGAAAAAGTCGATTATCAAATCTGGAAAAAGTCGCAGATAATTATGATAGCTAAACCAGGTAAAGACGCAACCCTGCCGTCATCATATAGATCAATCAGCCTGTTGCCTTGCCTATCAAAACTTTTCGAAAAAGTGCTGCTATTAAAAATTACTCCTTTTCTCCATCAAAATGATATTATAATGCAAGAGTATTGCTCGGCCGTTTTTCTTGATATAGCGCAAGCATTTGACAAAGTGTGGCATGATGGCCTCATTCATAAAATTAAAAAAATCATTACCTAACACGTTCCACAGTATCCTTGAATCCTACTTATCCAACACGCGATTCACAGTAAAAGTAAATTAATACATAACAGAAGAGTGTCCAATTGCGGCGGGTGTTCCGCAGGGTAGTGTTCTTGGACCAATCTTTTACATACTGTTTACCGCAGATATTCCTACAAGTGACGAAGTAATTACGCTTTATGTTTTAATTTAGTTTAAGATTTTATTACTTATTGTTAGGCTTCCGAAGTCGAAGCAGATTCAATAAATAAATATTAATGTTTCAAAAAAAAAAAAATCATACGACTACAATGCTCTGAAGTGATATTAACGTTTTCAGTGAAGCAAAGTCAAATCACACCTTCGTACCAATTTTTCGAGTGAAAAATGTGCATCGTTGTTGAAGATAATTTTGTTCGAGAAATCGCCGTTTCCTTCTTGTTGTTCGGCATATGTGCGCTGTTTTGAATGGGCAAATGTCTTCAATTGCTGTGTAAGACTTTTATGGATATATGTAGGAGTAATGCGAAATGTCGACCGCAGTAGCCGAGTGGTTAGCATTGCGTACTGCCATTCGGAAGGCTCGGGTTCATATCCCGGTGGCACCAACATCCAAAAAAAAAAGTTATGGAAAATTAATTTAAATAAAAAATTAAGTAAAATTTTCTAATTGCGGTCGCCCCTCGGCAGGGAATGTCCACCCCTCCGAGTGTATTTCGGACATGAAATAAAGGCTCCTCGTAAAAAACTATCAGCCGTTCGGAGGCAGCTTAGTATAAACTGTAGGTCCCTCCATTTGTTGGAAAAACATCAAGACGCAAAACCACAAATTGGAGGAGGAGCTCGGCCGAAAAATCGCTTCAGCGGTTACAAAGCGCCAATTATATATATAATGCGAAGTGTAAATTACGTCATAATGTGTCGTAAGAAAGTCCAATCTCTTGAAGACGTCGAGAAATAAATACACTCGGGTCGTCGGCTACACTTACAGTAGTAATATTTGAGGTGGGCCAAGCACAGCCCTTACAATATTTGTAACCTATCCAGAATCCTTAAATTTCTTTAAAATTTTGCCAATTGTTTGAGTAGTTGGAAAATTATGTGCACCATAATCTGCTCTTAAAGCATGAAACGTGGATTCGTATAAATCTTTTTTGTTATTGGTTTTGACAATTTTAACGCGTTGTGCGGTTGTTAAGCGATCATTTCATTGTTTGGTTTTTTCTACTTTGGAAACCACGAAATGATTAACTCTATATAATATGAAATTTTTATATCCGAAGATATTATGTCATGATTGAAGCGCAATCCATAACATTGGTCAAGTCATTGAATGTATTAAGCGAGAAAATGTTAATTTTTGAAGGCCTAAAAGTCTATCCAAGTTTCGTGGTAACCCTTCACTAAGTCAGGGGTTAAAACTTCCTTATATAAATGATGTCTCGGCGTTCATGAGAAAAGGTTTTGCGAACGATTAATCGACTTTTGTCCTTTGTACTCACAGGTGGAAGCAGAAAAGACACCCACTGCGTCGGAAAAATAACATTGAGTAGGACTTTACATAACTTAGTATTTCCAAATGGCGCCGCAAAAGAAGAAATACCTGCGCTAATCCAGAAGTAGAAGAATTCAAAATTCTACTAAAACAAGACGGTAATCATATTCGTCAGCTGAGCCAAAATCTTTCATTTGGACTTCAATCATTAAATTGTTGTTATTGATCATGAACATATCTTAGTGGCGGAAGATTCTAGAAGGAGGATAGATTTGGGAAGCAACAAAAATAGATTTTTAGTGCTATCCAGTGCATCTCGGATAGTGGCGAGTTTTGTTTGTAGTTTCCCAGTTTAGGCATACATTTCTAACTTTTTTTTTAATCATAATTTGTTTTAAGTAATAATTATTTAAAGACTATCACAAATTCTTCTTATGGCAATGTTTACTTATTTCCCATAACAATTTCTTCCCCACTGGGTTTGGTGAATTTTTGTTTTCAATTTCGTTAAAAAAATATACTTATGTTATATCTTTTATTTTTTGTACTAGCACGAAATGCCAAACTTCTCCCCTTGTATCTCCTATCCAGATTAAATTCTGTGCCACATTTCCTGCATATGTTTCACATCAGTTGTACTGCATTCAAATTTTTCCGGAAGATTGCTATATTTAAATTTGTTAGTCACAGCAACAACAAAGTGAATTGATGCTTTGCTTCATTAAGAACAAAAGCGTGCGGGGACTCAAAACACTAAAACCGAAAATTATTAAAATAAAAGTCAAACTAAAGACAAAAGAAATTAAAAAACAAACCAAATTGATATTAAAAGAAAAAAAATAAAATTAAAATTTTTTAAAATAAAAAAGGCTACTCTTTTGGCAATAAATTGAAGGTTTTATTTAGAATAGTTGGAAATATAAGAATTTTGTCAAATATCCACTGTTTTGCTTGATAATTTTTTGCCATTTTGAGTATAATGCCATAATGTATGAAAAACTCCTAACCAGGCCCTCGCAGGTTCTGACCCAGTGATTAATAATCTGTTAGAGCTTGATCTCGAGAGTAATTGGTTGGAGAACTAAAGCGGCTTTTGTGAAAGCTATTTTTTTGTTATTAAATTTTATTTATATTTTAATTTATGATATTTTATTAAAAGCTCTTACAAAAAAAATTATATATCTCGCAAGCTTTTGAGCTTAACTAATGAGTCAATATTTATATTCCTACAGGTTTTCTGCAGCATATGCGTACATACTTAAGAGTGTATGAAATTTGTTTGGCTTTAAAGCAATTTGCTCGGCATGATTTCTTTAATTAATTTTCTCAGCTGTCCTATTTTTCTTTTTTCTTTGCTGTAATATTATATGTGCATAAGTTTCTTTTTTCAAAGTTTAATATTTTCCCTTAGTTCTATTTGAAGTGAAAATAATCGTTCTGTCACCCTAAATTTTTACGATATCATCCTTGAATGAAACTTTTCCTAATTTAGCTTGAAATAAAAAGTAAATTTTACGAGGCGTGAAATGTAGATAAATGCCGGGAGCGAAAGCAGAGATAAACTTCAATTGATGATTTTTTTGTTTTAATACTTCAAAGAATTTTTAAGGAAACTTATATGTAATTATGTATATAGATATACCTACATACAAGGGGATTAACAAAAGTTCAAAAAAATACCAAATCTTTTGCAATTACTTTATAAGTATTCCTTCCAAATTTTTGAACGATCGGCTAAAATGGAGACTAGAAAACGCAAGGTAGCTGAGGATAAGATAATTTACAGCCAATACAAATAATCAGTTAATGCCAAATTGCATATGAAAGGATTGCACCGTCTTTACAGACTATTTCTAAGTGATTCCGAAAATTCCAGACCGGATATTTTTCCGTAGAGGACGACCCTCGGGAAGGTCGACCAAAATCTTCCACTGATGACCTCACACACGAAATGATTGCTAATGAATTGGGCTTAAATTCCATGGCTGTATCGCGAATATTAAGTAATCATCTGGGATACACGATGAAATCTGTTCGATGGGTATCACGAATTTTAAATGAGGCCCAAATAGAGGCTCGAGTGCATTTTGCTCAATTTTACTAAAAAAACTTTCGAAAATGGTCGGTCTAGCAATTTTAATAAAGTCGTTACTGGTGATGAATCTTGGTTTTATGGTATAAGTACGATCCAGAAACCAAACAGTAGTCCATGGTATGGAGCCCAACAGTAGTAAACCCACCCGAAAAATCTAAGCAACGAAAATCAGCGGGAAAAGTAATGAAGACAGTTTACTTCACCCGATCTAAAATCGTAGCTGCTATTCTAC
Organism: Ceratitis rosa; assembly: GCA_037013455.1. Lineage (NCBI taxonomy): Eukaryota > Metazoa > Arthropoda > Insecta > Diptera > Tephritidae > Ceratitis > Ceratitis rosa. The sequence continues at coordinate 9,526,802 of JAWMAG010000020.1, read as the reverse complement.
TGGAAAAGGGTCAACGGTGACTACAAAATGGTACACCTAAGAGTGCTTACCAAAAGTTTTCAAAAATTTGTTGGAAAACAGGCGCTACTTTCTCCATCATGACTACGTGCTGAAATAACGAGTAATTTTATTGCGATCTCTGGGATCGAAGAAATACGCTCAGCACCATATTCCCCGGATATAGCGCCTTGTGAATTCTGGTTATTTCCAAAAATTTAAAAAATTTAAAAGGAAAGATCTTTAATAGCAACGAGGGGGTAATTAATGTGGTTAACACTGAATTTGATAAGTTGATAAAAAGCAAGATTTTGAAGACAGTTTTCAGAAGTGGGTCTATGGGCTTAAGATATGCATTTTATTTAATGGTGATTATGTAAGAAGACAAAAAAGGACAAAGATTACGAATAAATACAAAAAAAAATTTAATTTTTTTGCTGGTTAACTTACCGAACTTTTGTTAGTCAGCTCGTATAAATATTTTTGCGACTAAATAACTGATACTCTTTCAATATTTCAGATTCAGAGAATGTATATATAATTGGCGCTTTGTAACCGCTGCAGCGATTTTCGGTCAAGCTCCAGCTCCAATTTGAGGTTTTTCGTCTTAATGTTTTTCCAAAGAATGGTGGGACCTGATGGTTTTTTATGAGGAGCTTTACTTCATGTGAGAATTACACTGGGTTGACATTCCCAGCCGAGGGCGACCACAATTAGAAAATTTACCTTATTTTTTTTTTAAATTAATTTTCTATAACTTTTGGAATTTTGATTTGAGAATGCTTCATCTTCAAGTGGTCAACAAATCTTCTTTCTTCAAACATTAGTAGTTAAAATGGAATTTGAAAGCTGCATGCAGGAGGTATTTTGAAGATTTGCGAAAAGCCTAAATATTGTAACATACATGTATCATATTAAGGCTATGAGATAAAAACAGCATGCGCTGATTTGGGAAGTATAAAAAGTTGGGTAAAATTCAGTCAGAGAAGTTCTAAGGTCTATCGCTACTGAGAGTGAAAGTGTATCCGAAGGCTCGAATGTGTCTTTTCTCGACGTTCTCAAGAGCTGGGACTTTCTTACGCCACATTATGACCAATTTTACACTTGGACTTAAATCTACATCCATATGAAGTTCAGCTCACACAACAACTGAAGCAAGCGGGGTATTCACAACGTCGTACATACGACGATTGGGTGCTTGAATAACCAGCTGCGGACGGCATTTTTTGGACAAAGTATTTTTCAGCGCCGAGGCACATTTCTCAATCGATAGATATGTATGTAAATTAGCAAAATTCTCGTAGTTGGTGTTCTAAGAATCATCAAATAATAAAAGAGAGGCCATTACACCCAAAAAATCTTGCTGCCTGGTGCGTTCTTTGGTCTGGAGGTGGGATTGAAACTCACTGTTTTCAAAACGACAATGGCGAGCCTATCATTGTCAATTTGGTAAACTATTTACTTTGCAATCATGAGTTCTAGAGTAAAAGCTAACGGCGAGAACTGCTTACACTTTTGGTCATCGACTTTAATTCTCCAGTTTGTCAGCCATTCCTCGATATTCCGCGAAAGTGGATGTTTGTACTTTTCGATTTATTGGGATATCTGCAGTGTAGGTAATGTAGACCCAAGAACACTAACTTGAGGGATACCAACCCTAACTGGAAACTTCTCAGTGATTAATTTTGATTGTTTCACAGTAAACCACTTGTTAGACAGATATGACTCAAGTAGGGGCGCTCTTTACAATAGAACGGTTTGGTGTGGTTTGTGGACCAGTAGAATCATCTTCAAAAATGATGCCGCTATGAACGTAACTGTCAACGGCGGGCCATGATAACCGACTACTTGATGCCTGAAACTGAAGCTCGTTATCTTGGCGACATTTGGTTTCAACAAGACGGCGCTACTTCCCACACATCGTATCAAGCAATGGATTTATTGAGGTAACACTTCAGTGAGCAGATAATTTCACGTTTTGGGCCGGTCGACAGTTAGACTTCTGCCTGTGGGGATATGTAAATTTTAATGTCTATACTAAGCTGCCTCCGAACGGCTTAATTTTCCATAATTTTTGGATGTTGGTGGCACCGGGATTTGAACCCGAGCCTTCCGAATGCCAGAACGCAATGCTAGCCACGCGGCCACGGATAGCAGAATACTTTCTAATAATTTGGTAATTGGGATTGGTCTGTAAGAATACGCCAGTGGCTATACGAGTATATTACCTCAACAAACATTTTTATACTTCAATAAAATTTAATTAACTGTTTTGGGAAAAACTCACCACACTACTTTGTTTTTGTTTTTTTTGTTTTTCCTTTATGCATCCCTCCCTCTCCGAAACATTTTTCTTCGTTCGGCCCTGGTGCATTAGGACCACCCATCCGAGCCCCTGGAGCTTCTGGCGCGTCATCAAAGACGTGTGTGGCCTGGCGTTGTCCTGATGGAACATAATTCGGCCTCTGTTGATCAAAGATGACTCCTTCTGGATGATTGCTGCCTTTAAGCGGTCCAGTTGTTGGTAGTAGAGGGCGGAATTGAGCGTTTGACCATAGGGGAGCAGCTCATAGTTGATAATTCCTTGGCCATCCCACCAAACACACAGCAAAACCTTCCTGGCCGTCAATCCTGGCTTGGTCACAGTTTCCGCCAGCTCACCGCGTTTCGACCACGACCGATTTCACTTGACGTTGTCGTAAGTGATCCACTTTTCATCGTCAGCCACCAAACGCTTGAGAAATCGGTCGATTTTGTTGCGATTCAGCAGCAAACAAACATCGAGCTTCTTTTTGAATCCAAGGTTATGCAAACGGTTCCAAACAGTTTTCTGGCTTATATTTAGTTCCTCAGCAATTAAATAAGTGCTCACGTGGCGGTCTGTTTCTACCATTTCCATGATTTTATCGCAATTTTCGACGACAGGGCTTCCGACGCGTGGTGCATCTTTGACATCGAAATTACCGGAACGGAACTTAGCAAACCACTTTTGTGCTAGACGTTTGTTTACAGTATCGGGCCCATAAACTAAATTAATTTTTTCAGCCGCTCTGGCTGCGAATTTTCTATTTGCTGGTGTCCATCTTTGACGAGCGCTCACAACGTACTGAGTCAATCAATCGAAAAACTGTCAAAGTAAAAGTTTGCGAATAATTTACTTGACCTAATATAATTGGCGTCTTGTAGCCGCTAAACCGATTTTCAGCCGAACACTTCCTTCAATTTGGAGGGACCTACAGTTTATACTAAGCCGGCTTCGAAAAGCAGATGGTTTTTTATCAGGAGCTTTTATATCATGAAATACACTAAGAGGGATTGACATTCCATACCGCATATAGAAAAATTTGTTTCGCTTAAATAATTTTAAATAATTTTGGATTTTGTTCTGACCAGGGTTCGAAATTGTGATACTCCGCTTGTTAGTACGCACCGTTAACCTCTCAGCTTATGGTCCGACATATTAAAAACAGTCATTTCACTAACATAAACCGATTATCACATATCATCAATTGCATTAATCACTTAGCATATCAATCGTATATTTGCAAAATATTTATATAACTCATTCAAATGCTGCCATCAAAGTCTCTTAAGATGAATTGCCAGCTATTTAGAATGCACTCAATTTATCCACCCTGTCCATGAACACTTGTGTGTTTGCGTGTGTGCGTCTGTCTGCATACATAATACGGTATATACATATATATATATCATAATATATATATCTACATATATAGGTATATATATATATGTATAAATCCATTAGCAATTTTCCTCCAGTTAAACTCAGCCGCTTGGCCTCTTTTTTAATGGCTTTTGACGCTTACGTCACTCACCTCAAATGCAACATTAATCAACGGATCAAGGAAATCTGCAAGTAGTTAAGGCGCGACCAAAGCCAAAGCTCGACGTCGTCTTCATTGCTGTCTAGAAGTCATGCGCGCTCATCTAACGATCAGCCAGACGACAGTGAGTCAATGTTTGTGGCATCAGCTAGCTTTCATAGCTAGACGTTGGTTGTTGGTTGTTGGTTGTAGTTGTTAGTTGTTAGTTGTTAGTCTACGGTCACAGCCACGATTAAGTAAAATGTTGGCATCAAAATATGTTCATGTCGGACAATGGGTTTGCTTTTGTTGCAAGCAAGCAAAGTAACATTTAAAAGCGAAAAGGAAGCAACTGTCGGAAAAATCTCGCGCATGCGCCGCATAGTGATTGAAATGTTGTTGCATGTACATACATACATAGATACGTAGACGTGTACATAATATGTATATGGTATATGTTGTGCGAAACCGTGTGGCAACGAGTTGTAGCTGCCCGAGTTTCTACATATAAACGTACATATATATGTACATGCGCAAGTTGAATTAATTTCATTTGCTTGTCGCTACAAAGTTGCTGCAACATCATTTTGTTGCGGGAACTTTTTTATTTGATTTTTTTTTTGCTGAACGCATTCGCTTTTCAATATTTACTTGCAAATATTATTTTGAATTTTTAAAGCTGATTTTCATTTTAAATCCAAGCTGAATGACAGTCTCTGCCTACTTGGTTTGCTATGAGTGTTACCTTGGCCTGGCTTGACGTTGTCGATCTCAATATTATGGTCATGTCAACACCCGGAGATGGCGAACCCGAAACCCCAATCGATGATGATAGAAAAAATGTTCCCTTACCCGACTATGATGAAGTTCGAAGTACGATTGCCCGAGAAAGATGCAGACAGACCTCTACTCTGGTGAAAGAATCCCGTGGAGAACGACCGGGTTTCACTTGGTATTTCCAGCTGGCCCCAAGACCTGTTGTAGTTGTAGTTCCCTGAACATGAAAGTCTTTATATCCTAGACGAGTTGTAGATACGGCCGGACAGAGGAGGTGTTCTAACGTCTTATCCTTACCCACCTCCCTACACATACTGCATGTATCATTGCTAAACAGTTTATATAAAAATTTGGTGCTCTTTTTTTCGCTGTCATTACGCATGATCTTAACGGTCTTGCAAGCCGTCAAAACATTCCACCTCCTCTAGCTCTCTCGATAATTTCATTGTAAAGCGATTTTAGCGACTCTCTTTAACCAAAACCCTGGAACCCAGCAGAGATACAGTTTCTTCTTGAAGTCAGCTTATTCACTGCCTCTGTGTTACTAAGAGATTATCACCTGGCATACAGATTGATTTTTCCTAAGTGATATCCTGCGGTGATAGCAAGCTCAGCGACATTCCTTATCACTGAGATCTTTGGTAGGTTTTGCAGTAATCCGAGTTGAAAAGTAGTCTAGGATTTAATTAAGCGCAATAGATTCTTGCCATTTGATCAGCTATTTTTGTTCCATCCGTGTCGATGCTGCAAGACCCTCTGATGGGTCACGCTTTCTTGGTCTAAACACTTTATATTTATGTGTTATCACGCTCCTCAGAAGACGCTGCTATAGACAAATTCAATTAAATTCGCTGAAATATTATATTATCGGGAAATTGCGGAGGGTCAGTAACATAATCGAAAGCGTATTGGTATGACGAAATGCGTCGTATTGCTGGTGCACCTTTGGGGAAGTATCCTACATGATCTGTGGGTAGACCGTTTACCTCGGACTTCGGCAAGGAATGTTTTGTTGCTGAAGAATGATGCGAGGTTAGTACCGAAATACAGTCTGTAGGTGAGATAGTAAGCCTGAGAGCCGATGTGTTGTTGATGTTTATAATCTGCCAAGCAGTTTATCAAGGGCGCTGTCGTTCAGGATAGCACAATAGATGTTGAATACCAGTGAGCTTCCGATGGTGAAATTAATTGGTGACTACAGATAACTAGGAACTGATATTTGAGGATTACCGTCAGATATCTGGGAATTTCGCAACAGTGGGAATTTTAGGTGTCTCTGAATCTACTAAAACTGGAAGCGCGAATTAATATGCATTGATTGTTGTATGCTTAAAAACGGTACTATGATGGGCACCTAGATTTGGTTGTCCTAAATCTAAACTGTAAACACTGATTCTTGACCTCCTTATCGAAGAAACTGTTGTATCAAAGAAACAGCAATAAAAAACTGAAAATTCATATTGCTACTCGTTGAAAGCTATGAAAATCTGACAGTTGTTTGTTAGCTGGCGATACCAGGCGTCCGAAAATGGACAATACTTTTAAGTTTCGTAATCTCTTGAATTTCAAATTTTCTCTTTTTTTCTGCCTTTAATTCACACAGACTCCTTTTTTTTTGTGCAAACCAAAACATTTTAATGTCACAAACATTCATTTTTATGACGCCATCAGTAAGCCATAATCGCACTAAATTTGGTAATAATGGGCGCCATTGTTATTGTTATTATGGCAAATTTCTATGTGATTTTAACAAAGCTGGCAGCTGAAACACTCACTCACTCACTCACTCAGTCAGTCAGTCAATCCATGTGCCATTTGCACTATGCCCAAATACTGACGACCGCGCCGCCGCTGACAATTGTTGGGCCATTATGTGTCCAAAAAACAGAAATTATAATAATTATGCGGAAATGCGGTCGAAGATTGCGCAAAATCCATTGTAATTTGGTGCCACTACCGTTGCTGTGGTTGCTGTTGTTGCCAAGGCAGGAGGCAGATTTTTTTATTTTACTTTATTTTTTTTGTTTATTGCTGCCGCTGTTTTGCTCTTTGCTTCAAGCAATATTGTCAATTCAATTTGCAGCGGCAGAAAAATTGCGCTTGCACCAGTGTCGCGCTGTCACTGTCGCCTTTGCTGAAATGAAAAACACCGTAACGGCGAGCAAATTGTGCAACGTCAACACCACTAACAGCAACAGTAACAGCGACTATACATTTACAATAGCAACAATAGCTATGCCAACGGCTAATAAAAAACGACAGTTGACTGTTTGCGCTACAAAACAGTCCTTACAACAATGGCTCTGGCCAACTAATAATTGCGGTGGTAGAGATTGTTGTATTGGTGGCTTCTATGTGGGTGCAAATGCTCGCAGCAATTGTTGCTCAATTTGTGAAAATTAAATTTTCTTATTTGATAAATTTGGGCAGACAGCATTTGCTTAATGAAATCATGCTGCTTGCAGCCAAATATGCGCAACATGCAACAGTGTTGCTGTAACTATTATGCGACGCGATGATTTGGTGAAAGAGGGAGTGATGATAAATAGCTAAGATTCTTCAGCGACTTATTGTTAAATGTGAAATTTGGCAATTTAATTTTACTTTATAACATTTGTTTCAATTAAAACCATTAATTTTATATAATCTCATTTTATTTAATTTAATTTTATTTTATTTCAATATTTTTCAATTTAATTTAGTGTAATTATTTTATTTTAATTTTAGTTAATTTTATTTTGCATTTTCTATATAATTTAATTTCTTTTATTTCTTATTTTTACCTTTATTTATTTATTTTATTTTCACTTATTTTGATTAGGTTTATTTTATTTTATTTTATTATATTTAAGTAATTTGCTGCTGAATCAACATTCCTCTTTTCTTGGATGACATGAACTAGACAGCGTACCCGCCGCCTCTTTATTCGCTGAACTATATCAATGTTATCGTATAACTCGTACAGGCCATCTTTCTGTCGCCTGCGGTATTCGCCGCAATCGTTTGCAAAACTTTTTTTCGGGTTTCGTTCAACGAGAGAGTTTTCTTTTCAGCTGTTTACTCGGTGCAATGAAGATACTTGTTAGCATTAGTGATTCTGGCTTAGATTTCAAGGCTGACATTGTTGTTGGTGTTAGTGCTGGTAGAAGGCAGCATTAAAATCGCTGAAAAGGTGATGAGTATCGATTCCTTTTTCACGCATTGCATTTCCCAAGATTTGGCGCATCGTGAATATCTGGTCTATGGTTGAATTAGCTGATCTAAAGCCACGCTGATAAGGTACAATCAGTTTGCTGTTGGTGAGTTTTAGTATTTTACACAATAATCTCGATGGGACCTTATATGCGATATTTAGGAAGCTAATCCTGCGGTTGGGACCTGCTGGCCTTTTGTAGTGCAAGGCTCTTAGATATATAAAACGAATGCACTGCCTGCATCGCTGCTAATGCCCATTTTATTATTTTCTTAATTTTTCTTAATTTTTTAAATTTAAAACACCTTGTTTTATTTTATTAAAGATTTTTGTTTTAAAACAATGATTTTAATGATTTTTTTCTTATATTACTTTATTTAATTTAACTTTTTTTTATTTTAATTAATTTTATGTCATTTTACTTTTTTTATTTTATATTTTTTTATTTTATTTTATTTTATTTTATTTCATTTTTATTTAAATTTTTTTATTTTGCTCTATTTTACTTTATTTAAATTTATTTTATTTTTTTGTATTTTATTTTATTGTGTTTTATGTTATTTTATTTTATTGTATATTATGATATTTTATTTTAATTTAACTTATTTATTATTAAAATTAAATTTAATTTATTTTAATTTTACTTTTATTTTTATTTTTATTTTTGTTTTTATTTTATTTTATTTTACTTTTTTTATTTATTTATTTTTTATTTTATTTCATTTTATTTTACTTTATTTTACTCTATTTTACTTTATTTCATTTTGTTTTATATTATTTTATTTTATTTTACTTTATTTTATTCTATTTTACTTTATTTAATTTAATTTAATTTTGTTTTAATTCATTTTATTTAAATTTATTTTATTTGTATTAAATTTATTTTATTTGACATTATTTTAATTTATTTTACTTTATTGTGTTTTATTTGATTGTGTTTTATGTTATTTTATTTTATTTTGTTTATTTTATTTTATTGTATTTATTTTATTTTATTTTATTGTATTTTATTTTATTTCATGTTTTAATTTATTTTATTTTATTTTATTTTATTTTGTTTTAATTTAAGTTATTATATTATTTAATTTAATTTAATTTTTATTTTATTTTATTTTATTTGTGTTATTTTTCATATTTAAAAAACTCCTGCAGCTTTCCACCAACAACATTGTTTTACCATAAACGGTACTTAGTTGCCGCTTTTGGAAGTTTTTTGTGTGGTAAAATCCGTAGTGTTGCTAAAATATGTCGCATCAATTCACTAATAACTCTACTGTGGGCTAATAAAGAAAATACCATACTTAGGTATAAAACTGCAACAAATAAAATGTGACTGCTATAGTACTTCAAGCGACAAGCAATTTCTCTTCCGTCACGGCGACGAATTTCGCTCATACATCAATTATGTTGCAAGCACGCGAATGGGGCAACTACACCAACAAGGCAATTTCAGCGAATAATTACTAAGCGAGGAGTAGAAGCAGTAGCCAAGGAATTGTGTGGGAGCGGCCACACACTTACACATGATCGCTTACACACAAACACACACACACACACACATTCATTGGACTGTATAACAATTGACTACACAGTGATTGGTCTGCTGATCGTGTAGTGTGGCGTTCATAACCCAAAACTCAATCACTCAGCCTTACTGGCGTCTGCGTCGTATGTATTGTAGTAACTTGCCTGCGCTTACCGCTTCACAAAAGATTGAGTAATTTTGATTGTCTGGCTGGCAGAAGTTAATCAAAAGCGCCTGTAAATGCTCAACTTTTGACGTTTAATATTTAGGAAGTTGGCGGCTAACGCTTGTAATCGACTTGACGCTAGCTTGAGAGAGAGAGGGTGTGTGTGTGCTGTGATTAAGCGAGCGGCTGTGGCATGGTGTGTGTCGTAGAAAGATCGCGCCTGCGCAAACCCATACACTGTCTATTATCCAGCTAATAATTCAGTCACTGGCCATCATGCCGCTTATTCGCCAGTTTGTTGCATGACACTTATCTAACAATACCCTGTTTGTTTTGTTTGCGCCACGTTGCAACAGCGTCGACTCGTTCGTCATTTTGTGGCAATTTTAATTGCATATTACATAAAATTCACCTTTTTAATTATGGTCAACGCCCCCTGTTATGTTAATATCATGTGTGTATGTGTGTGTGTATAGACTAAATAATTTCACTACATTTATTTTTTCATCGTTCAGTAGCTTTGACTGAATATACGTGTACTTTCGAATTTTCAGTGCGCATGCGCATACAGGAAATTACTTATTATTGTAATAAATCTTTCAAAAGTGTTTTTTTAATATTGGGGTTGGTGGAGAGGTGCTATGTATGAATTTGCTTGCTATAGTTTGGTTAACTGTTTTCTTTATCAGCATGTTTTCAAATTAAACTCTGTTATTTTTCTCTTATATATGGTACATATATTTAATAGTATGAAATACACAACTATTTATACGAAAATTTATATTCTGTGCACAAAGCGAATATATAAATTGAAAATTAGTTAAAACATAAATAATACACAAAAAAAAAAAATCGTTAATCGCTTTTGGCCAAATATGATGCTGCTAATTGAATAGAATAAAATATAAAAAATAAAATAAATAAAAACTTAAAAAATTCCATTTATTTTCCCACAATGAAAAATTAATCGTTGCAGCAATTGAAATATTTATAAATTAAAAAAAAAGCAAAAAAAAAATCCACAATTTTTCATTGTTCGCTTTCATGAGAATATCAGTATGCACGTCATCACCAGCCGCTGACCAAAAAAGGCCAGTGGAGCAATTCAATACAAAACAACGTTGCATCAAATGCTGCCACTGAAGCTACTGAAGTGCCATAGGCGACATTTAGTTGCGACTGATATATGCTATTAATTATTTATTTCTTTTTGTATACATACAAACATAATTAATTTTTATTTTTTTTGTATGTTTTTTATTTTTGATGCAATATTTATTTTTCTGAAATATTTGCTTGGCTTTGCTTTTGGCAGCCGATCAGTTGTGCGTGTCATGTGGCAATTGGGACTACTTAATGTGGCAGCAATGAATGATAATAAATGTTCATAATACATCATTATATGAATTTGACCTAATTTAAGATGATGTGGCTCGGAGCTTAAGTGTGTATGGTGCTGTTGTGAGAAAAGCTGCTGCGGATACTTTTTTGGTAGAAATTAAATGCCGTTGCAGTATTTTGTGAAAAAAATAGTTTAATGCAATAATATAAGTATGTATGTGTAAAAATAATAATAACATAATTCAAAAATTCACCCACAAATTGCATATTTTTGGCATTATAAAATAAATTTAAAATAATAAAATAAAACAAAAAATTTAACTAAAATAATTTATTATGTCATTTCGTAGTTTCAAAACCAGTGTCAATCCGTACTGACTCGAATCTATGGCCGACCGCGGAAGGTCGCGGTTACATTTTCTAAACAGCTACAGGGTGCGCCATCTAGACCTACCGATTGTAACAAATTTGCATGTTTCTGAAACGTCATTCAGTGCCATTTCAACCATGAGTCAATACACACCGAAAGAACGCACTGAAATTGTAGCGCTTTACATTGATGCTGAGCCTGATTTTTGGGACAAAATTTTGATGACGGATGAAGCTCTTTTCACCCTCTCCGGAATAGTCAATAAACAAAACTGTCTAATTTGAGGAGCAGAAAACCCACACATCATTCACGAAACACCACTGCAAATCAAAACGTCACTGTTTGGGCCGGAGTGTGCTCAAAAACCATCATCATACCATTTTTTTTAGAGTTGGAGAAACCGTCGACGGCGCACGCTATCGTTGGATGTTGTCGCACATTTTGTGTCTCCGCAAATGCGTGAAAAAGGTCTGACAAACTTTTATTTCCAACAGGACGGCGCACCTTGCCATACCGCAGCCGCTACAATGCAGTTTTTGCAGCGGAAGTTCCCGGGACTCGTTGTGTCGAAAAATAGTGATTTGGAGTAGCCGCCTCGTTCTCCAGATTTAGCTGCACCTGAATTTTTTCTTTGAGGTTATTTAAAAGGTAAAGTTTATGGCAAAGTTTGTTCTGCATAACACAATGAAAGGGGCCTGAAGTGTACAGATAATCTTAAAGGGATGGTAAAGTTAATTTTGCTGACTACGAATGGGCTATTGATATCAGCTCTTATTTTCTTATATAGGCGGTTTAATGAGGCGTAAGCTACTTTTACATATACGTATATAGGTATATACATTAACACCAAAAATAACGTTAGCCTTGAAATCCAACGCAGAATAGAGAAGGTAAAAATTTCTATATGAGTGTACAGCTGTTGGCGTACGACGATGATATTGACATTATTGGCCTCAACAACCGTGTCGTGGGTTCTGCTTTCTCCAGACTTGATAAAGAAGCGAAGCGAATGGGTCTGGTAGTGAATGAGGGCAAGACGAAATATCTCCTGTCATCAAACAAACAGTCATCGCATTCGCGACTCGGCTCCCACGTCACTGTTGACAGTCATAACTTCGAGGTCGTAGATAATTTCGTCTATCTAGGGACCAGCATTAACACCAACAAAAATGTCAGTCTGGAGATCCAACGCAGAATCATTCTTGCTAGAAAAGTAAAGTTTTCTCTCAGCGAACGAAAACTAAACTCTACAAGTCGCTCATCATACCCGTCCTACTATATGGCGCAGAAGCGCGGACGATGTCAATATCTGATGAGTCGGCTCTACGAGTCTTCGAGAGAAAAGTTTCGCGAACGGCGAATGCCGCAGACGATGGAACGATGAACTGTACGAGCTATATGATGATATTGACATAGTTCAGCGAAGGAAGAGACATGTTTCTGAGCTGGTTAGGTCATGTCGTCCGAATAGATGAAAGCACTCCAGTTTTGAAAATATTCGATGCAGTACCCGCTGGTGAAAGTAGAGGTAGAGGAAGACCTCCACTCCGTTGGAAAGATCAGGTGGAGACCTGGATTCACTATAATCGCGTAAGCGGTGCCAACACCAGTAAAGAAGAAGAAGGATATACATACCTATATATTATACACATATATATGTATATATATATAATTGGCGCTTTGTAACCGCTGAAACAATTTTCGGGCGATGTTGGTCATACCACGATTTGATCCCGCGCCGACCGTGAAGTCCATCTGTTTATGAATTGGGTAGAGCACACTTAGATTCCAACCGTCGGGCATGCCAAAAGGCCCATGCAAAGTACTAAATTTTACATGAAGTCCACGGCAGATAGCTCTAGTGCTCGTCTAATTCTTTTACTAAGCAATTATAATGATATACAGAAAACATCCTAAGTTGACCTCACAGAATGGCGTCCTCGCGCTATGTTTGTTAACCTAGAAAAGGTGACTTAGCTTAAGATGACCTTAAATACACATTTGCTAACATACGAGCATATATACTAGCACACATGTATAAAAAAAATTCTCCACAATTTATTCACTCGTTGAGTATTTAATTAACACCTCAAAGGAGTTACACCAAAGTATAAAAAGAAGAAAATATTTTGCAACGCCGTGGGGTGTAAATAGAGAAATTCCAACAGTCACTTGCACCCCATAAATTAGTACAGCAGCTGGCATACATATGACAATGAGGCCAACCTGTTGTCAGCTCTTACAGCTATAATATTAACGCTCCGCCCATTCACTCTCCTACCATACAAATTTCCCTGCTTTGCATGGTCACAGCTGTTCGCTGTTTTGCTGATGTTTTGCCAATTCAATTGCTTTTGCTAGCTTCTCGAGCTGACTTTGTATATTTTACTACCCGAACGTCTGTCTGTCTGCCAGTCTATCATTCATTTCCTTGCAATTGTTTTGTTCTCTGCTTTGCATTTTTCCTCTCTAGTGTTTTGTTGTTTGCTTTACACCAAAAGCCGCATTCCATGCTGCTACAACACGCTTGTCGAAACATGCCACAACAGCGCCGGGAGCAACTTTTCTTCACACTCTCCGGAAGTTGTTGGCCATTTTTCAAAATCACAACCGATTAGTCAGGAATCAGGCCACATACTGTGTTAACCTGGCCTAATCGCTCATCGATAGCTGTCAAAGCGCTGCGCCGCAGTTAAAGAGAGAAAAAAAATGTATAGAATGTACAAAGTAGTCTGCAAGTTGCTGTTGCTGTTTTTTCTGACTGTAAATATGCGCTAAGATAGGGAGTGAGAGTTGCAACCGCAGACAGTGACAGATAAGATAGGTGGCAACCATGGCAAAATTACAAATTGAGTGGCTAACATTTTTGCACTTGTGTCAAACTATTAGAAAGTACTTCATTCTACATAAGGGGTTTTCCACTAAGAGGTGTTATTTTGTATAGCCTGCTATTCCGGTAGATGTCACTTTGGAAGCTGTATTTTCCTGACATTTGACAAGTAAAAACTATGCCAGTAATAAAAATGGAACGATACATGCTTCAACAGCTCATGAAATTAATAAAATTCACTATAAAAGTGGTAAAAACCTGGTGGTTGGTAAAACTAAAAAAATTTTCTGTTTTAAGTTTTATGGAACTGTCTTAGACCATATACGAATATATATATATATTTTTTTTTTGGAAGTAGTGAAAAATTACATCAACGGTTTTGGACGGTAGAAGTTATAACTGCTATTTCGGAAACCATTACGTATCCTCATCAGACTTCTTTCTCCAGGCACCTTTGTTCGAATTGGATTCGAGCTTGAGATGCCCACAGCACGAGCTGTCGTTTGTCGTGAAGCACCTCGTTGGATTGCAATACAGAAATTGGTGGAAAAAATGAAGCTGTTGGGATAAGCTAGTGATGTGAAGAATAAAGCACCTGAACGTCGCTCAAGAATAACTGAGAATATTGTTACTGCAGGCCAAAGTGTTGAAGCGAACTTAGGTTGGTTCATTAATCGTCGGCCTTTGGAAGTGGGCATTCCACAAACGTCATTACATCGTATTTTGCGTAAAGACTTGGCTCTTAAGGCTTATAAAGTTCAGTTAACACAAGAGCTCAAGCAGGCATGAAAATGATTCGGAATTTCGTCGAAAAATCATCTTGGCTGTTAAGGCCCATTTCCCCCTCGCTGTCAACGTCAATAAGCAAAACTGTCGCATATGGAGGTCGGAAAATACAAGAGTTATTATTGAAAAGCCTCTCCATCCTCAACGTGTAATAGTTTGGTGCGGTTTATGGTCCGGTGTGGTCATTGGATCTTACTTTTTGGAAAATGGGACTGGAGCAACATTTACGGTGAGTGGATTGCGCTATGATTTGGTATGGCCGGAATTTGATCGTACTGATCTGGACAGCGTTTACTTTCAAAAAAAAAAAAAAAACAAGCAATGACACTATCGAAATTTTAAGAAAAAAGTTTCGGGACCGTGTTATTTCTTAAAGAGGTGATCAAGCAACATCGATTCAATAGCTCAAAGAAGGCATTCGTGTAGGTATTGAGGGTATACATCAGCCACTTTGTGATCTGGTGACGGAAAATTTCATAGAAAGTATGCGGTCCGGTGAGCGTAGCCGTGGCGGCCATTTGGCTGATATTTTTTTTCATTCTTAATAATGACATGCCTTCATCTTTTCATTGAAATAAATATCCGATCACTTATCTTAAAATATGCCATTTTTCTTTGAATAAAAATCAAAATAACACCCCTGATTGGAATACCCTGTACATACGTGTATGTACATATATGTATGTACTTCTTGCAACGGATGTGTTAAGGTTTGACTTTTGTCTGTGTGTTTGTTTATGCATGTGGCATGCAACAATTAGTGCCGCCACCTATAATTGCTGCAAATAAACAAGCCAATGCCTGACGCCAGCTGTACAACGCTTTTTCTTTCACCTCTTTAGTGTTGTTGTTGTTTCAAGCATTGTGTGCTAAATATGGAGGCGCTGAGAAATTGTTCATATATTTCTATTTTCTTCATGAGATAAATAACCATAACCTGAAAACCAAGTCATTTTTCATAGTCGCTGCAAGCTTAACGAATTCACATAAAAATGACATCATCAAAAATTTACATATTAAATGTACATAATACACCATACATACATATATATAATATATATACTGTACGTATGCTTGTGCTCGTGTGTGCGATTGTAAAAATATTTTAGCACGCTTTATTGAAATGGTTAGCTGTGCTGACTGAATTCTGCATCAATTTGTTTACTAATATGGCTATTTCGTTTGTTTAGAGCAGAGTTTGCTCACACACATACATACGTGTACATGTGTACATATGTCCGCGTCTCTAAAGAAAAAAAGTAGACACACGGCAGGGGCGATATGGGTTAGCCACAGCAGTGACAGAGTCATTAATCGTCGTATCGTTTTGTCTGATTGCCAATGTCATAAGCAATTTTCTATTAAATCCGTCAAATTGCCATTCACATTTCGACTGTGAATCTCGACAGTGTCTAATGGCAAATGAGTAGGTTAGCAGATAAAAAATATGCCGAATTATATATTTTTTTTGCAAATACATAGATACATGTGTGTGTGTATGTTGGCATCAGCGTGACTGTAAAATTGACAAATTGTTATTGCTTTTGACCTCTCAAAGATATTTAATTCCCTACATTTTTGGCAACATTTTTTTTTCGAACATTGCATTGGCTATTTTCGGAGAGAAATTTAGAACACAAAATATTTTTAGAAAATGTCGTTAATCAATTAAAATCATTAGTATGTGGGTCGGATCTTTGCTTTCACGAAATAATATAACACAAATACATATGAAGTTCATACCCTCGCAAAACTTATGCGGCTCTGTAAGCTGACGCTAAGTAATAAAAATATATAATATATAAAAAGGTTCCGTCGGGAACGAGCAATACCTCTCTGAGCCATTTGATACCAAACGATGTTTCCGACAAGGTGATACCTTATTGTGTGACTTCTTTAATTTATTGCTGGAGTAAATATTACGAGCTGCGAGTTGAATGGTTGATTGATTGGTTAGTTAAAGTGCACATCTCTTAGTCCACAAAACAGGCCCATTGTGTCCCAATGAACCCCATCCGCTAATCCCACCAGTGTGTGGAGCTTGCAAAACTGAGTAGTCGCCGTTACCTCGTCCGCTCGCATGTCTCCAAAGATTGCCGCCCTTAGATATTTCAACCTACTCCTTCAAAGTACGGGGCACTTGATTTCTCTTCAACGAGAAACTATTTCAAAAGTTATAGATGCTATTAATCCACCTCAGTTTTCGAAAAAATACGAAACAATTAAGAAAGTTCTTTTTCGAGAGATTTTCTCTTAGTGAAGAAAAGAGATTGGAACAATTATTTTCAAATACTGAACTTTGTTATCGTTCATCTTCAGTGTTTTTTTTTAGATATACGAGGGCTGCTAGATATATTTCTGGCCTAATAATGAAAATACGAATATTTATCAACGAAAATGTTTTTTTTTTGTTTTTGTTTGTTTTGTTTTTTTTTGGATTTGGCTCGTCTTGGAAGACCCACACGGTCGATTGCTGTTTTGTTTTGGGCTCATACGCATAGATCCATGATTCGTCAGCTGTGACGATCTTATAAACGTCTTTTGAAGCACCGCGATCGTATTTTTTCAGCATTTCTTTCCACCAATCCACACGAGCCTTTTTTTTGAGCGATTGTCAGATTGTACGGGATCCAACGAGAAAAAACCTTTTTTACGGCCAGGTGTTCATGCAATATCGAATGTATGTTGGTGGGAGAAATACATAGGCATGCCTCTATCTGAAGGTATATTACATGACGGTCTTGCATTATCAGTTCACGTACAGCATCGATTTTTTTCTGGCACAACGGCTGTTTTTGGACGACCTTAACGGAATTCGTCTTTAAGGGAGCGCCGGCCACGATTGAATTCGTTGTACCAGTTTTTCACAGTGCTATAAGATGGTGCTTCATAGCCATACAAAGATTTTAGTTCATCGATGCACTCTTGTCGTGATAATCCACGTCGAAAGTTGTGAAAAATGATCGCACGAAAACGTTCACGAGTTAATTCCATTTTTTGGCCGAGATGAATTTTTTAATTCCCTGTAAATAAAACAATTCACGATCAAATGACAAAACGTTCTGAGTGATGTTATGCTAAAAAATGTCAAACTTTCCAATGGAAATGTCAGATTGCACCTGGCAACACTTAGTGTTGCCTAGGCCAGATCTATATATAGCAGCCTATGTAATTGTCGATATTTCAACTCCAATTATTGGTGCTAATTTTTTAGAAAAATTTGGAATTTTAGTGGATATCAAAAATAAAGAAATAACAAATTTAACAACTAAATTTAAGATTTCTGGATCTACTGGTTTTTGCGACATTTTTTCTCTTCGAATTTCCATTATTGAAAATAAATTAACGAATACTTTAAATGAATTTCCATCCATTACTTGTGAACCAGAATACACTAACCAAGCGCAACACCATATGGTTCACAGTATTGAAACAAAAGGGATTCTTCCATTTTCTGAACCTCGTCGCCTTGATCCTATTAAATTAAAGATTTAATGTTTTACAACATAGAGTATTAACACATTCGAACCATTGGCATATTTTTCACGAAAATTAACTCCAACTGAAATTAATTATTCAACATTTGATAGAGAACTTTTGGCAATATGTAATTCAATTAAACACTTCAAATATTTTCTTGAGGGTAGAGTTCTCACTGTTTACACTGATAATTAACCACTTACACATGTTCTAAATTTTAAAGCAGATAGATCTCCTCGTCAAATTAGACATTAGAATATATTGCCCAATATACTAATGATATTAGATATACCGGTGTACTTGTATGAAATGTCGGTTCGAACATATAGATGTCTCGCAAACGTAAATATTTATCGATTGTCATAAAACTTTGACCTTGTGAAGTGTCAACCTTGACTGTCGAACCACCATAGTTTTGCGCGAATCGAGCGTCATTATCGTTTACTCTCAGTGCAGTCAACATGTCGAGTTTCGTGCCGAATAAAGAGCAAACGCGGACAGTGTTAATTGCTGGTATTTGTAGTAAAGATAATAAAATTGCTGATACTCTTCTCGTATCCCAGAAATCAATTCAATTTCAACAAAAGACATAAATTTTCAATAACTTTATGAAGAACTACAAAAAGACGAAATACAATACTTAAAAATATTATTTCAGATCCAAATGCTAATCATAATTTAAAAGATATTAATATACCTATTCTAAACCTCAATATTTGGTATAATGTTACACAAACACATTTTAGATCATATGTTCCTGATTCAATGAGAAAAATTATTTTTGTAAAATTTTATTCTTTTATCACATCCAAGTGTTCAAACAACTCGACGTCTCATTCAATTTAAATATTTTTGGCCTTATATGCGTACAGAAATTAACAGTTGGACATCATCTTGCATTATCTGTCAGTAATCTAAAGTTACTAAAAACACAAAAACTCCAATTCAAAAGATTAATATTCCTTCTGGACGATTTGAACATATTTACCAGGGGTGTTAGTTGAAGTTTGCCGGTTTTACTAGTAGATGTCGCTAGCAATATGTATAAATTTTATGATTTGACATGTATGTAATTTTTTTCTATTGACATTAACCTACAAAAATACGCAAGTCGCATTCCGCCAAAATAATAGCGTCATATTTGTTTACCTCAGTGAATACGTCGAGTTTCGTTCCAAGTATATCGCATTTGAAATTTAAAAGTGGAGATTTCGATTTGACAGACAATGAACATCCTGGTGCAGCGAAAAAGTTCGAAGACGAGGAATTGCAGGCGTTATTGTTGATCCAACCCAATCGCAACAAAAATTGGCAGAAACACTACATGTGACTCGAGGAGTAATTTGCCAACGATTAAAAGCCATGTGAAAGATCCAGAAGTATGGAAAATGGGTGCCACACCAGCTGAACGATTGACAAATGGAAAATCAAAAAGCAGTTTGTGAAATGCTGCTTCAACGATTCGAAAGGAAATCTTTTCTGCATCGAAATGTCACGGGATTTATTTTGAGAACCCGAAGCGAAAAAAATCATTGCTTTCCACTGGTGAAGCTGGCCCATCGACTGCAAGGCCAAACCGCTTTGGCCGTAAAACATTGCTCTGTGTTTGGTGGGACCAGTGTGATGTGGTGTACTACGAGTTGTTAAAACCTGTTGAAACGGTGAACATGGATCGCTACCGACAACAAATGATCAATTTGAATAATGCGTTGATCGAAAAACGGTCGGAATGGGCCCGAAGACATGGCAAAGTTATCATGCAACATGACAACGCGCCGTCTCATTCCGCTAAACTGGTGAAAGCCACATTAAAAACACTTAATTGGGAAATATTATCGCACCCGCCGTACTCTCCAGACCTCGCCCCGTCCGACTATCACCTTTTCACATCGATGGGACACTCCCTTGCAGAGCAGTGCTTCGCTAATTTTGAAGAAGTCGAAAAATGGCTCGTCCAATGGTTTGCCTCGAAAGAGAAAAAGTTATTTTGGAATGGTATCCGTAATTTGCCTGAGAGATGAGCGAAATGTGTAGAAAGCAATGGTCAATACTTTGAATAAAAAACATTTGAGATTCCTCTGAAAATTAAGTGTTTTCTTTATCGAAAAAACCGGCAAATTTCAAAAAGTTTCAAAAGAGAATCGATATATATTAACAATCATTGACAGACACACTCGATGGCCGGAAGCATATCCACTTTATTCAAAATTGTGTTTCTCGTTTCGGTATATAACGGTAGATCAAGGAACACAATTAAGTTCAAAATTATTTAATGAATTAACAAAGTTATTAGGTTTTCACATAATACACACTTCTCCATATCATCCACAGTCAAATGGAATGATTGAAAGATTTCTTAAAACTTTGGAAACTGCAATTACCGCATCAATTGATTCGGTTCATTGGTCTGAAATTTTACCATGGATTCTTATTTCTAAATTAAGAAAACATTTCTCACTTGTTCGATCGAAAGTAATATATTATAATAAAGAAAATAGTTTCATTCCTAAAAATTAAAGTTATTAATAAGTCCAATAAAGGGGTTGAACTTTATGGGACTTATTACATTTAAAGTTATCTCCGAAAATAACAAAACTTTTGAAACACAATATGCAAATATTATTACATTAAAACCAAACGAAAAAAAGAAAAAAAGTTACATTTAACCTTAATTAATATTAATAAATATGCGTTTCACTGGAGGGAGAGTAAACTTTTAAATTTTTATGTTACTGAATTTGCAACTTCAAAAAATTTTCATTTCTGAATTATTGTAAATTTCCTTTTCAAACAAACAAGAAGTTATACATAAATCAATTTTATTAAAAAATAAAAGTTTATCTTAATTTACATATATGTACATATGTATATAAATATATTCATTTATACATCTATACTGGCCGCAACAACTACGCCGTGAGTTCTGCATTCTGCAGACTTGATAGAGAAGCGAAGCAAATGGGTCTGGTAGTGAATGAGGGCAAAACGAAATATCTCCTGTCATCAAACAAACAGTCATCGCATTCGCGGCTCGACATCCACGTCAGTGTTCACAGCCATAACTTTGAAGTCGTAGATAACGTCGTCTATCTAGGGACCAACATTAACACCAATAATAGTAATAACAGTGCTACTTTGAACTGAGTAGGCAATTAAAAAGTAAAATCTCTCGCCGAACGAAAACCAAACTCTACAAGTTGCTCATCGAACCAGGAATCGAACACTAGCCTTCAGAAGGACAGCACACAATACCACCTATTCGGTTATGATATATTTCAGCGAATAAAGATGGACTCCAGCCAAACCCGCTTGTGCAAGCAAAGAAAGGTAATGGCCGCCACTCCGTTGGAAGGATCAGGATGGAGAGCGATCGGGCTGTAGGTGGTATTTCCAACTGGCACCAAACAGTGAAGAGAAGAAACGAATGGGGTGCTGTTGTTTATGCGACTATGGTGCTGACACAAATGAAGAAGAAGAAGATTATCTTTTATTCTATTATATTTTTGTTTTCAATATTCTCAAATTTTATAACTTTCCATAAAACTTCCAATCCTCAACAATTCCCCTTTCCGTTTGAAAAAATTAACTTACTTTAAAGTAAGTATTTTTGAAATTATAAACATATATATTGTATACACGTATGTATAACTAAATACACATATGCTAGCAGTTTCACCATCATCAGCGAAATATAATTAGAAACGATTACGTGTACTTTAATTGAAATTTATTGCCAACAACAACTTCCGAAAACATTTAACACCCTTCACTCGCAATTACGTATACGCATTGAAAACTCTATTGCAGTACGGGTATTTTAATTCATTTTAATTAATGATAAACATCGCCAAACCTCTATGGACGTATTCAATTAAAAATTAAGTACAGAAAATATGTAAAGAAAATGAAATTAATGAGACTAAATTTCCACACGAAATAGTAGCAAAACCTACAACCATTGACTTATACACGTATGTTCGAGTAAGTATATAAAAATGTTTATGTTTTCAAACACCGAAATGCTCTATTTTCGCTGATTAATTAAGCCACTCAAACACACTTATTTGAAGTGTTCCATTCGAACGCAGCAAAGCCCGCATGCCCTTGAATTTTAAGCCAGTTGATACTTGCATAAGATTACATAGTTGTATATATGTATATTTAAGTTATACGTGTACATGTGTATTGCATGTAGGTTGATATGCATCTTTATGTTGGCAAATGCATAACTGTGTTGTGAGAAGCTCATTTGTTTCATTTAAGTAATTTTACGCGCTTGAAAAACATACGGAAAACAACAAAAAATAAAAAATAAAAATAAAATAAAACAAATAGTAATAACAATAAAAAACTGAACTGCACGAAAAAAGCTTATATCGCCATATGTTTGTATATATGTATGGCATATCTAACCAATAAGCCGACAGACTGCATTTTTGCGTCATATGTTTTTTTTTTTGTTTTATTAATCATTAAATATTATATCATATTAGTTTTTCGTAAACCAAAATTGTACTAGTATTTAAAGCACAAAAGTATGGTGGTTTGTTATTGATTAGAATTATACTAGTTTTTTTTCGGTAAAATTTTAACTAGTTTGCAAAAATTCTAGTATATGAACTAATATTTTGTGGGGGAATTCATACTAGTTTGTCGTTTTGCAAAAAACAGCAGATTTCATAAGTAACTAGAAGCTTCGACCTTACTTTATTAGACTTGCTGATACATAGATCCATATCTGATCCACTTCCTAGAAAGAACTAATGTACCGAATTTCAAGTAAAGTGAATCAATTCCCCGTAAAAGGAGCTTCGTCTCAGATGGTCCATCCGTTGAGTCGAATTTTCGATGAATGTTTATGCATTTCGACTGGTAACTGGCGAATGACACGCGTGATGTTATGCTCCAAGGCTTGAATCGAAGCGGGATTGTCCGCATAGACTTAAGACTTTGCATATCCCTACAGGAAAAAGTATAACGTTGCGACATCACATGAACTTGGTGGCTAATCAGCCAACCCTAAACGCGAAACTATCTGCTCACCGCAGTGTTCTCTCAATAAATCCATTCACTTATGTGATGTGTGGGAAGTGGCGCCATCTTGTTGAAACCAAATATCGCCGAGATCACGAGCTTCAATACCAGACCTCAAATAGTCATTTTTGAAAAAATATATACCAATTATTCCACTGGCCCACAAACCACACCAAACCTTTATTTTTTCTTGATGAAATGACAGCTCTTGAATCTCATCAGGTTGCTCTTCGTACCAAATGTGTAATTTTTGCTTGTTTACATACCCATTGAACCAGAAATGGGCCTCATAGCTGAACAAAATTTGGCTCGAAAACGTCGAATCTTCTTGGAACTTTTCAAGAGCCCATAGAGCGAAGCGATCGAAGGTCGAGCGACTTCAGTTCTAGCACCAGCTGCATTTTGTATGCTTCCAATTTAAGATCTCTACGTAAAATTCGCCAAGTCGCTACATATGTCAGTCCGAGTTGCTGCAAACGGCGCCAAACCGACTCTCTACGGTCTTCGTGTACACTCTCAGCTACAGCGTGCTGGAAGAGGTCTATTCAGTTGAATATTATTCAATAATGAATGCTAGGTCTCAAGAGAGAGGTGATAGTGCTGCGAATAGTATGCTCAATAGGTCGATCATGTTGACTATAAGTTGAGCGAAGCAGCGCGCGAAACACATTCTTTATAGAACATGAATTTTCGTATAAATGTTGAACGATTTGTGAACGTTGTTCAGGCGTAAGTCTTTCCTTGATGAAATGTGAACAAAAATAACTAGACAGCTTGACACGACACCTTCATGATCTGTCAAAAAAAGCCTTTGAAAGGTCTGAGGCGAATTAATTCTCAACTGGTATTTATGAACTGGTATTTAACTAGTATGCATAGACTGACAATCGGCAGTTCGTAAGACATCACCGTGCAATAGTTGGATTCTAGTTAACAACTAGTATTTTTCCCTACAGGGTACTATTGAATATATAAACATGTTCATATGTTTATGTGTTTGTATGTTACTAGCAAGTTTTCTGGGTCAAAATAACGAAGGAAAGTCTGTCTGTGAACAGATTTCTTCCACCTAAGCTGCCTAGTTCAAACAGCAACTACATACATACTAAATAACTTTGAAGAAAATAACACCAAAAAAATATAACAGAAAAAGAGAATGAAATACAAATTAATTTAACAAACATAAAAAAGCACGACAGGTGACGCCGCTGCTCAATAGCTGAATAGCCAAAATGTAGTATAGGTATGTTGAGACTGCCACGCCGCTGCATTGACCTTGAGACACCCAAACATTAATATATGCATGTAGTAAAAACAAAAAAATAAACAAAAAATTATACACTTGCATCTAATTTCGAGTAGGCTTAGAGGCCACAGTGGTTTTGCAGCGGAGTTCGAGACTTTGAATGCACTGCGCGAGCATTTTTACACTTTGATTGATGATTGAATTGATTGGAAGCGTAAATCACGACTTTGTTGCTGCGGTGTAAATATGTGTATATTTGTCTACAAGCTTACATATATTTTTATACCACAAGCACAAGCTTTTTTGCGTTCATAATGCTTTCAAGTTAAATAAATGCATTAGCTCTAGTAAAAAGTAATCAATTTTAGCAATAGATGGCTTTAGTTATCTATATCTTACGTTCTATAAGCGCGACTAGATAACGTTCAGTAGTCAAGTCAAATATCAATCAAATGCCAGTAAAAAGATAATATGCGATATGCAAAAACGCAAGTCAGGCAGCTAAAAATGTGAATAGTGTTTATAGCCCTGACACTGTAACTGTCCATCAACAATTTTTCTCTCACCGATTTTGTTCCAGTAATTTGTATGTAAAAGATGCACCACAGTGTGGGAAACCATCGATGAAATAATGGAAGCCGTCGAGTCTAACCATCATGCGAGCACCATTTCGATTGCCCAAGAGCTAAACTTTGAACAAAAAATAGTTTGGAACCACTTGAAAAAAGACTAAATACACAACGAAGCTGGAATTCTGTTTCATCAGGACAATGACAGTCCCCATTCATCGACAGTGGCTCGCTATAAGTTCCGAGAACTTTATAGCCCGGACCTCGCACCAAGTGATTACCATCTGTTCCTGCCTTTGGCGAGTGATTTAGCTTCTAATGAATTTTCTTAAAGAGAAGCCTTTGAAAATACATTCTCCACGTTTTCGGCCAATAAAGACAAGGGAGATGAGAGAGTAGTATAGTGGCATTACCCTAAAAATGGCAAACAGTTATCAAGCAAATCGGTGCATATAAATATAAATAAAGCCTTCAATTAAATGTAAAAATCATGCATTTATTTTTACTACACCAACACCCCATATTGTGCATTGGCTATTCACACCAACAATAAGACCCATATTGTTCTATGGCGCTGCCCTCAACTCCTGCAAAAGCTCGTGAATTTCTGCAGACCTACGCACCTAAACGAAAAACTTCATGCGAGCTGCGACTAAATACAACTGAGCCATGTAGGAGGTGAACTACACCAATAGGAATATGCAGCAGTTTTGGTTCATAAACCCACAACCATCTCCAACGATGGCTCTATACTAGAAGACAAAGTATGTTGTGGAGTTTACTCTGAACCGCTTGCTATAGAAGTAAGGAAAATATTTCCCGACCACTGCAGTATATTCCAAGGGGAACTAACTGCGATAACGGAAGCCACTGCATGGTTGGTAATTTTTAAAACATTAACCCGACATATTACAATATATTCTGGTAGCCAGGCTGCCATTAAGCCTCTTCAATGTAATCATACCACCTAAAAGGTGACAATAAAATGCTGAGAGAGCTGAAACAAATTCTCAACTTCTCCACATGGCGTGGGCAAACCGCTGTCCTCGGTAAAGTATCTGCGAAGACTAGCCAACACCAGAAGGGCCAACAGCCGATGGCAGAGCGGAATCACGTGCAATCTGACAAAAGAAATCTGGTCATTAAAAGGAGGTAAACAGAAGAAAGTCTCTACTCCTTCTAAAGCGGCCCACCATAAGCACAGCAACCGGTGTAATAAACGATTACGGCCTTATGGGGACTCATGGTTGAAAGATGGACTGCTTCTCGAATGACTCCTGCCGTAGCTATAGGGACACAGATGAGAAGGAATCGTAGAAAATTTGGAAAAATTAGATACATTTTTTTTTTTGAACAATTGTGGACATATTTTTTCATATGAGTAATTATCGTGTTACCACATATGCATTATATTATTATATTTCCACATATGTACACATATATAAGGAAATTTTAAATGAACTGAATTTAAGGGAGTTTTAAATATTTATTTGTTTTTAGCAAACTTGGTCTCGAAATGAGTTAACTCTCTGAGAATTTAAAAAAGTTTTTGAATAATTAAACTTTGGTAAAAGCTGACACTCAGAAGATTCGAAAATGTCTATTATTTGTTGTATGGTTCAGTTAAGTATTAATATATTTTGTATTAATAAACAAACTAGATT